>JAUCBN010000034.1:15513018-16717300 GCA_035048815.1 Abelmoschus esculentus
AGATAATAGAAAAAGTTCAATCTAATTGGATTGACCCGAAGCATTTGATTTAGCACTAGATTGTTTGAGACTCAGGAACACCGTATATAAATACATGCATATATACATACACATGGTATGGTAGAGCTTAATTACCGCCTTAGCATTGTTTAATCCACCTAAAACCTTGCTTATCACAATAAATCAAATAAAATATAGACATAGAGACCTAAATAAGCCAAAAAAAATCAGATGCAAGTGAATTGAACTGCAAAATTCCACTTGTATAAAACAGAGAAGTTCTAAAAATAGTAGTGATTTCACTAGAGTCGACAAAAGTAAGCAGGTAAAGTAGCAAACACCAACAACTTGGTAGCTAATTCCTAAATAACGATATATCATGAAAATAACATACTAAAGAAAGGCCAAAGATTTCAAAGCGACGGAATAAGCTAACAAACCGAGACGTGATTGGAGGTAATAGTTCCGTTAGCTGCAACAACGGAAGCGGATGGTTTGCCAGAACGAGAGCCACCAGGGACAGTGGATAAGGGAAATAGGAGTCGGTTGACTGGTCCAAAAGTGAGTTTGCAAGGCATGTGATGAATGGAAGCAGCGGAGATGGAAATGGCACGTTGTCGCATGAGCATAACAGAAATGGATTCTGAATGTAGCACAGCGTCCATTTTTTCCCCGTTCTCTGGTGTTTGCCTCCGGTCAGTGTTGAGGATATTTTTGGTGGAGGAAAAGACTAAGTAGCAGATTTTTATACTTGTTTTTTGTCAGTTCTGAGTCGCAGATTTTTCCTCCTTTTAGGAAGTTGTGAGTCAGAAATTTTTTTCTATTTTATTAATAAAATTAAATTTAAGATTAAAATTTAAAATATTAAAAATTTAAATGGCGAGCATATATAAAAGATTTTTAACAAAATGAAAAAGAATGAAACAAAATTTTCGTTACTCTAAATCCGTTCTACTCTAATCTATAAACTCTCAAATCTAATTTTATCTTGTCCTACAATTAAATATTAATTTATTCTTTTTGTTGCATCCCGATATATGAATCTTAAAATTTGATCTTGATCCGACTCAAAATTTAAAAATAAAATCTCATTCTTCATTGATAAATATTAGATTTGATCAATCTACTTTCATAATCACAAAATATGATTTTAAAGTATTTTAAATCTATATAAAAATAAAATTAAACCAATTTTAAAATATCTAAACGAAAAATTATAGGACGAAAAAATTCTATCATATACCCGCCTTGCTTGGGTTTATCTATTTGGATTGGGTTCATATTTTAGATTTTGGGTGGAATTATTTTATTTAAACTTTTGGATTGGATTGTACATGGGGATTGGATGTTTGGACATACGGTTGGGTATATGTTATTTACTATTTTGAGAAACCCACGTATTTTGTATTTTAATTGTGTTTGTATTATTATTTTTTTATTTTAATTATTGTTTTTATAAAATAATATTTAATATTATATTTTGATATGTAATTGTTAAAAATTAATAAAGATGATAATATGGCTTGATGTAATTATAGTTTTAGTTTAAAAATACTTATATATTATCAATTTAATCCAAAATTTATTAATTTAAAATATTATTTTAATAAAAAAACGAAAAAAAAACTTAGGGATGTGCATTCAATTAAATCAACCGGTGACCGAAACGAATTAACCATAACCAAAAAATTTTAAATTTTAACCGTTATCCGAACATAATTATCTATAACCGAATTAATCTAACCAAAATTTGTTATAAGTTTTTGTTGTTGTGCATATTGGATTTGGGCTTTTTGGTGCTTAAAAATGGTCTAGGAAAGAACAGTCCATTGAAAACCAAGTTTAAAAACTGTGCCATAAATCCCAATTCCCATCTGCCTTTCAACAGTTGTGATTTTATTCTTATCCACTTCCATATCTACTATGATGACGTGTCATATATTCCTAATATCTTATCATTTTCTCATTCAATTATTGTAGCTAAATCAAATCTCCTTTTCTACTGCATAAAATAAATTAGATCATCTCCTACAAACTAATCAGCTCTTGAAGATACTGCTTTTATGTCAATAATTCATGGAACACCATTGGTTGGAATTCAATATTTTGGTTGCGTGCACTAAAATTATAACCTTAAGAGCATGGTGCCGACAACATTTTTTTTTTTTGTCTCAATAAAAGGATTTAAATGTTTTTCATTTTCTAATATCTCACAACTCATGAATTATTGTTGTCTACTGTTTTCATTATTAAATACTTTAATGGATATTTGCTTTTCCTGTTTTTCAAAGTAACATAAAATTGTGACCACCTTATCTCTAGGACTTTCTCAAATAAAAAAATTCAAAGTAATTATTTAAAACAGAATAAGACATTGATCATGTTTCATGTGTTCAATCTCATTGAAATTATTTATTCCTCGGATGAATAGAATTTTGGTTTCATATAATCGGTGGTTTTTATTATAGGATAATATACAATTATGTAAAACTAAAATTGATTTTGATATAACAATTATGAATAAGGACTATTTTGTAATAAATTTTTAAGTCTTTAAGTCAAATTTTTGATTTCAAGTCAAACCAAGAACTTTGAAATAAAATTTCTTAAGTGTTTTGATACGAGAGTATCGATACCATTTCAACCGGTATCGATACCTTACTGCATTTTAAAGCCTTGTTCTTGAAACTAAGAACGAGTATCGAAACATGGTTCGATACCATTATGCCACTGGAAACGCATGTTTCGAACCTAGTATCGAACCACTTCGAGTATTTTTATTTGTTTTAAAAATCTTTTAAAATAGGACCCAAGGTATCGATACTGGTATCGATACACCCTTTAATTCCCAACGACTATTTTAGCATTTAATGAGTTGACCGTTGGTGGCAGTTAAAACTTTAAATGATGGTTGAGATGTTTTGAAACATGGTTCGATACCCACCATTACAGTTTAGTAATGGCATCGATACCTGTTTCGATACCCTCCCTATTAAATACACAACGACTCTTTCCTTTTATAGGCTGTTCCAAAACAGGTTCCCTGAGTATCGATACTTGTGCCTGCAGAAGAGCATTTATGACGGGAAGATGAAGTCTCAACGTCTTTATTTCATTTCCCAACAACCACAACGGTTAGAAATCAATGAGGACATATAAAATGAAGATGTTCAAGCAGCATTAACAACCATTGAACCTCAAGCATCATCCAAGCACAAAAATCCAACTCAAAGCACCTAATTGCATATCTTTGCTCCTAACTCTTGTAATTTCACTTTGATAATTTGTAATCTGAGTTTGGGGAGAGTTTGTTTGTATTCGGGGCATTTATTTCTTGTGAGAGAATTCCTTTTAGCCCACTCTAATCTCTTATAACACTTTGTGAGGTCCAAATCAATTTTGGGTAGAAAATTGATTTGTTTGTAACGGTTATCCCTTGAACCGAGAAAAAGGTCGAATTCAATAGTGAATTGGTTTCAAAATCCTTAGTGGGAGCTAAGGTAGTGGATGTAGAGCTTGTTTCGAAGCTTGAACCATTATAAATCGTTTGTCATCAAATTTTTCATTTTTACCGAAAATTACCCAATCAATCTTTTAATTGCCAATTCACCCTCCTTTTGGCCATACTTCAATATCGATCAACTTAACAAATTATTTATATATTTATATCATGTTTATATTACATGTACGATTAATATATAGTTTTTTTTAAAAGAGAATAAAAATTTTTAGTTTAATATATTAGAAAAAGATTATAGAGAGGACCCATACTATATTTTTTAACTAGAAAATAGATATATTGTAATTAAAAACTTACAATCGTCCGCCTGGTCTGGTTCCTGTAGCGTTTGATTTTGTTCCTGTGGTGTTCGTGTTTTTGTGGTCCCTACATCCTTCCTTTTGTCTGTGCTCATGACTTTTTGTTTTTGTTTGCCATGTCCATCACGATTTTCTATTTTAAGAAACTTTCTAAATCAAGTCGGTCCAATAAGTAGACTTTTATGGTCCACCAACAATATGATTTCACGGCTCAAACACAAATCAGTGTGAAAACAAACGGTGACAAAGGGGCACAGGACACTTAGGAAGGGCATATGCAGGAAAGGTTGGTTTGTAATTAACAAAATGACCAGGGAAAAACACAGGATTTTTTTTGTCATGTAAAATTTTAAATCGGATCCATCATTTTTCGAAAAAAATTTATATTTAATATATTAACAATAAAAATTAAAAGTTTTTATATCTGTGTTAATATTAGAAATTATAAATTTAATTTAGAGTTATAATTTAGTGGTTTGGGTTTATAGATTTATGTAGTTAGATTTCAGGGTTTAAGGTAATATGACGAGATATTCGGGTTTTAACTTATAAGCTTTAAATTTTAATTCACCCTCTATATTATACCCTTAAATTAAATCTCTAAATTTTAAAATTAAAGTATTTATAAAACTATTTAGTTCTCATCATCAATGTTCAAAATAATTACTCATATATATACAGAGAGCGGGGATCAAGCTATACAGTATAAAATTCTATAAATTTTATATAATTTTTGGATTGTTAGATGACTGAAACAAATGAATCAAATTAACTCTTTACTTTTTTTTTCCCTAAATGATAATCTTAACATAAAAGATTGTTAATCTAAGTCATCCATTTCATTTACTAACAATCTAAAAAATAAATAAAACTTAAAAAAATTTACACTATATAATTAGATCTTATCTCATATATATATATATAATTTCAAGGTAAATTACATAAAAAAACTAAAGTATTACATAATACTTTAACATCATAAAATTTCAATAATTTATGCATGCCACGTCTCGCAATTATATTTACATAAGAAGGTAAGTGACATTAAAACCAACACTTTATGTGTTTATTACAAAAAAATCCGATCTTTTGTATACATTTTTAACGTCATCATATTAAATTTCAAATAAAGACCATCATATTTAAACACATTTAATTTACGCCCTCCAAAAATAACATTCCAAAAGAAATTGAAGATGTCTATAAAGTTTATTTTTCATTCATTTAATTTGATTGGCGAAATAATATACGTGAATAAATAAAAAAAAATAAGCCCACTGACTATTAAAAAAAGCCCATTTGATATCAAAGCAAAGCATAAAAATTATAAGGTTAGAAAAGCGAACAACTTGACATTATAATAATTTTTATATAATTTACATATTATAATATATTTTTAAGTAATTTTAATTATAAGTAATATTTATTTTAAAATATATTTTAATAATTAGATATTGACCCTTTTAATTATTATACTGTAATTATTGATATTTAAATATGTGATCTAAAAAATAACTATTGTTTTTTTAACTAATAAAATAAAATAGTTTATGCTTAAAATATAACTTATTAAATAATAATTATAATATTTTTACTCATATATATATATATATCATGTGTAGGAACCAAGAAATATAGAAGAAAGAAAGATTAAAAAACACAAAAAATAATAAAAAAAATATGTTTACTAATAAAGGGTGAGAGTGTGTCTAGTTTTGTCTATAAGTTATAACTCAAAATTGCCTCGTCAATTCTGCCTTCAGCAGCTTCAGTTTTTTTACAATATTTTCTTCCTGTCTTCTCTAACCCTTTTTTCTTATCTATTACTACTATCTTTTAGCTATCTCCTACCTTACCTTTTCTATTTTCTTTTCTTTTCCAAATCCTATTTCCTTCAACCATTCAATCATTTATTTATACTTTATGCATACAAAGTGAAGGGAGAGAGGTAAAAAAAGAGTTTTTTTTTTTAGTTTTCTCTCTGAATTTCCTGGCCCTTCTTTTGTTTGGTGATGATATTTTTTTTGAGTTTTTTTTCTTGGTCGAGACTATAAGCTGAGAAAGGAGGGGGAAATGTGGAATCTTAATGACTCGCCGTATCAACAACCGAGAGACGATGAATCCGAGGGTTGTTGTTCGTCGCAGAAGACTTCTGTAGACGGAGATGAAGACAAGGGAAAACGTGTCGGATCCGTGTCGAATTCGAGCTCTTCCGCTTTGGTGTTCGAAGATGGATCAGAAGAAGAAGACGGTGAGCTAGTTAAAGCGGGTTTAAAGAAGAGAAGCAGCAGGATTTTCGGTTTCTCAGTGCCTCACGAAGAAGAAGAAGAGTGCTCCATGGAGAGTGACTCGGCTCCCGTGACCCACCAGTTCTTCCCTCTAGACCAGGATCAGGAAACAGGTCCCTCTTCAGGTTTCCCCCAGGCTCACTGGGTCGGTGTCAGATTCTCCCAATCGGAGCCTCTCGCCCCAGAAAGATTCGGCGAAGCTTCACACCCGATGAAGAAAAGCAGGAGGGGACCTAGGTCGAGAAGCTCTCAGTATAGAGGAGTTACCTTTTATAGAAGAACCGGCAGATGGGAGTCTCATATTTGGTCAGTTTTTTTTTGTTTTCTCATTCAGATCACAACAAAAAGACTCAGAATTTCCCTTTCTCTTTTACTATATTTAAGCCAATCAGAATTCAAGATGTTTTGGGGTTTCTCATTTGACGTGCAGGGATTGTGGAAAACAAGTTTATTTAGGTATAAGTACTGTCCTTCGCATCAGTTTTGCTAGTTTTCAGACAAATTTCGTGTCTGATTTCTCTTTTTTTCTCAACCGAGTTAGGTGGATTTGACACAGCACATGCGGCTGCTCGGTGAGTTCTCGCCTGTCGAGTCCCAACCTCTTTTTTCTTTCTTCTTACACAAACAAAGCAATGAGAGAAAACTTGACGAAACCTTAATATTTCTGGCAGTGCATATGATAGGGCAGCAATCAAGTTCCGGGGGTTAGAAGCCGATATAAATTTTACTATCGCCGATTACAAGGAAGACTTGAAACAGGTGTTTTTTAGGACAGAATAATTGCATAGTTGATCTTATCTTGTTTTACAAAAAGGTAAAGATTCTGTCTTTTTTGTTGCATAACAGATGAGTAACCTAACCAAGGAAGAATTTGTGCATGTTCTTCGCCGACAAAGCACCGGTTTTCCCAGAGGAAGCTCCAAATATAGAGGAGTTACTTTACACAAATGTGGGAGATGGGAAGCTCGAATGGGCCAATTTTTAGGCAAAAAGTAACCCTTTAAAAAAAAAAAAATCATAATCTTTGTATCTTAGCAAATAATATTTTGTTTGTTTCTTAATCGAGCTCTTCAATTGTCTTCTTACAGGTATGTTTATTTAGGCTTGTTTGACACCGAGATTGAAGCAGCTAGGTTCGTGTATTTTCTTGTACTTTTGATGTTTTAAACTAAAAATCAACTGTATAGTTTTAAGACAAGGCAGTCAATAAAAGGCACAAAAAGTTTATGGAACTGTCTGGTCCATTATTGTAGGGCTTATGACAGAGCTGCAATTAAGTGCAATGGCAAAGACGCCGTTACTAACTTTGATCCCAGCATATACGAGAACGAGCTTAATAATTCTGGTGGTAAGTAAATTAAATTTCAACTAGGTTTATATATACTGAATTCGTTCTTAACGATTCTTATTTATTTAGATACTTCGGGTAAAGCCGGGGATCACAACCTAGACTTAAGCTTAGGGAATTCAAACTCGAACTCGAACAACTTACGACCTGCAGCTGATACGCAAAGTGGTATGGGTTGGCAACATCAGGGATATAGGTCTATGGTCAGTATATAATTTTACAGTGACGAACGAATTTATTTTTAGTTGATCATACGGTTGAAACCCAGTTAAAATCTGCAGCTGGGATATAGCGAGGAAGAAACAATGCAGCTGTTGAGTCAAACACACATTCAACCCCCAGCTACATCCAAGTATAATGGACAGTTTCACATTAATCCGACCACTTATCAGGTTTGTGTTTTTTTACTGTTTGGACATTACAATTAACCAAAAATTACTTTACTTTTTTTTTGTTAACATTTTTGTCTGTGAATAATGAATATTACTCAGATTCATTTTCCAAGAAGCATCAATGGAGGCCGCATAGGGAGCACTGATCTTTCACTATCAAGCAGTGATAATCAACAGTGGCAATCAGGTCCTCGGCAGTTGTTTGGAAATTCTGCAGCATCATCAGGATTCCCATCGCAGATTAGACCTTCGTCTCAGACTAGGCTTCACCAAAATGGCTTCCCTTCATTCATCTAAAAAAAGAAGAAAGAAAACTACCCTCCCTAACAAACTTATTACACCAAGTTCTGACATTTTGTGTTGTCTTTAATGGCAATGTTTTGCAGCTTATACAGTTGTATATGTTGGAATTATTGATCTTCTTCTTCTACTACCAATACCATGTTTTATATTAAATGAATCTAAATGTTTATGAATGAGAAAGTAAGACTGTGATGGTGATGAATAGTCAGCATCATGTATGTCCTTTGAATCAGTTCTCTCAAAGCCAAAAGCAGTCAGGACTGAGGCATGTGTGGTTATTATGACAAGATAGACTTTTGTCATCTTAAAACCCTTGTTTCCCACTCTACCCTATGCCCATTTTGCTTTAAAAACTGACATCTCGCAAGGGAAACAAATGAAGACAAGGGACCAAAGGGGTACACTTTGGCTTTAACCCAACCCTTGCTGTCAGTTTACAAGGAAATATGTGAGTTTAAATTGGGTAAAGTCGAGTCATAGTTCCACATCTTGGGTTGTACCCCTTCCAGAAGGTAAAGTAATATTTAGTCCTTAGATTTTTTTTCAGTTTGATTTCTGATAAAAACATGCTAGGACTTGTACGAGGAAGTGAAGTGTGTTTCTGCCTTTGGCAATAAATACATGGATGAAAACTCATTTCTTCCTATCAAATATTAGTATTATATTTTTGATGGGAAAGCTGTGTTATATTTTTTAATTTAATTTCTCATGCAACAGAGAACTTGTTAATTAATTTAATGTTCTAAATGAAGTGAAAATATTACGGGGTTTAAATCGTATGCCTCTTTTTATGCCTTTATTTATGCTTCCACTTTAAATTAGAGGGTTTAGGGTTTAAGGTTCTAGGTTAGGGGTTTTGGTTAGAGTGTAGGGAATTAGGGGTAAGGTGTATTTTTTAAGGGGTAGGGTTTAGGATTTGGGATATATAAAATAAGGGTTTAGGGTTTAAAATTTAATTTTTTTAAAAAAACAAAGGAGGCATGAAAGAAGGCATAAAAAAGGGGTAGAGGATTTTTGCTCATATATATAATTTAATTATTTAAACACTTCTCACTATGATTATAAGTAATAAGATAGTATTTGTTCATATATATTCTTAATTTTTTAATAATATAAACATACACTTTGTAACATAGAGCGATTGAATTCAAGTCTCCTATAATGAATATCTTCCATTTTTCTATTAGAATCATTTGTTAAATTCTTAATATCAATGGAACTAAAATCCAATCCGTAGAAATTAAAAATAATTCATTTAAATTTAAGATTAGAATCCTGTTGGCAAAATTCAGGTACAAAGGATGTTTGAAAAGGAGACGAAGAAGCATTAGTTTTAGCCTAGGTTTCATGTCAGAATCTGAATCATATATTTGCATGTGATAAACTGCGAGGTGCCTGCTCCATTGATAAGCTATGTCTGAAGCAAAGAATTATCTCCTTCAAGCTGCTCTTTCGATACTTGCTGTTTCTTGTATAGATGTGCTTGTAATTCTTAACGGATTAATCTCATATTTTTTTTATATTTATTATCAAATATGCTTTTCTATTAAATTTAAAAAAATAATGACATATAAACTTTATAATTTATAAATAAATGAAGAATACAATTTACCGAATATGTTATATACATAATAATTTGAGGTTAAAAATCAGATATTATTGTAGTTTTGATTTCTAGAAGAGCGTTGAAATGTTAAGGCGGTGAGTTTGATTGGGACTTGACGATGTTGGCATTGGTCCACATTTATACGAGATTTTTGTTTTCTATGTGTAAACTCACGTTTAGTCACTAAACTATTTTTATTTTACTATTTTGGTCACTAAATTATTATTTTTGGTAAAATAGTCATTAAAATTATATATTTTCATTTTGGTCACTTATTGTTTAAAAACTCATGGGAAAAACAGAAAAATAGGAATGATTTTGTGTTAGATCTGTTTCATCATTCACTGAGACAAACTACTCGGAAAAATAGGAATAATGTCATGTTCCTTTCGCAACGAAACAATTGTCGGTCAGTTGGGTCATTCAATTTCCCAGAAACTTAAATTATAATCTCATTCGTGTTATCATTAATATAAATAAAAATCATAAAAGGAAATGATATTTGTTCAATTAAGTGAATTATTTATTTGTATTTCTTGTGTTTTTAAATTATAAATTTTAGACATTAAAAAAGTTATTTTCTTTCCCTAGAGTCTATGAAGATAAACATCCATTTTTATTATTTATATATCTTGAATTTGCACTGAGTCCAATAATATAAATTTATTTAAAATTATTTTTTAATGGTTATTTTTTTAACTTAAGAAAACTTCTGTGTTTAATATATTATTTTAAAATAATATTGCATTAATTATCTATATTTTAACGGAGTATTAATAAAAACTTTAATACGAATTAATATTTCCATTTAATGAAATATAAAAAAGTCCATGCTGTTTTCGTTGGACATACGTTACCCGTTTGGACCATTTGTGAAGAGTATGAGAAAAAAAAATCTAGAAATATAAGGTATAGAAGCTAGCTTTCGTGGTCGCCTTTCTTAATTATAATTACTATTTGATAAATTAATAGATAAACTATATTAATAACAGACCGCTATGATTAATAATAGTGAACCTCGTGAGCTTGGTTCCACCAGAACGGACGTTAACCATGTCTGCTGCTGTTTTCATCTTTTTCAGTGAACAGTTAGCCCAACAAGAAAACCTTTGCAAAATCAAATACGTACTAATATAAACAGCTGCCGACACCATGATCAACACATAGATGTACAAGGTTTTATACCAAAAATAATTTGATGAAACGAATTCAAATGAAATATATTATATAAGTATTTCTGATGTTTCAAAGTCAATATCAATGGTGGGGTTTGCAGTCTGCAGAGAACTGTCTTATTGAATGCCTCGTGGCATGAGTGGGACTCAACCTGTCAAAGGGACCAGGCAGCTGAGATAATAATAAAAATTATACAAATAATTAGTTAATTTCTTTTCATAGATTATTATTTAGCTGAGACAGCGGTAAATGCAGGTTATACATTGGATGGGTACAGGCCCACTTGAAATTTTTAAATTTTTAAAATTTTATGAATTAATTTTTAATTTTTTTAGTATTTATGATTTGTGTATACTTTACATTTTAAAATTTTATGTGTATCTATTTTTAAATATTTTTTTTATCCGCCATGGCAAGGCTCGAAAGTGGCCACGACGCACGAATCACATGTAACCATTCAGCTTTCACTAGAAAGGGTGACAAATAAAATAATGACAATGGTTATGAGTAGCTCACCAAGGAAAAAAAAAAGAAACTTGAGAAATTTTACTCTAATTAAATTTACTGGAGTCTTAATTCGATTGATATTGTTATCGTATTTAGATATATAATTTTTTCAACATTGAAAAATTATGATTATTATATCAAAATCTTTGAAATGTTTAGTACATAAAAGCATCTTTAAACAAGAATCTATACCATTTCCATTACTTCTCTTTTCCTCATTCTATGTTTGTATAATCTCATGTTTTGCCAAAGATACTAGAGACCTATTGACAGGGAATCTCAAAAATAAACTTGGGAGTTGAAAAGAAGAAACTGGTTATCCTGCTTGTTTGCATTTGGATGGATAAGGAATCCCAAGAATAAAAGGAATGTTGCACTCAGATTCATTTTCCAGAGACTGCCGGCATAAGTCGTCGTCCGACAGTTGGAAGCAAATTGGAAGCACGCAAGGATAGGATACTACCTATGGCATGTATGAGATCTATAAAGTAAAGAACAAAATAATCAGCAGGATATATATACTTGGCAAAAATGGCTAAAGTTTTTCTGCCAAAAGTGCTGTTTCTTCCTCGGGTAAAATGAGAATAAATACTCATTGTAAGTTTGGAATGAAGAAATATATGCAATCATGCTTCAAAATCATTGAGGATAATAGTAGTGGCAAAAACACTCACATGATACTAAGCTCATATGCAAAGTGCTCCCATGTCAGGTGGTCCTCCATCAGATCCAGGAGATGTAGCAGATTTAGCAGAGACTCCTTTATTGCCTTGTTTCCGATCCTTTTTACCCTTTCTGACCTCCATTGTTTGGTTGCTATACAAAAAAAGGTTCAGAAAAAATGAGCGTTTTTTGCTACAAGTCAAATGCTAAGAAACTTGACATGCAAGAAAATCATCTAAACTATGCACACACAAACATACACAATGCGAGAGAGAGGTTCAAGGTCCGATATCATGTGCTACAAAAGAAATGTCCAGCATATGCCAGTGTTTGGCTGAACTTGAGTCAGAGCTAATACATGTTGCATTTAGCTAAGATAGCATAAACAGACCCACAAGCACAAGAGTTTAAGAGGTGTACACAATAAGCGCATTCGAGGACCTCCCTGAGACAGATCCACAACAAGCCTTGTATTTTTTCTTTGATCCACAAGGGCATAACTTGTTTCTTGGAATCTTCTGCAGTTCGGAAAGTTAAAAGAGGGAAAACAAGTGAAAAATCTTACTTTTAAATCACACATAATTTTTTAAGGGAAAATATTTATTATTTTCATCACAGCATTGAACCTTTTCATCTGGCCGAGAAGTGTTACCATCAAGGGTTTTAGTGCCATCACTAGATGGATCCTGTTCCGTGGTCTTCTCCACAGCTTCTTCCTTGTGTTGCTCCTTGTTTCCACTTTCATTATTACCTGGATACCATATTTAAGAATATTTAAGTACATCATATATGTCAACATATAATCTCTTTAAACATCATAGAAAGCAAAAGCAAAGTGAAACCTCCCCAAATGTCAAGCAGGTATCAAGTAAAAAGAATTAGATTTTACAGAGACAAAGGAGGACTTCAACATTAATCTTCTACGGGTTAGCGTGGTTCCATTTGAAGCAAAATATGAACTTCCTAATAAACTCTGAAAATCATCAAATGAGACAGATTAATAAATCCACTAAAGCTAGAATGGTGTTGAATGGCCGTAACAGATAAAATTGTTGCCCTGCATTTTCAAAATTTAGGAGCCATATATTACATGAATAGGATTTTTCATATTTCATTTTGTAATGATCTTTCTAATCTCATCAATAACTGTCTTGCTAACTAAACGATCCTACATAAGATGTTATAAAAACAAAATGCACTTTTAAATTATAAAGAATAAAATGAAAAAGTAATGAAGGGAAAACCCTAACCAAATATCTAGAAAAAGCCTATGTACTGACCGGCCATTACCATGAGAACCATTTTCGTGACAAGCATGTGAATCATTTGCAGCTTCTTCAAACCCTTGTTCTGCTACCAGAAACTCTATAGCAGCATCAACATCACCGTCTACTTGTAGTAAAACCTAAAGACGAATGCAGGTAAGCAAAGTAAGCGCAGAGGAAATTCCAGGCATGTCATGATTCTTGAGCATGCGACATGAAACAAGAGACTTGAGGCCATAACTTAGAAAAGACGCAGCCTTACAGCACTAAGACAACACACACACACACACACACATGCTAATTATCACCTGTTCAACTTTTTCGGCGCTTTCACAACCACTTCCAGCCATTACTAATTTGATTGATACTGTATTGATTCTGTCCTTACCAGCTGCCCCCTTCGGTTTACTAGATGCAGCTTTTGCTTGATTAGATGACGCTGAGATATCAGCATCCGCCTTTTGACAAAATAGAAGTTAGTAGACTATAGTAACCAATTAAGACATTCAAACTTAAAAACAACATAAATACAAGAGCCATCACGGTGAAAAATTATAAAAGAAAAACCTTAATTATAATTGGAATTGCTGGCCCATTACAAGGGTCTTCTTTTGATCTTACACTATTGTAATGTTCCTCGTCATGATATGATCTGAAAAACATTTGTATTAGTATAGTGGAGTTAGACACTATAAGCTACAACCAAAGGATGTGAAAGAAAAATGAGCACTGCCACAAATAAAGGAATACTATATCACTGACAAATGGACCATGCGAATTGCTCTGTCATCAAAATTCTTTATGTACCACCGTGGAGACATGTTCTGTATACCATGCAAAGTGTGAGGGATGACTTTCATGATGCCCAAGGCTAACCAAAGAAGAGAGAAGAAGATAGGATCTTACTCGGTGTATGCATATATTTCGGCGAGTAACAAGTGAAGCTGCTTGCAGTTCCATATGTCCAGCCCATGTGCCATCCTTTTCCATGGATTGACAGTATTCATCAAATGGCACATCATCCTCGATAAATGGTTCAAACATTTCACGATTCTTCTGTTAATATCATCAGATAAAAGTGAGGATTGCCTACAAGTTAGAATCTTCAATAAGAAGAAAAGATGGGGGAGTAATAGAGAGGGAGGAGAGAAAACGAGGAACATATCGTAAATCATCCAACCATTCAAGCGGGCAACAAAATTTATGAAATATCAATTAAGTGAAGACAATTAATCTTCTGATTTACTGTATATGTATATTAATAGAGAAAACAGTTAAAATAAGGCATATCCCGCCACACTGAGCCAAAGAAGCACTGCTCATCAATTATTTATACATTTCAATTGTTTCACCAACGAAGCAACGAAAAGGAAATTGTCAAATTAGTTTGCATCAAGGCTTTCAAGGGGAGAAGAATCGAACTAACCTATTTTTCTTGTTGTTGTTTTTGCGCGTGATATAGGTGTAGCTAAAGGTAACTGAGACTATAAGTTCATACTCTTACCTTTCAATTTCAAAATGCTATTGTACTTGTACCAGCCAGTTATAATTTTTGATAATAACATATATAGCATACTCCTCGGTAGGAGTGAGCAAAACACGACTCGACTCGAAAAAACTGAATTACTCGAGGCAAAAACACTTACTCGATTCGAAATTTTATAAACTCGACTCGGCTCGAAAAAAATTCAAATAAAGTTCGAGTTGTAAAATAGAAATTCGAATAACTCGAAATTTTTAGTAATTAAATAATTTAATTTTAAGTTCGAGATGAGTCTCTCAATTTTTTATGATATGCATATTGATATATGAAAATATGAAAAAATATTATCACATATGAAGAAATATATATATATATATTGTATGATTAAAGAAAATCGTTTAAATTGGAATTAAACTATACTATAATATGATAAATAATTAAAATTAAATTTTTATAACAAAATCAAAAACTCGACTCGAATTTTTTAAACTCAAACTGAATCGAAAAAATTCTAAAAAAATTTGAGTGGTAAAATATGACTCATAAACTCGATTAACTCAAAAAAATTTAACTCGGCTTGATCGAATACTCACCCTTACTCCTCGATACAGAAACTAATCAAATTCAAGTATTAAACTAAATAAATTAATAAGAGTACTTACAGCTAGTTAACATATTTCTAATGTCTAATGCAAACATCTGAAAAGAGACTCGGAGAATCTTACACATCTATAACAAAAACAATAAGCCTTGACCACCATTATTTACCACTATATATTGCACCACCATGCTACGGTATTTTCCATGTTGCTCTTCGTCACCTTCCAACTGATCAGCAAGAGCCCTGATAGCTAACACGAATCAGCAACTTCAACAAAAAAGTGCACCTCTATACTGACAATGAAGTACCAAAATCAGATATTAACAAACGTAAACGGCATGATTCATGAATGCTACAGGATATATTATGACGGTATTTAGAAAAGAATAAGGTGACAGAAAAATCGAACTAAAAGATACAAACCTGAAAAAACAATTACCATCTGCAGTCACTTTGATGATTTTTAGGCCCAAAGCGTCAAGCCAAGCAATAAACTGAGAGATATCTGCCTGCTTTCCCTGCTTTTTTACCTAAGGATGAGGAAATAATCAACCGCGAAAAGCAATAAACTGAAGCATCATTCATTTATTTGGTTGCTTTTCAATCAGTAGCATTCATAAATTGCAAAACCCAAACCTATTTAAAGCACAAAAAAGTGCTACAGATTATGTTGATTCAAGTGCATTTGCTCATATGTTTCACAATCTATACATAAACAATAACAAAGCTGAATTTCATAGATTAAAAACTAGACTATAAACTGTTTTTTTTAAAAGAAGATCAAATTATAACATGAAGAAATAGAAGGGAAAAAAAAGGTAAAACTTACATGGGGATGTTGTTTCTTGGGTTTGGGTTTTTGTTGTTTATTTTTTACCATTGGTTCACCGGATTGTTCTTCTTCGATGGATTACTAGGATTTATCAGGTCCCAGGTCCGACAAAAGAGGAAGTGAGGGGAGGACGATGCCGGTGATTTGGTTTCGAAACGACCCAAATTGAAATTGCGGCGACACGGAGGTGCGATTTGTCGAGTTAAGCCGCGATGATACTTATTGGGCTCAGTTAATTGCATTTTTCATGGGCTTTTAAATGACATCATTATGGTCCTTTTCTTGGGCTAAATAGAGATTTTAGTGCTAAAAATAATGTTTAAAAGCCCACACCACTTGTTTTTATTATTATTATTATTATTATTATTATTATTATTATAATTTTTAACTTATATTCGTTTTTTTTACAATTTACACCTAGAGTATAATTATGTTATATATTCTGCCTAATAGTCATTACAAAATTTTGACCAATATAAATATTTCACTTAGTAGGTCTTTCCTATTTTAATATTTGAAAATTTGTTACATATTTGAATATTTTTTTTAACGTGTCGCTTCTACTTTTTTATATAAAAACGATAGATAATTTCATTTTGTTTATTTATGTAATTCTATTTATGTCTTATTTCGATGATTTATCTCCGTTTTTATATATTTTGAGTGGGTTCTCTCATTTTGATAAGTACTCACAATTATTTCAAATATGTTATGCTTAAATTGTTATAAAATTAGTTATCAGAATACTATCATCAGGGACGGACAATGACTCATCGAAAATTTAAATATATATACTTTATAGTCTTTCAAAAAAATTAAATACTCTATTGATAGAATCCATATCAATGATATTGAACTTTTATAAATTTTATTTACATTGATTTGAATCAAAAATTATTCTATTAATATAAAGTAGCATCATCTGCTAGACCCAATGTCCAGGTCGGGTAGTGTTGTTACAGAGGAGTGTTACAGAGTATGCATTTAAACCTTGCAAGTTCCCCAAGGTTTCTGGGGCTGCATAACAACAAAGTAGAGATTTCAGCAACATTCATCTTAAAAAGGTAAAATTTGGGACAAAAATGCATTAAAAAATGTAGATTCTTGCAAAATAAGCCCTCAAATAACTACTACAAACCTGACAGGCTGAAATATTTTTACATCCACATAGGTTCTGTCCATTCATGACATCCAGAGCATCAAAAACACCACCTCCACCACTCCTCTGCATGATTTATCCCGATTTTAGTGGTTAGTTGGTACTCTGCATGTTTTAAACCAAATTTATAGGTATTAGTTACAGGTGAATACCTTATAAAAGTCGACTGCCACGAAGTTCGGCATCCTATTCCCAGCTGCTTTGTAGCAGGTGCGGATCATGTCAGCAAGTGGTGCTGAATGCTCTTTGCAAACTATATCTCCGGCTGGTATACTGGAGTAGAAATTAATAAGGATAAGAGAAGCAGCTTTTGAATCAAGGGGTTTTGATTCTCTTCTGTTCGGGCATCTGCCTGGTTTTAACCCTCCATCTCCAGCTAAGACCAGAAAACCATCAAGGCATCAGCCACATAACTTGCATATGATTCGAATACATCGATAATGTTATCGACTTATCGTGTACCTTCGTTTTCCAAAAGGTACCTCCACTGATAAGCAATCCCTTCCCTTATTTCCTTGGCTGCAACTGAACTAAACACCAACAACCTTTGATTTGCTTGCACCATTTTGTCCACGGTAGGCCAATCCTCGCCCCTTTTGGGCATCTTGGACACTGGAAACATGTACTTGCTCAAACCGGCTTTTCGAAAAACCTTAGTTAATCCATTCGGTGTACGCACGTTGTCCTCGATTATAATGGTTACAATCTCTTTCCGATTTCGAGACAAGAATGCTTCCACTTCCTTCAAGGTGTTGATTGCAGGTTGCTAAAAAAAATGCAAATGATTCCATAAGACTTGAAAACAGATATTGCCAAAGAAAAGATGATTGCTGGTTTCTTAAGATGGACAAAGTTATATTACAAAGGCAGTGTAGCTGGAACAAAACCCTCCTGGTGAATGGCAGAGCCAAACATCTCCCTTGAAATCGTACATGTCCAACATCAGCCCCCTAACTCCATTCTAAACAAGGAATGAAACGAAATCAGATTAGTCCATTCTAAACAAGGTGATGAAAGACAACAGAGATACAGACCCACAATTGACTAGAAACGGTGTCGTCTTGATTGCAAAATGTCACCCTTTGAACACCAGCTACAGATGGTGCGTTCATTATGCTGAAGGAATTGTGAGTCATCAACCATGAATACTTGTTGAAAGGTAGATTACCAATCTGCAACACCAGAAATGAATTCCCCTCATTTAATTTGCTGGAATCACCAAATGAGAACAGATACACACAGAGAATTGCCAAGAAAATAGAAGAATCTTACAACAGTAGTGGGGATGGTGGCTTTGCCTCTCATACAAAAAGGTAGAGGCTTTCCCAAAGCAGGGCAGCTCCCACAACGATAACCAGGACGACATTTCATACCCTTTGGAACATAAATCCAGAACCAGCAAAATCGTCGATCATTTTCAGTACAACAAGAAGAAAAAAAGGAAGAGAGAATGTGAAAGGAAAAAAGAAGAAGAAAGGAACCTGGCAACTTATAATCGAATGAGAAGATGAAACTTTGGAGGAAGAGGCGAGTAACATAAGAAACAAGAACACGACTGCAGTACCGCAGCGAAAACCCGTCATGTCCATGACATGCTGGTACCGCCGCGAAACGGCGGATGCGTCGTCACACAAAGCAAACAAAGACCTATTTCTCATTTTTCAGATAAGACAAGACTCGTCCTTTCCGTAATGCTTTTCTAACATTGTCTTCTGTTTATATTTCCGAGTTTCGACCCCTGATTCAGCATTTGACTTTTTCTGTGGGTCAGCGCCATCCACCTGTTACGTTGAATCGGACATTTTTGTTTTTTTCTTCTCCTGAAATTATTATGTAAATAAACAGTAGGATAACCATTCAATTATAAGTCTAATTATATTTTGACTACCAAATTTTTTATTTTTTCAATCTGATCACTCAACTATATCATTGTGTTTAGGTGGATTTGTGTCCGTTGGTCTCATATCGACCAGGCCCGTAACTGAACTTAGTGAGGTTGCCAGTTGGGTCGTCAAATATTGGACGCATCTGATCTATTCGCAGGCCTTCTGCTAGATTGTTAGTGATTGGTTTTAGCTAGGGGTGGTAACGGGGTGGAAAGATTTTTTATCGTTTCCAATCTGATCTGATTTATTAATCTTTAAATTTGATTCGATCTGTTTTGGGTTAAAAAGTTATTAAAATCTTATCAAAATATTTTTTATGTTTATTATATGATCCAGAAAAATTTCAAGATTTAAATTTGTGTTCTCTCCTTAAGAGTACAATATGCCGGCCGCAATCAATATCGAATATTGGTAGGGGCCAGAACATTGAATTTCAAAAATACAAGGGCTTATTACATATTTAAACTCAAAATTCACGTGACAAAACTTATTTTATTTAATATTTAAATTTATAAAGACATAAATTGTCATTGGGCTAGAAATATAGGATACATGCTCATTCTT
Organism: Abelmoschus esculentus; assembly: GCA_035048815.1. Taxonomy (NCBI): domain Eukaryota; kingdom Viridiplantae; phylum Streptophyta; class Magnoliopsida; order Malvales; family Malvaceae; genus Abelmoschus; species Abelmoschus esculentus. The sequence goes on from JAUCBN010000034.1 coordinate 15,532,911, forward strand.
CTTTAGTTCAATTTAGATGTGTAAATGAACGGAATATTCGACGAATTATTAGTGAATTGTTTGTATATTAAGCTAAATAAACGAGCATGAAGAATTTTTTTTATATATGTTTAATAAATGAACGAACACAAACAAATGTGTATTGCATTTATTTATGTTCATAAACAAGTTCGATTATTGACTTGTTTATAAGCCTATTTAATTACTTGTTTTTTTTTTCTTTTTATATTTTAAATATTAATGAATATATAGACTAAATTGAATATGTGATGAACTTTTTGAGTTTCAATTATAAAATCTAATAACTTTTTTTTTAAATAAAATAATATTAAATGCTAGAAATATAAAATTAGATAATATTTATGTTCACGTTGTTTTTATTTTGTGTGTATTTGGATCTTGATATTTATTTTAAAAGTATAATATTTTTTATTGAGAGTTAATCTCCTGTGGCCTAACAAATTTGAGATCACATGTAACATATATAGGACCATTAAATGTTAGCGAATTAATAAATAGTGTATTGGTAAATTATTTTGATAAATAATTTATACACAATATGAATACATGAACATTTTTAAAATATACATGAATATATAAATAAAAATTATTTTAAATGTTATTATCATATAATAAAAACACACCAACAAATATATTAAAAAAAACAAAGAAGGAGATTTATAAATTGATTGAGTGGTTAAGTATATTCATATTGTTTTTATTTTGTTTGTGTTTGAATCTTGATATTTATTATAAAAATATAATAAAATTAGAGTTCAAATCTTTTGTCCCTTTGTTGTGTCTATTAAAGAGAACTATTTTATGAACCGATTCCACCACGTCATCCATAGTCCTTAATCACTAAAAAGTAGCCAACTAATTTTTATATTTTTTATATATTTTTTTAAGAATAAATCCTTATTTTTCTTATTATCATATAAATAGGCAGTAGCTGGTTAAATAAAGATTAATTATGAAAGAAAAAATGACATGGAAAATATAAAAATTAGTTGGCTATTGTTTAGTGGTTAGGGACCATGGATGACGTGGTGTAACCGATCCATTGAATAATACAAAGAGAATTGTCTTATGGACCGTACACCACGTCATCCATAATCCTTAACCATTAAAAAAGTAGTCAACTAATTTTTATATTTTTCATGTCGAGAAATTATTACATGAACCCGTTCCACCACCTAGGATATGGTCCCCAACCAATTAAATTAACACACATCATATATTTTTTCCATATCATATTTACACAGAAGCAGTGTCTAAATCATCTAATTTAATGTCTTTGATTTAAAAAAGGGGAAAAATATTATCAAAGATTTTTTATGTCATATTCTCTTTGTTCTTTAAATTTTTTCTCAATTAATTTTTTCTTTTTTATATAGATACAGGGTTTATATTTAGGGTTTATGGTTTATGGTTTAGAGTTTAGGGTTAGGGGTTATGGTTTATGTTTAGTGTTTAGGTTTAGAGTTTAGGGTTTAGAGTTTAGTGCTTAAGGTTAGGGTTAGGGTTTAAGGTTAGGCGTCAAAAAAATAATTAAAAAAATTAAATAATATAGAGGAAAACATAAAAAATCTTTGATAATATTTTTTTCCTTTTTTAAATCAAAGGCATTAATGTGGATAATTTGGATGATGTTTATGTGTGAATATGGAGAAATTATTACATGAACCCGTTCTACCACCTAGGATATGGTCCCCAATCAATTAAATTAAGATACATCATATATTTTTTCATATCATATTTACACATAAGCATTGTCCAAATAATCTAATTTAATGTCTTTGATTTAAAAAAAAAAAGAAAAAAATATTATCAAAGATTTCTTGTGTCATCTTTCTTTTATTTTTTAAAATTTTTCTCAATTAATTTTTTTATAGATTTAGGGTTTATGGTTAGGTTTTATGTCTAGGGTGTATTGTTTATGGTTTAGAGTTTAGGGTTTAGAGTTAAGATTATGGTTAGAGTTTAGGGTAGGTTTATGGTTAAGGTTAGGGTTTAGAGTTTAGTGTTTAGGGTTTATAGTTTATATTAGGGTTAGGGTTTAAAGTTTAGGGTTAGGGGTTAGAAAAAATAATTAAAATAATTGAATAATAAAGAGGAAGGCAACATAAAAAATCTTTGATAATATATTTTTCTTTTTTTAAATCAAAGGTATTAATGTTGATAATTTGGATGATGTTTATGTGTGTGAATATGATATGAAAAAAATATATAAAGTGTCTTAATTTAATTTGTTGGGACCATATCCTAGGTGGTGGTACGGGTCCATGTAATAATTTCTCGTGAATATGATATGGAAAAAATATATATTGTGTCTTAATTTAATTGGTTGGGACCATATCCTAGGTGGTGAAACGGGTCCATGTAATAATTTCTCTTTCCGTGTCATTTTTTTTACAGTGAATCTTTATTTTTTATTACCATATAAATAGGTAGTGAGTGGTTAAATAGGTATTAATTAGGAAAGAAAAAAATGATATGAAAAATAAAAATTATTTGGTTAATTTTTAGTGGTTAGTGACCATGAATAACGTGGTGGATCCGATTTATAGAATAATTTCTCTTCTTTTAGTGTCCTACTTTAAATTAATTAGGATTTAAATTTTAAAATTAAGGATTATAGTTAGGGTTTAAAGAATTAAGTGTAGAGTGTATTTTTTAGGACGTAAAATTTAAAATATAAAAATTTTAGAATTTAATTTTTTATATGTAACGTAAAAAGAAAACATTGAGACATAGGAATTCTACTCTTAAAATCTGATAATACAATTGGTCAACAGCCAACCATAAAAACCTTCTTCCTACCATAATTGTCATCTCCTTCGTTGGTAATGAATTCAGATTCTTAAATATCTCCAAAAGACCACCCATATTTTCCTTCACTTGTATAATAACAACACAGTGTAAGAAAACCAGCCTTTGTGTATTTTTTTTTCATGTTGCACACTACTTGAGATTCTCAGAGATAAGTTTCAGAGGAACCTGCAGAGTGCAGAGTCTCTCGGTGCTTATAAATAGCGTCCATTTTTATATACACTTCATTGCCTATTCTCATCACTACTGTTGGTATACACCCTTTTCCTTCTTCTTCCTTTGTCTTAAAAGTAAAAGGTTTAATCTCTTATTTCTTGTCTTTTTGAGTTATTAGGAGCCATATATATGCAAGGTCAAGGCAGCAGCTCTCGGGAGAACCCAAACTTCAGGCCTTTCTTGGAGAACAGTGGGACGAACCATAATAATGGTCAAATCAGTAGCAACCAAGGAGCCATTGTTCCAACAAATTTATCGGGTCAGGGTCAGGGGACCGGTTATGGACCTTCTGATCCTGTCCAACTAAACCTGAATGAGCCGCAGTTACCATTGGACCCTTCTAAAGCTGGAAGATCCTCTGATAATCAACAAATCTCAGCCTCTGGTGGTTCCTCAAGCCCAATCACGATTCATTCAGGCAGCGCTGGGTATGTTTTAGAAGAAAATGGCAGTCGTCCAACTCATGGTCAGTCCAGGCTTTTATGCAAAAGAAAGGTGTCTGAAGTGACACAGCCCCGGAATAGTATCGTGATCAACATCACACATGGAGCCAGTTCCTCCAATAATAACACTCATTTAGCTCGAGCCCTGGATTCTCGATCGATACAGGTTGGACAAACCGACAACTTTCAAAGGAATGCTCGGCTGAGAACAATTGTATGTCAACAAAACCCGGGGCAAGTGAACGTGTCCGCATGGAACACAAACAATTTTAACGTTCAACAAGCAACTGATCATCACCATCCACGACCAGTGTTTTCGCCACAAAATCCGGCAAATCAGACCATGTTACAGCAGCACCAGCAGCCTATTGTTGGAGTCCCTAATCACTTGCAGCAGCAGCAGCAACAGTCTGTTGTAGGAGTCCATAATCCGTTGCAAGCTCCACTGTTTTCCCAATACTGGAATAATGGAACAACCATGCCAGCGCATGCTCATTCATCTATTGTTTCTACACCTTTTACGACTCCACTCCCATCGGCAAACATGAACTTGGTCAATGGGAACCCAAGCTTATTCGGAAACGTTGCCGGTTCTTCGGGAACCATATCCAGTCCAGGCATGTATAATTCATCATTTTCGTCCGTGGGGTACGGGTACCATCACCGAAGTATGACTGAACAAAATTCACAGAGACTGCAACATGTTTTAGACCGGAGGACGGCGCGGGCGCATAACCCTACTGAATCTGCTACTACTATTGGAGACGTCGAAGTCTCATTGAGAAATGATAGTTACTGGTCAAATCAGGTTCCTCCAAGACCGGAAGCCATAGCTGAGAGACAAGCTGCAGGTAATAATTTTCTACTCTCACGTCCATTGACGCCGCCAATGGCTGCTGAAAGGAGAAGCAGATTGATATATCAGGTTTGTTCAATACACTATTTTCTTCATAAGTATTTCTTTTGAAAAATTGGGATTTGAGGAACTAAACGTACGCCTTTGCCACAACAGATTCGCAATTACCTGCGAATTGTTCGTGGGACTGGTGGCTTACGGATTGAGGTAATGTTTAAGCTTATTCCATGGTTATAAAAATTGCTGCCATATATCAAGGTTTAACTTCTAGCTTGCACCAATGGGGGTATTCTTGGACAGGATGCCACGGAAATGGGTCGTTCTTTTTTGCAGAGCATGTATGCGTTAGAAAATGTTAATGATGACATGCATCTTGATGTTGATAACATATCTCATGAGGTAACATTTTTAAACCATTGTAATTCAATGTTATTTGATATCAGATATTGTGAAACCCCGACACCATTTCTTGGATTTAGGAACTGCTGGACCAAGAGCAAATGGGGAACGTTAGCACTGGGCTAACCGAGGAAACTATTCTGGCCAATCTGAGGCGCCGAAGATTTCTTCCCATCATATCCGCACCACCTACTTCCGAAGCTGAACAATGCTGTATCTGTCAGGTTATATATGATCGTTTCATTTCGCCGTATTCGAATAACTCGATCTTATCCATCTACGATATAAAACGGAAGGTACGCAACTGTATTTCTATGTTTTGGAACTGTTTACAGAAAGATTACGCGAATGAAGATGATCTTGGAAAGCTGGACTGTGGACATGATTTTCACTTCAATTGCATCAAGCCATGGCTGGTGCAGAAGAATCAGTGCCCAGCGTGCAAGAAGACAGCTTTAGCTATTTTATGACTTGGATCACCTTTGTTAGGACTCCTCAATACAATAAAAAAATATCATAGGCTGATGTTTTAACCTGCATGTTTCTAGTATTATCGCCTCAGCATCTTTATCTTTGTTGTTGGTGTTGCTGTTGTTTGTTCCTGTGATGGGACTGCACCGATTCAGTCAAACTTCAAATTTAAAATAAACTGAATTTCACATGATCAATTTCTTACAATTTTTTTATTGTTTGGACTTAATTGAATCTGAGTACACCTTGGAAATATAATGTTAATTTATTAGTAAAACTTTTAATATATTCAAGAAATTAACCTTGAATTTTTATCAAAATTGTGTTTAAATAATTAAGATTGTAACATGTTTTTTATTCGACAAATATGATATTACTAATATTTGTACTTTTAACTAAGTTATATTTAACCTATTTGAAAGGATAAAAGTTTTTTTATTTAAAAATCTTAATATTTGAGCCGATTTTTTCTTTCTCTAATTTTTTTTTATTTCTAATCGTTCTTCACTTTATTTATTCCTTTAATCGGTGGTCGATAATCAATTCTAGTATTGGTTGTCAATTACCGGATTTATAAATCTATTAATTTTATTTTTAATTTTAATAAGAATCTTTGCTTTTATAACATGTTTTTTTTCTGTCCTTATGACACGTTTTCTTCTGTCTTTGTGACATATTTTCGCTTTGTGGTTTGATTCATATGCTCTTGTGGCACGTTTCAGCATACCCTAACGATCGGTTGTTGTTTGTCGGTGGTTTGATTTATCTGCTCTTGTGGTTTGATTCAATTGACGCTAGTTTCTTATTTATATTTTTTGTCAGTGATCTTTTGAAAAGTTATATCCTCACTCGGTTGATGGTTGTTTGCGGATGAAATTAATCTTGGGTAGCTATACTTTTTACATGATAGTTTGGATCGTCTACAACTTCTTCCTTCTTTATGCGTCTCGTTTGGACTGAGATAAGGAGATTCAAGAAGCTTTTGAATTTTATTGGTATGCTTAATTCCATAAGAATTTTATTTTCTTTGTTTTTTGGTTGTAAAATGTTTGGATTTTTTAATCCAATTTTTTACTTCTTGAAAACAATATAATTATAATTTTTATAGATTTAATAAAAATTCAGTATTTCTCAAAAAAATCTTAATATTTGACCTTTATACAAAAAGGTTAAAAATTAAATTCCCTTATTTTTTCCATTTAAAGATATCTTGATACAAGTATTGCTCATAGAATTAGGGTGAACAAAATTCGACTCGATTCGAAAAAATTTAATAACTCAAGTCGATTTGAGACAAAAAATACTCAACTTGTTTAAATTCGATTTGAAATTTTATAAACTTGACTCAACTCGAAAATTTTCAAATAAAGTTTGAATTGTAAAATAAATTTTTTTAGTAATTAAAGGATTTATTTTTAAGTTCGAGACGAGCCCCTTAAATTTTTATGATATATATACTGATATATAAAAATATTAAAATATTATCACATATAAAGAAATAAATATATATCTTATAAGATTAGTGAAAGTAACTTAAATTAAACCAAATCATACTATAACATAATAAATAATTACAATTAATTTTTTATAAGAACTCGAAAACTTGACTTGACTTGACAAATTTTGAATGAAAATTTGAATGATAAAATTAGACTCGTTAACTCAAATAACTCAAAATTTTTTTACTTCACTCAACTTGACTCGATTGAGCGTTCACCATCAACTTTTTATCAAATTTTAAATAACAACTCAAACAAATATCTTTAAATAAAAAAATATTTTTCATCATACATATAAAATTAATAGCATAAACAAATCTCAACAAATATTACAATCCAATATAAAACAAATTAATTAAAGTAAAAACTCAAACTTCAATTAAAAAAACTCAACAACAAATAAATTATCCTTACATAAACTACTATTGTCTTACTAGTCTACTAACATAACTATTTTCTAAATCACAATTATAAAATATCTAATAAATATTACAATTTAATAAATTAAATTAAAAATATAATCAAAAGTTCGACCATTAACTTTTGATATAGAAAAAAATTATAATTGTCAAGCTTCGATTGTTTCACTAAAACTCAACAAAAGCCTATAAAACATAAATGAAATTGTATAAGATATTAATCATCGAAAATATTAAATGTACATAAACTTAATTATGATTTAAATATATATTTAAATTTAAGAATTTTAAATATTTTTATTCGTATTTATATATGGATTGGACTCTTATTGAATATGGATTTGATTGAATTCGAATCAGATTATGACAATATCCATATTTGATCCACCTCCTATTAGCACTCATTTTTTTTTTAAATTTAGATTCAAATTTTTTTAATCGGATTTAAATCAAAAAAATTCTTCAAATCAAATCAGATTCAAATTATATTGTCATCCCTAATTATTCACCTCATTGTTTTGGTCTAATATCCTGTTGTCTCTGGAATTCAGTGTAGTTCCTTAGATCTTGATTCCCTCACAGGCACAGCACACTAATGATATGGTATCATATAAAAATGGAAGCAGATGAAACTATCAGCTGTGTGTAAAAATAGTTGAAGTTGACAAATAAATACAAAAAAGAAAAAGGAATTTAACTGGAACCAACTGCCAATGCTGTCCCCCATCTTCTACCATTAATTACTTTCACAGACAGTGACTTACAGACCAATAAACAAAACACAATTGCAACGTGCCTCGGCATTGACAGAAATCTACATTTCCACAGATCTTTTTCTTCTTTGATTTCTTTCTTCAGCTGAAACAACAGAAAAAAGTAAGGGAGGAAAATGTCGGCTCATCTCTCCAAGACAGACTCCGAGGTGAGCAGTCTGAGTCAGTCATCACCGGCAAGGTCCCCTCGTCGACAAATGTACTATGTTCAGAGTCCATCAAGGGACTCCCACGATGGTGAAAAGACCACCAACTCGTTGAACTCGACGCCAGTGCTCAGCCCCAGGGGATCACCACCTCATTCCCACTCCAACTCCTCCTTAGGCCCTCATTCATCGCGCGAGTCGTCTTCCACCCGCATGTCTGGATCGCTAAAACCGCGCCGGAAACACGACGGATCTCGCAAGGGCCACAACAACAACAACAAGCAGCCATGGAAAGAGTTCGACGCCATCGAAGAAGAAGGCTTGCTCGACGGTGAAGGTGACTATAACGACCTCCACCGTCGACGTTGCTATTTCCTCGCATTCGTTCTCGGCTTCTTCGTGCTCTTCACCACGTTTTCATTGATCCTATGGGGAGCCAGTAAACCCCAAAAACCTAAAATCACCATGAAGGTCAGAACTCAGAAGATATAGAACTAGATTTAACATGCATTTTCTCATTTTTAGCTCCGTTAAACATATACTGGTTTATGCTCTGTAGACCATTTGGTTCAATGAATTCGGAGTCCAAGCCGGTGCAGATTTCTCCGGAGTAAGTACAGAAATGGTGTCGATGAATTGCACAGTGAAGCTCACATATCGAAACGCAGCTACGTTTTTTGGTGTCCATGTAACATCAACACCGTTAGATCTCTCTTACTCTCAGCTCACCGTGGCCACCGGATCGGTAAACAAGCAATGACCCCATCAACCAACTATTAAATGTTTTATACACTTTGTCTTCTTCCATGATGTCGGGGGGGTTCATGTATTTATTAAGTAATTTATTATTGTGCAGATACGCAAGTTTTATCAGTCGAGAAAAAGCCAAAGATCATTGATTGTGACGATGAAAGGGAGCCATATTCCCTTGTATGGAGGAGGGGCTAACTTGGCCAGTCTCAACGGTGCACCGTCACAACCTGTGCCGTTGACACTTACCTTCATGGTTCGGTCCAGGGCCTATGTTTTGGGCAGGTTGGTGAAGCCCAAGTTTTATAAGAGGATTCAGTGTTCGGTCACCATGGACCCCAAGAAGATGAACAAGGCTCTGCCACTAAAGAACAACTGCATTTACAGCTAACGTGGATTCAATAATACATCAGCTGTACAGCCTGTACTTGTGTCGATAGCCATGGCAAGTGGCTTGGATGCAGGGACGGGTTCATGATGCTCAGGAGCATTGGAAAGTAGCACTGGTACTGCTAGGTGGTTTAAATATTTTTATATAATATTTTTGGTTTGGTCCAAATGAATGCCGGTTTTGCTTAATCCTTTTATTTTTAAATTAATTGATTAAAAAAATAAATATTGTCAAATAAAAAATGAGTTAAATATGAATAAAAACACTCAAAACATCCCCTAATAAACATGTAGAGAACTCTCTTGGAATATCCTAAAAAAAGAACTATCTTGGAACATAAAACCCCACGAATTAACATCCTCTGTATAGTTGGATTTTGTGATATAATTTAATAACTGTGGAAGATCGTCTTTTGTCATTGTAATTTCTGTCGTAACAAATTTATTATTTTGATATTTTAAAAGTATCTAACAAAAAACATTATTTTAAAAAAGTCCACAATTATTAAAGTTTATATTTTTAAATCTTAAGGATTTTTTTTTTTTTGAATTTTTGTATGAAATCTTTTATGAAAAGTCGATAAGTGAAAAATTAAAAAAATATTAATCTTCATCTAATTTGTCTTTCCAAGTAACAAATTCGCTGGTTTTCTCAGCAACAATGCATTCTCGAAGAATATGATAGAATAAAATTCGATTGAACTTAAAAATTAATTAGTTCAAAAATATTTAAATTTGATTTAAAAAATTCAAATAAAATTATAATTGTAAGATAAAAATTTAATTAACTCAAAATTTTTAATAATTAATAGGTTATTTTTTAAATTTCAGTCAAGACCTTATTTCTTTTTGATATATATATATATATATATATATATATATATCAATATTAAAAAAATAGCATATATACAAAATATGAACAAATATATATACATATTTTACAAGATCGGAGAAAGCGATTAAAATTAAGATCAAATCATGCTATAACTTAATAAATAAATAAATATAAATTTATATAAAAACTTAAAAAATACAATTCAAATTTCATAAACTTGATTTAAATTTTACAATAAATAAATAAAATTAAAATTATAAAATATAGTATACCAACTAAATAAATCAAAAATTAATTCAATTCAATCAAAAATTCACTCTAGCTTCAACATTCCATGCGGATTTTCATTATGTATAGAGGGGGCTGGGGTACCGTGAATCAAAGGATTCATTGGGCTGTCCATTGACTTGACCCAAACCACTTGCAGCTGGCCTTCAAACTTTACTTGATATAGGCCTGGTCGGATTTTTTATCGACTAAAATTCGATTTAAAAATAATTATTAAAATTTTGATTTGATAATATTTTTTAAAATGAACCCAATTAGAAAATTATATACTTCAATTCAATTTGACCTGATCTATAAAAACAAGTAAAATACTAGAGATCTAATTGTTACAAATTAATTTTAGGGACCTAAATATTAAAAAATAACTTTAAGAATTAAATTATAAATGAAATTTTTTTTTAAGAAAATAATTATAAAAATATATTAAAAGAAAAATTATATTATTAGTCTTAATTTGAGTTGAGTTGTTTTTTTACTATAAATCTTAAACACAACCTATTTACAAAGATCCCTAAAAAAATCTAATAAAATAAAATAAAATATTCATAAAATATTTATCCCTATTTATAAAAGGTTCCAGCTCTTTTCGAAAACATCAGCTCAACCATCCTTGTGCCTTTTGAATGAAACCCCATGGGGATCCACCATTTTGGATCCATCCCATCAATCATATTGGTTGGTAGTTGGATTCGTAGAGAAAGACTTTGACACAACACATAAAATCGAGTTTTTCTAACGTAAAACATGTTAGACTGAGGTTATACTTATAAAAGTCGTAAGAATTTCGGTATTAAATTATATATATATCAGAATTCTTATGTTTTTTAAAGAAATTCGATATAAACTAAAATTCTTATACTTTTGAAAATTTTAAAATTTTTTTAAGAAATTTGATATATATCAAAATCCTTACAATTTTATAAGAAATTCAGTATTATATCAAAAAATCGGTATTAAAATTCTTATAAAATTTATAATACTTCGATATATACTCATTTTAATCTTATTTTAACCGGTTCCATCCTAAACTTCCCCTGCAAGAAGCAACTGTTGAGACAAGGAGTGTCCCATAACTTACTTCAACACACCTCCAAGCCTTGGTTTCTCCAAAGGCAACCTTAACAAACATTACCACATCACATGCAAGGACAAGTCTGCTAACTCAACTTAGAATTCATAAGACATTGGATAAATGAATGTTTAAAAAACAACTCATACTACCTTGTACAAAGTCTTTCCACACTTCAGCATATACCTAAACAAGCTTTAGTATTTTAGCCAAGAAGAAAAGAATTCCAGCTACCATTTCGTCACGTGCACCAAAGCACGCAGCTATCCCCTAGGAGACATATTTCAATTTCCAAACGTTTGGTGTGTCCAGTTTGAACCGTGATGAAGATAAAGCATTTTGGAGTTGAAAAACAAAGAAGATGCCGCTTGTAGTTGTATGGGTGTGGGGAAACCTGTTGTAGATCAACTCAGGGTCAGCCAACCCATTGCCTTAGCCGCACTTTGCTTCAATAATAAATTTTAAACAATAATAAGAAAAAATAAAAAAATACCAAGAAAAATATTTAATAAGACAGAATGAGTATTAATTAAAGTCTTAAACCATTCTTTAAGTAACTTGTACTTTTTCAACTATTGAGTTCGTGTAAGTCTGATTTTATAAGTTCACACCAAACGACCGCTCATCATTTGTTCTAGAAGGCAAAAGTTAAGATATAAGATGAAGCAAAATCATTGGTTAGGTGAAGAAAATCTTGATAAAACCACCACCGACGGCATGTTTTACGAGATGGGTTTGGGGATAGACAGTCAAAACAGAGGTGTCGGCAGGGTCTTGAGATATCATTATTGCTTAAAAATAAGGATACGTTAATTTCACTAATTATAAATTTATTTTCTATACCACGTCAAATTTTTTTTTTATAATCGAATTAAGTTAAATTGAATATCCGTAGGTTATCTTTAGAAAAGGTTGACATTGAATTAGTTGATTCGTATGACTTGAGATTGTCAATGGTGGCAGCCTTGCCTAGGTCACAGATATCGATCTGGTATTTTGAGTTTGGACATGGAAACAAGCTCAAGTTTCAACGTGTTCACATAGGAATCCAATTCACACTGAAAATATAGTAACCAAAGAAGTCAACTGTTAGAATTTCAAAACAAAACACAAGGATTGGTAGACTGAAAGTGTCTGAACACCCAAAGCTTGATGAACAATTTACCTACAAATTCTTAACAACTCCAGAGATTATCAATTTAATGCAAAAAGTACCATGTTTCAATAAAGAATTGACATGTACAATCTGTGGCCATTTGAATAGCCAATCAGAACTCTTCAATCGTAAAAAATATTAAATGTCAGTCTAATCTATGGTTTTTTTCTAATCATTTACTATAATAACCACCACCAATTGGATGAAAGCCGTCAGATTAATTTTCTCACGGTGATCCAGCTCTCCGAAACTGACCAATTTGGTGCCTCGTCACAAGTCAATTGATGAATACGATCCGAAAGTGATGAAATGTGGCTCGGAAACGAAGGTTCAATCTTTGATTTTTCCTGGAAAATTGATTGAGAAGTTGTTGATTGTGTTGAAACCCAGTATGGGAAATCAAAATGACACCGAGGAGACTCTGAAAATTCCCCGAAATTACAATTTGTAGACGTTGATTCTTCTTCTTCTTCTTGGAATAGATTCATTGTGATTTTCTCTTCATCGTCGGCCATGAAGGGATGATCGTGGAGCATCTCGGCCGTCCATCTCTTCTTCGGGTCCTTGACGAAGCACTTTCCGAGAAAATCTTTTCCTTCCTCTGATAAATCTTCAGGAATCCCCGGCAATTCATCGCTGGCCCCAATTTGAATCAACAAAGCTGCCACGTTTGTCCCTGGTTTGAAATTCCAGGCTGGTTTCCCGGTAAACATCTCGACCATGGCGCATCCAAGTGCCCATATATCAACCTGTGAATCATAATCGCTCCCATTAACAGACTCCGGCGCGATATTCAAAGGGGTTCCCCTGATTTCCATCCTCTGTTTTTCCTCCCCGTTTCTCTTCGCCAACCCAAAATCTGCAATCTTCACATCGCCATTCCCAAACAAAAGAATGTTTTGAAGCTTAATATCACAGTGAACAAACCCTTTGGCGTGAACGAAGCTTAGCCCTTTAAGTATCGACCTAACGTATCTTCTAACATCGGATTCCATCAAATTCCCGCCAGTTTTCTTCACCTGATCGGCCAAACTCCCTTTGTTAGCGTACTCCAAGAACAGATTATAGAACTTCTCCCCATTCTCAACGGTACAATCGTCGCCGAAACAACGGATGATTTGGGGACAAAACCCAAGATTTTCAAGCACCTCCTTCTCGTTCTTGAGAGAAACAGAGCGGGATGTTTCACATGACTTGACCGCCATTAATGGAGAACTTGGGAAACCTTTTCTCGGTACAACCAAATTAACAGTTCCGAAACTTCCGTATCCAATCGTATCCCCGCGAACCCACTCCATTTGAATCTCCAAACTTTAACCCAAAGAATTCTATTTTCTGAGTTTGTGGTTTTGGAAAGAATCCTAGGGTTTTCTCGGGGGTGGGGTGTTTCTTTGGGAGAAAGAAAGGAATTGAGAAGTAATAAAATCTGGATTCGCAGGGCATTATGGTGGCGGAGGCTGCTTTTATATATGGAACTGGAAGGTATACTTTTATTTTATTTTTGGGGGATTTATTATTTATGGAATTCAATTTTTCTTTTAATTAATTGCACGTGACGTTTTCTTTCATAATTTGATTTTTCGAAGTTTTGATAGGGAAAAAACAACCCGGCTTTAAAAACGTGGTGGATATGGCGAATCCCACAGGATTTTCACTAAATTATATTTTTATATTTTACGGACAAAATCGGTAAAATATATTTCTTTTATAAAAAATATTTTTTTATTGTGATCCTTCTTTAGAATTTAAAAGAAAATTTATTATTTTTACAATTAATCTTAATTTATTTATTTTTTTGAAATAAATTATAAAATTTATATTTTTACTCACTTATTTTGTAAAGTCTAAAAACTATGATGATGACAAATAATATCTGTTGTCATTTAAAATAACTTTTAATTAAAAAAGATTTAATTCCCACACGAAAAGTGCTGTTTGGACCGTTTGTTGATTGTCTCATTCTTTCTCTCTCTAATTTCAAGAGTAAGGTACACAATTTCTAGATGTCACTTAAAGAAAAAGAAATGTAATAATTTAATATTTATTAAGTGTTGCACAATTATATAAAATTCAGCAATTTATAATCCCTTTATTCCATTAGATTTGATTAATTTTGTTAACACATTTTTTATGTTGATTTTGCTATTATCAATACCCATGTCCTTTGTGAAAGGTATTATACTACATTATCTAAAATAAACAAATAGATAAGATTACATATAATTTAATACTTGGGTTGCCAATTTGTTACTAGAAAAATACAGTGTCACCTTAGATTAAACTCTGCTTATATAGTTTATATTAATAACATTAATTTCTGTTATCTGAACCATTTCGAATTTTTATTATTAAAGTTAAACAGTTAATCAATAGTAAAATTAAATTTATTAAAGAAAATTTTTAATCATATATCGAATTGATTTATTTAAAACTTAATAATTGCATTAAATAAATTTAATTAATTCTTTAAATTAGATGTGTATCTTAAAATATATATATATATATATATATATATATTAGAGAAATAGACCTATATAACAAACCTTTAAGTAAAATAGTGAAAGAGTGGGACAATGAAGTGTGTGGGGTCCAGCTTTGCTGAAACGTGCATGGTTTTCTAGTCAATTAACTCAAAAGGGGAAATCACGTCAAAAATACTCAAAAAATATGCAATAAATCAAACATCGCACGGAGACAGATGCTCGAAAGTTGGCCCCTACCAGTCGTTTGCACCAAATAAATAAATGGTTTAATGTTGTTTTTAGACCTTAAACTTTTAAAAAATCATTTTAATCCTTATTTGTTTTCTTTTGGCCCACAAAATATTTTTGTCAAATTAAACCGATTAAAGATAATGTAAAACATTTGTTAAGATAGTTTCATCTATTTTATCTCTTTACCATATTTTTACTTTTTAAATAATTTAAACATTTTATTTTTTTATTTTTTATCATTTAATATATTTTAATTTTTAAATTGTTTACACAAAAGGGTAAAATCCGTGATGTCAACATTGACAAAAGGACAAAATAAGTGACAATCGGTTTAATGACCTTTTTACAAAAATAATTTAATAAAAATTTGTAAATAAAAAATATGAGAAAAAAATAAAATTAAAATAATATTTAAATAAATTTAAGGGCTTAAAATGTTATTAAACTTAATAAATTAAGACATCTTTTTAAAAATAAAAGTTATTAAATGAATTTGACTTATTATATTATATGTAATCTTAATCAATATGATTTATTTATCTTAAAGTAACTTTCAAATAATTATACACTTTTTATTTTTATATAAAAAAGATATGATTATTTATCTTAAAAAATAGATGAATAATTTTTATTGACTTAGATCATAAATAATTTAATAAATCGAATTTATCTAATTTTTTTTCCAAATTCAACCCAATTCATATTACTATATGAAAAAAAATCTTAATGGGTTAATCTCTTGATACATGGCAAGTTAATTAAAATGTGATTCAATTTTTATATTCTTTAGAAACCTTAAAACTATATCACAAACACTAAATTTTAAAAATTTAACATATATAAAAGATAAGATTTCGATGATGTATAAAATATTTTTATTGTATTTTTTAAATGATATATTTAATAATCTACCTATTTAATTTTATTAAAAAGCGAGTCTAAATACTTCATTAAAAAATAAAATATCAAATTAAAACATAAAGTGAAATTTAACTACCTAATCAAATAGAAAAGGATCAAGTATTAAATTGAAAATAAAACCATATTTCAGTATTAAAATACTTTTTAGTTTTCTTTAATAATCAGTATCCCAGCCTAACTTAATACCTGTAATCATTTATTGGTTTTGTTTTTTATACAAATTTATTAACGAACAAGATATGAATATATAAATATATGGACTTTTCTTTAATGCGTGGGAAGCTAAAGTATATTTGTACTAGTTATTTATGAAAATCAAAGAGATAAGATACGACTAATTACGGATCATTAAAACATAATTAAAGTAATTAACATGGTTAGGGATAAAGTGCACGATTGAGTTTCGGCCACATCCGCTCTTTAATATATATATATATATATAGGGATAAATTAAATTATATAGCAAAAATTTTGAAGTCTTTTATATTTATTTATGGTTAATTGAGAGTTTGACGTCCAAGCTATTTTATGTATTTATGGGAAGCATAAACGAGCCCGGCTACCTTATAGCTAGACTTGACTATAATATCTATATATCTATTTATATATTTTTTAATTTTAAAAAATAATGAAAATTTAAATATAATAAAGATTGAAGTTATATTAAAGTATATTTTATATCGCCACCAAACTACTTTACGCACCACAAAATTCATCGAACCAGAAAACGTAAATTAATTTTTAAACAAGAAATTTGAACTCGTTGTCAAATTGCGGAATTTCCTAGGAGGAACGGATGGACAAAAATATATAGCATAAACTATTAAAATAATTACATATATTTATATATTTTTAATTATAAATTATAAATTCAATTATTATAATTATTTATATTTATTTATTTATAAATTTATAATTATTAGAATGTTTCGTTAAATGTTAATAAAAAATTAATCTAACGCAAAAAAATATATTATTTATATAGTTTATAAATTATTATTTTATTTTTATTTTAATCATTATAATAAAAAGCTTTTGATCGTAGGTTTTAACGGAAACTGTTAAGAGCTTTTTCTTCTAATGAGAACAGAGTCAAAAAGCAACTGCAAGTTAACATCCCACAAACTTTTCAAGAACAAGGTAAAAAAATGGTTGAATAATCTACATTGAAAAGAAAATTAGAAGAAAAAGTTTAATGAATTTTCTCCAGCTTCTTCATTGTAACAAGTTAGAGTTTATCCAAATACATCTATGAAATCCGAAGAAGTGAGGTTTTGTCGGTTTCTGAAACTAGGACACGGCCGACGTGATCCCATAATACATTGAACTGTAGCTGACAATGACTGTGCGACGACCGTGGAATCACAGATTTAATGCGTAACAATATACGAAGCTGGAGCCTAGAGGTCAAGCCCCATCAAGCAGAGTAGCAGACCAACAAGATCAAATTACACACCTTGTAGGCTGTAGCAATGATGCAATGCACCGCCCGCGGCTACGAGTGTACCACTCATTAATGTCTATTAAAAAACACATGAAGCAATATGACGTTGTGTAGGGACCTCATATGTCCTCACGCGAGTTTAAACCCGATGGTTCATGGAATATTGGCCACAATAGCCACGGTCAGAGGATGACCAATGGCCCAATAGCCAGCCGATGCCACTCTGTTAATTTACACTATAAATGGTGGGTCTTTTACCTAATGCCAGTGGATCGAATTGAGGTCAAAATTCCCCATGTTTAAAAAAATTTATTAAAGAAGAGACAACATTAAAATATGTTACGGTCAAGACTGAAGATAGGAAGTAAAATTTGATCCTTTGGTTCATTGAAAGTGTGCTGTTTTGACCCGTAACATTAATTTAACAAGTATTTGAAAGTGTCTACTAAAAGCACTAGTGGTGTATTAAGTTTTGAATACTAAAGTCAACGTCCATGTTAAAAGGTTAGAAACTATTATAACCCAAACTCCTACTAACAGGTCTAATAGCTCAACCATTGCTCAAAGGGACCATCGGAAAGGACAAGGAATTTAGTTGCAACTGATTAGGTGAAGTTGCTAGTAATCCACCCACCACCGTGGTCTGCCGCTGCTCTTTTGATTGGATTATCATATTATTAATTGCTATTATTAGTGGTTGGTTAATCTAAATTCATTTCCTAACTCAAGAAAGATGCAAGTCCCACAGCAAACGACTATTTAACAACACTTTTGATTGAAAGACAGTATACCCGTTCTACAACTTTGGAGTCACTTCACCAATTGGTTTCGATTCAGCTCGATAATCTATCCAGCAAGGCGGAGAGGAAGGATTAGACATTGATTAGGCTCAAGTTTGTTAATTTAATTTTAAGTCATCGAAAATAAGACAATACTTATATAGTTTGTTTGAATTTTTTGGAATAGAATAAATTCAGTTACAATGCGTTTAGATTTTGAAGATTATCACTGATTTTTAATAGATTTACTAACATTTATATTACTTGGATATTAATTACATTTTTCATGAAAATACGCTATTATATTATAATTGTAATTGTATAAATTATTTATAGGAGTATTATATTTTTTATTTACATGGGCCATTAAGTGTAGAATAATATTCTCGTTATTTCATTTGGATTTCATATATTCGAAGCCATTTTTGGTTTTGCACTAGTTCAGAATGGGCCTGGACTCATTTTGTTCCAAATGTGTACATTCCCCCTATGTTACTTTAAGAGTTCACTGATTTCACTCACTTAACCATGGTTAGAATTTAGTGATCATTTTATAATAAAATTAATAATTTAATATATATTTTATAATAATAAAAAATTTAATATCTAAAATAAAGATTGATACTTAATTTAACGATCATTTATTAATTTTACCCTTATATGTATTATCAAAATCGAATACATAAGCTTAAGGATGAGTTAAAAAAATAAAATCGAACTAGACCGTTATAATTCACAAAATTAGGAACCGTGATTATATAAATGAATTTGGATTCTATTTTTAGTTAATTTATAAGTATTTTTTATACAGTAAAAACTTTGAAAACATATATATAAGTTATATTAAATGCATTTAATTGACTATTTTAATTTTTATTAGAATATTTATGTAAAAACATCATTTTTTTACTAAATAGGGTTATGAATAGGGGTGTAAACGAACCGAGCTTGAACGGGCAAGGGTATGTCAGTGTTCGTTTGTTTATTTTTGAAAGTGTTTAAATTCTGTTCGTGTTCGTTTAAATTTTTTATGGTATGTTCAAGCTCGGTTCGTTTATTTTTTGTCGTGTTCGGACTCGGTTCATTTAACGTTCACTAACGTGTTCGTTTATATGTTCAATAATTTATTCGTTTAACGTTCGTGAACATGTTCATTAAGCGTTCAAGAACGAGTTCGTTTATATATATTCATCAACTTATCCATTTAGTGTTCATGAACATGTTCGTTTAGTGCTCATGAACATGCTTGTTTAACATTCGCGAACATGTCCGTTTAACGTTCGTGAACATATCCGTTTTACGTTTGTAAATATGCTCATTTATGATTTCTACAATTTTAATTAAACAAACATACATGAATTAAATATCATATATAAACGAGTATATAAACGAGCTTATAAACGAATTTGTTCGTGAACATAAACGAGCCGAACACACTTATGTTCGTGTTCGTTCATTTATCAATCGAACATAAAATATTTGTTCATACTCATTTATTTAACTTAATAAACGAATATAAACGAACATTTCACGAATAACTCGTCCAACGCTCTAACAGAGCGTTCTTTTATGCCCCTAGTTATGTATATAATAAAAGATATTTTATTAAAATAAAATCTAAAAAAATACTAAAACCTAGAATTACTTTAATAAAAATCAATAATCAAACTGAATTTTCATAAATAGCTAAAAAAAATCCCAAAACATAATCCCACGTAACTTACTTGATCTCACTCCTACTTGAACTTCTAAAAATATGAGACGTGTGTTTGATCAGGTAATCTGAGATGGAAATTAGGTTTTGAGACTTTTAAGTAATTAAATTGACGAAAAACACCTTGACAAAAAACAAACCCAATCGAGCTGACGCACATGAAGATCTAGTGTTTCAAAAGATGCCATAAACAAACAACTTCACAATGATATAAGTAATTATATTGCTAATCCACACATTAAAACAACAAGAAGATAAAAAAGGAAAAATACAAACTTCAACCCTCAACATTCTCACGAAACAAACACAAAGTGATACAAAGCTAAAGTTCAATCCTTTCCGAATGCCATTAAAAAACCCAGGATTTATATTAATAATCAACCTCATCTCCTGCAACGGGTGATCCTGGAACATCCTCGAGAGTAAGGATGGACAGGTCCATGAGCCTGGAAACAGTTGTGGGTATAATAAGATCTGCCAGATCTCGGTGGACATGGGATCCTATTAGCTGAAAGCGCACCGTAAGAAATGTAATACTTCATTCTCTTCCAAAACAAAGATCTACGGAGATTCCCATTCCCATCATCACCGTCCACCTCTTCATCATTTTCGTCGTCGTTGAATCCACTGTAAAGTGACATTGAAAGCGGCCATTCCAACGCATCACTCATCAGCTTCAAGCTTGTTTCTTGAACTTGGGCGTCCACTTTCGAGCTCCACAAGACAATGTAAGCAACGAGAAGGGGGAAAAGAAGCTTGCCGAGAAGTGAACATGAAGAAGCCATTGTCAGTAAGGAGTTGCAGAAGCTTTGTTGAAGAAGGAGAAGAAGGTTTGAAGTGGAGTGATGAAAGTAGGTTTTTGGGGGGGTCTGGTTTATGGGGGCAGAGAGGTGGTTGGCTTACAGCTGTGATTTTCATCAATGCCTTTCCATTAACGCGTGCTTCGGTTCCAGAGCCAATCAGATGGAGTTTGTCATCTTCTGTGTGTCAGGGTTCATTGTTTACTCAACAAATACTCCTAAATATATCAAAAAGAAATTATTTACATAGATTAATTTTTAGAAAGGCTTTTCTCCGAGTCACAATTCACATGACTAACTCGCCATCCGGTTTCCTTAGTGTTGGGCCTTCTTCTCGAGTTGGCTTACCGGACTTCACCCAAAGTGCAGGCGAGATATGAGATAGATTCAAAGCCAGCTCATGGTTGCCATAACCAACCAATTTTAGCCCAAGTCAGCTACAAAAAGAACCCAACAGGGCCTCTTCACGATTAGCGACTCAAACCGGCAGGAGCGGGCGAGGGAGGAGAGAACGAGCGAGACGAGAGGGAGGGAGAGGGATCTTCTTCTGAAAATTTTAGGGGTTTAGTTGGATTGTTCAGGTCAGTGAGCGACAACAAGGAAAGATGAAAACCGTAACCTTTCTATAATTCTAATCGATTACTAGTACATCCGATCAGATGTTTTTTGAATTAAAATTTTCCTTTTTAATATATGCATATTTGTATTCAAAGATGGTCGATCTGATTTCGCATTTGGTGATGATTGTGTGTGAGAAAGAGCGCGTGCTTATTATTTGCAGGAAGAGAAAGAGGAAGAGACAGTGTGTGAGAGAGGGTTTTTAAGAGAGGATCTTTGTGTGAGAGCTTTTGTTTTGAGTGTGTTAAGGATTTCAACGATTTTCATTTCTCAGCTCAACTTCTTCCATTTCTCCATGGACCGGAAGCTTGTGGTTGGTTTCCTGTTCTTAATTTTGTGAAAGATTAGGTTTTTGTACTTGGATTTTGTTTTGTTTTGTTGAATTTGATTGATTTTCTTTTTATAGGTTTTGGGAATCCCGTGGGAGGTGGATACTGATGGTTTAAGGGAATATATGAGTAAATACGGTGATTTGGAAGACTGTATTGTCATGAAGGTTTCCCCTTTTATTTTTTTTTCATTTATTTTATATATAGATTCAATGATTGTATTGTACTGGAGGATTGTGAAAGCTCAAACTTGCGTTATATGTAAAATAAAATGTGACTTCCATCACTTAACTAGCATGGGTTGGTATTTCTCTTTAATTTTAATTATTATACCTTGGTCATCTCAAGGATATGTAGAAAAATGTTATTACTTGCTTTTCTTATGTTCATTGTTATGAATTTTCTTTTTTCAATGTATAGGAGCGATCCACAGGTCGATCTCGTGGTTTTGGTTATGTAACATTTGCATTTGCTGGTGATGCTAAGGTAATTATTTTCTCTCTCTTCTTTCCTTCTGATAACCTTAAACCATGTGATAACAAATAATGTTTGTTATTTATTTTCTACAGAGAGTGCTATCCAGAGAGCATTTTCTTGGGGGGAGAATGCTGGAAGTTAAAATAGCTACCCCAAAGGTTTAACATAAACATCAGTTCATGCCTCTTTTTTTATATAAAAACTTATCGGTTAATTAGTTATTTTATGGATAGCATCATTTATGTTTTATTGGCAGGAGGAGATGAGAGCACCTGTAAAGAAAGTAACCAGGATTTTTGTGGCCAGAATTCCACCCTCTGTGGATGAATCAACCTTTCGGAGGTAATTAAGAGCAGTATATGTTCATGGTTGTCCTGTATTTTTCACTTCTTGCTCTTTATTCACTAAACATGATTTGTCAGCTCTATTCAATTGAATGATGGCTTTGTTTGTTTGAGCTGTCTAATCATGTTCAGTGGGTAAAGAACAAATATGGACTTGTTTTGTCGTCTATGTGAGGAATTAACATAACATTTGGTATATTCTTCTTCACAGTCATTTTGAGGAGTATGGTGAAATAACAGATTTATACATGCCAAAGGTACTCTCTCTCTCTCTCTCTCTCTGTTCACATGTCTATGTTATGCTTATGTTTGAATGTAGCTGTTGTAACTTTCTTGTTGTAACTTTCTTTGATTATTGTTAAGCATGTGTTTTACAGGATCAAGTCACAAAAGCTCATCGTGGCATTGGCTTTATCACATTTGCTAGTTCAGGTCAGTTTATCCTGTTCCTGGCTTATAGCTCCTTTCTTTTTGTCTGCATCAAATGGTTTGCATGTTTGTGTTTGATCTTTTGGATTCTTTGGTGTGTCTTCAAGATTAAAGTTCTACAAGCTGCATTCTTGTCTGTTTTTTCCAATTGAAAATCCGAGTTGTGCAGTTAAGAATCACCGTTACTTGTTTGAAGTTAGTTATATATACTGGTCCTTTTCCTCTCTTGTTGTGTCTGACAGTGAGATACTTGTTTTACTTTTAAAGGTTCTGTGGAGAATCTGATGGCTGATACCCACGAACTAGGAGGTGCTACTATAGTAGTTGATCGAGCAACACCCAAGGCAAGTTACATCACAGCCTGTCAGCCTGTGCATTTTTTTAACACTTTACCTGTTTTACCACCCAAAAGTTCATAGTT
Organism: Abelmoschus esculentus; assembly: GCA_035048815.1. Classification (NCBI taxonomy): domain Eukaryota; kingdom Viridiplantae; phylum Streptophyta; class Magnoliopsida; order Malvales; family Malvaceae; genus Abelmoschus; species Abelmoschus esculentus. The sequence continues at coordinate 15,556,443 of JAUCBN010000034.1, forward strand.
GACCTTTTACTCTTTTAGTACAGTACAAAGCACAATATTGTTTTCATATTCTATTCTACTGGAAATTTCACATGTCTACTCGGTATATGTGGGCATAATATCACTATTTTGAGATTATGTTGACAGGAGGATGATTTCAAGCCTACAGGCAGAATGTCACAGGGGGGATATGGTGCATATGATGCTTACATTTCAGCTGCGACTAGATATGCTGCAGTTGGTGCTCCTACCTTGTATGACCATCCTGGCCCAATGTATGGAAGTAAGTTTTTTTTCCTACCAGCGGTTTTGATTTGTGGAGTCACCTTTTACTTATGTTGTAATGCTCCCCTATGTTGAACTAGGAGGGGAGTCCAGTCAAGGGATGGGAAAAAAGATATTTGTTGGCAGGCTCCCCCAGGAGGCTACTGTTGATGATCTGCGCCAGCATTTTGGTAGATTTGGTCGAATAGTAGATGTTTATATTCCCAAGGTAAAAGTGGTGAAATGTCATGTATAAAATGAGAGATTATTTTGAAGCCATCTGATGAAGGTTTGGATGCTCTTATGATGTAGGACCCCAAAAGATCAGGCCACAGAGGTTTTGGTTTTGTAAGTTTTGCTGACGATGGAGTTGCAGACAGAGTATCCCGTAGGTCTCATGAGATTTGTGGACAACAGGTACATGGAAGCAAGCTTTTATTTCTTTCATCATACTTTATTGCCACCTTACATCTGAAGCCTGGTTCGTGATACTCTTACTTCTTTTTTAGTAATTATAGGAATTTATGCATGATGGTACGTTTAAACAGGCTAAGTACTTTGATGATATGTTAAATTTATTCTGCCATAATATCCATTTTCCGGTTATGGAAATTAACTTTAGTTCTGAGATTATGCTCTTACACTTATTTAGGGCAATGGACTATTTTTTACCACCATGAATTAATTAGAAAACTGGAATCTATTACCTTTACAGCTGTGAATGGATTTGTTAATTTCATTATGCACTAAGGTCGTTATGGAGTCATATTTTCACTTTTTAATGGCAAAATTGTGGTTATGATCTGTCGGAAGATCTTCTGCAATGCACATTAAAAAACGCTGCAACTAGAGAAAGAGCAGTTTCACTTGAAATTTTTTTTGAAATCATCTTGCAATGACTAAAGATAGTTATATCAAGTTAATTAGTCCTTTCCGGTTCACAATTTTCCTACGGATTGAAGGTGAAGTATATATTTATAGGCAAGCCGCAAGCGGCCCTACTCATCTATAGTTATTCCCATTTGTTTTAGTTGTTCTTTCTAACCTTCTATTCTCTGTGAATGCAATCAAATTGTCGTAACTTGTGTTGATTTAAGCTCTTATCATTCTACGTCTAAACTTGCTTTTCAGGTGGCAATAGATTCAGCAACGCCTGTTGATGACGTTGGCCCTAGTTTCACGATGAATCCTGTTGGACCATTTAGAAGCTTTGCTGGTCCAATGCGCCCCTTTGGTAGGATGTATGGGGGCATGCATTTTGACGATGTGAGTATACATACACATACAAATACACACACATAGTGGAAATAACAACTTAGACAATCAACTTGGGACTTAGGTTCACTTTTCAAACAAAAGTGAACTAATTTCGTAATATAACTCATTTCATAGGACTTAGGAGAAGGGAAATTATTTTAAGAGAAACAACGTTTCTTTTACCTTTTTTGGGTATGGAAAACAAAGTTCCTATAGTCATTTGCTTAATTTATTATGTATTTGATATTACGCAGTGGGGTTATGGCTTTGGGGTTACAAGGCCATCGAGAGCAGAATGGCGGTACCGGCCATACTAAGCAGAACATGGAATTGCTTAGAAGATCTTTCTCGGATGTCAATCTCAGATTATTACCCTGATATCATCGTAGGTGATTCTGATTATAAACCATGTAATGTGAGATATGTTTTCATATTGTAGCAAATGTTCAAATTTAAGTATCTAATTATGTTAAAAATTGTCTCGAACTCTGGATTTCATGTCTCCATTGTTGACCATGTATGCAAATATTTGATTTATTGAGAGCAAATATTTCAGGTCTGCAGTATCCTGAACCACTGAATATATAATTCTATGTAACTTTACATTACAGAATGGGGAAGCCGAGAAATCAGCAGACCTTTAACAAACAAAAAAAATCGGAAACAAATAGTCATTTGCTAAGAAAAGAGCTGGTGGAAAAGATTTGATCCCATGGAGGATGATTTACAAAAAATTAGACACCATGACAGGTGAAACAACTGCTGAAATAACTGATGCGGATATGGAAGAACGTAAACTTTGCTGAAGTCTTTGGATTCTGTTCACCCTCTTTGCCTGATATTGAATTTCTCATCTCTTGAGCTTTAACCTGAGACGTTCTCAGCTTTCTCAAGATCTTATCCATTGATGCTGACCTCTTCTTTTCTAATTTCATCTGATGGTAAAATACAGAGAAAATGCAGGGGAGAAATTAATAAGGCTTAAACAACTGGATATGGAAGAAAGATTGACAAAAACAGAGTTCTTGTGTGCATGTGAACCTCTAATTTTCGTATGGCTGCCTCGGCTTTTGCTCTCTGCAGATTCTCCCATGCACTGATCTTTGCTTCCTCTCTTTGCAACCTGCAAAATCAAGTTTTTATTTTTTTTAAAAGGTTCCTTTATGTATGTGAAACTTCTATTTCACACAACTCCACAAGTTTCTCTTGGATATTAATATTACTGTTCCCTTGAAATTATACAGTTCCATCTAGGATATCAAAGTTGGAAATTTCCTTGGAACATTAAAGACTAGCATTGAATGACAGAACTTAAAGTATGTTTCATCCAAGATTCGATTCAGCGATGATGTCCGAAAATTTTGTGGTCCCAAGTCCCAACTATTGAAAGTTAATGGAACTGCAACCTTCTATGAAAAATGCAGTGATCTTGGATCCCAACGAAGGTAATGAAAATTACATTCTACACTTCACCAAGCAATGCAGATCATGTATTTGTTGGATTTCAAGATTCATATTATGCATTAGTTGTGTTTATTTTGTAATTTTCGTTGTTCTTATTGGATGATGCAGGGCAGAAATTAAGGGAAAATGTAATAAAAACATACTTTGAAATGCTTGTTGAAGCCTCTGAGATGTCCAGGGATAAAGAAGAAGCTGGGGCACTGTTCCGGTAGAAGTCTTCAAAATCCGGTTTGCCTTTCTTGACTCTTCTCGGTCCATGTCGTTTTGACCAGTTAGTAACGGTGGCTCGCTTGTCTATCTGCACTTCTCTGATGTCTAGTTTAGAAGAGTGATCATTGTCGTCCACAGCAGGAAGATGAAGGTTAGGAGGAGGTGAGTGGCCAAAGGAAGACCTCTCTCTCGGAGATGAGAGGTTGCTACTCTCATCTGGGCTCATTTGTGTCGCCATATCCCTCCGTAAAGCTACACGATTGATCATCATTTTGGCATCCTTTATTTCATCAAGTTTTTCATCTGCAACAATTTGATCCAACATCAGAAGTTAGAAGCCAATATGAACCAATATGACATGGAAACTAACCCTTACACCTATATCATTGCTGTTGCAACAATAAGGGTCTATGTTTCTTGAACTCGGATACTTAAAAGAGAAATGAAGGGGGGATCAACATAGATAAAGCTAGCATATGATTCTTCTGCATTCTGGGTTCAAAGTTTTCCTTCCAGATGCATCTTTAAGAACTTCATCATTTACAATTAGTGATACAGATTACATGTTCAACAGAACTGTGATTGATTGTTAGAAAATCTTCGTCGCAACTTGAAGTTCAATCTTAAAATTGTGTTTTTCGGGTTAGATATATCATTTCTTCATGTTCTTTAGCTTCCATAATCAGATCAGCAGATACAATTCTCTTCCAAAGTTGAAATTGCAAGCCAAGTCTGACCAACCAGCTATGAAGATTCACTAACCAAGAAAGAACAAAGAACAGTTATTACCTTGAGAGCTTGGCAATGAAGACTCACTAACCAAGTCTGACCAACCAGCTATAATAGCGGATCGTGCCTCATTACTATCACTCTGAACCATACAAGATTGCTCACCGTCACCATCTCCGCCAGCAGAGGCGGATACGGCAGCTCTACATCCAACATAATGAACGGAAACCCCATTAGCCATTAAAACCCCTGTAGAAAATGGAGACCCCGCCATCAAATTCCTCACACTTCCACTTCCACCACCATGTAAGTTCATGGACGGCGAGCCATTAGAGTAGAAAGCAATCCCCGGAGGCACGATCGGCCCACTTTTAGACTTAGGCCGCCTCTGATACTGATAGTTTACATTCTTGCTAACACCATAACCCAAAACGGGGCTACAAATCCACCTCTCGGCATCTTCCCATTTGGACGGATAAGTCCTCCCACTGTAAAAAGGCGTCAAAGATGAAGCACTGATATGTCTTCTGCTACCGCCATGGCTGTTAGCCGAAGAACGCGGCACTCGCTCGGAACTCCACCCTTTTTGACTCACCACCACGGCATTATCACGGTAATCCGAAGCTCCTGGGCTTGGAAAAGTACCCAGATGGCTCAAAGAAACAGACCCCTTCTTCATTAACTCTCTAAACCACCAATTTTTCAACACAAACAACAACCCCCAAGAGAGTCTTAACTCTCACCCTTTTACCTTATCTTTACACTGCCACAAAGAGCTAAACTTTGAGCAACAAAATAGTGATTTTTTTGGTTTGCTGTCAAGGATGCCTAAAAGGGCCACACTGAGAAAATGAAAGAATTTGTTTGAAAGCTGATATCTTTACCGTTCATTGCAGCTAAATTATACAACTATTTTCTTCCCTTTCATCTTTTCTGGGTGTTAATTTATTTTTCTGGGAAAGCTACCCATTTTCTTGGGTACAAAGATTTGTTTGCATCTAAGACAAGCCTCATGAAGGGTGTTGGGTTCTTTGAGATTGGAAAATGCCAAAACACTGCATCAGATCATTGAATGCAAAAGCCAAGAATGTTGACAAACTTTGTTGCATTAAACGTTTTTTCTTAAAGCAGGCTTAAGACAATGCTATTTCATCGTTTTCTGCATATTCCTTCTTTCTTACTACTAGTACTCGATGAAATCTCAGATATTTAAGTAAAACCACACGGATAAGACAACAAAAAAGCCGCCCCAAAAACAGAGTATTAGCGAATCTATCAGCAATAAATAAGAACAAGGAGGCTTTACGTATATATATCCGAATATTATTTATATAAGATCTAAATTTAATTAAACTCTTTTTAGATTAACATTTAAAAATAAATAAGAGTATAATCAATTATGCATAAAAATCTTTTATAATTATTATTTTAAAATATTAAAATTCTACATAAAATTAAAGATATCGATATCCGATAATTTAATCTCTGTTTGTGTTACTTCTTTTCATTAAGCAATAATTGAAGTCTGTGATTGCCAAAAGTACCAGTAATCCTTGGTGTCTGTTGGATTTCTTAGTTCAAAAACAAAAAACTTGGAAGCATATCCAAAACAGAGCGGATCAAAGGTCTGGTCCCTTTCGGTTTCTTCAAATATTTTTAAGATGCTGGTTTGATTTAATTTCAAAATATAAAGATAATGTGTCTTTTAAAATTATATTAAGATAAAAATTATATGAGAAAAAAAAAATATTGAAGAAAAAGAGTTCACGTATCTTTTATACCATAATATATTATTTTATTAAAATTCTTACTAAAAAATTACATTAAGAAAAATTCTTTATTAAGAGAAAAAGAATATAATATGTGTTTACTCTTTTTCAAAAAAATATTACATAGGATTTTTAAATCTTTATTATTTAAATATTAAAATTGACTATGTATTATTGAATAAAACTTTTAAACTATTAAACGAAAGGGTTCATCAAATATTATTCTTAGTAAATTTTAGTTTAAGGTAGAGATGGATACGGATCGGGCTGGATCAGATTTTTGGTCCATCCAAACCCGACCCGAATACAAACATCTGAAACTCGACTCTAAACTGACCCAAAAATTTTCTTTAAAAAAATATGACCTGACCCGAAAATAAATATATTAACCCTAACTCCGACTCGATCTATAGAAAAAATAATTTTAAGGACTTAATTATAAAAAATATAATTTTAAGGACTTAATTATAAAAAAAACTATAGATAGAAGACTATTATTATAAATATCCCTAAAAAATTATGAAAAAATTATATATAGAATCTAGGTCAAGTCAAATATTTTACACCCTAAACCCAACCCGACACTACTCTCAAAAAACACCCGATCTGACTTAATTCGAACCCGATTTTTTATTAAAAAAATCTGATTAAATCAGACCGAGTTAGGTCAAAACCCGATCAGGACGGATAAAATGAACCACCTTAATTTTAGGTGATTAATTCTTGGTTTAATGTAAAGGAGACCTTAATAAGTTTCAGTTTTTAGATTTTGTTATGTTCATATATTTTTTAGAATTTTTTCCTAATAGTAATATACATGGTTTTATCATATTTATTTAATTTTATATAAAGTATGTTCCCTCCCTCCTCTCTTGCTGTGGTCCATTTGTAGCATTAATATAAATACTCCCTAATCCCTATATAAGGACATTATAGCCAGATCATGTGATTCCCATTCAAAATTATATATTATCAATTTTGATAATATATTTTTTTTAAAATAAATTATTTATTTTAAAATTATATATTTTTAAATTTTATTAATTATACTATTACGTTATCAAAATTAATTCATCATTATTTTATTAAATTATTAAAAAATAACATTTAAAATATAATTCAGACGCCATTTAAAAGCAAAACGTTTGACAAAACAAAAAAAATGATGATAATACTTATATTAATTATGATTAGAAGACAATTAATATAATTCATAAATTTAAGATTAAATTAATATCACTAAAACTAAATCAACAACATTACTGAAATTATTACAATAATAAAATTATCTCAACTGAAAATATATATTTTATTTTTAAAAATTTAGTAATAAAATAACAAATATAGGTTTTAGGTTAGGTCATGTCCGGAAAGTGGTCGATCCATTATAGATGTACTGGACATAGTAATTTTCTATCCATAAGATACATCAGTGTTGGGGAATCTTCTTTTATGTTTATAGTAATTTTCTATTCATAAGGTATAAGATCTTTAACGGTGGGAATTTTTTTTTCTTTTACGATACAATTTGAAATATAAATAAAATATAATTTATTTTTGATTTGAGAAAACAAAAATAAAAAATAAACATTTGATATATTCGATTTTTGAATAATCATTATCACATTAGTGTGCTGAAATAAATATACTTAATAATATTATATTAAAAAAATAATTAATACGTTATTCATTATCACATTACTTTGTTTTTGAATAATCGTATGAGGTTTAAGAATAATAAAAATATTTAATGTATATATTTTATAAAAAATTTAATATTAAATTAAATTTAAAACAAAATTAACTAATGAATAAAGTATAATACCATCATTCAAATTTATAATATTACTTTCCATTATAGAAATTAATAGTTAATAAAATATAAATATTTTAATAGTTATATGACCAGAAATTTCAATGGCGTCTAACAAGGAACCGACTTTTTCATTAATCAAAACAATGACCCAATTTTGAACATTAAAAATTAAAAGGACTAATAATTGAAATCAAAAGTTGATTAGGAGTGAAGATTACTTAAATCAACTAATATTTTTAAACACTTGTTTAATCATAAAAGAGATAGTATATTGTTATATTAAAATTTGAATTCATACGAGATAAATATTCTTAATTACTCAATTAATTAATAGATCTTTATTTATTTAATATTTTTAGTGTGATTTTTAATAATATTTTTTAACGGGCGAAAATCATCTGTCCTTTGATTCTATTTCTATTGGTGTCCCATTTTAAAATGATGGATTTTAAGGTTAATTAGGGTTTAGAGAATTAGAGATAAGACTATTTTTTTGACGGTAGAGTTCAGGTTTCATGGTGTGAAAATTAGAGTTAGAATTTATATTTTTTTGTAATTTTTTAGTAGAGGCATAAATTAAGAGACAAAAGATTTTTAATATTTTTGTAATTATATTTTTAAATAAAACTTATATTTTATAAATATAATTATCCAAATTAACTAATAGTTAATAGTTATTTAATTTTTAAACAAACAAAATAATATACAAGAATATGATTATATTTATACTTATTTGAATACTTAATTAGTTATCAATATTTTATATCTATTGATATTAATTAGATTATAAAAATAATTTTTAATATAACTACTAAGCATATTAATTTATTATTTAAATAATTATTTTTAATATAATTTAATTAATTATTAAACATAAATATAAATATGTGAGAATTTAAAAGGTATTAATTTATAAAAATTACAATGTAAATATGTAAGGACAAAGAAATAAAAATACAACTTATTTAATTTATGTTATTTAGGGATTTTTTATAATCAATAAAGATAAAATTTAAAATATTTATAATTTTTACGTCTAAACCAGTAAGTTTAAAAAGATTATTCTACTATTTTTTTCTGAATTAAAGATTTTAATTCGATCTACTATTTACGAAGCATCTTAACTGATAAATGTTATCGATTAAACTTCTAATTTTAAATTAAGTTATTATTTACTGAACAGAGACAATATTTTTTATAAGAATTATTCATAATTATTAGTATTTAATGCTGAATCAAACCTAACCTATATCAACAAGGAATATAATAAATTTGGGGTTCAGTAAACTTCTCTTTCGGATTAGTAGATTTTCTGTAGTTTGCAACATAAAAATTGCCAATTGTTATGAAAATGACAGAGATTTATGCTAATATAATTGAGCATGGCGTTTGGGATTTAAACACTTTGGAGATGTATTTTCTCGATCACCAAACAATCTCCTCCACTAAAAATGATCTGAAGGGGAAGATATGTTTTAACGGAACAACAAAGGAGCACCATATAGACGGGAACAAGTGTCAAGATTTTCATCCTATGATAGTGCTGTCGCAGCTTCAAGTTCTGCCACGTGGATTTTGGAATCCCCATAACTGGTGCATGTCGCATCACCTATTGTTCCGGTTCATGAGAGAGTGGCTTCAAATTCTCAAGTCATTTCCCCTCTTCCCTCTCCATCAGAGCTCTTGTCCAGTTTTCAGATTTGGAAATCTGTTCACTCTGCTTTCTTTCTTACCTTCCTAAACCAGAAATTGTTTCCCTTTAACAGAATTTCATTGTTTTCTTGTTTATTTAAGCCAACAAGGTTCTTTCTTTTTTGGTGAAACAATGGCTACAACTTTATTTCAAAATCCTTCAGCAACTGTTTTCACAGGAACCCAGTTTCCGGTTTCCATTTCTAGGTATGTTTCAACAGAATCCTGGCCTTGTTTACACTGCAACCACCATTTTAGAAGCAAAACAAGTAAGCAAAACAAGGGATTTGTTCAAGTCAAAGCTACAGTGGCAGATGGTATCCAAAGTGTTTCAAACACTGCTGAGAAGAAGGAATTTGATGCGCATCAAGTGGAGAAGAAGAAGAAGCTGAGGATATTGGTTGCTGGGGGTGGGATTGGGGGTTTGGTCTTTGCATTGGCTGCAAAAAGGAAAGGTTTTGATGTGATGGTGTTTGAGAGGGATTTGAGTGCTATAAGAGGCGAGGGACAATATAGGGGTCCAATTCAGATTCAAAGCAATGCATTGGCTGCTTTAGAAGCTATTGATATGGAAGTTGCTGAGAAAGTTATGGAGGCTGGTTGCATCACTGGAGATAGAATTAACGGATTGGTTGATGGGGTTTCCGGAACTTGGTGAGTTTTTAATGTTAAATGATTCTAGCTGCAGTTTTCTCTTTTCCTACAACTGTGAGAATTCTGAATGTAGAAAATTTGTAGATTTTATAGTTTTGAGGCTCATGTGGTTAACTACTAGGGGAGACACTGTTGAAAATTTTTAGATGTCATCACATTTAATGATACATGGTTTCAACTTTCAACAGGTACATCAAGTTTGATACATTCACCCCTGCCGCAGAAAGGGGGCTGCCAGTTACAAGAGTTATTAGCAGGATGACTTTGCAAGAGATTCTAGCTCGCGCCGTCGGCGAAGACCTAATTTTTAATGAGAGTAATGTTGTTGATTTTGAAGATGATGGGAATAAGGTAATATGATTTGGTCATAGGTTAAGATGGTCTGTCTCCTTAACAATCATTGTAGCTGAAGGAAAGCATGGAACGTTTTTTTTTCTTTTAGTGTTCAGCAAACTGGTTTTACAGCTAATTCCTTTTTGTTGACGTTTATTTTTTTGTAATTATGTAATTTAAAAGTTCAGGTCACTGTTGTTCTGGAAAATGGAAAGCGTTATGAAGGTGATCTTCTGGTTGGAGCTGACGGAATACGGTCAAAGGTACGATTTTGTTTAAACTATTTATACATGCTGAGCATAACCGTTGTTGGTTTAGATGCTAGACTGTTAGTGACCTGGTCCTAAGTTTGGTTTGACAACATGTTCCTGACAAGTTGATTATCTTTTTTCACTACGCTGTTTCGAAGCTGAAACAGTAGCTAAAATTGAATTGTACTGAGAAAACACCGGTATAGGGAAACATGAGTTTACAACAAAGTACAAAGAGAATGGACTGTTTGCCCCCTTGTTACCAACAGAAAACAAAACTAGAAACTAATCCTCAAACTACATGAAGTCTTCACTCGTAGTGACGCTGATTGTTTGTTACTAGTTGTTTAAACCTTGAAGTGTTGAAGTGATATCTTAGCTTGTCAATTTTCTTTTTCAGGTGAGGACCAACTTATTTGGGCCAACGGAAGCTGTTTACTCAGGATACACTTGCTATACTGGTATTGCAGACTTTGTGCCTGCTGATATTGAATCTGTTGGGTATGTTCCATATTGTTTTGTGTAATACGATTGACTTTACAACTTTACATTTTGTTTTTGCATAGTACCATTAGATTGCATTGGGGTCTTGATACGAGTAGCTACTTATGTTGAAACTTCACCTGTGCAGGTACCGTGTATTTTTGGGACACAAGCAGTACTTTGTTTCCTCGGATGTTGGAGCTGGAAAGATGCAGTGGTATGCATTTCACAAGGAACCACCTGGTGGTGTGGATACCTATGGTAGAGAACCTTATATGTTTTATTTGATAGAATTCAGTATGTAAGTCAGCAAAAAGTTTGAAAGAGGCTTCAGTTGCCATGGATTTTTCTTTTTGGGTTTTCATTTCAAATGTTCAACTAATAAGAGTTTTCATACTGAATGTTCCCAACTTATATTAGATTGTCGATTCTAAAACTGGTTTCTAATGTTTTTGCTTTCTTTTTTTTTTCATCCTTTTGCAGGTAAAAAGGAAAGGTTACTTAAAATATTCGAGGGTTGGTGTGATAATGTGATAGATTTGTTAGTTGCTACTGATGAAGATGCTATTCTTCGACGTGACATATATGACCGGACACCCTCACTAACATGGGGAAGGGGGCGTGTAACCTTGCTTGGGGATTCTATCCATGCAATGCAGCCAAATATGGGTCAAGGGGGGTGTATGGCCATTGAGGTACGACTTGAAAAACCATTGTGTTGGTAGTTCCTTCTTCCCCAAACTTGAACGTCACTAAAGATAAAATGATGTTCTAGGTACTGTTGATAGTGTAGTTTAATATTATCTATTATGCTTTCGGATCAAATAATAAGGATGTGGGGTTGTCTTAGAGAAAACAATATGGGTTTTCATTGTTCAGTTAAAACCGAATTAACAGACCAAACTGAAATTTTGATCGGTTAATCGGTTGTTATCAGTTAATTTGGTTCGAAACTGATTAATTAACCGAATTAAGTGAATTAAATATAATATATATTAACCAAAATTTTAAGTGTTCCATAACTATTTTTGTTTATTCAAAAATTAACGAATTAACCGACAAAGTTTGGTTTGGTTAATTTTAAAAAAAATGGTTCGGTTAAAAGGTTAAAAATTCCAGTTAATAATATTTAGCTAGTTCAGTTCGGTTAACCGAATTAACTATTTGAACACCCCTAGAATCCAATGCCAAATGAACAAGTTTTCCCCTTCATCTTTGCAGGATGGTTACCAATTAGCCTTGGAACTTGACAAGGTATGGAATGGAAGTGTTGAGTCAAAGACAGCTATTGATGTTGTATCTTCTTTAAGGAGGTATGATAGCATTTTCCTTTTTTCCCTAAATAGTGGAAAGGGTCAAATATTAGAAAAGGGGTGTCAGAACTGCATGTATAATGGACATTTTTTTGTCTTCTTCAACCCAATACTGACTGATTGAACTCGCAGCTACGAGAGAGCTAGAAGACTCAGAGTTGCGATCATCCATGGAATGGCGAGAATGGCTGCAATCATGGCTTCTACCTACAAAGCTTATTTAGGTGTAGGTCTAGGACCATTATCGGTAAGAATCCATTTTAAGCGAACAATGATCTAAAGTCAACAATTATGCAAAGTCTGCATGCATGATCACCATGGCATCCGACACTCTGCAGTTTTTGACAAAATTCCGGATCCCGCATCCAGGAAGAGTTGGTGGCAGATTTTTCATCGACTTGGCGATGCCAGTAATGCTCAGCTGGGTTTTAGGTGGTAACAGGTTAGATCTTAACATCAATGTTTTCGCCTGCTTATTTCCTTACCTCAACTTTCATGTTGTTCGATTATGGAACATCATTTTAGAAGAATTCACTCTCTTACCATATTTTTCCTTCTTTTTTTTTTTCGTGGTTTCAAATCTTCCACATTGATCCGACTTCTATGGTATTATTGCTTCTCTTTTGACAAGACTCGTGTAATGGCACTGTGAACCTATCGCTAATAAAGAGTTAAGGGTCACAAACTTTTGAAATCTCAAAAGAAAGCTTTATTTTAGTAAATTGTCTAAAAGAATTGTCTGTGATCTTTGGACAGTGTTTCTGATTTCTTCTTCCTTCTAACAATGAATTTACATGTTTGCAGCTCAAAACTTGAAGGAAGGTCCTTAAGTTGCAGACTGACAGACAAGGTATGTTGCTTTCATCCTACGTCTTCTTCATAAATGGATCCGGAAATGTTTGAAACATCTGTAAAGTCATTTTTCAGGCAAGTGACCAATTGAGGACATGGTTTGAAGATGATGATGCGTTGGAGCAGACTATTATTGGAGAGTGCGTATCATAGTTATATTTGTGAATTCCTACATATTGTTTGACAAATTATTACAGCATAGGCTCTTATATTTCTTATCTGGTCTGTTTTGCAGCTGGTATCTGCTGCCCATTGGGGACGAAGTAGTTACCACACAACCTACTTGTTTAACTAGGGATGAGAACAAAACTTTCATGATTGGGTATGTATTTGCTCATAATAGGTTTGTTTTATGTAACGGTGTTCCTTTTAAATGGACTTTGTGTTTTCATTTTTTCGTTTCTCGGGAAATGGTTGCTGGAAATCAGAGTACAATGCTAATTGATGGGGGATTTTCTAATTGAAATATGTCTATCGCTGTGTAATGGTCATTGCAGGAGTGAAAAGAGCGATAAATTTCCGGAAACGTCATTAGTGATACCTTCGAAGCAGGTGATTTACATCTGTTTAAGAGCCCTGTTCTGGAGCTAACATAGTTTCCTCACTTGTTCAACAATTTCATGTTGATTTTTTTTTCTGTTATTAGTATTATTTTTTCCCATCTCTCTCTCAGGTATCCAAAACGCATGCTCAAATCAGCTATAAGGATGGTGCATTCTTCATAGTTGATTTGCAGAGCGAGCATGGGACCTTTATCGAGTAAGTCGATGAGCAGTAAGGAACACCATTTTATCTATATGTGTGTTAAATTTCCTAGAGTTTCTCTAAAACAAACTCTGAATGTGCAGCCATGGAGGAAGAAGATCGATGTTGCCCCCGAACGTTCCTACTCGTCTCCGTCCCTCTGATGTTATTGAGTTCGGTTCCAATAACAAGGTAACAAATAACATCTATCTATGATTCTATGAATGTATGTTCTACCACTTCCGTCTTGAACCACGTCTTACATTCCGAGCAATGTTTAGGTAGCACTCCGAGTAAAGGTGATGAGATCACATCCGAAGATGTCAGAGAATCAAGCTGGTGGAATTCTTCAGGCAGTCTGAAAATTCATGAACCTGTCATTTTTCTACATCATGAAATTGTACAGCATTTCTTTAACAGTGATGGAGTGCTTGAACAATCAACTACATTTTGTAGAACGTTATACAATGAAATGTCATATACCCCTGCATCGCTGCAGAAACTGGAAATTTCAACTCATTTATATTAAGAATGAATATGTGACCATTTGATGGTAGATTTCCTGGTGAAAAGTCTGGTACAGGCATGAGGGGTGAGCAAAACTCAACTCGAAAAAATCGAATAACTCGATTCGAGGCAAAAATACTCGACTCGTTTTGATTCGACTCGACTCGAAAAAATTTCAAATAAAGTTTGAGTTATAAAATGGAAATTTGAATAACTCAAAATTTTTAGTAATTAAAGAATTAATTTTTATGTTTGAGATGAATCTTTAAATTTTTTATGATATATATACATTGATATATAAAAATATAAAGAAATATTTCTATATATGAATATATATATGCATATCTTATATGATTAGAGAAAGTCGTTTAAATTAGAATTAAATCATATTATAACATGATAAATAACTACAATTAAATATTTATAGGAACTCGAAAACTCGACTCGAATTTCTTAAACTCGACTTGAACCGAAAAAATTTCAAATAAATTTGAGTTGCAAAATATGACTCGTCAACTCGAATAACTCGAAATTTTTTGACTGACTCGACTCGATCGAATACTCACCCCTAACCGAGATTGGTCCCAACTTCATTACAAATTCAGTGAACACTGAACAGTGCTCATGTCATGCACATGCAAAGATGTACTGTAAGTACCCCTCAAGAAATGTGCATCGCTTATCTTCACAGTTCTGGTAACTTGCATCCTCTCGCTCCTACCAGCCATTTGAACTGCAAACAAATGAAGAAATCGAATAGCTAAAAGCCCATTTCTGATAGATAAAATCCCCTCGTAAACGTGTCCAGTTCTGAAAAAAATGGCATTCTCTTTGCATTTGCAGATTATTTGATCAGATGAAGCATAGATGCATGCACTGTGCACATGCTGTCGTTTCTCTTTGTGATTATTATTTTTTTTAAATAGGGTCGACTCGAACACGTGAAGATCTGTAAACGGTGAATGGCGGTGGGGAACGTTGGCATGTGAACGTACTAACGGTCGGTTCAGGTGGTGGCTAGTGGCGGTGGCAGTGACCGTTGGAACATTAAATGTTTGCTATGTTTCACCACACTCCCTTGGGATAAATATTTACTACCATTACTTTATTATTTTTGTGATAATAACTGTGTTTTTGTCAGATATAAAGTACTAGTATTTCCAATCTCCTAGAATGGTAGTGCACATGTGGGAGAGGTGACATCTCAAGTATTAAAGAAAACATACTATCGTAGACTACCATTGGTAGTGGACCTATACGAGAACATCTATATTTCTTTTAAAATAGATATTCAAAGTTTATATATTTTATATTGTTATAATTTGAAGTGTTTGATTATTAAAGAGCGTTAATAAAATTATCAATCAATATTTAATATGTAATATATTTATTTTATTTTCAAAATTTAAAACTCAAAATATTTTTTTCATAAATACTTAAGAATATTTATATTAATTTAAATTTTAATATAAAAATAATAATCTTCCCCGTACTTACTTTATTCTTTTCCGTTCATACAATATCTAATCCTAAATACATTTAAACTAGTGATTTGATCTCTCTGTGTGTGTCTTAAAAGAATAGATCTTTGTCCGAAGTCCAAATATGTACAGTGCCTGTCTTCTACAAAAACAATGTCAGGTTTCCTTTTTTAAGTTCAAAAAAGATGAAAATGAACTTTGAAAAGGATAAATGAAAGAAACAGTGAAAATGACCAGGTTGGGAGATGCAGAGGAAGATCGGTTCGGTTCGGTTTGGTTTTGTTGGGGTTTCAGATATAAATTTCAGTTTTGTTTTTATAATTTTATTTTAATAAAATGTTTTAAGTTGTGATTTTTAATACTATTTGATAAAATTTCAAAAGTTGACAAATATTTATAAAACAATTAAAAGTTAGATTAATAATGAGGGTTATATTTGTTGGAGTTGAGTCGAATCGAGATAAAATTTTGAGTTATTTAAATTGATGTGTTAATTTTTATAATTTAAATTTTAGTTAATATTTTTTTATTTAGGTAGAGTTTATAAAATTTAAGTAAAATTCAATTGAGTCAAAATTTTGAGTTTTTATACAAATTTAATTATAATTATTTATCATGTTATAATAAAATTTGATTCTGATTTCTCTGATACTATAAGATAAGCATACAAATTTCTTTATATGTATCAGAATTATATATAAAAAAAATTGAGAGACTCGATTAAACGTTAGAAACCAATTCACTAATTATTAATTTTTTTTAGATATTCAAATTTCTATTTTACAATTTAAATTTTACTTAAAACTTTTTAAATTAAATTTATATTTTTTTAAAATTGAATTTAAACGAGTCAAACTTTTTTTGATATATTATAAAAATTAATTATACATTAAATAAAAATAAAATTTATTTCCATTTTTATAATCCCTTTTTAAATTGTATGAAGCGTTAACTATCTAAATATTTCTATTTGATTTGTTCAATTTATTTACTCACCCCTCGGTATTTGAGAACTTAATAAATCTCATTCAAAATTAAAAAAATTTGTCCAAATAGAGGGACTAAATAACTAAATAAGCACACGTGCACTGATGCAGATCTAAAACGCTGGCATAGAACCACCTCAATAAAAAAAATATTTCATTGTTGTAAATAAAATTAAACTAAATTTTAAAAAAATATTTAATAATAAAATATTGGTAATATTTAATTTAAATTAATTAATAATTATATAAATCTATTGATTTAAAATAGAAATAAATACAAATTGAAAATAAGTATGTTTTTATTAATTTATTTATATTATGAACAACAATGTTATTTTACCTTCTTTTTTTTTCGTTTCGTAGTACAACGCGTTACCCCCATTTACTTTACTAATTCACCCTAAAGAGAGGAATACAAACTCCAGAATATTTTAATGTAAAAAATTAGAGTAAATATAATTTTTCAAAAGAGGAAAATATGTTTTGACAAAGCTCTATCATCAACTGGTAACCGACTCAGCAAGTTTCCCGATTTTTTCTACCAGCTCCGGGGATAATTTCTTCGCAGGTTTCTTTTCCTTCTCCGGTCGAAAATCAAACCCCAACGCATCCGCAACTTCTTCGGAGCTCCACCCGGCTTTTCTAAGGGTATCAGAGAACCTATATGCTTTTAAAAGAAGCGCATCGAGAACCGTTTGATTATCCAATAAAACCATCTCTCCCTCGAAGAATCCGGATGATGACACGTGCATGATCTCCGTTATGTCGGACTCGACCCACCCGCCTTCTCGAAGAACTGATCCGATTTGCCCAATGTATTCGTCGACCCATTTCGGAGTTTCGGTTCTTGGGATATCGATGTATCTATCAGGGGATGAATTCGACGATGATGAAGAGGAGTTCCTCCGGCGCCTATCAACTGCCGCGTCGCTCCAAAACTCAACCCATCTAGGTGTCCTCGTACTGGTTCCTAAGTTCGCATCCAAACTCCGTCTCGAGAAATTAATGGACGACCCAGCTGTTTTTTCGCTAACGGATCTCTGTTTTTTCAACAATTCCGGGTCGGATACGGTGCACTTAAACAAAGATTCCCTCTCGAAGAAATCAGATATATCAAATCCGCAACAGAAAACACGATTCTCGTCGATGAAGAAGATCGGGTTACCCGCTAAAGACGGGTTACAGGGAATATAGCAGTGATTAAAAATGGGAATCAAAAGAGGAGCTCTTTTTAGCGCATTCCTTGCGACACGTAAAGCCTTTTCCGGGTCGGACGGTCTCAGACCCCACGATTTGAACCATAAAGTGTTACGCGCGATCTGGAAGGAAATTGCAGCGATGGGAAGATCAAGCGAAGCCCGGAGATGGAGTCTTGCCCCGGCAGATCGCCAATCGGGAAAACCAGGACCCATAGGTAACCCGGCTGATAATATGGCTCGAAGGTCAGGTGGGAAAACGAAACCAAACTCAGCTTCCGCACGGGCGACTTCTGCGTCCGATAAACCCGGCTGGACTTGAAAGCCTGAATCCCGTAAATGGGCTATAACCTTGTCAGCTAAAGAAGAGAAAGACTGAAGACCGTTGCGAACAGGTAAGGATGCCGGAGTTGAAGGAGCTGAAGCGCGAGCAGATAGACGACGTAAGCCAGCTATATGACCCGGATTCAGACCGGACATTCTCCGATCAACGTCGACCATTGTTTCTCTTTTAACTCACGTCGTCTTCTTATAAATCCCGTCGGAGAAACAGGTTTCCGATGACTTTCTTTTCTCCGTGTAAACAGAGATAATAACTAAAGTGAAGAGCTTGATTCTTTGTGTTGGGAGGAGAACTTTAGCAAGTCGAGAAACGGTGCATATTTATAGCTGTTTTGAGTTTATTTCTAATATTTTATTTAATACTATTAATTTTATTTGAAAATTTACTTTCATTGTTTAACCTTTGATATTTTTTGGAAGGGTTTTTGATAATGACAGGTGATGTGCTAAACTAAGGTTAAAAAGCTTTTGACTCCTTGTCCGAATCCAAGGTTAACGGCTCTTTTTAACTTATGAAGGGACAGCGATTACAATTAAAAATTAGTTAAAACAAATTATGAATTAAATTATTAATTAAATTAATATAATTTTTTACTCAAATTTTAAAAAAAATCTTTTCTCATATTCTAGTTTTTAAATTTTTAAAATTTTTGTCAAATTAAATTGATTAAAAAAAGTTCCAGTAACATATTTTATAGAATTTTAATCAGGTAGCGTCAAACTTTATAGAATTCCTTAGTCTAATCAAGTGAAAAGAAAAAGAAAGAAAGCTTTTGTTGCGGTATTTTAAAAAAAATTCCTTTTTTATTATTTTATTACATAACAAAATCCAGATAAACTTCATTTACAAAACTACATTTCTGTCAGGATACGTATTAAAAAATCGCTTTCTGCAAAAAGCAATTTCAGAAGTCGCTTTTACGTGCAAAGTGATTTTCGGCTGATTTGACTTCTTTTCTCACATCACACGTTAAATATATTACGAATAAGAAATCGCTTTTTGTGCAAAGCAATTTCCCTAGGGTTCGAAGCGTAAAAACCCTAGATAATTAAAATCGCTTTGTACAGAAAGCGACTTCTTATAAATAAGGTAAGGTTAATAAAAGGTATCTTAATAAGTAAAGTTAATACAAGATATATTTTATAAAATATAATAAAAGGTATAGTTATATAAAAAATGTAATAAAATGTATATTTTATTAATATTACCCGAAAATACCAAACTTTGCATAAGAAATATTTAAGGGGTTAAAAAATCGTTGATTTCTGTGTCTTCGTAATTTTAACATCTGACGTGTCTATAGATTACGAAGACACAAAAACTGACGATTTTTTAACCCTTTAGATATTTCTTATGTAAAGTTTGGTATTTTCGGACAATATTAATAAAATATATCTTTTATTATATTTTTTATATAACTATACCTTTTACTATATTTTATAAAATATACATTTTATTAACCTTACTTATTAAGGCACCTTTTATTAACCTTACCTTATTTATAAGAAGTCGCTTTATGTACAATGCGATTTCCATAAAATAATGGAAATCGCTTTTGTACAAAGCGATTTCAATTATCTAGGGCTTTTACGTTTTGAACCTTAGGGAAATGGGTGATGTGGCAAAGGAAGCCAAATCAGTCGAAAATCACTTTGCATGTAAAGTGACTTTTGAAATCGTTTTTTTACAGAAAGCGATTTTTTAATATGTGTCCTGACAAGGGTATAATTTTGTAAATAAAGTTTGTCTGGGTATTGTTTTGTAATAAAATAATAAAAATGAAATATTTTATTAATTTTGCTTTTGTTGCTTTGGGGAGGTTTAAGTGATTATATGCCTGGTTAACATTACTTTTAATAAAAAAGATTTTAATTTTTATTTAAGATTTAAAATATTATTATCAAAAATCGATACCTCTGGAAGTTATGTCTCCCAAGTGGACTGCATATTTATACCATTCATTAACACGTGTTGCGACTGATTTATTATCAAAACCATGTTGTTCATAAGCAATAAAAATATGTTTACTTAATCCAGAGTTATTGAAATGCCATCATTAGGTTTGGGTGGATGCAGGAAATGAACCCTCGCTTCCTTCTAGGAAAATTATTACATTCATGCATCCTTACCATAAACCTTAGTCCCTCTGTTTTCCTTACCACACAATCATACCTCCCATGCTTAAAGTTGGGATAACTACTAAACATATGTTTAATGAAATCAAATACTCGGATAATTAGGAATTAGTAAAGATGTTAAATTGGTACGATCAATACCACGTGTCAGATGATTTAACGGTCACTTCCAGCAAGTTGAGCACAGGATTAAGACACTAAACATAACCCCGGGACTAAACAACGACTTATAATGTTTTAATATAATCTCGATAAAATCATTTTACTCAGTTTTTTATGACAACCTATACGTTTATTTTATAATTTATATTTGAAATAAAAAATTATTTCTTCTAATAACATTATTTTAAAATTTAATTTTTAAGAGTATAATATATCTTATCAACATTTAATATTTTTAAATAAAATTAACTAGATATAAATGCAGCGAACATGTGATGGGTGGCCTTGATTTTCGATTTTAGCAGTCGATTTCAATATATAAAATATTAAATTTTGGGATAAGTTTTGGTCATAAGTCACCTAAAGATGAATCGGTCAACGTCTGATAAAAATAGCTAGGGTTTGGAGGAATAGTATATAAATTATTTTATTTCACACCGTTAACTTAATTTTTTGTTTGCATCATTTTTAGCGCCACAATTTTTTAATTATTATTTAAATTAATTTTAATATTAATTATCAATTACTAAGTTTATTATTATTTTTTTTAAAAAAATTATTTTTGTGATATATATTTTTTTATCTTTATTATATTTTTTAATTTTTAGTTTCATATAATTTATTCTTTTGATATAATTTTGATATACCTTGACAAACATTTGATTCTTGTAAAAAAAATTACAGCGTTAATATTTTATTATGATTTTATCGATGATCGTAAAAATACAAATCCTCGTTCAAATGATGGTTGTTTATCTATATAATCAATCATGAGTAACAAGACGATCTTTTTGATGATTTGGTTCGCTTCATATTCATTTTTCATCACATAATGTGTTTTGTTTAAATAAAAAAAAATTAATATCTATAAAAATATTTGTTTTTTTACTTTTAAATTTTAATATAAAATTTTTGCCATTTGTAAAAAAATTACCATATCAATTTCAAACGTCCCACTTGCAAAAACAATTTTGTTTGGAAATGACTTCGAAAGTACTCAACGGAAGCTTTGTGAGGGCGCTGTCAACTGTCAGGTGTGCAAGGCCCATGTTGTATGGACAAATTATTTTTATTTTTAAATAAATATCATGGTTTGATTTTAAATTATTTAAAAATTCGATAAATAAATATCATGGTCTGGTCTGATAAAACTTAAGTTAAATTTTTTAATAAATTCTTATATTTTTAAAATTTACTAATTTTAATCTTTTCTAATATTTGATTACGATTTTGTTTCCAATAATATTACTTTAATTATCAAACCGAAATCATAACCATTTAGTAAAGTTAATAGCATATATTATACGTCTTTAAATTAATCTATCTTAATCTTTAATCAGATTTTTTCGTAAGTTGAAAGTAGCTTTTATAGTAGGTTATAGATATAATATTGAGTAATTATGAATTAAAAATATGCATGTTTTGGATAATATTTAACATTTTTGTAGGGCAAGGATCTTCATCTAACCTAAATTATAACATAAATCTGTTTGATAAAAAGATTATAGCATAGATTAATCAAAGAACAGATTACACCTTCTTCCCATGTGCTGCTTCCAATAATTACTAATTAATAAAATCAATTAAGTGGGGTTTAGGTAGCTATATGGGGAAGCTTGCTAGGAATAAGTAGACAGGTAAAAGCCTAACAATTAACAAAGAAATAAATTGGCGGGACGGGAGCAATTACTTCATTGTATAATTAAAGAAGACATAATAAAAAATCTGACGATTTACATCTACTTCCGATAAGGTTGGAATCAAGTTTGGATTTAACACTACGTTTCTTGACTGCTAGTTTTGCTTTAATGGATAATAAAAAACTGGAGAATTTTACTTTAGATGATGACAAGAAAGATGAAATCCGTGATTTGCACGGGAAAAGCTTGAAAGGGCAGCTCACAGGCAGCAAAGACGATAGGTATCTAAAGCTACAGCTTCGATTCTTCCCACTTGGGCTACCTTTGGTGACGGCTTTAAGTAAAGTAATACAACTATGAAACCTCGACCTTCTGCACATCTGTTGTCATCATAGGGTTCAGGAGGTTGAATTGAAGTTATGAGATTTGGAGGGGATATTTATGTCAATCAACATGTAAAACATTATCTAGAAAAAAACATTCCCCGAAAGATATTCATCGTCGATGATAATAACTAATTCATTTTTTACGGATTCTTTTAAGAAAGATAAACAGTTGACCATAAAATGCACGGAATGAATATTCGGTTTACCACCGGACTATCTGAGTTGTGATTCATCCTACTTCCGGTGACTCACCGGTGGACAATATCTTATTTTGTATTGCTTCAGCCCCATGACAACCAGCTCACAGACTCAACTGAATCATTGGGCTTAGCTCCTTGATGTTTCCCTGTCAACACAATAGAAAGGTTCGGGCCACACAGTCCTATGAGAATTTTAAGTGTGTATTTAATTTAAATTTTAATCTCATAAAATAGTTGAAATGTATTTTAATAATATTTATTTATTTTTAAAAACAAATAAGTAAAAGACATGTCATACTGATTAGACTTGTAATGTTTATTTTTAATGTATTTTATATGCATATAAATCTAAACATTAATAATTTATATTTATATTACGTTCAGATCTTTTGTTGGTATATTACGTTTAGATCTTTTATTGGTTACGAGGTAACGCAGCCAACAGCCAATCCGAGGGCCCTCAGCTTGAACCGCCGACCCACATACCCAACTAACATGAACAAAATTCATATCTTTTTCCGACATTATTTTTTATGTCCTAACGATAAAATTAAATTTAATAATAATTTTAGTTTTTAATTTTTAAAAAATATATTTTATCTTTAAATTTTAATTTTAAACTCTAAAATTAATTTTCTTTTCAAATGTAAAAAAAGATGAGGGTTTTTATTTCACCGTGCCACCACAAACACTTAAGGATGACAATGGGACGAGACATATTCTTGATCGTCTCGAATGTATCTCGAATGGGACGAGATGTATTTTTGATCGTCTCGAATGTATCTCAATTTATTAAACTCTAAACTTGATTCTACTTTGCACTAGATATAAATATTAATTTATTTATTCCAATCGTCCCGATATACCACCTCATAAATCTAACCCGAAAATTCAAAAATTATTAATCTTTGTCAATGATAAATGTTAGATATATCTTCTATCTTGACTTTATTAATTCTTGTGATGAACATTTGTAATAAAAGCCAACTTTATTTAAAAAAAATTCAAATAAAATCAAATAAAATTTTACGTTAAACACAAACTAAAAAATAACTTTAAACCCTAAAAATATTTATATACAATAATATTTTCATAAATACGTTAATATATATAACATTTAAAATATATTGATACGGGACAAAGTAAAAAGTTTTCATCTCGTATAATCTAACTTAATGGTTTTTAATACTCTCCCGATCCTCGAAATTCAAAAGAAAAAAATTTAATCGAATCAGAACACACTAAATTAAATTGGGTTCGCATCATTTTGCGATCCTTATGCGCACCATCTCACCACCTTTTATATCTCGTTAACCATTAACCTACCTTCGGAAAACATACCCCCAAACCCCTCCAGCAGGCATGGTCACGCCGGACCTCCTCGGAGCAGCTGAATCCATGTCCTATCCTAGTCACGCATTGCCGCCACAACCACCCTCCCCATCCCCCCCACCAGGAGAAAAACTACTACAAGCACTAGAATCAGTACAACCGCCGCGGTCGCCACCTCTGATTCCTCTCTACAAGCAGCAATCATGGTCACCGGACATTATCCGAAACGAGGCCTGGCTTAGAAAGAAAGGAAACAGAAAGAAGCGACGAAGCAAGAGCGTGACAGACGAAGACCTTGATGAGCTTAAGGCTTGTATTGAGTTGGGGTTCGGGTTTGATTCCCCTGAAGCACCGGATCAACGTCTGTCTGATACTCTGCCTGCTCTTGGTCTTTACCAGGCTGTTAACAAGAACTACAACGACACCATCTCAAAGCATACGACGCGGTCTCCTTCAGCCGCATCGGATTCTGATAGCAATATTTCATCCCTTATAGACAGTCCTCACTCCATCTTTGGCCACGGTAAGTAACAAATTCAACTCATATCAATATCAACAACTTGGATTGATCAGATTCCGATACTATGAATTTGTTACTTACCGGGGGCTATAGTATCGGAATCGATAAATAACAAATTCATCGGATTCCGATATTATATATTAGTCCATAATTAACAAATTTAACATTATATTTATAGAACGTAACTCAATCGTGTAGTTCTTTCCCTCCCTTTCATTCAGTAAGAACTAATATGATCCATTTGAAATCAGCCTCATTTTGTTGGGATTTTATTCTTATTTTTCTTCCTGATTTTCTCCTTTTTGTGTGTACAGGTGATAACCCACAAATGGTGAAGACAAAGCTGAGGCACTGGGCGCAGGTGGTTGCTTGTTCCGTTCGGCAAAGCTCCTGTCTGTAATGTCTGTTTGTCCCATGTTTTTTTAGCTACCGGGAAACTGAAACACGACAAAGTACTAAAGTTATCATCAATATAACCGAACATCAACCAACAGCACTTATGATGTTTGGTCACAATTTTCATAAAAAAAGAAAACCCAATTTTACATTGTTTAAGGTACTTTAGTTTCTGCTGAACCATATGATGATGATTGCAGCTTTTATTTCTTTATTTATTTTTCTTTAATGGAGAACCCTTCATCTTGACGAAATTGAGCTTCATGGGCAGACAAATTAGTCATTAGCTTTAGGGAAAGGGGTTTTGGAATAATTAAGGTTATGCTTATTGTGCTTACATGGAAGACATGAATGGAGATATCTTTTGATGTTTAATTTGTACTTTAATTGTATGTCACCATTGACGGCTTGAGAGAAGATTAATATTTTCTCTTCCGTCATGAGACGTTTTCTTACCTATACTATTTTTTTTTTGTTTTCCTATCAATTGTTCGACACTACTCATCGGATATCTATTTTTAAAAGAAAATATCATTACTAATTTTTAAAAAATAAACTATCATAGATAATATATTTTTAAATTTGGGTAACAAAGAAGAAGAATTAGAGAGGACGCTTAAAATTTGTCTCCTAGGACATATGATTCAATGAAATGTTTCGTTAAGTTATATTATTATTATTATTATTATTATTATTATTATTATTATTATTATTATTATTATTATTATTATTATTATTATTATCTTTACCGTTTAAAAATAATAAAAATGCTGACGTAACCTAAATTAATAATAATTTAATTCAAAAATTTATATAATCTATTATTTTAGTCTAAAATTTTATAAATTTAAATATTATTTTTTTAATTAAAATTATAAATTTCTTATTTTCTTCTTCTTTCAGTTGAGCATTTTTTTGGTTTTAGAGTTTAAAAAATATAAGAAATTCTAAACTTTTTAGATTAGGAGGCTAATATGAGTCTATTATAGGATCTAAACTTCACGATCGGAATACCAGCGAGAATATAAGAGAATGAGAAAGATGTGAGACAAAGTTCAATCAAAATTAAAATATTTTAAGTCGATGAATTTTGAGTCTAAATTGATAATATATATATATAAATGTTTTAGACTAAAATTATGATTATACCAAACTATGTTGTTATCTTCATTAAATTTTAATTGTTGGGGTCCAAAATAAAATAAAATAATAAAATAATATATTATTTTACTAAAAATAATATATTATTTTACTAAAAGTAATATTTAAAATACCAAAACAATAATATAAACATAATTAAATATTAAATATGTATTTTTTTCCTTGATTTTATTTGTTCTACGAACAGTTAAAAGTGACGGTGCTCGTATGAGGATTAAACGGGTAGAATTTGTAAGTTAAGAAGCTTATAATTGTTAAATTATATAAAATTAATACTAAATTAGTAAATTGTGAAAATGTTAAAATTACTAAATGTGTACACGTCATTGATTACTAAAGCTGGTTATCATCGTTTTGTGACTGAACTTACTCGCTGGGCTTATTCCTGGCTGAGTTAACTCCAATAGAGTCCGAGTTAATCGAGGAATAACACAGTGCTTTGAAGAGATATCATGGCTATTGTTGCAATCGAAGCTTCATCTCCTCCCTCTCAACCCTCTTCTAATTTCAGGTATTTGTTTCCCCGTTTATTTACCCAATCCAATAAAATTAGAATTTCATCGCATTTTTTTTTTATTAATTTCATGAATTTGCAGTTCTTCCAATCAAATTCAGCACTTCTACGTGGCCGTCGACAGGCTCCACTTCAAAATGGTGCACTCTCTCTTTCTATCCCATTAAATTTTCAATCAACCTTCAAATTTCCATTTCCCCTAAATTTTGAATTGAAACAAACGGAATCAAAATTCGCAGGAGACGTTAATTGATCTCCTAGGAGTGGCGGGTAGACGCACGTGCCTTCCGATAGTACTCTGCTGCAACTCACGTGACGAGCTCGATGCCGTCTGCTCCGCCGTCTCGGATCTCCCTTACATTTCCTTGTCCTGTTTGGTAAATTTGTTGCGTTATGATAACAGTTTGACTTTCAATTCTATACTATTGATTTATATTTATTTATTTATTTCTATATATGCCAGTACAGCGACCAAGCTGAAGCAGAACGAAGTTCAATTTTGGAGAAATTTAGGGAAGCAACGATGAAATGGAGCCAACATGCTAAGGTCCAGACAGGAGATGGTCCAGAAATTGAAAAGGAAGAGCAGAAATCCTGTATGATCGTTGTAACCGATGCTTGCCTTCCCCTTATTGCTTCTGGAGAATCTGCTATGTTGGCTCATGTTTTGATTAATTATGAATTACCAACAAAGAAGGTAAATTTCTCGTTGTTCTTTCCATCTGACAATCGAAACCCTTTGAAGTTTGTATTTTATATGTTGAATTGTTGTTATATAATCTCAAGTTTAAGATTATGAAACTCTTTCAAGTTTTTAGTATTGTTTAACCTGAGAACCGAGCTGGCAATGTTAGTTGACAACTTGTTGATTCAATTTTGTTGGTTGCTATAAGACTGATTTGATCACTCACTGCTGACTTCGGTTCATTAGACTATCAAGGATGACATTGCTTATTCTGCTCTCCCTGATTGTTAGATTGGTTGTGTTCAGCTGATTAAGTTGTTCAGTGACATTGGGATTATGAGTAATTATGTCAGATTTCATGGCCTATATGCTGAGTTTTTAGTTTGTATCTGAGTTTACAATAATAAAGTAGTAAAGCTCAGCTTTGATATCAGTAGCAAATTTATGATCTTGTTTGCTAGTTCTATTGTTTGGTTATCAATTTACCATCCACCTGAGTTATTCATGGGTAGAATTTGTGTATATATTGGCAAGCTCATTTAGTGGTCGTGACCTGGGGTACACTCAGACTTCTGATTGGCGCTTGTTTCTGATACTGAAGTTCAAAATTTTCTTGTTTTTAAACGTAGTTTTCGGGTGTTATCAATTTACCTCATCTTTTTCAACTTGTGTTTGCTTGCAGGAAACATATATGAGGCGATCAACTTCGTGTTTGGCAGCAGGTTTCTCCCTTCCCCTAATGTTTTATTATTGATATATCATGTTAAATTCCCACAATGATTCACTAAAACTTGTGCAGATGGAATCGTGATCAATATGGTCGTTGGAGGTGAAGTGATAACTCTAAAAAGCTTAGAAGAAAGTAGTGGCCTTATCATCGCTGAGATGCCCATTAATGTAAGTGCAATACTTGCTCGCCTTCTTAGATTTACAAATCCATGGTGTTTAG
This sequence comes from Abelmoschus esculentus, assembly GCA_035048815.1. Taxonomy (NCBI): domain Eukaryota; kingdom Viridiplantae; phylum Streptophyta; class Magnoliopsida; order Malvales; family Malvaceae; genus Abelmoschus; species Abelmoschus esculentus. The sequence continues at coordinate 15,584,846 of JAUCBN010000034.1, forward strand.
TTAACAAAGAGACCCAACAAATTGCAGTTGATAACATTCAAAGTGAAAGGATAATCTACTGCTGGTTGCATCTTTTAAAGCTTATGCATCGTATCTCTTTTAAGTTGTCTATCAATGTGCACATTAGGAATTCAGTATTAACTCTAAACGCAATCTTGTTGCAGATTTCCGAGATATTGTGATGAACTGATGGTTTTCCATCATCTGCTAATTCCTGAACGAGACAAAAGGATACTTTTGAACTCTTTAGAGCGCTCACAAATGCTCAGCATATCATGTGGTAAAAGAGTTGTCGAGACATTGATATTGAATTTGATCGTTATGCTTGTGATAGTTTATGCAATCTCTTCTTAGTTTTAGCTATAGGCTTCTTATTGTCTTTGCAGTAAACGAAGTACAGTTGAACTAACTGAATTGAAATCCCACATTTGCAAACTCTGTTTGATTCATATAATTTTCAGTTGTGGGGAAGTCTGCCATCTTTATTTCACTGCTAAAGTCGGATAGAAGGATGTTCAACCGTTCGGGTTGGGTTGGGTTGGGTCGGGTCACCATATAACAAGTGTTTGTTGGGTTAGGTTTCTTACTTTCTTTTTGTTAATTTCGACCATTCATATAATATTATGCACCTGGTAACACAATTAGTCCTTAAAGTTACTATGTATGACCAAAATGTTAAAATTTTTAGTGGCTAAAATATCGGAAACACATGTTTGAATGACTAAAATGTCAACTTCTAAAAGTTGAAGGATTAAATTAAAAAATATATGTATGATCAAACAAAGAAAGTACCTTGTAGATTAATCAACCCAGAATCTGAGAAAAGACATGTAACACTCTATTTGCATTCCTCAATTTTTAACCAAACACATTTACTTTAAATGAAGCACATTTATGTGAACATTATTTACACAATTGGATTCCATAAAATATAAGTAGAAAGTTGGGATTTGCATGTGGCAGGGTCCATAGTCCCAACAACAAAAAACTTGGGAAATTGGGAATCGAAAGAATTGAGGAAATTGTGGGTCACCCTTTACAACTTTCAATTGGATGATTTTAAAATCCTAAAAAATAAATTGTACTCCACTAGACAATTTAAGGAGTGACAAGGGCTTAACCGAAATGATTTTAAAACTACCCATGATTTAAAAGGTAATTTAATTGGTATATTAGTTTCAGAGTTTAATTGATATCAATGTGTTTACAAGTTTGAATTTTGTTCGAATTCACATATATTTTAAGATAATATTATTTTTTAAAATAATATCTTTGAGATATATATGAACGAGACGAAAGCTAATACACATTACAAAAACATCTGAATCATGTACTGTATATGGCAAAGTAGTCAGGTGCCTGTCTACTAGAGGAGAATAAAGGACCATATATGATATGGTGTCTTTTCCTTTGTCCCTACGCCATGATCTCCTCTTGCCCAGCAAGGGAAAGATCGAAGGAAATCAAGCATCCCAAAACTGATAAAAAGAAGGGTCATGGCCTGGCTGTTGTGGCCATTTGGTCATGGTCCCCTTGCCTTGTTTTACCTTCACAGTTGCTCTAATTTTCATAGGCGCCCAATGACCATTTCATTAATTAATTATCAACAATCATTGAAGAATATTTTTTGGTTGATATTGTGATTCATGATAAACTTTGCACCCTTCTGTTGGAGTTTGGGAAATTGAGTTTAAAAGCATATGCAGATTGTAAATAAAAGTGTAAGATTTAGCCGTGTTAAAAGTGAATAATATCTAACGGGTTAAAAGATAGATCTTTATCAAAATAATTTTATGATATATATATATATTTTAATTTTGATTGTTTTTAAGAAGATAAATCTACTTTAGTAAAACCATAGGCGTTTAGACTTTCGTTTATTCTAAACAAGTAAATTGCTCCCCTGTTTAGTGATGAAAGCAAGCGCAAATGGTAAATAAAATAACAGTATTTGAAGACGTAAAAACGGACAATGTCTTATACGCTGAAAGATAGATTTTTATGAAATAGTTTTATGATAATTTTTTTATTATTTTATTTTATTTTTAGAAAATAATTTTAATCTTATTTATTCAAAACACGCATGCTATTATCTATATTTAATAATAAAAATATATTAAACAAATGATAAGTAAAATGATAAATTTTGGAGATGTTAAAACTAAACAATATCATAAGTTAAAAAACAGTTTTTTTGGAATAATTTATGGGATTTTCTTTTCTTTTAGTTTGTCCCTTTTTGAAGAAATAAATTCATTTTGGTGATACAATAAGTGTCCTTAGATTCTTATTCGCTCAAAAGAAATAAATTATTCTCTTTGCTTAATGATAAAAATATATACAAATAGTAAATAAAATGACATAATTGGAAATGAAAAAAAATAACATCTTATAGGTTGAAAGAATTTTTATGAAATAATTTTATGATATCATTTATCTTTTTTTAATAAAATAAAGTTATTCTATTGAATCAATAAGCATTATTAGACTCTATCTGCTCAAAATAAACAAGTTGTGCCCGCTATTTAATGATAAATATATGTAAATAGTAAAAAATGACGGAATTAGAGACGTTAAAAACAAAAAATATCTTGTATGTTAAGAAATAGTTTTTTGTGAAACGGTTTTATGATTCTTTTTCTCTCTTAATTTTTCTTAATTTTTTTTCTTCAGAAAAATAAATTCACTAAGATAAATCAATAGACGTTATTAGACTCTATCTGCTCAAAACAAGCAGGTTGCGCCCACTGTTTAATGATAAATGCATATATATAAATGGTAAAAAAATGACAGAATTAGAGACATTAAAAGCGAAAAATATCTTGTATGTTAAAAGATAACTTTTAGTGGAACAATTTTATGATTTTTTATTTTAAAAAAATTCTAAAAAAACAAATTCATTACGATGAATTAATGGGCATTTTTAGATTCTTATCTACTCAAAATAAAGATTTTTTTTGTTTAATGATAAAATCATATGCAAATGATAAATAAAACAAAAGAATTTAAGACGTTAAAAACAAAAAACAAATTCACTACGATGAATCAATGGACGTTATTAGACTCTATCTGCTCAAAACAAACAGGTTGCGCTCGCTGTTTAATGATAAATGGATATGTAAATGGTAAAAAATAACAAAACTAGAGAAGTTAAAAGCGAAAAATTTCTTGTATATTAAAAGATAGCTTTTTGTGAAATGGTTTATGAGTGTGTTTTTTCTCTTTTAATTTTTTTTTTCTCAAAAAAATTCACTACGATGAATCAATGAGCGTTAAATTTTTTTTCTCTTTTAATTTTTTTCTCAAAATAAAAAATTATTTTTCTGTTTAATGACAAACTCATATGTAAATGATAAATAAAACGAAAGAATTTAAGACGTTAAAAGCAAAAAAAAAAAAATCACTATGATGATTCAATGAGCGTTATTAGACTCTATCTGCACAAAACAAACATGTTGCGCCCGTTGTTTAATGATAAATGGATATGTAAATGATAAAAAATAACAAAACTAGAGAAGCTTAAGCGAAAAATATCTTATATGTTAAAAGATAGCTTTTTGTGAAATGGTTTATGAGTTTTTTTCTCTTTTAATTTTTTTCTCAAAAAAAATTCACTACGATGAATCAATAGACGTTTTTAGACTCTTATCTACTCAGAATAAAGATTTTTTTTTTCTGTTTAATTACAAACTCATATGTAAATGATAAATAAAACGAAAGAATTTAAGACGTTAAAATAAAAAAAATCACTATGATGATTCAATGAGCGTTATTAGACTCTATCTGCTTAAAACAAACAGGTTGCGCTCGCTGTTTAATGATAAATAGATATGTAAATGGTAAAAAAAAAAAACAGAATTAGAGACGTTAAAAGCGAAAAATATCTTGTATATTAAAAGATAACTTTTTGTGAAATGGTTTATGATTTTTTTTCTCTTTTAATTTTTTTCTCAAAAAAATTTACTACGATGAATCAATAGACTTTTTTAGACTTTTATATGCTAAAAATAAAGATTTTTTTCTGTTTAATGATAAACTCATATGCAAATGATAAATAAAATAAAAGAATTTAAGACGTTAAAAGCAAAAAACAAATTCACTACGATGAATCAATGGGCGTTATTAGACTCTATCTGTTCAAAACAAACAGGTTGCGCCCGCTGTTTAATGATAAATGAATATGTAAATGGTAAAAAATAACAGAATTAGAGAAGTTAAAAGCGAAAAATATCTTGTATGTTAAAAGATAGCTTTTTCTGAAATAGTTTATGAATTTTTTTCTCTTTTAATTTTTTTTCTCAAAAAAATTTACTACGATGAATCAATAGACGTTTTTAGACTATTATCTGCTCAAAATAAAGATTTCTTTTTCTGTTTAATGATAATCTCATATGCAAATGATAAATAAAATGAAAGAATTTAAGACGTTAAAAGCAAATAAACAAATTCACTACGATGAATCATTGGGCGTTATTAGACTCTATATGCTCAAAACAAACAGGTTGCGCCCGCTGTTTAATGATAAATGAATATGTAAATGGTAAAAAATAACAGAATTAGAGAAGTTAAAAGCGAAAAATATCTTGTATGTTAAAAGATAGCTTTTTCTGAAATAGTTTATGAATTTTTTTCTCTTTTAATTTTTTTTCTCAAAAAAATTTACTACGATGAATCAATAGACGTTTTTAGACTATTATCTGCTCAAAATAAAGATTTCTTTTTCTGTTTAATGATAATCTCATATGCAAATGATAAATAAAATGAAAGAATTTAAGACGTTAAAAGCAAATAAACAAATTCACTACGATGAATCATTGGGCGTTATTAGACTCTATATGCTCAAAACAAACAGGTTACGCCTGCTGTTTAATGATAAATGGATATGTAAATGGTAAAAAATAACAAAACTAGAGAAGTTAAAAGCGAAAAATATCTTGTATGTTAAAAGATAGCTTTTTGTGAAATGGTTTATGAGTTTTTTTTTTCTCTTTTAATTTTTTTTCTCAAAAAAAATTCACTACGATGAATCAATAGACATTTTTAGACTCTTATCTGCTCAAAATAAAGATTTCTTTTTTTGTTTAATGACAAACTCATATGTAAATGATAAATAAAACGAAAGAATTTAAGACGTTAAAAGTAAAAAAAAAAATTCACTATGATGATTCAATGAGCGATATTAGACTCTATCTGCTCAAAACAAACATGTTGCGTCCGCTGTTTAATGATAAATGGATATGTAAATGATAAAAAATAACAAAACTAGAGAAGCTTAAGCGAAAAATATCTTGTATGTTAAAAGATAGCTTTTTGTGAAATGGTTTATGAGTTTTTTTCTCTTTTAATTTTTTTTCTCAAAAAAAATTCACTACAATGAATCAATAGACGTTTTTAGACTCTTATCTACTCAAAATAAAGATTTTTTCCTGTTTAATGGCAAACTCATATGTAAATGATAAATAAAACGAAAGAATTTAAGACGTTAAAAGAAAAAAATCACTACGATGATTCAATGAGCGTTACTAGACTCTATCTACTCAAAACAAACAGGTTGCGCCCGCTGTTTAATGATAAATGGATATGTAAATGATAAAAAATAACAGAATTAGAGACGTTAAAAGCGAAAAATATCTTATATGTTAAAAGAAAACTTTTTGTGAAATGGTTTATGATTTTTTTTTCTCTTTTAATTTTTTTCTCAAAAAAATTCACTACAATGAATCAATAGACGTTTTTAGACTCTTATCTACTCAAAATAAAGATTTTTTCCTGTTTAATGGCAAACTCATATGTAAATGATAAATAAAACGAAAGAATTTAAGACGTTAAAAGAAAAAAATCACTACGATGATTCAATGAGTGTTACTAGACTCTATCTACTCAAAACAAACAGGTTGCGCCCGCTGTTTAATGATAAATGGATATGTAAATGATAAAAAATAACAGAATTAGAGACGTTAAAAGCGAAAAATATCTTATATGTTAAAAGAAAACTTTTTGTGAAATGGTTTATGAATTTTTTTTCTCTTTTAATTTTTTTCTCAAAAAAATTCACTACAATGAATTAATAGACGTTTTTAGACTCTTATCTGCTCAAAATAAAGATTTTTTTTTCTGTTTAATTACAAACTCATATGTAAATGATAAATAAAACGAAAGAATTTAAGACGTTAAAATAAAAAAAATCGCTACGATGATTCAATGAGCGTTATTAGACTCTATCTGCTTAAAACAAACAGGTTGCGCCCGCTGTTTAATGATAAATAGATATGTAAATGGTAAAAAAATAACAGAATTAGAGACGTTAAAAGCGAAAAATATCTTGTATATTAAAAGATAACTTTTTTGTGAAATGGTTTATGATTTTTTTCCCTTTTAATTTTTTCTCAAAAAAATTTACTACGATGAATCAATAGACTTTTTTAGACTTTTATATGCTCAAAATAAAGATTTTTTTTTTCTGTTTAATGATAAACTCATATGCAAATGATAAATAAAATAAAAGAATTTAAGACGTTAAAAGCAAAAAACAAATTCACTACGATGAATCAATGGGCGTTATTAGACTCTATCTGTTCAAAACAAACAGGTTGCGCCCGCTGTTTAATGATAAATGAATATGTAAATGGTAAAAAATAACAGAATTAGAGAAGTTAAAAGCGAAAAATATCTTGTATGTTAAAAGATAGCTTTTTCTGAAATAGTTTATGAATTTTTTTCTCTTTTAATTTTTTCTCAAAAAAATTTACTACGATGAATCAATAAACGTTTTTAGACTATTATCTGCTCAAAATAAAGATTTCTTTTTCTGTTTAATGATAATCTCATATGCAAATGATAAATAAAACGAAAGAATTTAAGACGTTGAAAAACAAAAAAACATCTCATAAAATTTTGTGAAAATCAATATTTTTTTCTTTTAATTTATTTTATTTTTAAATAACTAAATAATTTTTAATAAATCAATAGCGTATTTTGAACTCTTATTTGCTCAAAATAACAAAGTCCTTATATTTAATAACAAAATCATATATAAATAGTAGAGTTTGGAGATATTAAAAGTGGATAATATCTTACCACCTAAAAAGAATTTATGATATTCTTTCATTTATAATTTGTCTTATTATCAAGAAAAATAAACCCACACTACTAAAATAATAGGCGTTTTTTGAACTTTTATTTACTCGAAACAAACAATTTTTTCTATGTATTTAATAATAAAAATATTAATATTAATATTAATATATATTCTTTTATAAATTAATACGAGTCGTTATCTTATTTAATGATTCGATTTGACTCAATCCAAAGAATGAACTAATTCAACAGGGATTGGTGCAGTGATAATCAGTTTAATTCCATTTAAATAAATTTTAAGCCCGAGATGTTACGAGACTTATGTATCCAAATTAAATATGCGACGTAAATCGATCCAGATTAATTAAAAGAAAACTCTGAAAATTGAACAACAATAAAAAAAAAAATTCTTTCTCTGTTATTTTCCCCTCAAATTATATTTCTATAATTGAGCTGATACTGCTTTTGGAACGTAATTTTTTTCTTTTCTGTGGAATGACTCTTGACAAATCATTTGGGGGACATGTAGGGGATATGGTAGGGAGAGACAATGAAGACGTTCAACCGATGCAATGTACCTTAAATTAATCATATGAAGTGTTAGGGCTCAAAATTCTCATCAACATGGTAAATAGGTATATTTCCTCGATAGATTAAAATGTTTTTTTTTAATTTTTTTATATTTTTTAGATTATAAGTTTTAAATTTACTATGAATATTCTCTTTTTTTTCTTAAAATCTTTTTTCCCTCGTTTCTGATAAGATTAGGATTTATAACGCAGGCATTTAGTCTTATATAACTACCTCGATAATGGTCTTTAAATCCTAATCTTATCAAATTATACTCCGTCGAATTAAAACCGACTCGAAATCACGACAAACATAATTATATCAATGAAATAACAACTTTGGGGTAAGAGAGGAGCAGGAAATGGCAAAAGGGGGACACCGATAGCAGAGACAAAATCGTGGATTTACAGAGCTTTTTCATTCTATTGATGCAGGTTTTGTTTGTTCGACAACTTTCCATGTTTGGCATTCGGAGAAAAGGCTGATTCACTGCCACTGCCACTGCCACTACAACCATTTTGTTGTCCAAACAAACGCCTAAGCTCTCAGCACACTTTTTTTATAAACTTTTTAGAATACAGTGTGTACCTATGGACACCATGCCCCAAGCAAAACGACGAACCACTCGCATGATGGCTTCATCTCCTCCCCACACTCGTCCATTTCTCACCCCCCTTACCCCTTTCTCTCTCCTATCTTTTCACTCATAAAAACACCGAAACGAGAAGAGAATCCAGCACTACTACTCTATAAGCTCTCTCTTGTACTTGCATGCTTGTTTAGAGTTAAGAACAATGAGTGATCAGGTAGCTCTAGATTTTTCCAGTTCTACTACTGTTCCTTTGTTGGTCAATGAGGATGTTTCGATTGAGGAACAAGATTCCTTGCAATGCCGCCGTCAAGCTTTTCTACCGTCGCTTTCGAAGGCAAGTAATCAGTTCGATAGTGACACCATTGTTGCTTGTTTTTGTTTTCTTTTTTTTTCTTATTTGTACTTGGTTTTGAAGAAAGATATATATATTTTTTGTCTTTGTTTATTCTCTCAGGTGATTGAGGAGATCAAGCAGCTTTATGCCATAGCTCTGCCTATGATCATTACCGGTCTTCTCATCTATGGGAAATCAGCCATATCCATGTTTTTCATGGGGAAATTGGGCAAAGAAGCGTTGGCGGGAGGTGCTATGGCGATTGGTATCGCCAACATCACCGGCTACTCTGTCATTTCTGGCCTTGCGATGGGGATGGAAGCCATTTCCTCTCAAGCCTGTGGAGCCAAACAATGGCCTCTTATGGGCCAAACCTTACAACGCACCATTGCTATTCTCATATTAGCCTGTTTGCCCATTTCAATACTGTGGCTAAACATTGAGCCCATCCTTCTGCTTTGTGGTCAAGACTCGGTTATCTCTTCTGTTGCCAAGACTTATCTTGCACTTTCCCTCCCAGATCTGCTCTTCCAGTGTCTTATAAACCCTCTTAGGATTTATCTAAGGACCCAAAACGTAACTCTCCCTCTTATGCTCACGGCTGCCTTTGCACTCGCTTTTCATGCTCCCATCAACTACATCCTTGTCTACCATCTTAGCCTTGGGATTCAAGGCATAGCGGTTGCCGTCGCCTTGACAGATTTGAACTTGCTAATAGCACTTTTGTTCTACCTATGGTTCTCCGGCATTTGTGACAAAACATGGAATGGTTGGTCCTTCGATTGCTTCTATGAATGGAAGCCGATACTTACCTTGGCCATCCCGAGTTGCATATCGGTGTGCCTGGAATGGTGGTGGTACGAGCTCATGATAGTCCTTTCTTGTTTTCTCAACAACGCCTCCGAGGCGGTCGCCACCATGGGAATATTGATACAAGCCACCTCGCTCATCTACATCTTCCCTTCTTCGTTGAGCCTCGCGGTGTCTGCTCGGGTGGGTAACGAGCTGGGAGCCAACCAACCTGGCAAAGCCAAAACCTCGTCTATGGTCGCATTGTCGTGTGCTGTGTTCAGTAGCTTCATGGCTATGGTATTCATGATAACAATGAGTCACGCATGGGGGCGAATCTTCACCAACGACAAAGCCATTTTGTCGTTGACCGCAATGGTGATGCCAGTGGCAGGGCTGTGCGAGCTGGGGAACTACCCGCAAACAACCGGGTGCGGGGTATTGCGAGGGAGCGCGAGACCAAGTTTGGGAGCCAACATAAACTTTGGATCTTTCTATGGTGTTGGACTGCCTGTTGCCTATTTAATGGGCTTTGTTGTAGGTATTGGTTTATTGGGACTTTGGTTCGGTCTACTAGCAGCCCAAGTTGTGTGTGCCATATACATGGTCGTAGTTGTGGCTCGAACGGATTGGGAGGCCGAAGCAGAAAGAGCTGAACAGCTGACTCGTACTAACACAAAATCAGCTGAAGATCATGAGCGTAAAATCCATGGATTCATATCAGTAATCCTGGGTAATTAGCTGGTTTTGTTTATGCAGCGTTTAAGTACTTAAAATGGTTACTGCCTTTTGTTTATCTTTTCCCTTTTTGAGTTGAACTTCGTAAAACCTTTGTATATTTTGTCTGTTTTGTATAGGCTTTATATTTTGGTTCTGCAGTCTTTGTTTTTTCAATATGAAAGGTGGAAACCATAAATGTGTCATGCAGCCTGCAGGTGACTAGAGTGTAACAGGTGAGTTTGTTTTTCAATAAAAATTGTGGTTGATGTATAAGATTATGATATTTAAAAGTTTTATCAACACTATAAAACTTACATAGTATGATTAATAGAAATTTACTTTAAATCATTTAAGTCTGATTTAAGCTTATTTTTTGGTTTCATTGGTAAGTGTTGAGAGAAAATGACCCTAATACATAAGAAAGAAGTAGCAACAATTATTTCAAGAGCGTGAGACATGAATAAGTCTCAATGAATTGGAGGATAAATGTGAGTGTCGAGAGAAAATCTACCCGAGTCACAACCCTATTGGGCAGAAACTAAAAAATAAAAGACTTCTTCCTGAGTCACCTGGTCCTTTTTGTCCAGGTAAAAGTTCCAACTCACAGCTAACCGGAGCAGACCAGATCAGAGCAGTCGTCTTTGGTTTTCGCCCCACATAGTATTACCATTGTCTTTCAGACACTTCTGTTTTATCTGTCCTTTATTCCATTAAAAAATTCCAAAAGTATATGTGCCCTTGGTGGATTCTAGACATATCCAAGTTGTTGATATTTATGTACAGTCTCAGCAGCTAACTCTATGCGGTGTGAGGGTTAAAAGGAACAAGTAATGTTAATGATTCTCAACAAGAACAATCAAGTGAAACAAATTAGGGATGAGACAGAGTTTGAAATTTGAGAGGGCAAAATAGAATTTTTCACAATCCAGGGGCAAATATTAATTATCCAATAAAATTTTAAATCAAGATATAAAATTTTTCATAATGTAATTTTATCCGTGATTAAAATGTGTAATGGAATTCAAGTTTGAGAAAAGAAACTTCAAAATTCAGGTCTATTTTTTACCAACATGGTTAAAATGTTGTAAAGTTCAGGACTAATATGGACCAAAAACATATTTAAGGACCAATTTGAAAAAGTTAAAAATCCAGGGACTAAATGCAGCTTTTGATGGTAAATCCCCTATCACGTGGTCCTTTGGATGCGTCGTTGTCGCCAGCTCATTCACTGATCATTTCCCTTACAAGTCAAAGGAGCACGACGCAAATGCAACACCATCCCCTTAACCTGCACCCAAAAGGCAAAAACTCTTCTTTTTAATTATTATTCTTTTGCCTACTGAAAAGAAGATATAAATACATACTTATTTTATGAATATAAAAAACTCTTATCGTAGTAAAACCAATTATACTTACTTTATTAATAGATTAATTAAGATCAAATATTACATAAAATTAATACAAATAAACTATCTTTACAAATTAATTTTTATTCGTAATAGTACAATTTAAGTTAAGGTTTGAAGTTTATAAAAAAGCCAACACCCTACTCTTAAATAACACTACAGTTGCATTGAATGCCATCAATGGAAACAATTTCAACATCCCATTTCTTCACCAAAACCCATCCATTTTTTATTAATCCCTTAAATATCACTTTTAATTCTTCATGAGATCAGTAGTACATATACCCTGATATGTAATAATTTCCTCACCCAACTCTTTCTAACAAAAACAAGTTTTATTATATATCATAAACCAAAAATAATATATATATATATATATATATAAGTGGTAAAAGAACTTTCTGCTTAAGTTTACAACTTATTAATCCATATAGCTATTCTTGGGAAAACCTGATTCAGTATTTGCAGACACATTGAAAAGTTACCAAGTAAAAGGAGGGTGAGGGTCCATTGAATGCGAACTGTACCAAATTTACTTTTGGATATGAGATTAAGTGCTCGAAAAATCATGATCTTTATACCTTCTAGATAAAATGATTTGAACCCGAATCTTTTAAGATAAATATTATCTATTTTCTCAGTACTGAGACTACTTAACAAAATCTAGTATTTAATGATTTTGAAGAATAAAGATGTATTAGTTCAGCTGACAATGATAGTATTGTAGACTTAAAATTATTCATTGAATAGATATAATTAAACACATACTATCCTCTTAGTGTGGGAAGACAAAGGATTGTTTCTTGGAATCTTCCTGGAGAGTTTTCATACTGTATTTATTATCTTATCGATTATGGTGGAGCTTTCAGTTTTGGAGGAAAAGAAAGCTTCTCAGTAACTTCTCCTACGTCCAGACCAAATTATAAATAAATAAACAAATAGTATTTGGAGGATTCTGTTCCTGTGAGTCTTCAAAAACTGGTCATCATCATTGAATGCTAATTAACATGTCTTGACAAAAGCCATCACATCATGGACATGACATGCATGTATTCAAAACACATACACATAAAACTCATCAAGCTCCATCCCCTCCCTACACAGATATAAATACAAACTTCTACTTAGTAAGTTGTTGTAACAGTGCAACGAGTGTCCCTATAGAATTTATTAGGGTTTCTTCTTTGTCTTCCTTTTTTTTCTCCCATATTGTCTTAAAAAGCTCATGGCATACTTAGAAATGTATAATGATTCCGACCACAAAAGCCGTCGTCGTCATCATCACTGTACTGACCCAATGAGCCCAAGAATCTCTTTCTCGAACGACTTTGTGGAGACACAGCAGGTTATGAAACAGGAGAGGAGCTCGAGGGATGCTCCAGTGTCCTCGGACTTCGAGTTCACGGTGTCGAACTACTCCATGATGAGTGCCGACGAGCTTTTCTTCAAGGGCAAGCTTTTGCCATTTAAAGATAATGGTGGGAACCAAATGCAAAGGACTTTGAGAGAAGAGCTTCTTGTTGGGGATGATGATGATGATAAGGTGACACTGAGGCCACCAAAGGGTTCTTCCACTAGGTGGAAGGGATTCTTAAGTCTCAAGAGAAACCACATTGGTTCAAAAAAAGGTGACAAGAGTGAAGGGATCTCTAACAGTAAAAGATCTGGTTTTGTTCACGAGGAAATCCATGTTTCCAAGACTTCACAGGTGAAAACAAAGAACCCATTTTTCTCCCATTTGAAGCTGACTATTTGAGGGTTTGTTTGGTCTAATTTCATTAATGTTATTTGTTGCAGGACTATTTGACTGAAGGAGAGTCAAGTTTCAGGGATGTTGAGTTTAGGGTATAGTTTCAATTTTGGAATGTATAACTTGTAGAGAAATGGAGCATTTTTTTCCAAAGAAAAATGGGAGATTGAGGATAGCTTAATGGGGTTTGTTTTAATCCTTTTTTTCTTCTTCATTTTGAGGTCTAGTTTAGTCGGAAGTGTTTTTGTTTGATTTGCATTTTATCTCCAAGGACATGGGTATGTGTCTGTCTTTTTGTACAAAATGTTTGCAGTTGAAGAAGTTGTTTCTAATGTTGAGTAATCTTTAGACTCTTTGTTCATTGTTTGTTTTGTTTTTATTTGAACCTACTGGTGTACTTGTCATTGATATGCCTATAAATTAATCCATGAAAAGAAGAGAAACGGGATCCGGGCACATGTTTACGTTGGGAGGTGGGACGGTGGATGACCGGAGAGAGGGTTGGCAAATTACCTACAATGAATGCGACAGCTAATGCACCACTGTTTCACGTTGATATTTGTTTACCATTTGTTTAGTTTGTGCCTACTGGCTACTGGTCGAGGATCTCAGACTCTCAGTTACTCTAAGGAAAGAAGAGGGATATTCCTAGCAGGAGAAATATAAGGGAACAAAGATAAAAAGGAAGCAAGCAGGATCACTTGCCTCATAGTGTTCTGGTCTGTCTCGGACAACATAAAAACAGTCTAGTTACACATGGACAATAGCACTTGTCCTGGAGATTCACAGGCATAATACACGCATGAATGATCATATATAGCACTTGAGCAATGTATATCTCAGAGTATAAACAATCTAACTGAAGAAAAGATGAAGACCGAGAAGAATGGTTTTTCAGAATGAAATTTAAGACATCACCTTGAACCCTTTTGGTTCAACTTATGGTCTGCTACAAAGCACAATGCCTGGACATAAAGTAAACAAGGAATTCAGATACTATCAAACAGCATACATGTGAATCCAATTTTCCGGACACTTCACTAACCTTAACTGTGTCCGACCAGAACCCAACACTGCCCATCCAAAAGTCTATTTGTTAGTGCTAATTCGAACTTAACTTGAGCTAAATGACAAACAGTTCTTGTTGGGAGTTTGAGTTTAGATAACTCCCAGGCTCCATTCCCAGAAACATAATCTAACCCCGGAAAATAAGTTCAGCATTGCATTCTTGAATTCATGCTGTTATTTTATTTCTTTTTGTATGATCTATTTTTGTACGATTAATTATACTAGCTGTCTCCGTATTTATATTTTAAATTAATTCTTAACTTTCATCTATTCATCTCAAAACTAGTCTGGGCTTATAAATTCTTAAAAGTCCAACTAATAGTCCTAATGGATTTTGATCTTGTATGGGACTTTTCAAAATTAGTTTCAAACAGCTTTGATTTTTAAATTAATTATACCAACTTAAATCACTGAAAGATATTTAGATCTTTTAATTTTCAATAATTATTAAAAAATTATTTATTAAAAGCTACTTTTATATTCTTAAAATTCATTTTTTTTATTTCTAAATACAATTATTGTTTCTAGAAAGGTAAAAATTTTACCCAACGAAGAATTCCAATGCAGACATGAAGAAATTGTGGTCGTACATTGGGACTTCGGATAAGATTTGCATCAACTATCAAGATTCCAATACAAAACAAGTGTAACTCACGTACATGGAATGGCGCGTGTATGGTCGCCTCTCCTCTGCCCTACATCGGGCACCATTGACTCTTTCCTTATCTGATCATTCTCCTTTTTCTCCACCTTATCTTAATTAAAAATTAATATAATTTATTTTGTGATTTTCCAAAATATCCAAAGAAAAATTGCATATAAAAAAAAAGGGATTTCCCGTTTAGTGTTAGTAAATTTTATTATTAAATAAGTGTAAAAAAAAGAAAAGAAAACTACAAACAAAATATTACTACTCCTACAACTGACCAAAGCAGTGGCACCGTACCAGAAAAAGAAGGAAAAGAGAAATAAACAGAATTTAGCAGAAGAAACAGACACGGGTTTTCGGAGATTTCCCCCAATTTTTCCTCTTCCAAAGAAGCTTTTTCTTCTTCTTTATCGTTCTATACATAAGAAGAAAACCCTAGAAATGCAAAGAAATCTAAAATTTTAAATTAGCAGCAGTACCTAAGATAAATGGTCTGGCCTAAATAAATTATCGACTGCTTGGCTTTTAAGTCATGGCTTTAGTCGAACCCACTCGTAACGTCCTTCCAACGGTTCATCTTTGACAATATCGTAGTTATACCTACAAAACGGTAAACAAAAAAAAATCATTCTATATTTCAAAATTTGCCGTTCGGTTGCTAAGAAAATTTGCGAACAGAAAAGAAAATCTAGATCTTTTTCCAAAAGGGAATGTGCATGAACGTACTTTTCTGCAAACTGTTTTTGAAGTTTTTTCTCGGAAGAAGCAAAGAATTCTTCGAGTTCAGCTTCTGTTGGCATTTTTTCCACCATTGATCTACGGCGAGAGTTCGTCCCTGATGATCTCGACGCTGAATTCAGGTTTTCTGGTTCAGCTCGGAGATCACTGAACGGCGTCATTTCTCTCATACTAGAATTTACAAAACAGCAAAAGAGTTTGAGCGGAGTAGTAGACAACGGAATGGAGAATTTAAAACGGAAAAATAAATAAATTTAAATGATCGGCTGTTTTTGAAATTCGAATTCAAGATACGCGAAACAGTAAGTTACAGTAAATTAAATATTAAAATAATAAAAATAAAGTTTATAAATATATAATTATTGTAAACGCTACCTCTCGCTGCTGCCGAAATGTGTGGATGTTTCCACTTCAAAACTCTCGTCCTGCAGAAATTCAAAAACAAATCTAGAATTTAATATCAGCAATTAAATGTGGAATAAAACGAAATTCCTAGAATCCATAACGTCATGGCTTCATTATTAAAATTTAAAAATAAATAAGGAACTTTCGAAATTCACCTCCAGATCTGGAAATTCGATATCAATCGTTTTATCAGCCGACCCGATATTACTTGAACAACATGACACTTCATCATCATGATTCAAATTAGCGCTCAAACACCGATTTCCTTCATGGCGGTGGTGATCTACCAGAATTCTCCGACTTCTCAACTGGATATACGACGTAGTTGAGGTCGTTGAAGAAGTTACATTATGATATTCAAACTCTTCGTCGTCGTTTAAACTTCTTCGTTTCTTATGAACCGTTCCGGTTGCCGCCATGGCTCTCGTTTGAACTCCAACGTCAACTAGCTCCACAACTGTAATTCCTCCAACTCTTCGACACTTTCTCCTCATAACTAAAAAGGAATGTAGAAATTCTTGTTCTCTTTTCTCTCGGTTTTTCTTTTAGAGAGCGAGAGAAATCATTCGTTTTTGTTGGCTTCGAGCGTTAATTTTCTTGTTTTTGTTATGTTGATGGTGATGATGATGAGAGAGAAGGGAGGGTACATTGAACGGTGAGGATTTCCTTTTGCGGTTTTGAAGGGGGGTTGTGAGTGATGGTGGCCCATTTAACAGCGACGGGGAATCTCTGTAACGGGGGAATTTGACGGCGTCGTAACAGGGTTCTGGAAGTGAAACGGAAGACACCGAACATTAAACTAATTAAGTAATAACACGTAGATTATCGCTGGTACGGACATCGAATAACAGGAGGGTAAATGTTTGAAAAAGTTGGATCACGTTCCGTTCTATTATATTCTCCAAAAGAAATTCCGCTCTATTATTAAATATAATCATTATTATTTATTTATTAATAATAAATTTAATTTTTAAAATTAACGTGATTTATAATTTTATAAAATATTCGAGTAAGCTTAGGTTAGATATACCAATTTCCAAGGGATGATTAGCATAAAGTCTACTTTGTGGAGGATTTTGCCTCCGCTGTTGTCAAACCAATTATATTTTGCCACTTTAACATGCAAATTAATATATTCGAGTAAACTTAGGTTCGATATATTTTTGTTCGAATTATTAAATTTCGATCAATTTAAATTTAAATTTTTAACATTTAATATTTTATAATCAAATCAAGTTGAATCAGAAAAAAATCTTAAATTAACCAAATTAAAAATTTTAATTCCAGCGAATGTTTCGCCACTTTACTTGGCCTACGTAGAGTTAGAGTCTGGTAAGGTGCGTTAGGGTCTTCCATCACCCGATCCAGGAAGTGATGGCGTCGATCGGCTACCTAGCAAGCTAGCTGGCTGCTATTAGAAAGACAAAACTGCGTTGATCTTTCTCATGAACGTTCGAGTGGCGGTGGGCGTAGTAAAAACTAGACGGGACATGGGCACTTAATAAAGGGTCATAACGGCGAAGCAGTTAGGTATAAATAATTACAATTTATCAATTAACTAAATTAATTTATTATGAGTTTAATCGAACCTGAGTTTACACGTTCCTAATTATATCCACCTCATTAATTGAACAACGGCAATTAGTGATGACATAGAAGGATAAATAGGTTAATTAATTAATTAATCATTAATTTGAAAGTGTCGTCTGGAATTGATGTGATTAAAATGGCAGAAGGGGCCTTTTTGGTAAGGTTGGGCACGGAAAACAAGGTCCAAAAATTTCCAAATCATAAACAAGAACTGACCCCACGTACTTTAATTTCAACATTTTTAGAGAGCCTTTGATTTGTGAAAAAATGGTCCGGTTTGGTTGGAAAATAATATTGATTTTAGTTTAGATTTAAGATTCGCCGAGTTTAAAATTTTAGATTTAAATTTGATTTGAGTTTAAAGTTTATTAGATTCAACTCGGTTTAAAATAATTTTTTTAATAAAAAATAGAGTCTTGTTAAAATTTTCTTTCATAACCAACATTAAAAACAAAAATCAATATTAAAAAATATCAAAAAATAGATTAATTTAAATATTTAAAAAATAATTTTATAATACAAATACATAATCAAAGAAAATACAAAATCAAACAACCAACTAAAAAATAAACCACACACATGTATTGGTGGATTTTTCCAAAATTTATTGTATTATTTTTTTAAACATATTACTTTTTTAGTACTTGGGTAGCATATAATAATTTTTAATTTGTTCACATTCGTGTTGAGTTTAAGTCAATTTGATTTTTTAAGATTTTAAGTCAAACACAAATCTAAATTAATCTCATTCAAATCAAAATTTAACCGAACCAAACATAAATAACTTATTAGCAGGTAAGCTCATTATCAATCTTTCTTTCTTCTTCTTCTTTTCATCATCATCATCATCATCATCATCATCATCATCATCATCATAGTTAGATTTTAGTTTTAAAAGATGTTTAAAAATTTACAATACTATAAATTTATATTTTTCTCAAACAAAATAATATAACATTTTCAATAATCTATCGGTCTCATATAATATTGTATTTTAAAATATTATGTAAAAATAATATTATATTCTTTTAATAAATTTATCCTTAACTTTTTTTATATAAAATGATGTTATATTATATTTTTGGATAAAAGAAAGCTATATATTAACATTTGATATTTCATTTTTATATATAATTTTAGATAATATTGGTAGTCATGTTTTGGTTAAATTTAAATAAGTTTTTCTTTCCATTGGTAATAAGTTATTTTATGAAATTTGATGTTAAATTTTTTAAATAAAATCATTTTTTAAAATTTGATATAATAATTATAATGATCATACTAAAAAATAAGGTTTTTTATTTCATAACTTTTATAATTTTTAAATACATTTTTTTAAGTCTTAAAGTTAATTTAAGTGATAAATAATTTAATATTATTTAAAAAAATTAAATTTAAAAATTTATATATATACATAATTTTTATTTAAAAATTCAATCATCAAAATTAAATACGTATTATATATCTTTTAAATTAATTAAAATAAAATCTTAAAAATCTGTCACGACAAATAAAAATATTATATAGAAATAAAGTTGGACTCTGTAAACATATGCGAAGGAAGCTATAGTTTGTTGGAATATTTGATGGTATCGAAACTCGCAGTTGATGCCACTGATAATGATTGAGAATGCTAGGAAAATCATAGACTCCAAAGGGAAGGGGGAATTTAAACCAAAAATTAATACCACAATAAACACCCACATGTGTCAATATTAAATGAGGTGGGTCCATTCGGAAAAAAAATATTAAAATAAAATATAAGGAAAAAAACCCAAGTGGTGTAAAAGGTAAAAGATTTTAATTGATACTATCATATTTTTTAAATTAATATTTAATGTTTTTTTCTTCTAAAAAATAATGTATCTCATTAATTATACATATTAAAAATGCTTAATATAATTAATTAGTTTAATAATTAAGAATGTTTAAGCTTTTCACAATCAACATTATAGTGCACCTATGGACAATTGCCAGAAATTCCATTTTCTAAGCTTTGGTAGTTTTGTCGGAATCAAACACTTTGAAGATTGTAAAAAACCCATTCACATTTACCAAAAAATAAAGTATTTATAGCAAAGAATAAATATATACGAATGGGTTTTTTTTCCAGTTAAATTATTGTTTCAGAAACTCTTAATGATAGTAATGAAATGGAGTCTGAGAAAAAGGTGTGATCCAATGGGTTTTGTCGTGTTGCTGAATTTAACCCTACAGACGGTTGGCAACACTCTAGAACCATCGCTTTCTGCCCTTGTACCCTGCTTCCCACCTACAGGGACCTTGGCAAATGGCAGGGCTTAATTTTTTATACACTTACCTAAATTCTAACCTAGTGCATGCAACTTGCATATTTACCATCTCTTTTCTCGTCTATAATTAGAGTTAGAACCATGGGAGTTGGGACACAAACAAGTCTTATATAAACAAAGTTGCGAAGTTTCTTCTTCACTTTGTTTTAATTCCATACTTCAAAAGACAAAGCTTTTCCCCCCTCTCTTTGTATCTACAGGATTACCTATGTCCCAGAACAATCTTCTATCCGTTCTTGTTCTCCTTTCACTTATTTCTTTCCTGGAAATTCTGTGCATTGCAGAGAGGCATTTGATTTTGGACCAGAACCAGAAGGTGGAAACTAATTATGGTCGTAGAATCCTAGCAAAGGAAACTAGGGTTACCCTTGAGTTCAAAATCAACGGTGTTATCCACCTTGGTCGCCAACTGTGGCAAATGGAGACCCGCCAGTCTCCACCCAAAAACGATGAAGATTTCAGGCCCACGTCTCCTGGACACAGTCCTGGTGTTGGTCATTCGGTTCAAAACTAGGTCAACAGTACTTAGTTCTTAAGATTCGATGTCTGTAAAGAAATATTTAATCATGTCAGTGAACCTATGAGATTCGTGTGTTTCTTATATATTACCTCGGTCTTTGCCTACTGGTACTGTATTAGTACTCGACCAATATATGTCGGAACAATGAATTCAATAAAAAGTAGTGTATTCCTTAAATGTGGAGTAACCATCTTCTCTAAAATTACAATAAATTAAGTTAATTAATGTCTATTTGCAAGGCTGACCATAATTAACTAGTTCACATACCAAAAATTTAATGGTGAGCACATAAAGAAAACATAAAAACTATATCAGAGTAGAAAATTTTAATTCCTATAAATATATATTTTTCTTGAGTAAATATGCCTGATCAACTGTTAATATGCACATATCTTTGCATTATTTGGCGTTTGTATAGATATCTTTATAATTTTTTTTTACTTGAGTTTATCGGTGGTTATAGGGTATGGATGGCAGAACAATCCGTTTAATAATTTAATTCGTTTATCACTTTTTTATTTTATTTTGTTAAACATTTTGTTTAAATTAAAATAAAGAAAATTTACGTAGAAATTCTTTGTCGATGGATACCATTCTCAGTGAAAGGGTTTGTTTTTCTTTTACAATTTTTTTTATATTCTTTTGTATGATTTTTTAGTGAATTTAGTTTCTATTTGTTCTTTTATTCAGGTATATTATATTTGTGATTTATTCCTTAATCTTTTATTAAATTCAGATGGCATTAATAAAAAAATCAATAAAAGTAATTAAGTAGCGTGATTAACAAGATTAGACTTGGCTATCGAATTCCAGATGACCATCATCACTTGTGACGGTGTAAATTACTGTGAATCTGGACATACAATTCCGGATGTTTTGGTTAAAGATCCAAATACAGTCTCCCAAGACATGTTTATTTATTCCACTTAAATCATCAAACTTCTCTAAGCATGTCTTTGTATGAAATTTAGATTTCAGATGAACCAAGACAAATGTTATCTGAACAATTTTCATTTTCTCAAACATACGCAATAAACATGTACCCCTTCACATTTCTACATGAGTACGATGTATCATGCTCCATGTTTACCAAAAAAAAAAATAATAATAAAAAACCATGTGCTGAATGTGCATGACAGATTCCTTTTAACAGAGCAGTGTCATTTTACAACCTAGCACGACAGACAAACTAATGTTTTTGTTTACTCAAAAATGTGTGTTGAAAGGTTTTAGTAGTGGCAAAAGACCAAAAGGGTGGGGACTTCCTCAGATGCAGGAAGATTCTCCATAATCAAACTTATTCCACTCTGAGTGGAGAGGTTGAGGGACGGCGAATTGGAGCTCATCGTTTGACTTGATCCACCAACAGCAACACAAAATGCCAAACATTTATTTACAGGATTCAACCGAAGTGAAGGGTCCTCTCTTCTGGTTGATGCCTTTCAAGTTTGACTCTAACTTATTTTTTGCGCATGCTCAGAATATATATAATACAAATGGTAAGACAAACAATCGATTACCCCAATGACAAAGAATATCTGTTGCGAAAACAGACAAACGAACAAGAGATCAAACAAGTAAGAACACAGGAATTTAACGAGGTTCAACAATGTTCTTACGTACTCGGGGAGCAATGAACGGCTGTTCTTTTCTTATTAACCTGATAATATAATTAGGTTACAACATAATAAATATATAAGAGTAACCCAGTACAATTATTAAAAAACCGTGCCATACCCAGCATCTGTCCTTTATTTCAATGAAAGAACAGTGAATTCAAATCCTTCCAGCTGATATGTTTTAAGCTTGATCTGCAAGTAATATAAATAAGTAGAGAATGCTTGAAGATCATCAGTTGATTGGCATTACCTTTTCTTCAATTTGCAGTGATCTAAATTGCTGGCTCCACTACAGTTAAATTTCAGTGGGATGACCCCAGGATTTGTCTTTTTAGTATGAAGGAATATTTTGAAGGAACCTAGTACACAACAGCCTAGCTTTTCAGACAGTGGACGGATCTCTATTGTTTGACGTGAAATGCTTTGATTTTTTAATGTCTAGGGTGATTGACATGTCCCTGACCTTGTGTTTTATTAATTAAAGAAATAGCTCCCTCTCCCCAGGTAAGCTTCAGGTTCAGATTCCGTAAAAAGGTAGCATTTGCAATTTGAAGGGTCAAATTTTAGAATTAAAAAAAAAAAGGTAAGATTCGTATCAAAATGTTTATGACACTGATACTATTATAAAAGTTTATTACGAAGGTTATCATCTCAATCGAATTTATTTGATTTATAATATTTAAGATTCAAATTATGCTCATACTATTAGTCCGGTTTAAGTTAAAGATATTATTGGTAGAGGCTTGTTTTTCTACTACAACATTACTTGGACATGGCACAATGAATTTCTTGTAAAAGACATTGAACACAATACGTTGAGAGAAACCTTCAGCAGCCAAGCAATCACTCCACCCATTTCCTTTGAAAATTGAAAGCTTGCACCCGACATAAACAACGGTGAGGGTTGAACAAAGGATGCATTGGACAGATCACAGATGCATGTGTTTCACTTGAATTTGTCGACCAAAACAGTTCTAAGCTTTGCTCAGAAGCCAACAGTTTATAATAATATGCATGCATTTGCAAGTGGAGAATCACAGGGGAATCATTCATGTTTGGGTTAAGTATTTATGTTTAATTTATTTTATTAAGTTTAAATTAGAATTAAATTAATAAAATATATAAATAACTGGGAATAAACATATATGTTTAAGGCTAAAGAGCCACTGGCTGGGCCGAAGCCGCCGAACATGTAATAGAATAGTTCTTGGAAAGAAGCAGCCGCAAACCATTAAAAAGGAAGATTCTTATGGAATCTTGTACGTAACTGATTATTTACAAAGATGCCTCCACTTTTGAGCAAAGAAGTTGGGAATAAATATTTGGATAGTTTACATACAAGGTCACCAAAACTCAAATGAATTGTTATTTACTCATAATTTTCAAATTTTATGTTTTGGTCACTACAATTATTAATAAATTATAAAAAGACTATATTGTTGATTCTGTTAGGTTGATGACTCAATATTTTTTTAAAATTTAATACATCATCAATTTAATATTAGAATAAATAAAATTCGATTCGATTCGACTCAAAATAATTACAATAAAAAACACCCTGGAATCCCCACTCCTCGGGGCATGGCCTGTGATGCACAGAGATTGTTGCACAGACACTTTTTATAAACCCCACCAAATTCCTCTGCATGTGCTATCCTTTTAGCCATTTTTAGCACTACTCTTTCATGGTTTGGTGATCTTGGTGTTCAAGAATTAAGATTCGTGGTCTAAAGCTAGCCAAATAAATGGTTAAAAGGGGGGGGAAATGACCTTATAGATTTCTGGCCTGGAAAAGAATCTAGCTCATGGTGCTAATGCTCCACTATGTACCCATCAGTTTTATACTATAAACTAAGCTCCAACATGAAAATTACAGCAAATGGTTGGGACAAAAAATATAAAGAATTACACCAAGTTGGTCATTTTCCACTTAAAATAAGAAGGCATTGCTCTTGAATTCCAAAGAATTGTTTGATACTTTCGCATTGTGTTCATGATTATGCCTCTTTTACGCACAAATTAAAAAACATTTAAAAATTAAGTTAAAAACCATAAATTCTAAAAATGTATACCTTACTCATAATTTTTAAATTTTAATTATAAATCTTAAACCTATTATTTTAAAGTGAAAACACCAAAAGAGATACGATAAATAGATATATAATTTCCACACATTTTGTAAAGGATTAGGCAAGGAACATAAATTATATGCCCTGACCATGTCCTTTTCTATATCCCATACTAAAAAAAATAAGAAAATAAAATGACTCTTGAACTCGTTGAATAGCTGAGAAGGAAAGGGGAAATTCTGTGGCGATGAAGTGATAATGCATGTACCATGCAGGATTTATCCTCTCAGCTGACAGCTTTTGTCATTGCAAGCTAGCTGTGACAGTCTTCACATTGTCTGGATTAATTCACATCGAGTTCAATATATATTATCAATGGATACAACACTTAAACTCCGAACTTTTTCAACAACATAGAAAATAAATACCAAGTGGGTAATTGTCGGCTACCCTCCGCAAGCTAAGGAGATTCCATTCTTTTTTGTGACAGAAGGGGAAGAGTTAGAATACTTTTTTTTCCTCTTTTAATAATCACATTGGAACCGCGAGGTCGAGCCATTGGCCACACTCTTTTAAAAAGCTTACATAACCGCACAAGCTTTATTAGGCCTACGGTTGTAAAGTCAATTAGTCCCGAGTGCAGCCCTTTAAACACTACTACTAACTTGTCCAAAGCAGCAGAGAACTGGCCGAATAAACCCTGTTGTGTAGTGGGAATTGTTAGTGGTCAGGCGCATGCTGGGG
Organism: Abelmoschus esculentus; assembly: GCA_035048815.1. NCBI lineage: Eukaryota > Viridiplantae > Streptophyta > Magnoliopsida > Malvales > Malvaceae > Abelmoschus > Abelmoschus esculentus. Next base: position 15,609,798 of record JAUCBN010000034.1, read on the forward strand.
AGTAAGGAGGGTTTAAGTACAAATCTCTGTCATTTTGAAAGCAAGGATCTGCAGACTGAATGTTGTTGACAACCAATGTCTATAGAGAAAAATAGCTGAACATGATCTTGTCTTTCTACCTGTTTGTTTGATAGGTATGTCATCCTAGGTTTTCATAACACCTTTTAGGTTAGGTTTATATGTATTATGGAATATGGGATATTTATATATACATAGGTCAAGCCACAAATGCAGTAGTGGGATAGTTGATGTCTTGATGATATATTCATATTTTATTTGATGGAAAAAGTAACGGTGTAGGCAGATATTTTCCCGTAAAATACATATTGTTCTATATTCGGGATTATAAAATATGTATTTTCCTCATTATTTTGTTATTTTTAATTCAATAAGTTATTTTAGTGAAAAATAGATGATGTTTATTTTAAGAATTTTTAAATCTCTTTATTTATAAGGTGTTGTATTTTATCAAAAATTAAAAGATGTGCGAATATATATTACCTTATATTCAGTACTAAAAAATTATTTTTGATATTTTCATGTTTTTATATGATTCAAATATTTTTATATAAAATTTGTTTTTCTTATTTTTAAAATATTTAATTTTGATATAAAATAATTTAATCACTCTCAGTCTCAATATTTAATACTAATTATTTGGTGAAAATACTAAGTTGTTTGGTATGTAGCAAAAGAACAACCCAACCCAACCTATAGTGCAGCCCGTGTAGTATTTGTTTTCATGAGAGTTTGGGCTACACATTAATCTAAGCCGTCCAATTGTAGCAGATGGAGGCAACAAGTATATAAACAACAGGCCGTTCATGAGTGTTTGGTCTAAACATTAATAGACCCCTTAAACCACTTGCTCATAACTCTCTAAGCTTCTGCTTTGCATTCATGTGCATGACATGACAAGTTTTAAGGTAAAAAATGTCTGTATTCTCTTGTTCTGATAATCTGTCAGCAGAAGTATTACTAACCAAAGCCTGATAGTCAGCTGCCAAAGCGTATGTTGTACAGGCACGCACAAGTTCAGAACATTATCATCAGCATGGTAGGCATTCGATATAAAAACTGTGTGAATGCCATAGCTTTCTCATTGAATGAATATAGAGATAAGGTGCATTTTCACATCTTGTGACAATGATGTGGACTAGACGGGATAGGCTTCTGTTTTGAGCCAGAATGGAGCAAACAGGAGGACAACTTCCTGGGGGACCATCGTCTGTCGAAACTTCCATAACCAAGCCAACCAAACAAAATTAAGCTCTCAATCATTTCATTTTCTTTGGTAGTGGTGACTGGTGATCGCTCTCATTCATATAAGGTGTGAAATTCTGAGTCTGGCTTGTTGCTGGCTAAACCGTGCAAACAGATGCATTTCTTTTAGGTAAATCCTTGTTTTTCATTCCAATCTGTATGCAGGCTCTGTGTTGGTGCATGGTGGTCCATTTGAACCACGGGGTACAGACAACTGGGAAAGTGATCCATCGGGATTTTCCAAAGCGGTTTCTCACCTTGTTTAGGACCACACAAGCACAAGTTATATTGAATAAAGTGGTAGCTTCAGAATAATGGGACCATCTCTTGCCTTTATTAGTTTTAGACTTTAGTTGTTTATTTTTTTTTAAAATTTATCAGATGGGTACCGCACATCATGTTTTTTTATAGTTTTATCCAATAATAAATTTTTATCTATTTTTTTTAAGGTAAACTTTCATTTCTTTCCTTTTTTTTCAAGGTGAATTTTCATCTCTTTCTTACATATCTTTAAATGGATGAATCTCATTAAATGAGACTAATAATGACATTATGAGCCAGAATTGTATAATAATTTGTCTTTTGAGGGTCTAAACTCTAAACCATAGTTTATAGTTTGTATTTAGATCTTTGTTCTTTTAGGTGTGATGTCTTGAAGCTAATAGTCTATTGAATTCTAAAACATGTGATTTCTTTCCCTCTTGTAGGCTAAAAGCTGCTTTGGATTTTCCTTTATAATCAGCTCTATCTAAGCTTCAAATTTGTTTTGACAAAAAACATAGGATTGGAATTTCTTTTGTGGGAATTCAATAATTTCATGCAAAAGTTGGAAACAATTGTAGATACTAGATAGGTCATTATTTAGCATAGCAACAAAGTTGATAATATAGATACTGAGATTCCAATATTACATCAGATTTATTTATTAATTTCTCTTAAAAGAGGAAATATAATTTGATCCAAATAAACTTTAAATTTAACTAATGATTTATATAAATATGAAGATAATCGGGAAGTATTCAACATTTTCTTTGAATATTCTCAAGGTGTTCGTTAACCATGGCAGATTTATACGTAATTTACGGGTTATTTAACCTAATTTGATTTGTTGTAATATAAGATTTTTAAAGAGATAAATAAGATTTTCATAAAAATATTAAAATTGATTCCACTTGATTTGTTTGGGTATGAAATTAATAATACTTATATTTGTAGTGGTATGTGAATTTTCAAACACCATCACTGATTGTTAGGCAGTATTCGATCATATTTTTTCTTATCATATCTATAAAGCATACAAATTACAAACAAAACTATTCGAATTCAGATATTTTAAAAAATATTCTACTAAAACCATTCGTTAAATTAAAAAATATTAAAAAATTTAATTAAGATGAATGAAGTTGAATTTCAATTTTATTTTACTAAAAATATCAAACCATGACTTAAAGATTCTTAAGGTATAAATGTATGCACTTAAAATTAACATTTTATCTAAATTCTATTAGTTTAAGCTCCAATTTTGTGTATTTCTTCAATTAATTTTCATAACATATTATTTTTTTGCAATCACAAAATATATTTTAAAACAATACCTAAACATTTTATTATGAAAAATAAACCTATCCAAAAAAAAATATGTACCATATTTATGTTGTATCTAAAATGACTAGATATTTGATTGGGTGAATGGCTGTGCTTGAAAGCACATGCAAACTCACGTGCTTCTTCTATTATTCAATTCAATCCATGCACATTGTACTAATCATAATATTTTTTTTACATTTATATTTGTATATAAAGCCTTGGGAATGTCTCTCTCGAACTTTACTTTAAAGCTGCTCAATTTTTTTCTTTAAACAATTCATGTAAAAGCAATGATATCGCATTAAATATAAAGATAATATCCGGTTATATAATATATAAATTTTAAATTTATATATTTTTTAGATTATTAAATTAAAATAAATGACTTAAATTAAATTTTTATTTTTTAGGTAATAATTTTTACATAAGTAATTATTAATTTGAATCATTTATTTTTATCGTTTAATAATTTTAAAAATATATAAAATTTAAAAATTTTATATCGTATAACTTAATTGTATCACTTAAATAAATATGATTAAACAATGCATTAATGCAAAACGTAGGAAAACATCCAAAATGAATGAATTTATTATCAAAGTACCCCAAAAGCAAAGGACCCGCGGATCTGTTTGGAACACCTTCCCTTCATCATTAATTACCACGTTGGGTTGCTTAGTTACAAAGGCAATTTATTTTTGTATATTAGATAAATAAAACATAATTATTTGATATTTGATAATGTGTTAATTATTTTAAATAGATTTTTAATGTCATTAATTATTGGGGTTGATGCTATAATAATGATTTGAAATAGTTTACTATTCTTGATTTAAAGTTAATCATAGAATTATAAATAAAAAGTATATGAGAAAGATGAAAGAAAAGGTGAGCGAAAAAGACGATGAACAAGGGTTAGACGATATAATCTAAATTTACTTCTGAATATTAATTTATAATTGATTTAAATACCGTGATTAAAAATAAATTGATCCGATTTATTTTATTTTTATACTTAAATTATTGAAATGATCATTTATATTTAAAATTTGTAACTAAAATACGTAGTCGAATACGGCAACGAGTACGGTAGAGTTTAACCATCTCAACGGCGACGACCGTGTTTTACTATGCGTTGACCACTAATCTCAAAATTACCGTCGCCACCTTCCTCTAATGAAAACGGTGCTTGTAAACAGTGATCTCTAACTCTAATGGCGATTCATTCAGGTGACCTTCTTTCTTAACGTCGGAATTTCCATCGGTGTCACCTTTTCTCATATGACTGTTAAATGCTAATGGAAGGGCCCTTCACTCATTTCATTCAAAAAGGACTCAACATTTAGCATGACATGGTGAAAACGAACGGAGCCATGGCCTATATCGGCAAAGAACACCACGGGAACGGTCAAAGGTTGAAGACGACGTTGCTTCATGATGCAGAGTCTAGCTACGAAAACAGCCACAAATTAAGGGTGATGCAAGGTGGTACCGCCGCAACAATCAAGAGTGCAGGCGACGACGGTGGTGCCGTGGTGGTTTGAGGATGATAAATAGAAGTGTAGAAAGTAGGGTGGGGTGGAAGGAAGGATTCAAGTGTGTTGTTGTGTCATGCAAGCATTTTTTTTCTTCTAAAAAAAGTGTTTTTTATTTCATTTCAAGAAAACGTTTAATATGTGCGAGATTAACGGAAGATAAAACAAAATTTGCTTTACTATTAAAATAAATAATTTCATTAAGATTTCACCAATCAATCAATAAATAATTATATATGCAGTCTTTATTATCTGTCGCCCTGGTTTGTCCATCTGTTACGCCATTCTTGGATGGATTCAATACCGATTCCAAGCTCAAATCCTCGTCGTTTTCTTTGCTGATTCACTTTTCTCAATACTTTTATATTAATAGTTTATAATATTATAAAAATCCAATCTTTTTTTACTATATAAGTAAAACCAAAACTTGCAATGTAAAAAACCAATGTATGTACATGCAGGCATTGGTGTTTCCTGCTCGCTTTACTTTCAAGTTTTCCCGCTCTGTAACTTAGAAATAAACAAAGGGTATCCAAAGAAATTTCCTTTATCATTCCCAGATTATTTTTTTATTTCATCTCAGAGCAATTTCAATGGATGTTGCTTTGTTTTCTTACTTTTGCTTGCATTGTTTCTTTCGGGTCATGCAAATATTAGTAGTAGTAAAAGACTAGAAGTGTAGATATTGTTGTTTGATTTGTGTATTTTGATTCTTTAAACCGAGAGAAGAAGAAGAAGAAGATGAATACAAGAGTTCGCACCGCCCTTCACTCCATGAAAGCACCTTTAAATCATGACAGATGCAGCAATAAAGTAACTTCTCCATTCTCTTTTCCCTCCTTTCATTTTACCTTTAATTTGTTTTTACAAGATTTGGTTTTTTGTTAATTGTAGGTTTGAATGTCCAAACTCTGATTATTTGGGGATTAAAAGTTGAAACTTTGAATTGTTTTTGGTTTGAACATTTTGGAATTGTTTTAATTTCATACCCCCTTTTTTTCTTTTTCTTTTTTGCTGTATTATTGCTTGTGTCATAAAAGAGGAGTAGGGAAGCACTTTTGATCCAAAAATCTGAAGTGTGACCTTACACTTGTCTCAAGGAAGGAATAGTGTCTTCTTTAAGTTTCTTTCCTTCAAATATTTCTTTGTATAAATCTTTTTCATTTACTGTAAATTCACCATTTTTCCCTTTGGAATATACACAGAAGGAGAAGATGGAGAAGAGTCAGGGAAGTAGAACACTTGGTACCAGCAAAGCAGTCACAAATAGGAGAAGATCAATCAGGGAAAGGAAAATAGCCTTATTACAAGATGTAAACAAAATAAATTATACTCTCTTTTAGTCTATTCGATTGATTTCCTCTTGTTTTTTTGCTTGCATTTTTTTAACAAATTTGAGGTGTTATTGGTGAAATTTGCAGGTTGATAAGCTGAAAAGGAAGCTTAGACATGAAGAGAATGTGCATAGAGCTTTGGAGAGAGCTTTTACCAGACCTTTAAGGGCACTTCCTCGGCTTCCTCCTTAACTACCTCCATATGTAAGCCTGGCTTAAACTGCATGCTACATTTGAGGAATAATTGTTCAGATACTTGAAAATTGGAAGTTTTTACTTGTTTTAAGTGAATTTTGGATTCGAAGGTGAATTGTTTTTCTTTTCTGAGGGGTTTTCAGACACTAGAGTTACTTGCCGAGGTAGCTGTTTTGGAAGAGGAAGTTGTTAGGCTTGAAGAGCAAGTGGTAAGTTTTAGGCAAGGCCTTTATCAAGAAGCTGTCTATGCAACTTCCAAGAGGAATGGGGAGAATTCGAATGAATCCACCGTGGAGCAGTCTCTGGTTCGAAGTACTAAACACCAGCGCTCCAAATCTTTGTCTGTAAACGAGATGAGTCCTGTACCAACCATTTCCAGGCCTCAACCATCTCTTTCCAGAAGTGTATCAAGCAGAAAGCTATTGCCTCCCGATACTATTCATGACCGATCTGGACAGTGCTTTAACAGGCCGACAAATGGGAGACATGCTTCCGCAAAATCCAATTCTGCTTCTGGAGATGTCAGAGGAAAAGAAAACCAATCATTTGCCAATGCTTTGAAGGATAAACAATCTCCAGATAAGAAAGTTCCCAACATTGAGACTCCAGTAAAGGGACTTCCAACCAAGCTCGAATCAACAGACAAATGTTTGGATCCTCTTAAGGTGCAGGTATGTACTGATTTCTGGTTAAAAGAAGAGTCGTACTTCACTTCATTGCAGTTTTATGAATTGTGGTTTTTTGGACCGACCAGCTAGATGGTAGATTAGCAAACCAAGATAATGCACAAGGAAGTCCTCCTAGTTCTTCAGACGATAAAATGTCGGAAGCTGATTCTACGCCGAACAAAATATCTGAGGATATTGTAAAGTGCTTATTTAACATTTTTGCAAGGTTGAGCACCCTGAAAAATAAAGCCGTGGAATCAGGTACCTCACCTAGAGAGGGTGAATTCCGAGACCCTTACGGTATATGTTCAGATTTGAAAGATAGAGATATTGGCCCCTATAAACATCTTTGTGCAATTGAAACAAAAACAATTGACCTAAACCGTACTGCGAATGCTTTGGTTCTAATCCATAAACTAAAGTAAGTTCTTGGGATGGTTTCTCTTGCATAATATCTTAGTTGTGACATTTCTACTCAAAGCTTATCTATGTGATTGTTATTTCAGGTTTTTACTTGGGAAGCTAGCCTCTGTCAATTTAGAGGGTCTCAGCCACCAGCAGATGCTTGCATTTTGGATAAACACTTATAATTCCTGTATGATGAATGTAAGAATGTTCATTTTGATTAAATTCTGATACATTCCAGGATCAAGAAAATTTTGTTGAGCTTAATATGCAAAAAATAAAAGCATAACTCTTATACGATGTGTCTGTTAGGCAATTTTGGAGCATGGGGTTCCTGAGTTTCCTGAAACAGTTGTAGCACTAATGCAAAAGGTATGTTTCATTCAGATTTCATGTTATTATTTCCATTTCTTTTCCACCGGATGGTTTTACCGGTGCCATTGTGTTCCATACTCATACATTTACGGCTGCATGTCTAATAGTCTTCACCATATTAGATAACAGTTTCTATTTTGAGTTTACTGTTGACATCAGCTTTTGGACACTTTGACTTAAAATTTGTCTGTGTTTATGGGGGCCTCAGGCTACCATAACTGTGGGAGGACACTTGCTAAATGCAATAACCATTGAGCATTTTATATTAAGGCTGCCTTTCCATTTGAAATTTGTAAGTATAAAATATTGTTCTTTCTTCTACATATACTTTTGCAGGGGAGGGGACTGAATTCATTTTGCTTTATAATTTTGATATTGCTAACTGGATTTGTATCCCTTTTCTCTTTTTTCTATTAAAGACCTGTCCTAAAGCAGCTAAAAATGATGAGGTTAAAGCCCGCCATATGTTTGGTCTTGAGTGGTCCGAACCCTTGGTTACATTTGCTCTTGCATGTGGAAGCTGGTCATCTCCTGCTGTAAGTTCACTTTGACATCACCATATATGCTCTTTTGTGTTTTTATTTGAAGTGCTGAAATGCCGATTTTTGTGATGAAGGTGAGAGTATACACAGCGGCTCACGTCGAAGACGAGTTGGAAACAGCAAAGAGAGACTACCTGCATGCAGCAGTGGGAATGTCGAGAACAAACAAGCTAAAAATTCCGAAGCTTTTGGATTGGTATCTGCTCGACTTCGCAAAGGATTCAGAATCGTTGCTGGATTGGGTATGTCTGCAACTACCAAATGACGTGAGAACTGAAGCTGTAAAATGCTTAGAGAGAAAAGGGAAAGAACCACTTTCACAGCTTGTGCAACTAATGCCTTATGATTTCAGTTTCAGACTGCTTTTGCATCGTTGAGGGTTATATTTTTTATGCTTTCTGGTCAGCAAAGAGTTGATGGGATTTGTATACTGAACTGCTACCTAATATTTAAAACTTAGACACAGTGGAAATACATAGTTAATCTAGCATCTGTAAAGGGAAATAACTGGTTTTACTTCGACAAGTATTGGTTTCTGGGTTTTGGTGATTGGTTTATTGACTTTTTATGTTCCATTTTTGAGCATTTTTTTGGTTCTGTTTCAATCGACGGCATTTGGTTGGCGGGAGGGTATCTTTTAGGTTGACCAATTGACGCATGATCTACAATGAAATAGTACACAGAATGGTTCTTTTAATTTATTTTGCAAGGGATGAATGAACGGGTAGATCGAGCCAAAATTTGTTCCATAAATACACAATCATGCATGCCTACTGTAATCGTCTACCAATTGACACTAGGAGACCGCGTACCACGTACAAATAAATTCGATTTCAATAAATTTCATACAAATGCATGTTTTTACAGTAAACTGATTAGACATAAAATATGGCCTAGGTGCAATTTGTTTACGGGACAGCAGGCAGCAGTTACCGTGAAACTTAATTTTAGTCAACAAAGCACAACAAATAAGCCTGAGCCTGATATGAAAAAGGGGTAGGGCTCCGAAAAAAGAATAATATACAAACAAATGAAAAGAGAAATTATACATAGACCTCGTGCCCCCAGATAGATTCTCAATTCAATGGTGATGGAACTCAAGTTTCAAAAGGAAGATTAGTGTCAGAGGCATCTGGCTATAAGAGAAAACCATCCGATGGATTATAGAAATGGCAATATATGATTTCAGCCAAATGGAGAAGGAACTGGGCCAGACCCTCCAAGCGCATCTGATCTTTTAATACTTCCCATACCACATATAATGCATCCAGGAGATGAGAGTGCGGAAAATTTGGCCCCACAAAGATCACAAACATCATATCCGATGGTAGACAGACGGCTGAGGGTGGCAGCACAGAAATGAGAAGGATCCTCCAGTGGATCAATGGATTTGTTGGTTAAACCCCTCTGGACACAAATGTCAATCAGGCTCCTCAATTCCTCTTGCTTACCAGGAGGTGCCTTAGATAGCAGAAGTTCAAGCATCTGTTTCGCATAGGCATAGTTCTGAACATCCATATTTCGTTTTATGGCAGTGCGAATGCAATTTATTCGGTGCTTAGCCTGTAGAGGCAAAGAACCTAGATGTCTAGATAGTCTAGCCATCTCATCTTTTGCGCTGAGTGCCCTTGGGCCTTGAACTTTCTGCAATCTCAGAATTTCCTGCAGGGGAGCCAAAGCAATATATATCAAGTCACAAAAAACAATTTCATGTTCCCAATTATAGAATAAAGGTTGAGGCTTGGAAGGACTAATAAATGGGAATAAAGTAAATTCTATTACTAGGCTTAGCCAAATCCGTCACAACCCTTTACATACAGACTTTTTAATTTATGAACCGTCAAAGTATAATAATTAGCATAAACTACTCAGCATGTAAAGATCAAAATTGAATTGTACGTTACAAATAATGGTCCAGGTATGCAGAATACTTGCATTCTTCTTCAGTAGAAATCACATATAATTTCATTGTATGATATCTAGCACCATGACTCCAATACAAAGACTACAGAGTTACACTGATGAGAAACACTAAAAACTGCTAGTAACAAAAAGAGCCTAAATAAGATCCTAATCATGCTATCTGCATGTGAAATGGTGAAGGGCAGAATTAAGATACCCCACAGAAGAGAACATTGAAGCTAAATGTTTGGAAAAAAAATCATCAACATCCTTTTTATGTCTTCAGACAACTACATCTGAAAGAAAAATGCTTGTTATTTTTCCTAAGATGCTTGACTCAAGTTAAAATTAATTTGGTGCCAGGAAAATAATGACGTACCTGAAGAAGGGTTACAGCTATCTTATATTGAGCACAGATAGTAGCTTGAGCTTTAATATCAGCTCCACGAGAGTTATCCTTAGCCAGTGCCAGAAAAGCTTCATCAAAACAGGATAATGAATCAGGAAGTTGATTCTGCTCAAGGTGAGCAAGTCCAGTCTTAAAACATATGGCAGCAGCTGCCCCACGTGGAACCTATCAAAAGAGAAAATATAGTAAATGGAAGAATAGAGGAAGAGATGTGATGAACAAATCTCCAGAGAATGACAGTAGTAAGCTGCCAAGTCACAAGGACAGATTCTTAGTAGAAAACCAAATCGGTTAAAAGAGCCTTTATTCCAAATACTTAGAAATGAACTTTTTTCCCGACAGCAATAAAGCAACTTGAAGTTATTGGGAACAAACAGATTTTTGTATTAAAAAAATGCAAGTGCTACAATCAGTATCAAAAAGGAACACAGAAAAAATAGCATAATGTAAATATTCACCTGTCCAGGGCGCACAGATGCTGGAGCAGATTCAGAGGAAGTTGGTTTTCCAGACTCTGCAGGCATTGGAACTCCGAGAGCACTAAGGTCAAGAGGCTGTGTGGATAACGGAATCTGAGCAGACTGAAGTTGAGGCTGTGGCATGCCAGCAGGAGCAGCTGTGTATTGAGGAGGAACACCACCACCAGGAAGTGCAAAAGACTTGGGAGGAATTGGTTGTTCAGCAGACAGAGGCGGAACCCCACCACCAGGGAGGCCAATATCAGATGAAGGTGCATTTACATTCTCTGGTGGTACCTTCCCACCAACTTCAACTTTTTGAGAAGTCTGGTCCAACTTTGAAAGATAAGTTCCAGGAGGAGGCAAAGAAGCTGCAACCTGGAGGGATGGTATTGTGTTCTGGAAAAAGTCTTCCGGTATAGGCCCAGCAGCAGTCCCCACACCTTTGGTTGCTGGAGCTGATTGTGATGCCAATGCAGGTTGTACCCATGAGTCAGTGCCAAAGAGATCTCCAGCAGCAGACACTGTAGGATTAGTCACAGAAGCACTGGTAGCAGGATAAGGCTGTTGTTGACTCTGACCAAGATCCTGAGAAATGCCAGTCAATGATCTTGTCCTGGCTATAGGTAGGCCCAAGCCATCACCAAGTCGCTTGGTTGCTTCTTTAATCTTATTGACATCCACGGCACCTGAAGTCGGCTTGTCTCGTATCCTGATCTGCAACTTCTTAGTTTTTGATACTCCTTCCTCATCACTGCTGCTACCATCATCAGCTGTCCCATACATTGTTTTCTTAAACTCTTCTGCAGCTTTAGCCTGTTCATCAGCAGCAGCGGAACTTTGATTTGGTTTGATTAATGTTTCCAGACCCATCAACGAACCAACCTTGGTTTCACCAACTGGAAATCCCTTAGAACTATCTACAGTTTGAGCCATAGAAGTATGTACTCCATTTGGCTTACTGTCACCTACTGCAGGTAAAACCAAGCTACCTTCCTTTACCTGAACAATGTTCCCTCTTCCTTTGATTGAACCAAGGTAAACACCAATATGATCTGTGATAATTGATGGAATGGCACCATCATCGGTCTTCATGTATGGCATAACTTCTGCAGCAAGCTCCCATTGCGGAATACTTTTTAAGTTCGTAGGGGTCTTGATTTCCCAGTTTCCACCACCCCATTCAGGCCCCTTCGGAACCATACTTTCAGCAGCAAAGTTGGCAAAAATGCCTTGTGTCCAACCACTTGAGCGGACTCGTAAAATCCTTTCACAATATCGCCTCAATTCTGAATCAGCACCTTCTTCCTCGAGCCTCTGAGCAAGACGCCGCATTGCACTGGGGTTGAGGTGGCATAGAAACAGGTCTAGCATGCTTTCGTAGTCTGCTATGACTTCAAAAGTTTCCTTTGCACTGTCAAACTGGCCATACCTGCAGTTCCAAAATTTGAGTCTCATCAAAGCAAAATATGGAACCAGATAATGACAATTCGGATGTTAATGATCAGCAGATTCCTGAGTAATGCTATTAATGAAGTTATATGATATCATAATGATAAATCTAAATACAGATGCTTAAACTAAAATGGATACATTATTTTATATGTTTTGAAACTTTGAGAAAGAACATAAAGGGAACAGGTAACTTTAAAATAAAGATACAATAGGGAAAAATAACAAAAACCTGTCGTATTTCCCAAAATTAAACAAAAAGAAAATTTGTATGAATACTAAATCAAATTCAGTATGAATTGCAAACAAACAGTAACCAACATATTCACGAAGGGTCTTCTATCCACTCAACCATCGAAAAATAAGGTTATTGACTAGCTCATTAAAATTATTTACAAAACCAAGAAACACAGCAGAGACAAAAATTAAGGTCAATGACTGTGATTACGTACTTGATGCAGGCATATCGCAATTGGCGGAAACGGTGGAACAAATGAGAGGTTGGTGGACATTTTGGATAATCTCTAGAACGCACAAACTCATCCTTCAGTACAGATAAAGCAGTAGAAAAACGAAGTGCTCTGATTGCATATTGTCCCCGCAGCACCTAAGTTAGTTTTATAGCAAGTTCAGAACCAAAAATAAAAGGGTAACGAAATGCGACATAAAACAGAATTGTTCATCTACCTGAGTGAATTGTGGACCTGCTTGCGATAATGATACTGCAAGATCACCACAAACAGGAGGACCTCTAGCTAGAATATCAAGAGATCGAGGAGTGATACGTAAGCTGTCAAACCTTAAAAAAGGTAAAAAAAAAATATATAGAAGTCAGATGCCAAGTTTCATGCATGAATCCACATGGCTATAGCTAATTTAAAAGCTAAAACTATTAAAAAAACACTACATTTTACACATCAAACCCGAGCAAGACTTCAATCATCTGAGTAATATTAGGCAAAAAAATATGAAAAATACACAAAGGGATAGTAAAACCTTGATGTTATTTGGTATAGTATTTCAGAAAGTTCAAGCTTCTGCTCAAAGTTTTGTTGCATGGTAGCAAAACCAATAAGAAGAGGTTCAAGAAGCCCAACAAGGCAGCTCTTAATCTCAATACCCTTCTTTTGTCTAGGATTTATATCTGTAGGGCTAGCCAGCAGCAAACGATCATTTAGAGCCCCAAGAAGAGCTGCAGAATAGAAGGTCTCAGTAACTCCACAAAATAATATGCAGCAGAAAGTTGCATTTGATACAATATAATGGCGTGAAAATATTGGGAACAAGAATACAAACCTGCATTTGGCATGCTAATGGAGAGTGCAGTCCTCACTTTCCCATCCCATCCTAAAATACAAACTGCAGTTGCAGTAGAAAAAAGAAGTGCGGGTCCAACCCACAAAAGGGATCTAAAGTGCACATGAGTTAAAAGTAAAACAAATTTATTCATCTTGCCTAGATACATGACATGCATGTATCAGTATAAGGATGCACGCGAATATATACAAGACTAACCATGTATTGTAGATAAAAAAAAAACTTTCTTTCCTTGATGCATAAAGGAGGTTGAATTTAATTGGTAAGTCCTGACAACTATACTTGGCTCGGGCAAGACAAGAGTCTAATTCCATGGGGTAAATGGTACAAAGGACCAAAACAGAGAAAAGAAAATAATGCAAGAAAAAAAAAAGAAATGCTAAGATTAAATAGCTATCAGCCTATCAGAATTCACAGCTAGCGGAAGCAGGAATTGTTCCAATGGGAGTCAAAGAAAGATGACACTGATGCATGAAATTGACTTTTTGTTAGTACCATAAGGGGGAAAAATGATTTTCAGTTGTTATCAAGCAGAAAACAGAAGGACTAGAACATGCATTACAAGCATCCATGGACATAGTTACTTTTTACACAAGTATGTAAAATCAAGTATGCATGTATGTATTTTAATGCCATGATTTATGCTGTGCATTACGTATTTAGGATATTGAAGGATTTCCTTTGTCAAATTTCAAGGAACTGCTTGCAAGTACATCAAGGTCTGCTGAAACCATAAGCACCCTGTGAGTAGTTAATACTCCTGCAACATAGCCTCTAGGAGTTTCCTGCCAGTGCACCTGCAGATGATGGATGAACATAACTTTTCCCCTCTAGGAGTTTCCTGCCATAATCTTCCTTAAAGTTGAATTACTCACCTGAAGCACAATCTCGTTTGCTTTTAACCTTATAAACTTTTTCCCCTCTGTTTTTGTTGATATATAGTGGCCATCAGATGATGGATGAACGTAACTTTGAACCAACTTTGCCAAGCCAATCTGCTTCCCATTACAAGCAAACATCAAAGTGGACTCTGAAATCACATACTTATCAGTGTCATGTCTTATAAATGGTGATATCTAATATGAGGATCATATGAGCCCAATCACCTATAGGAGTGGAAAATATTCTATCGATTTCAGTTTCAAACAAAAATGACATAGGACCCTGAATAGAATTAGTGTTTGCTTCCACTGGTTGATCAGGTAAAAGATTTGGTTCAACTGCACCATTCTTTTCACCAGCTTCTTGTAAAGCTGCTCCGGGAAGAATATACAGAGCCAGTCCAGACTTATCTTCATCAAGAATAGCAAACTGATTTTCATTGGGGCCAATAAATGCTGCATCGCAACCTACAAATTGAAAACAAAATTTCATAAACAAATAGTAGACATATATAGTAAGAAAAAAATTTATGGAAACAAACATACTTCGAAACACATACCTTTGATCGTGCTTCCTTTACTGTTAGCCAACTTTACATCACTATTTTCCCAATAGAAGACTACTTCATTTGTGGTGCCACTGAACTCATAAACAATTAGAAATAGATGCCGCTTCTTACTATAAACCATACGTTTAGGATAATATTCTACATTTCCTGGGATCTGGAAGAAAGAATACTGTTAAGAACCAACGCCTTGTCATAGCATTAAAAATACACCTTTTCAAGCATTTACCGATGTAAAAAGTTTCTTGTATATGCTATCTCCACCAGAAGAAAGATTATAAGCCATGAGGTTCACACCGTCTACATAAAAAGCCCTGACAGGGTAATGAAGAACTCGGTTCTCCTTATTGAAGAAATTGAGCTCCAAATGAAATGGCTGTCAATAAAGTAAGTCGTGTCAGTCAAATATCAAACAAAAGCAACATAGATATTGATGCATACTCAATATCACAAACCAAAGTACCTGGCAAACAGGAATGTCCCTCAGTTGATTTTTAGGATCCACAATAGTAATGAGAGGCAGCCTAGATATTGGGGCGGTTATAGCAAGACCTTCCAGGAAATGCTGCAAAAGTTGAGAGGGTAATAAGTAAAAGTAAATCAAACAGTTCAGGGTTCTTGAAAATGACATTAATATATATTGTAGAAATTAATGTATAAAATAAATAACTTAATTTGAAATGAACGAAGTTCAAAGGAGCATACACTATAGAGAAACGCCTTTCGTGCAATGTCTGAAATTGTAAGATCACTTTGGCTGCCATGAAGTTCATAGATAAATGGTCAACAATGATACATAATTACATAAAAATTACAACATTGTATCATCGAATCAAATCATATCAATGTAAACATTTATCCATGATATTATGCAACAGCAACAAATGTATGATACTTAAACATTTATCTGCAAATTAAATACATTTCAGCCTCCAAACTGTACTGCCACAAGCAATATTTTTGCCTGACAAAACTTACCCCTTAATATGTTGCTCTTCCAGTTCTGCTTTAAGCTGATGATCAGCCAAAATTCCAGAGGAGCCCATGGATGAAAGCTTCTCCTTTAAGACAGATGCTGCACATGATATTGACTTTCAGCAAATATAGTCAAAAAGTCGAGCAGGATATAACCTATGTTACAAAGACTCATGAGGCGAGTGTCAGATACAGAGGTGTCCCCACACAGGCATGCTTAATTTTTGTCTTCCAATATATATGGTGGATCATACCCTCAATACCATGTCCAAACATGTAGCGTATATACTATATAGGTGTCTCATATGGATATTTGAGGAAAATTGAAGAGTCCAGGTAATCCAGGATACCACAGCAAAGAATATTCATAGTGATTTACAGAAAATTACATAATGTAGAGAGAAGAATGAAAAGGCATAGACAGCTGTATTTATTTTTAGCGAGAAAGCAAATGTACACAACATTTCAAAATAAAATCTCAGAAATTTTCTCAAGAGTCAAAAGATGAACACAGATTCTGTAAAAGCAGTTCTGTTTCAATCACCTCAACGAGGATATCTTTGTACAAGACTTGTGCCCTTAAAGAAATCATGTCATCCTATTCAAAGAAAATGTTCCAATAATATACCGTAAGACCCTTCACAGTTGACATCCAGGCATATTGAGAAATTAGACTGCCATAAATTATTTTCTTCATATGCAACAAAGGACGTATAGACAGATGATCAATTAAACACCCACCTGAAGATCCCCTGGCGCTTTGCAAAACTGCAAAAAGCTGTTTCCTTCCTTCCCTAGTGTAAGCAGCCCTATTCTTTAAGTTGTTACCACCACTCATATTCTATCACAGAAAATTCATATTTAAATCAGAACTTAACAAATAATGATAATGAAACGACATAGGTGGGCACTCTTAACTGCAAAAAGAAGAGCTGCTAAGTTCAACTTTGGGTGAACTTCCAAAGCTCTGATATTTGGCAGGGGATAAACTGCTTCCCCACCCTGCTGAGACAGAATGCGTGGGATGTCCAGTGATTCAATTGCTGCAAAGAAGACACAAAAACGTCTTGAGAATGTGATTTCCATTTAAGATAAATATGCATGCATCTTGGCCTCTTTCCTTGCCAGAGAACAGTTGTACTTACAAGCAGGCTCAAAAAAATTTACTTGCGTCGGAGGTTTATTTGGATTAACTACCAATCGTGTTTTCCAAACTTGTAAAGTCCCATCCTTGGAAAGAATGACAAGTAAACGCAACATTGGAAGCCAAGCAATTGATGTGATAGGCTGAGAACCCACTTGTGTACTATATGGCAAAAACAGAATATTTCAACAAAGAAGTGTCTTCTTCTACTAACATCAAGTCATCAACACATATAATACAGTCTTGAAAATAAGGAAAACAAGGCAAAAAGTGATGAAAAAGGAAAAACAAAAGGAAAAAACTTACATTCCAATCATAATAGGTCTTTCTGTTGATACATCCCAGGCAAGAAGTGTACCGCGTCTATCACCAACAAAAATCCATTCCAGGAATGGATGAAAAGCAAACGCACCGGCACCGACAAGCTTAATGGTATTATCAACTGAAGGAAACAAAACAGGAAAACAGCATGATAATTAAGCATGGCTAATATAATAAAATACAAAAAAGTAAAAAATATTTTCCCCTCAACTTACGTTGTAGCGTATAAAGAACGGCATATGTATGAATGTTGTAAGCCCGAATCAGACCTTCTGCATAAGCTACGTACTTTTGTTTTCCGAAAAGGTAGTGACAAAACCCAGAAAACAAACAGTTTTTCAGTACATTCTTAATCATAAGAGATATAAATAGATCAGATTGCATTAACTGATATATAGATAGTTGGATATGTCAGAACAGAAGATGATACTAGCTATTCAGATTTTTAGAATATATAGCAGATTTCTTACATATCTCATGGCTCATGCACATTAAATGATCAAGCCAACAACCACGAACAGATTCAAATTTCAAGTTTCATGTCTATCCTAGAAAGCAACAAAAGATAATAAATATATAAAAATAAAACCTATCACTCGAAAATGACAAAGTACCAGAACAGGAAGCCGAGGATGACAAGCAAGATTCACAACAGGTTTCTTCAAGTCTGTCTTTATTTTTGTAGGTGCTCTTCCACCTTCAACAGTCCCAACAACTTCGTGTATGACAGTAAAAACATTAGAAACATCATTAAACTTCCATGGTATAATAATATGATGATGCATGTGCAAAAAAATTCTACCAGATAAGACAAAGATCAAACTAACCTGTTACACTCATTCTCTTGTGAAAACCAAAAAACACAACAGGTTGGAGAGGTGTCAAAGCCAGATGAACTTCAGTTTCATATGAAATGTGTTCCGTCTTCTTTTCCGGTGAATGTAAAACACAAGTTTGCTCAGCATCAAAGTCACAAGAGCGTATTGTACAATCCTGCAACATGACATTTTCAGAAAAATAAATAAAGGTTACGATTAGCACAAGGAAACTTCATACATAGGGGAACTATAAGGAAAAAAACAAGAGGGATCCTTTCACATAAAAGCAGGAGCTTAAAGACAACAACCATACTCATTACTGAATTACATCAAAATGTCAGAGGATGTAAATACTTCATCTTCAAAATGCAATCTAATGCTTAAGTAAATAAAAGGGGTACAGTCTGTTGTGGAAGTGACCTTGAGAAAAACATCAAGAATAAGCCACTGGGATTTTAATTATAATCTAAGAACAATGAAAAAGAAACAAGTTTGTTTCTAATACATAGGTCAACAATATATTTATATCTATATTGACCGTTTGGCATCACCTTCTCAAACTTCGGAACAACCACATGAAATATATGAACCCTAGAATTAAATACTATCATGGATAGGTTATAAACCCACATAAAATACGAAAGAAGATTAATCCTAGTCAGCTATCTAACAGATCAAAGCCACACACTGAAATAACACATCCTACTTTAAAATGCCTCTACATTCATAGGAACAAAAAATTAAAATTCAAACTATTACCTCATACCGGATTACTTATAAACAAACCCATGTAATGGAAGTAAAAAACTAAGACTGAACTATACCAATCTTAGCATGGTCTACCATCTCCGTCAACTATTTTAATGATTGCATTAATACCAATCTTAGTATACAGTAATCCTATTCTCGTGATAATTGAATGCAATCCCCCTCCCCTTTTTTTTGAGGTAATGATAGAAGCTAACATTAACATTATGGAACCAACCTCAAGAATAGCAATGACAGAATGACCACTTGTAGGACTATAACCCATCCGAACCACTGGCGAACCCATGTCAATAGTAGCTAACTTACTTCCAGTTAATGCATCAAATTCTGCAACCAAAACAGATCCATAATGTTTTTTCTTCTTTTAAACCAAATTTATCTTCAAATTTTAAAAATAAAATCCAAAACATATCTAAATTCTAAAAACAAAAGATCGACAAAGGTTGTACTGTAGCCGTAGTCGGCATTACCGATGATGTAAGTGCCGATTGCCGCAGAAACAAGAGCCTGGGTAGGATGAAAAGCTGCAGCGTGCGGCTGCAACGGTTTGAGAATGCCTCTTGCGACATGGCGTAGATCCAAGTGTTGCAACGTCGTCCACTCCATCGATTCTTCTTCTTTTCAACTCTCTATTTCTCTCACGCCTTACAAACAAATTCTAAAATATCTACATATCAATACGAAACTGAGGTTCAACTCTTTAAAAAATAAAGCAAGTAAACAGTCAAAATTCAGGATCAGGAAACTAAAATTAGAATCTGGAAGAGAGCGGAGACCTGGATCCAATCTGAACTGCAAGCAGAGAATTAAAGGCAAATTTAAAGTTAATTCATTCACCTCTTATTCTCTATGCGAAAAGAGTGTCCATCCCTTCGAAATCTGAAATGTGAAGAAACGAGATCGATATAACAAAAATAAGCTATGAAAATTTGTTGAAAATGACGAGGAAAAAATGGCTGGGCTAGCTGGTTGCTGGTGGCGTAGCGAAAAGGAAAGTTGGACTTAATTGAGGCACAAATATTTGGGCCTCATCTTTATATGTCCATCAGCAGATCCATGTCGGTTCCATTACAGTAATACCACGCTTAAACCAGGGAGAAATTATATATGACTTATCTATGATCCAATAAATAAAAAATATATATTTTATTATTTTATTTTTATCAAATTAATCTAAGATTTTGTTTTCTATTGAGGTTAACGGGTATTTATAAAAGTTGATTTTTTTTTTGTTTTGAGATAATCGTTAAAAAAAAATTGATGGATGAACAGATATTTAGAACCAAACATAAATTATTAAAAAAAAAATCTCTGAATGTTTATCTTTTTTCTTTTAAATTTTGTTTTAAAAATTTAGAAATACTTATTTTCTTTTTCTATGCTGCTTCCTCCTCTTTTAAATTTATTAAAAGCTAGCAAAATTTAAGCACAAATCAAAATTGACAAAAATAATTATACATCATTCTTTAATTAAAATATCATTTATGTTATGCATTGTTAACCATTATCATCAGCCAAACCAAACCAAAAGAAATTATTCTGTGAGAGCCAACATAATTCAAAGACAAACTAAAATTAGTAGAATCGACTAGACATCATCTACGAGGTAAAACACACCATAGGGCACTTAATTTTTAATTTGATAATAAATATATTATTTTTTAAAAGTGATAATTTGATCATTCAATTAAATTTCTATTATAAACATGTTACTATGCTCTTAAACTTAAAACGTCTACTCAATGTAATAATAAATTTAGCCTTAAAATTTATATAAACTATTATTTTAATCTAATTTTAAAATAATTCAACAAATTTAATATTTTAAAATTTTTATTAGTAAAATAGTCATATCTATTAACATACAATGTTAAAGTTATAATGAATTTGTTCAATTAATCTATTGGTTATTTAGTAATAAAATAGTTGTGTTTGTCGAATTATCAGATTTATCGAAGATTAAAGTTAATGAACTATAACATGAAATTTGGCAAATAATCACAAGTGTATAAAGAGAGAGAGTACAATGTCAAAAATGTTATTATAGCAAACAAATTATTATTACGGGCCATAGAGGACTGGCCAGACCTTGACATTAAGGGTACACTTAATTCATGAAAAAGATGATTACCATAAGGATTTAAATTTGAGAACCTATACTAACCCATAAGAAATATACGAACAAAGATGGAATAAATGTTTATCTTACATTGGAGTATATGGATTACATGATTATTGGCAACTATGTTAGAGATACAAAGATGAGCCCTCTAACTGAACCCATTTTTCTTATAAATATGCATCAAAACCATTTTGCTAAATATGTCAGATTTTTTAAGTCTCTTACAACCAGTTTGAGATGTATATATTTATATATATTCAAACACATTCTTTTAAAAACTACAGCTTTACAGTGGGAAAAAACACATAAAATGACAAAGCTTTGTCAATGTTAAGTTGCACTTGCGTGAGGCTAGTGGCTTCAATCATTTGTTTTTCATCCGGTTTTTAAAACAAGGGTGTGCCAGACAAATGGAAATAAGCCATAAACGAAGCGCTTTGGGGATGGGAGGGGGTGATTGAGATGGCAAAACTCGGGATGGCTAGCAAAGACCTCATCCAATTCATTTATTAGGCAAACCAGCTCAAGAAAGATGTAATTCTTGGAGCTCTTACCTAAGTTCCACGGCTTGTTCTATTGAGCTTTTGCGAGGGTTCGACTCGATACACCATGCAACAATTTGACAAATCCGAGAAAACTTAGCTTCCCATCGGTGTGTCTAATCCAGTCATGTAGAACAGCATGAACAGGCACGGATGGGCTCAGTCCAAGTTCCTGAAAAAATAATGGTAAAAATGCTAGAGATTAGTAGATGGTCTATTGTTTCACAGATTATAAGCATCCCAAGAAAGGGTAACAAAAGAAAGAAATGGAAACTCTTTGCTCAAGATAACATGGAAGTTGGAACTTTAAAATTTGCAGTGTTAAATTTATAAAAACGAATTTTGCTAATGAGGACACTTTAAAGTTGGAAAAATTTATGGAAATCTGCATTTCATATAATGCTATCACTATAAAGAGTATATTAACTGCACTATCCTAAGAGAATACATTAGCAAAACCCTTAAAATATCATGAAAAATAAACTATGATGATCTATGCTACTTCCACTCTTTCTTGAAGTACTCGTGTCATGCCCGTGTCAAAAAAACATTTTCGAGCATACAGCTATATAATCATCCAAACCCTCCAGAGTCGAGATGAATGGAAAATATAAGGGGGGAAATGAACATATTCATGTGGCACACATCCGTGTCGGAGTAATATGTACAATAATAAATACCACCATCAATAGTAGTTGGAAACATTTACAACAAATAAAAGAGAATTAAATGAGACTTCAATGCACATTAAAGGGAAATAAATGCTCCTTAAATAACTCCTTTTTTATCATCAATATTCACAATAACTCCACAATTCTGCAAGAAATTTTATATAGACTACTCAATTCCCTTAATTACAATTGATACTGACGAATAAAAAAGTAACATTTTTTTTAATCTTTTACCTTATCTAGAGGGTATTCGTTCTCACCCTTCTTTCAATACTTAACAATGAGGTGTCATAACATGTATAGACCAAGAATGAGTAGTCCACAACAAAGTAGAAATGAAAATCATTTTCTAAAACAGGTGGAAAACTGGAAATTGAAGTCTAATTCATGCTAAGAACCAAAATATAAATGCCATATATATGACTCATTAATCATGCCTATAATAGGAATTAAATAATCATCCAAATGAGACAGAGATGCAAAAAGTTTCCTGGGTCATGCAAGATAAGATCAACATACCGAAGGTAGCTCTTCGATGACAATAGGTCTATTTCCATCCTTCTCAAAGAGTTCATAAGCACAACGTGCATGTTGTTCCCACCGATCAAGGGCCTCTAGCTGATGAACAGATAATGCAGCTGCACAGAATTCATCGAAGTCCATCCGTCTGTATTGAAGTGCATTTAGCTGCCACAAAGGCAAAAAGTGTACACAATCAGATATTCAGATCACCACTTAAATGTTAAATACATTTTCTCATAAGAAAAAAAAAAAGATGAAGCACCTACTGATGCAATAAACTCAGGGATACGAGAATCCTTCATAGCATCTGTTGCATTTTTCATCAGAGCCTGACCAGTGCAATTGAACAAAATAACTACTTACAAGAAAATTGTGGAAAAATTTCAGGATTATGTGTGTGTGGGAGTGGGGACCAACCGCTTTAATATTTTCTAAGCTTATAGAGCCATTTTTGCTTGGTTCCAATAGTGCAAATTGCTCCTTCAAGTAAAATAGCTCATCCACAGTCAAAGTTTTAGACAGGGCCTGCAAAAATACCAATGAGATGAAAATAAGCAAATCAAACAGTATAGGAGCTAGAAATCCAATGCAGAATGAGGAAAAGGTTCGCTTTATAAAAATGGGAAATCTATTAGGGGTAACTAGAGAAAGCTTCAAGCAATAAAAACACCTGCACATAATAAAATAAGCAAATTGATATCTAACAGAAGTACTTATTTTTTGAAAACAAAAAATCCACCAGACACCAAATGGAAACGCTAAAGAGTGATATAAAGAGAACGATGTTGATATATATCACCAGATACAGACCCTTAACGCAGCCTTCCGAAGAGATGAAGAGCGCATGTAAGCCTTCAAGAGTTTGAAAATTTGTATATCCAAGGGTACTTTCACATCATTGAACGTTTTTATCCAGGGATGACCTGTGACATGCAATTGTGACTGAAATTTCAAGAACATAAGAACGATGAATATAATAGAAGATAAGACACTCACTCAAGGCTTGGGCTGCAGTCAATCTTTTCCTTGGGTCCTTATTCAGTAAACGCTTCACAAAATCCCTAGCCTCAGAAGATAGAGATGGCCAAGGTGCTTCATCAAAACTTGGATCAGCTTTTAAAACAGCTCGAAAAATCCCAGACTCTGTTCGTGCCCAAAATGGACGACTACCACACAAAAGAATATAAGCAATCACACCTATACTCCAGACATCTGCTTCTGTACTGTAAGACCTATGTAGAACTTCTGGTGCTACATAGTATGCGCTACCAACAATGTCATTAAGCCTTTCATCTGAAATGGGAAAAGAAAACTTGAACAAGTTAATCAAATAACTAAAGTTGTATAGCATAAGCAATAAAATTTTAGTACAAACCTGGTTTCACAAAATCAGACAAGCCAAAGTCTATGGCCTTCAATTGTGAATCTTCATCCTTTGACGTAAACAAGAAGTTCTGATCCACAAAATAGCAAAAATAGGAATAATGTTATGTAAGAAATTTTATTATATAAATATTAAAACCTTGTGCTGTTAAAAGGACCAAAATGCAATATACTAGAATATGCTAGAATGGAACACAACCAAGAAAGTAAGCAGTAGCTCTTTGGCTATGCATCAGTCACTGTCAGAATAACTAGAATATTTAGCCCAATGTTATCCTCAATGAAGCACTTACATAAACCTTAGAAATATTAAATCGGAACCCCAAAACCAGTTCAGTACCACTTAGTAAACAATATCAGAAACCTTATCAGAACAAGAAAGAAATTCACCTCAGGTTTAAGATCCCGATGCACGACCCCCTGAAGATGACAGAAGGCTACAACATTAAGTATCTGAATCATCACAGCTTTCGCATCATCTTCAGAGTATTTTCCACCCCTGCATGAACAGAAGCATTCACTTCATAAGTAATCAAATCCTAGCGAAGTTCATTCATCCTCAAACTCCTATATTGAACTCAGAAGCAGCTATTATTATTAATATTTAGAAGAAATACCTTGAAAGAATTCTGTCCAGGAGTTCACCTCCTTCACATAACCTAAAAGATACATGGTAACTAATTAAAAACACACCACAAGAAACACATGACACGACCGTCATCAAAGCAAATGATCCCAAACACACGAAGCCCAAAATCAAGTTCATGTTTTCAAAATGATACTTACTCCATTACTATGTAGACATTATCATGGTCCTCGCAGGCATCGTAGAATTGTACTAAATTGCTATGTCCAGATAGAGCTCTTAATATTTTTACCTCTCTTCTCACATCTTCAATGGCAATCGCAGTGGTCATCTATCAACAAAAGAAATCAACAACCGTAACATGTCAGTTCAAGGCATAAAAATGGATACTCTTCAGAAATAAAATTGCAGAAAATGTTGCATTCCAAAAATACCTCCGTGAGTTTACATATAATTTTGAGTTATGATCATTATTTTCTTATTCAAGTAAATAAAAAAAAAATCTTCGAGGTACTTCTCAACGGATCTCATTTCTTCAGTGTCAAAGGTTTTAATTCAAAATCATAACGCAAAAAGGCAAAAGTTCTGAAATTAAAATAAAGTACTGTGCAAAAACAAAAAAATAAAATGAAACCTTCGCTTTAGGTATAACTTTAACGGCAACTTGTTGTCCTTTAAGCTCTCCTTTCTTAAACTTCGCCGCACAGGTATAACCGAAATGGCCTCTTCCTACTTCGTCTCCGAGCTCATATTTGCTCCCGAAGTGCTTCGAGAACCCGAAGCTCTTATCCAATCCAGTACCGGTGGCTCCCTCCGCTTCAGCCGCCTCGTTTCCTTCGGGAATCACGGCCTCGTTAGGCTTCACAGACCCGTGCCTCCGCGCAAGCACCGCTTTAGTATGCTTAGCCGGAGAAGGCGGAGGGAACGGCCTCTTGAAAAATCGTTTCGGAGTCGAATTGGTCGAAGATCTCGCCGGAGACTTCTTGGAGAACAAGTATTGAGCTGGACTTGGACTGTAAAACGGGAAAAACGGCGATTTCTTGCCTTCATTGTTGGAATTTGAACTTTCCCTTCCTTCCTCTTCTTCTTTACCTTGATCTTCATTCGAGTTCTGGTTTCGGTTACCGTTTACTCCATCAGGTAAGGGAGAAGCCGGAATAGAGTTCGACTTACGGTAGATATCGTTATTCCGGGGAGGGATAGGGGTATTTCTAGAATCAGTAGGAGAAAACGAAGAATTTGGGGAAGGTTTGGAAGTGCAAAGACCCATTGAAGAGTAAGCTTATCTCTCTCTTTTCCCCCAGAGAGTAAGAATTTGAATCTCTCCTTAAAGCCTTAAACCATTCCAAAGAACTGAAAAAAGAAAAGGAACTATTAATTTTTCCCCTTCGGAAAACTGAAGCTTTTCTTCATCCCAAAAGTCAAAACTACGCCGTTTGACCACCTTTACCTCATGAATTAAATAATATAATAAACATAATTAGAAAATAATTGTTTAAAAAGGTATATATAAATATTATAGGGAAAAAGATATATTTTCAATAATTCATTAAGGTGTGTATATATATATATATATTAAGAAACTTCTCCTTACTTTCCTAATATTTTCTCTTTTATATTGTTGAATTTTATAATACTTCACTTCTTTTATTTCACTTTTTTTTTTATACATTTAATCATATTTCACACAATTTCCAAATATTTGACTTCTATAATAAATACCAGATTGATATTTTTTAATAAAATACTTTTATTTGAAATAGAGGAAATTAAAAAATAAAATATAATTATATGACTTTAAACTGCAAATCCGCATGTGAATTTCTCTTTCACATATTTATGATATCAATAGTACTAAAATTGACGTATTTAATATGCAAGAACCGAAACATAATATAATTATTTTTAACAAAATATAATAATTCTACCTAATTTCGAAATTTGTATATTTATAACCTACAAACATAGGTGATAAGTAGACTTACTGACATAATTAATGCCCTTTAAGTGTGTAATTTATTTTAGCACGTCAAAAATAAATATTCAGTAGGTTTTAATCAATTAAGACAGCTGTGGGTATAAATTCATTCATTCAAACCGTCGACCAGCAGCAATTGTATTGACGTGGACGGAGAATTTAATTTAAAAATAATTTGTACATTACTTAAAACAATAGGGTTCGGATTGTATGTTTCCACGAATAAATAAGGGTGGAATTTGTCAAGAGATTTGAAAAAAAAACAAGTAATGTCACGCGTAAGGAATAACATAATAGCAAAAAATCAACTATAATTACATATTTATTGATCTAGAAGAAAAGGATTTGGCTACGTGTGTGTATATCTCTTTTGTATTATATATATTTAAGTATGCTTGTTTATTAAGATTTTCTTAAATTTTAAATATGTTTTTATAGAAATGTTTGTTTAAAAAATATTAATTTTTTAATATATGTTTAGAGATGGGTACGGGTTGGGTCGAATTTTCGGCCTACCCGCACCCGATCTGAAAATTTATATCCTCTATTTAACCCAGTTTTAGGGTGAAAAAAATCTGATTCGATCCGACTCGATTTTTAAGCTAAAATCCGATCCGACTCGAATCATTAAAAAAATATATTTTAAGGACTTAATTGTAAAAAATAAAATAAAATAAAATTTAGAGATCTAATTATAAAAAAATAAAATTTTAGTGACCTAATTGTATAAAATATATATAAAGAGGGATCATTATTGCAAATATCTCTAAAATATCTCTAAAATATATAAAAATAAAATTATACTATTGGTCCCAGGTCAAATCGGATTTTTTCCACCTAAAACCGAACTTGACCCGACCCGAAACCACGCTTGAAAAAACTGACCCGAACCTGATTTTTTTAAAAAATTCGACCTGATCGAATTGGGTCGGGTCAAAACTCGTCGAATTTGAGTTCCGTGTCCATCCTTATGTATGTTTCAGATCAAAAAATATATACAGATAATTGTTTAAAGTACTTTTTATGATCGTTTGATGTTATTCATTCATAGGAAAAAGGTTTGTTGAACAAACCTTAAATACCGTAAAACGAATCAAT
Source organism: Abelmoschus esculentus (assembly GCA_035048815.1). Taxonomy (NCBI): domain Eukaryota; kingdom Viridiplantae; phylum Streptophyta; class Magnoliopsida; order Malvales; family Malvaceae; genus Abelmoschus; species Abelmoschus esculentus. Next base: position 15,637,615 of record JAUCBN010000034.1, read on the forward strand.
TAATAAATATATAAAAATAACATAACAATAAATTGTATTCAAATTTATTTATAAAATACGTATATAATCGAGGATTGTTTTATTCATTTCAAAGAAAAAAATCAGTAGATTTCATTATTTTGTTGCCCACTCCAACCCAACTATATGATCTTATATTATTCAGCTCCCCGCAATGTTTTGGTTCTTTATTTTCTCCACTACCTGTCAAGGAATGATCGGTGGGAAATGTCTATCGAAACAACATAGAAGCTTGGAATAATTAGTTACACGATCTTGTTTTATCATGTTTTTTTATCAGATTTAACCTCAAACACAATTATTTTTTTAAAAATAAAATATAATTTTTTAATAATTCCGTCGAACGAAATTAAGTTATAGTTTTATCTATTAATGTTAATTTTGGGTTTGGAAATTAATTAAGTAATTATACATGAATTAGGATGCATGAATTAATCATCAGACTGAGAAAGCGTGTGTTTTGCAACTGAGCCTCTTGTTAATGGCCATCGTTGACCTTATGGCATTTGTTTCATATTTGTCCAAATCTTTGGGTACAAAAAAGGTTTTTCACACAACATTATGATGCCATGTTTTTTTCCAACTTAAGGGCAATGTCCCTTTGACTTATTGTTTGGGGCCTTTTTTAATTAATTTCGGTGATGATGAATGATTGTAATTGTAGGGGAGGGGGATATGCTTTTTCCTTCTTTATTCTTTGCAAAATTGGCGCCAAGATAAAGGAAAACTTTAGGTCTCAACTACTCCTTTGGAATGGTTCCCACCTTTCAACTTCCTCACTTTTTAGATATAAAATTAGATTTTTTGTATGTTATAATTATGTGAAAAATATTGTATTATTTTAATCGGGAGCGATTCAAAGATTTTAAGAACCCTGTACAATTTATTAAAATGTAACCCTTAAAAGTAATTGTCCATAATTCCTATTAGTTCTAAAAATTTGGCCCGTAGAAACAATTATTTCTTTTAGGCTCCCTTGTGTGATCACTATTATTGCGTCTATCTAGAATTTCACTGTTCTACAAAAACAATAATAATAAAAATAATCAATAAGATTCTATAATCAATTATCACGTTTAGAAAATAATTATAACGTTTTAACAATTATAACTCATATTTCTTAAGAGCATTTTAAATTTTTTTATAATAAATATCAAGATTAACATAACTAATGAATGTAATTTATCAAAATTTTGGGACCCTCCTTTCTAAGGGCCTATGTACGGTCGTTCCTATTACGCCTGTTCAGAATCCCACTGATTTTAATTGTATTGATTTTTTAGCAAATTATTGTATTCATATCATATTTATATCATGTGTTGATGCGTTTTTTAGGAAGTAGATCAAATTAGTATCTTAGATTAAAAAAATATCAAATACAATTTCCTATGAGGAATTTGTATAATACTATAATTTACACTAATTTTGTTTGTTATGTATCCGTTCTAAATATTCTTACGTGTATATCTAAAGTATAGGACTTGTTAAATATAGGTATATTTATTTTTTCTAAATACGTATTAAAAAATAAAAACTTGATAAGGATGATAAACGGGACAGATTAAGTCGAATTTTTTTCCGTTATAAGTCACCGCGACAACTCACTTTTCTAAATCCTAATATTGGGAAACAAGTAACCAGCCATAATTTCTTACCAGAAACATGTGCTGTTAGTGTTAGGTAAAACTAACCTATGTTACCTGCACTCGTGAGCTTATATATAACACAGTAAATATGTTTTTTTTTTTTTTATCATCGTTAAAATTTAACAGTTAATATAATAATAGATTTAATTCTTAATTTTTATTTATATATTTTTTAATTTAATTATAATTCTAAAAAATAATTCTCAAAATTTTAATATTTTATCAGTTTAATTTATGAATTCCAAAACTCCATCTGCTTTGATTAAAAAATATCCAAACCGACAAAGGGTCGGGTTCACCATCAATCCGATTATTGTTAGCTTTTCTGTTCCTCATCTTTAGCAGCTGGAGATCTTAGCCACTCTCAAATTATTGCCTTTTTTTTTCATTTTTTTTAAATTTTGATTCACAATTATTTAAAAAATATTATTGATAAAAATATTAAAAATATATTTTAAAAACCTTTTATCAAAAAGTTTTTAAATATATATCTTATAAAAATTAATTATTTAAAATATTTAATATAAATAGAATTAAACTTCAAAAATTTTAAATTTTAAAAAATCAATAATGGGCATCTAAGATGAAACGGAGATAATATTATTTACTCATTTTTCTGTCTAAATTTTTAAAAAATTTTACCTTTAAAACTTAAGAACACAAACAAACATGTTTGATTCATACACATCGCATTCGTGCTTAAAATTTCAACATATTTAAAAGTTGATCGTCTACATTTGTTTGTTATGTTCAGAAGGTTACCATGAAGAAATTTATGATAACGACAAACAGAGCTGGACAGTAATCATACAAGAATCTATCTCTTCTGCACGTAGCCATGCATGTAATACCAACAGACAACATAAACAAGAAACATACGCCGGAAAAAACAAGGCATTGCTCGGAATTTCATATGACTTTCTTCCTATGAGTATTTGGGTTTGGAAAAAGACAGCATTTGCCAAGAAAATAAAATCTTAAGACATTCTGTGTTATGTAATGCAAAAGTTTTAGGAGTCCCAATTCCTTGATCACTGAGAATGGTGATGGAGTCGTTTGATGGTGAAGAAGAAGGGAATCACATGGACAAACCGAGCGATTCTGACGGTGGAAGCAACGATAACTTGGAGGCCAAGATTAAGGAACTGCGGAAAACAAAGGAAGAGCTGAAGAGAGCTAAGGATAATGCTACAGATTCATGGTTAGATTCCAAACCCCTCATTGATGAACTTGAAAGACGGAAATCAGAGCTTGTAATTGTTCAGAATCAAAATTCTATTTCGAATAATATGATTTTGGAGCTTGAATCACAACTTGAGGCCATTGTCAAGGATATTAGAACCAAACGGGAGGAAGAATTCAGGGCAGCGAAGACGGTCAATGAAATGAACCTGCTTCTGGAACAAACACGCGAAGAGTTGGAACAGTTGAAGGCAGAGAAGGATGAAGAGCGAAGAACAAGATCAAAACTGAAAAATACCTTGCGGCTAAAGAGGCAGACTCTTCGCACATTGCAGCTCACACTCCGAGCCATGCGAATAGAATCAGAAGCTTTTGGTGCATCAGCAGCCAAAGCAGCTCAATACATAGATCAACCAGAAACAGATAATTCCATGGTAGAACTAACTCAGGAAGACTATTATGCCCTAAAGAGAAGAGCTAAGGAAGAAACATCATTGGCGAATTGGAGGGTTTCTGTAGCTATGGAACAGAAAGCTACCGCAGAGGTGGCGCGGGATTCAGTTTTAAAAAGATTAAAAGAAACACGTTCGGACAAGAAATCTCGCAAGATAAAGGGAGAAGGGACGATGGTTGAAGTTGAAAAAACGAGACAAGAGGCAGATGATCCGGAGTTGACTACGCTGGATGTAGTTGAAGTCCCAAACGAGGACCCTGCATTGTCGAAAGCTCGAGCCAAAGAAATTTATCGGAAAAAGCAAGGGAAGCCACAATCAATGAGCAAGTCCAAAAGCAGGAGGAATACAACGTTGAAAGTGAAAAAGAAAAGATCAATTTTAGCTCGAATGAAAATTTGTTTTGTGAGCATAAAAGGAATGTTCAGATAAATTCTAATAGACATGTATGCAAAAATCCAGTTCTTGCTCGGAATAAATGTCATATCTGCTTGATCAGAAATGAGAAGAAATAAAACACGATTCTGATTTAAAGTTCACCTGAGTTTTGAGTATTTCCTGAAGACCAGATAGGTTTTACTGTACGCTAAATATCCTTCACAACAGCAGAGATTCCATAAGTTCAAAGGAACAGACACATATGCATGTGTACATAGCAAAATTGGAAAATCCATCAGTTTCTTCATGATGCTTCTACTGGATACATGGCAATGTAGGCAAAAATAAAAACCCAAAATTGATCCTTTGAGACAAAAGGTGGCCTGCAAAACATCGAAAGCACGAATTACTTGACAAAGTAAAACTTAGATCATCAGAAAGCAAACAGAAAGGTTGTTGCTGTACCATAATGTCTAAAGATCTACTGAAACATTCTAGAGTATGCCTTTTTCTCCTGGTCTCGTCTATCGGCAATTTGCAGCAGTTTTACAAATTCAATTACCTTCACAGGTGAAATCAACAGGAAGTGCAAGTTGGAAAGCATTAAATATATAATATATATATAAGCTCTATCAAATACCCATTTACTACCTAATACAGCATGCCAACTACATTTAAATTTTAATAAATAGAAACACACTTACAAAAAAGGCTTTTACTTTACTCAAAGCAAAAAGGCCCATGCTTTACCATCCAATAAACTCAAACCAAAGAATTCTTTCATTTTTTTTGACAATCGAGGAAGAAAGAAAAAGTGTTAAACAATAAAGTAGATATACTTTCATGAATTAACATTGTCAATATTATAGTTCCATGAATATAAGAAAGACAAAAGGTAGAACCTTGTAATGCAGAGGAGCAGCAGTTGTAGGTCCAATGCCTTTATCACCAGTACACAGCCCTGAAATTCTCAGCAGTTTTAGGCACAACATCCTTGTACAACTCCACCACTATCCTTCCTTCTAGTTTTCCCCTATACTTATGTCCAAATAGCATCTTGGGTTCACCATTTTCTCTTCTCTCACCCAACTGTTTGCTTCCACCGAAAATGAAAATAAACCAGAACAACCCTAATTCCACTTTTTATTTTGAACCCAAAAAAGAAAAGAAAGGGTCTTCGTCTTTTCTCGATCGTCTGCTGTGTTGGTTTGTTTTGGCTGCTGCCTGCTTTTTGGGTGCCTTAGGAACAGTCGGATTTTTGTGTTGAGTGAATTACAGAACACAGATTTTGAGATTAAAGTGGGGTTATATTTATTGTCTCAAATGTTATACAATCTAACTTTAATCTTAAATCTATTTTTTTAATATATGATATAAACAGAACACCAAAAGAGAGAAAAAAATTATAATATCATTCCTTTTCGATTAGTTTAAATTATAATTTTATCGCTGAACTTTCTTTTTACGCTTGAAATTAGCTGCATCTCTTGCTGCAAGAGTTACTATATCAGTGCAGGAAACAGTTGATGGACAATATTTCTCAACATTAACCTTATTTTTGTCAATAACCTCATAGCCTCTTACTGAATTTTGATTAGGCATTGCAGTTTTCTCCCCCACAAATGTTGAGCCAATGTCATCAAGTAAAGGCTGAACCATCATATCCCTGAAGAAGAAAGAGGAAAGTTTCAATTTATGTACTAAAACTAGAGATATGACAACTTTAAATCCGACTTCATTTTTTCTGAAGCATCTAACACTCATTTTGTCACTGGTAACATAGACTAGATGTCGATATAGAAACAAAGAATAGTTTGATTACATTAACAAAACAATCATGGACGTGAAGCCGAATGAGAGAGGTCGACGTTCGAGTATCATTAGCAATGGCTGGCTGACCAAACACCATATCTAACAATCTTTGTGAGATTGGGACAAGTGCTGTCATAGAATCCATAATCAAGTTGACAGAACACCAGGTGACTGAGGAAAAAAGGTTTCCATTTAAACACTGTAAATTATAGTTTCTCAAGTTTGACACGTGAAGAAAAACTGGACTACTAAAGTCTATTGGCCTGTCGAAAGTAATATCAGCAAGTGTAGTAGTGGAAAATACACCTAAGAGATGGTTTAATGGAGTGGTAAATAGATTCATCAGTGGGAATTTGCATATCAGATAGTGCCATGTATGATGCAACCTGCAATGGATAAATATTATTCATCAGTGCATGAACCTGCAACATCGAATTCGAGTGTGGGAGCATACATCTAACACGAATATGTTCTATTTCTTTCTAAGTTTTTCTATGTATGGAGTCCTTAATTTAGAAGGCCATATCCTCATATCTTCTTTCGGATATATAGCATGCAACTATGAAGAGAGTTAATGGTTCAAAAAGAAAAGAAAAAAACTACAAGCAAGTGAGAGTAGTTAAAGGATATTTATCACAATAATTTCTACAATAAAAGGCCCATTTTGACTCATTTTACAATTAATTTCCCATTTAACCAAAATTAAAATGATGGCTTTCTCATAATTTCCACAAATTCTCCATTGATGTTTGACATTATTAATTAAGTGGGCAAATCCGGTAATAGACACAGATACTGCAGGGACAAAGGGGTAACTCAGACATATTTCATAAATTCATGATCGGTCAGTCAGCCTCTCTGCTAATAATAACTTCAGTCTTATTTACTTTTTTTAGTTTTCAACAGTAGAAAAAGTATTGTTTTATCAGAAAGAAGAAGATTTGAGCATAAAGTTTTGATCTGTAAGTTTTGGAAGATGCAAAGACTCCATCTTTCAATGGCAAAAGAACCAACTTTTGTCGGTTTCTCTTTTTAACATTTTCTTTTTGGCAGTTCCAGCAAAAGGTAAGGTTTTTTTTCAAGGATCAAAATCTTTGTTTTCATGGTCTGTTCTTATTGTTCTTCGATCATAATCTGTGTATACATTATTCCCTCGTTGATTTCCCATTTCAGTGCACTTTTAACACTTTTAAGTTGAATCCCATATCGGTCAGACAATTTCTAGATCTCTTTTGCTGCTGCTGCTGCTGTGTTTTTTAAGATCTTCGCGAAAATCCATGAATATGATCGATTGTTGATGATCTGGGTTCATTTCATTTCAGTTTAACAATTACAAGAAAATTAAAATAAAAGAGGGGGTTTCATCGGAGATGTCATCGTCGAACTCTCCTTGCGCGGCGTGCAAGTTTCTTCGTCGGAAATGCACGCAGGAATGCGTCTTTGCACCATATTTTCCACCTGATAATCCGCAGAAATTCCAGAACGTTCACAAGGTTTTCGGTGCCAGCAACGTAGCCAAGCTGTTGAACGAGCTCAACCCTTCCCAACGTGAAGACGCTGTAAACTCTTTAGCCTACGAAGCCGAGGCGCGTCTCCGCGATCCTGTCTACGGATGCGTCGGCCTCATCTCCATCTTACAACACAGGCTCAAACAAATGCAACACGACCTTAGCAATGCCAAGAAAGAGCTCGCCACCTACATCGGTCCTCAGGCATTGCTTCCCATTTTACAACCACCTGTGTTTTTGCAGCAACAGCACGTTGGGAACCCTTCTTCTATGATGCAACAAAATGTTATGCCAATGATGGGGATTCCCACGGCGGCTTCGGCTTCACACGGTGGCCAGATGGTGATAAGAGAAGCTCAACAACAACAACAGCAGCAGCAGCAGCAGCAGCAGATGTTTGATGCTCAACAACAATTGGCTGCAGTGGTAGCAGCAAGGGAACAACAAGATTTGCTTATAGGATATGAGCAGCAGCAGCGACAACAACAACAGGGTCCACAGCAAGAGGTTGTGAGGTTTAACGGAGGGTTTGAAGGTGGGGCTGGTTCAGTCACTGCAACAGGTTTTAATCAAATGACAACTGCTGCCAACATGTCACCTTCTTTGGCTTTAGGGAGCTTTGATAACCCTTATCAGATTCAGACACAACAGCAAGATAATCATCCACTTCAAGCACAGCTTTTGATTCAGCCACAACAAGGCCAACCACAGCAACAAAATCAACAACCGCAAAGATCAGAAAGTGAGGAGGGTAGGAGTTCTGGTCCTTGTTGAATAAACAAGAATCCTTTTTTTCCTTTGTGTTTGCAGATAAAATGCCTGCCTAGCTTCCAACTTATTCATGACAGCAAACTTTCATTCTTGGTAAGTTGTTTCGATTTTCCATGGCTCGTTAACTTACTGTTTATGCCTGTATGAAGGGTGTTTAATAGTTTTGCGACCAATATATGTTAGACACTATAGAATTACTCTTGATCAAATTTTCCAGGAAAATGAAATGAATGAACAGTTTTGATTACCTTGGTTCAACACATTACTGCCCTGGATTCTGTGGAAAGTTTACATGAGACAAAAATGGTTAACTATATTGGATTTTTGTGGGAATTTGGTGTGAGCTTAAATCCCATGATCTTGACCTGTCCTCTAATATATTGCTTCACTCCTTCTTTGAATATAACAGTGCCCTTCTTAGTTCTTAGATAGTTTCCTTTTACCTACCTATTAAAACACCCTAATTTTCAGTTTCCGGTAACTTTAATCTCAATTAGGTGGACCTTGTTTTCAGTGAAAATAAAAAAAGGGTTGCTTTTCAGTACAGCATATTACAATAAATACAAGTATTCATCACTTAACCATGTCCACCGACCTTAGCCTAAGTACACAAAACTATGATCTTAAGTACTCTGCAAATATTATATCTTTCTAATCTTTTGCAAATATGAACATATGTTTGATAATGAGCACACAGATTTGATCTTATTTTTCTGCAGCAAGCTCAGATACAAGCTCAGAGATCAGCCATTTGAGCTTTGATAATGCAGAGCTTCTCCTGAAACATATAATTACAAAGAGCTGCAGTGATCTTGGGAGGAGTTGGTATGTGGAAATCCTTTCATTTCAATTCTACTTTGAAATCACTGCTTAATAATCCAATAATTAACTTAGAATATATGATATCAGAACCAGTTTTCTAGCTTCTGCAACTTTAATTACATATAAATAATAGTAGTAGAATGTGTTATTTATTGGACATATCTTTCAGATTCCTTTCTTGTTGTCTTTTCAAAGTTACATGCAAGTAGTTTGTATTAAATATTTGGCAAATTGAGTTTGTATATTAAATTCCACACATGTTTCTCTACTGTATAGAGATGATTAAAAAAAGTTATATAATAATAATAATAATAATAATAATAATAATAATAATAATTTTCAGTTGCTTATGAAGTTTAAAGGGTTCAATAATAGGTGTTTAAAGAAAACTATATTTTAATCATTGCCTGTACTTTGGTTTTTAGATTCTGAATTGGAACAAGTTGCTTTCAATGCAAATCATAGAAAAATAAATAAAATAATATTAATTAGGATCTGACTTTTACATAAAAAAAAAAATCAAACTTTTACATTGAAAAAAAATTCTAAAAATACTAAATGAAAGTTCCGTTTTTTAGGTTAAAAATATCAAAGTTAGATTTTTTTATTAATATTAATTAACTACAAGTGAGGAATTTGTTTACTATAGATTTTTGTCATACTCATACGATATAAATATTTTATATAAAAATATATTTTTTTATAAGAAACGTTATTTTGTCACAAATCTTACTAAAAATTCTCTTAAACTTAAATCAAAGAAGATAGAACCTATAATAATATATAAAAATAACAAAGGTAATTAACTTAATTTAAAATATTAAACTCTTTTAAGTTTAATATTAACTCAATTTAAAACACTAAAATCTCTAAGATTTTAGACAATTAAGGGTAATTAATATATTCTAAATAATAAGAGAATCATAAATATATTTCTTAAATACATGTATAAAAACAAAAATTTATCTTTAAAAAATAAAATTTTATTTTTTTATATAAAAAATAGCATGATGGACTCTACACATATAATAATTTTCCGCAGTAGACCGAGTTCTTCGCTTGCCTTGAGAATTTCTGAAAAATTATTACATGAATTATGTTTATTATATCATCTGTTGTTTCAATCAATTAGATTCGTCCATCTCATTTTTTTAAGATGAATCATCACCTCTTTTTTACATGTAATTGAAGAGTGGATAGTTATTTTAAAATGAATAGATAAAATTAATTAGATCACAAATAACGTAATAAATAAGTTTTATCTAATAACTTCTCTTATCTAAATTTTTTTATTTAAGTGTTCATAAACCTCTAAATTTTTGCAAAAATATTAAATAAACGCATAAGTATTTTTTTACCTAAATAAGCTCTGAAATTAATATATGTTTTGTAAATAGATAATGTCTAGGTAGGAACTTAAAAATTAATTTTATTACATATTAAGATGGTATTATAAATTTAAAAGTTCATTTTAGAAAGTAAACATATTTTGTTGATGAATTGAATACACATTTTTTTAAAAAAAAAATTGCTGATTATCCTGAAATTTAAGACTTAGGTCATGTGCTAATGTTTTGTTAGAACTATTTTAAAAAAATAGATTAAAATAGTTCTTGTCTTATAATATTCGATACAAATTAATTAATAAATTAAATATCCATAATTATTTATAATAACAATAATAATAATAATCCCCATTTAATATATAAAAAGTTTTTCTGAATTTACAACAGCTACAATTACCTATTATTTCCAATTTTCCTAAATTAAAAAATGCAACTAAAAAGGAACCCAATAGAAGAAAGATTCGGACTTTCCAAGAAAATGTCATGTTGGGCTATTATTAATTCAATTTTCAAACCAAAATCTTAAGGTGGGCCTCACCATATCCTTTTGTACAGATTCAATGACTTTGTTGCATATATTACATTTGTTATGATGAAAGCGATTGCTTTGTCCTTTTTTATCTTTAAAAAATAGGCCGGTCAGGTCAATATTAGGCTTCAAGATTCAATTTTTATTATATAATTTATATCATATGAAAAAAATATATATCAAGTTTATTTATTTTTAACATATATTCGTATTTGACATTCATATTTATTCGAATAACACATTTTTATTGTTGAGAAGTAGGTTTATTCTTTTCGAAGATTACACGACAGATGGCTTGCTATGATGTATAGTAATAATACAAAGAACATATGCAGCTGCAAAGCTGGAGCTGGTTGCCAATTGATTGGTCTAAACTGATTGATGTTGAAAGGCTTGAAATCCGCACCTTTGGTTGTTTTTTAGAGGGAAAAGTTGGAGCAATGAAAACCATTCTTTTCTCCATACCCGATTTATGAGTCTTGGTGACAAAGTAAAATAAAAAAGAACCAAAAATGCCAAGACAGGAATGCCTAACTAGAATCATTGAGAATGTGGTTCCAACCAGGTTCCATTATTGCAGTGAAATCATGAAGTAGAACCACCCACTGAGACCACCGATTTCAGAGGTTTCAACAGCAAAGTTGTGGTCATCAGCTTCACTAATCTTGTCAATGGAGAAAAACCAAGTTTTATTACAGATATATATGGAGTACAGTAGATGTAAACTAAAGAGGGTTAAGTTTAAACATGGAAGAACTCTAAAAAATTGTCATTTTGGTTCCTACAATCCATCATTAGGACTAATATGGAGTATATCATAGCAGGAACTTGAATCCCTGTAATTTCAAATTCCTCTAGTTGATTTACTACATTATTCTCAGTAAGTCATAATGTTTTCCCCCATGTCTCTGCAAAATTCATGGAGAATAGAGTTATCTGGCTATACACTGATCTCTCCAAGCTTTTGAACCCCACTTCTCCAACTGTGTCCGTCGGATTTTTCATCTTCGGTATCCATACTGTTGCCTCCGGTACTCGACATATCTTTAGCTGAACCACTTGCAAGGAGGGGACCTTGAGGGGAACCAGACTGTGAAACGCTTGCTTTACTGTGCTCATGGGGATGGATCAGAGCTGAACGTAGCTTGTTTCCTTGCCCGGATGGAGAAGCCGGAAGTTTTCGGATATGAAGTCTATATTTCTACACAAAAAAAACAAAATTCACTAGGGAAATTAGTAACTGGAAAGGAGGTGAATCAAAGATGCTAACATGAGCAGATTTGATACGCTAAAGACTAACCTGCAAATGGCTTTTCACTTCATCGTTGCTGAGACCATCAACTTGCATCAATTCTCTAATCTGCTTAGGAGTGGCCACTGTGAAAGAGAAACAATTGAAGTTAAACCAATCAGATTTATTTGAACAAGTAAAGATCCCAAAGGAACTCAATCAGAATATTATGAAAGAATCAAAAGGATCTTTCAATTTCGAAACCTCTGGTTTCAATTCCAGAAAGGTCTAACCTTGTGAGCCTCCTAGCTGTTGAAGTGCCTCAACAAATCGCCTATGAAGCTCAGGCGACCAGCACCGCCTTTGTTTCCTAGAATTCTGCTGCTGATGTTGTTCCTCGTGTCGATTATGTGACTTTGTCTGAAACTTGATTTGATTTTGTTGTGTACATAGAGAAGAGACTGGACCAATTTGACAACCGCCATTGTTCTTCGAGATACAGGAAACGAATTCAGAACTTGGGGTCACAAGGGAAAGCCCTGGAATTTTCTTATCCACATGTTCCTTAAATGGCACAAAAGCCCCTCCCTTGCTTTTCTTATTACAAAATTCAATTGGATTCTTAGACAGATCTTCCTCTCCATGTTCTTCATTTCTCTGTAAAATTCCAAACCAGGCAAGATTATGACTGTTTTTTCCTCCCATGAAATAAGATTTAAAAAAAAAAGTTTGGGAATTACCAGTTTCAGCTCTGGAACTGTGTTTGGTTTCTTGTTGTGATCAATGTTGTTGAAATCAGAGTTCCATAGCTGAACCGAACTCATCCAGTTCTTCATATCACCGCCATCGTTTTCCTTAATTTCACTTCCATTTTCCTTGTTATTCCCCTTCAATGGCAACGCGGATCCATCATTCATTTCCTTGCACTGTAGTTCTTCCTCCTTTAATCTTTGAATTCCTGCAATCCCATTCAAAACAAAAATAAAATTCAACGCCCAACAAAGAAAAACCCAGAATTAAAATTAAAATTAAAATTAAAAACTACTACCATCTTTGAGCAGGAGCATGCAAAGGGGAAGTTCACGCTTAAAGGCGTCAATTTTCTTCATCTCATCTTCTAATCTTCGAACATAATCACTAATCTTCGATAATCTCAGAAACCCATTTTTGATCTTCGAAACTTCTTGTAGAAACTCAGATATAGTTTTCGGAACACAAACCAGACTCAAATCCAAACTCAGATCCATTATTTTTCTTTATTTTCCCGTCTCTCTCTCTCTTTTCCTAACATTGGCAGGATAAACATGACAAGGGAGAGCCAGTCATGTTTTTTATATAGATATTTAAGAAAGATTTAAGATTCGCCGCCTGTTTTCTTTTAGCAACAGAACGGGTCGTCGCATATTTTGAAGATACACAACTCGATAACTCAGTGTTAACTCAGCGAGTTTTTTTTTTTATGTTCCGTACGAACCACGCGGAGAACTGTGTCTGAAATTTATTTTTGGGTAAATTATCATTTAGTACCCAAACTTTATTAGTGTCTCTGTTTTTTATCACCTAATTTATTTTGCAAATATTATTTAATATTATATTTTGATTTTATTTTTATACTTTTTTATTAAAAAATATTAATTAAGAGAAAAAAAACTTACATGTAATAGTTAATTAGTTTATTAGGTTAAATAAAAAATTATATGTGATAAATTGATTAATAAAAAATATGATAGTTTTGTCACATGATTTTTTTTTAATTTTTTAATAAAAAATATTAAAATAAAATATAACATTAAATACTATTTTTAAACAAAAATAAGTAAAGAACAAAAATATAAATACATATAAAATAAATATTAAGGTTATTTTTTTATTATAGTGACGATGATTAATATCCGTTCACCTACTATAATAATCTTAAATAATAATAAATTTGATTTCAAACGAATATTTAACTATCTATTTATACGTGTAAACTATTTCGTGATAGTCAAACTTTTGACCAATAGTCGTTTGCCTCAAAACCTGAATTGACGACTATAACCCCAAAAGAGATTAAATCCATAGTTTCCATTTGGGTACATTAGTCTTTTCGTATTCATTATAAATAAGAATATTTTAATCAATATAAGATCTCATTGCTGATTTAATTTCATAAAATCTATTAAAATATGGGTATTTTTTATAAATATTAAAATTATTTGTGAACTTGATTAAATGATTAATATGATATAAAGATTTATAATGTATAATTATATACATGGAATTTTAATTTTGTTTAAATTTAATTTTAAAATTTTGATATATATTATTTATTTTTATATTAAATAAATATAATTATTTTACATACAACTTAAACGTAAAATAGTGTTATATCAAAAATAATTTAATAATACGTAAAACTTAAATTAAGTCAAAACTTCATACATATATTTACACAAAATAAAAATTCACATTTCATAAGAATATTATTAAATATTAATTCACAAAAATTCTAAATTTAATATCCAAATAGTATTAATCCACTTATTAAAAATTATTATAAATAAAACATTAATATATAGTGTTTTCAGCTTTTTAATATGTTTAACGATAATATTTGTTCTATTTTTAATTATATATTAAAATTTAAATATATCTTACAAATAATATTATTTTTATTTGAATTATTTAAAAATATTATCTTTTGTTATTAAAATTATTTTTAAAATTTAATATTGATAATGACAAACAATAACTGAAAATATATACTAAATTTTCTTTTGGTTTGTTTGACAAGTAAAGCTTTTCTTTTCTTAGTGCAAAAATAATAAGAATATTTTGACCATGCAATTATATTTTATTTTTCAATTTAAAATAGAAAATAAATTTAAGAAATGGTCCTAGTAGTATAAGGTAATTTATTCTTTTAAGAATTGAGATTCGAATAACGATATTTATAAAAAATGTGATAAAAATATGAGTGAAACATAAAAATTGTGATGACTTTTTTATAAAAAAATATTATAAATAGAATAAATTAAATTTTAAAAAAATATTTTATAATATTTTTTTTACAATATTTAATTTATATTAATAAGAAAATGATAGCCATTAACGAGGCATGGAAAGATTCTTCTGTTTCTACCCGTCGGTTATTTAAAGGAATCTCGTGTTTCGTAAATTAAATAAAATTCATAGTTTTTTCTTTTTTATTTCGTTTCTTTCTTTTGATTCTCCTTTCTAGATTCCCTTGGTTTCACGACCGACAACTTTTCTTTTCTTTTTTTAAATGGACTCACATGGTATGAATAGACTTTATATCGATCGGTTACATAAAATTTAAATAAAAAATAAAATTTACGAAGTCTTTCGTTTTATAAGTAAAATATTTATTATTATTATTATTATTATCGATCGAGTTTAATGTAATTAATATCTTTTAAAACTAAAATTTCATGGATTTAAATGCGAAAATTATCGTAGACAATTTAGATATTATATAAAACATTCATAATTTTTTTATAGTCGATTATATTTAAATAATTGTTTGATATATCAATATTCTTTTACTTTATAAGCAAAGACGAAATTATGATACTATGGGAGGGATAATAGTTTCACTCTATAATTACATTTAAGGTCTCTCTTAATTTAAATGATAATAAAATAATATTTTTATCTCTCACAGTTTTTAAATTTAAAAGCTTAATAATTTTTTTCTTTCTAATATTTGGTTTTAACTCCGTACCTTTCTATTTATATAAATATCTATATTTCCATTTAACAGAATTAAACCCTCACGGTGTGTTTTGATCGAGTCGTCAAAGTGTTCTTCTAAGACAAATTTGAATATCTTTATCTCGTTTTAAATTAACGGATGAAGCGTGTCTCCACATTAAGATGCTTTGGGTTAAACCAAGAAAGATAAGGTGTCATCAGGATATGAACGTACTCCAAAACAAAAGTAAGAGTAAAGAAAGTTCAAAGATTTAAAACACGTTATGTAATCTTTTATAACAAGGTATTTGATTTTATAAAAAATGTTTATCGATTTGTTTTATTTGTTATATATTATTTTAAATAAAAATATTTTGATAAAATTGTTAATAATATCTAGAGTAAGTGGTTTGAATTTTTAATTAAAGTTATTTTTTTAAATTTATTAGGAGTAAAATTAAGCCATTTATCAACGGTGCAAAATAGTGTGGTGGTTTCCATTGCGCGCATAGAATCTCATATGCTTATATTCTTTACTTAAACAAATACCGCATGGAAATCATAAAACTTTCTTAGTTCCAATGCCGCTTTGTCCACCAATGGGGACAATCTATGACACTTGAGTTCACCAAAACACCCTTTTCAAGGTACATGTAAGGTCTAAAAAGAAAAAAAAAATCACAATATTGGTAAGGAAACAATAGGTTTTATATAAATTTATATATTTTAATTAAATTGAAATACATTAAAATAAGAAAATATCTTTATACAGTATTTTTATAGTTTGTAATTACTATATTTATTTTTCTTAATTAAATAATAATTTAAGATTTGATGTCTAAAAATATTAATTACATATAATTATTTCAATAGTGTGAATATAATAATATATTTATTTACGATCTTATTATCCCAGATCGTACCTTAAAATCTGAGAAAGCCAAAACCGTCCGATCAGTTTTTACAGATGAAAGACAGCAGAGTGGCGAATAAAATTGTCTTAAAATCACGTGACTCGCTGCGCTTTAAAAACATTATCCAAATCGAAAGGACATTTCAGTCGTTCAATTTTCATCATTTCTTAATATTAGAGGAATAACAACAAAGAAAAGTGGGTCAAATTAATCCACGAATAATAACAAGACAGACGGAAAAAGAAGCCAATCCTATTGGTTACCCACCGCACAACAACGCAGAACGACGCCGTAATACCCTTATCCTCAATTAGCTTTCTACAAGATATTTCCTTGGAAATATCCCTTCCTCTTCCCCCAAAAGTTCTCCACCCTACGCTGCTGTTGAACCACTCTATCAGTTGCCGATCAAACTGATAAACTCTCCTTGTTCATTTTATTAGTAACCGACGAGTTTCAAGTTTCAACTCATTGATTCGTCAAAGAAACAACCGAGTCCGGTGATGTGGTTGTGAGTTGCTTCTTTCTTTGAAGAGGTAGAATCGGAAACTGAGAAAAGATAGCAAAAATGGATCGAGCAGACTTGACGGTGGGACCGGCAATGGATATGCCGATTATGCACGACAGTGATCGGTACGATTTCGTTAGGGATATCGGATCGGGTAATTTCGGAGTCGCTCGGCTTATGAGAGATAAGGTTACTAAGGAGCTAGTTGCTGTCAAGTACATCGAGAGAGGCGATAAGGTTGGCTTCTGAATTCATAAACAACGATATCTTTCCTTTTTTGTTGCTGTTTTGCTTTGGTTTTAGAAACATATTCGTTTGGATGGTTAGGATATTGATTTTGTTAATTTAGGAAATCTCAACTACTTAACGAACTTTTCTCCTTTTAAATTTAATTTGTAGTTTTGGCATTAAATTTGTGCTACCTTGTCGTTTTACAGATAGATGAAAACGTTCAAAGAGAAATTATTAACCATAGATCATTGAGGCATCCCAATATTGTTAGATTTAAAGAGGTAAGGCTAATGCTTAACTCATTATACCATCATAAATTGTAAAAATTAAGGTAATGTTTCGATTAACTAACAATGGACAGTAATACTTTAGGTTATTTTAACGCCTACTCATCTTGCTATTGTTATGGAGTATGCCTCCGGAGGAGAGCTTTTCGAGCGAATTTGTGCTGCCGGTCGATTCAATGAGGATGAGGTTTAGTTTCATATATTCTATGTTCATTTTTATGTGCCCTTTCATTTGTGTGTGTGTTTTAATTTCTATATATCTATTGTCTCGGTGCAGGCTCGGTTCTTCTTCCAACAGCTTATATCCGGTGTTAGTTATTGCCATGAGATGGTAGTTAAAAGTTATCTATTGTTTTAATGTTTTGAATTGTGTTGTTGTCTAACCTGATATATTATTTTGCTCATCATTTTGGTTTGTTTTACTTGAAGCAAGTATGCCACCGCGATTTGAAGTTGGAAAACACTTTGTTAGATGGAAGTCCGGCTCCCCGGCTTAAGATATGCGATTTTGGGTACTCCAAGGTATAGACAGAGCTTTGTTGTTATCCCCTTTTTCAATGAGGTTAAGGTTTATACTTCCTATTTTGTGAAACATGTTCCTTTGGTTTTCTAAATTTCTAATTATCTTTATTTTCTAAGATCGTTTTCATGTTTATGTGTTTACTTGTGGTTGTTCTTCTCAGTCATCAGTTCTTCATTCACAACCAAAATCCACCGTCGGCACTCCTGCATACATTGCTCCTGAAGTACTCCTAAAGAAAGAATATGATGGCAAGGTATATTTACGAGACATTCAAATTAGTTTAGGATGCCAGCTTTCGATTTACACCCATTTCCTGGCTAATACTTAAGAATTGTATGTTAACGGACTGGCCATTGTTTTCTGGCTGTGTTTGAGGTGAAAACTGAAAATGACATCTAATTGGTGGTTTTCACCAGTTGATCTAAACCTCAGTTTACCATATATAGCCTGTTTGAGATTACAGTTGCAAAAGATGCTGGTGACTACAAATGATCCTCTGCTGTGTAGGTAGTCCGTGACTAGGATGAATAGAATGGTAAATCATTTAATATGTCCAGCTTCAACTGTAGAGTTAAGCTCGTATAAGAGTTGATTTACTCTTATTTCTTGTTGAATAGGAATGGGTCTTTTGGTTGCACTTTTCTTTATAAACTTTTAGCTATTCTTACATCTTACCGGACATCAAGATCTTGAACAATAGTTAACTTACTGATACTCAAAGACACATAAAAACACCTGAGAGTTAACATCACCAACTCTCTGGTAGTCTTTTGTCCAAGTGAGTTGTACTTTTCTGTATGTTTATCTTAGAATATGAACTTAGTAAAACTGAGTTAATGACTTTGTTGTGCGATATCAGATTGCAGACGTATGGTCTTGTGGGGTTACCTTGTATGTAATGCTTGTTGGGGCATACCCTTTTGAGGACCCTGACGAGCCAAGAGACTTTCGGAAGACAATACAAGTATGTCACTGGATCTTGTTATTTCATCAGTCATTTTTTTCTCTCCCTAAAAATGTATCTGTTTGCTCATGTATTTTATTGGTTCGCGCAGAGAATCCTTAGTGTCCAGTATGCTATTCCTGATTTTGTCCAAATATCACCCGAGTGTCAACATCTGATTTCAAGGATATTTGTTGCAGATCCTGCAGCTGTGAGTAATTTCTGCTTGCTTACTCTTAAAAATTTATTCTTTGATTTTATAAAGCTAATTTCTTATTTTGGTACATGAACATCCAAGAAAAGGAAACAAGTGGCCTCCTTTTGCTTGCTGTGGTAACGTTTGAAAACTACTGTGATTCTGAATCGATTAAGCATTCTGATGGTGGATTGTTTCGTGTAACAGAGAATTACAATTCCAGAAATCAGAAACCATGAGTGGTTCTTGAAGAATCTTCCTGCCGACCTGATGGATGAACACACAATGGGTAGCCATTTCGAGGAGCCTGATCAACCTATGCAGAGCACAGATACTATCATGCAGATAATTGCCGAGGCCACCATTCCAGCTGCTGGTGCCACAAGCTTAAACCATTACATGGTTGACAACCTTGATGACGAAGACATGGATGACCTTGATTCTGAATCCGAGCTTGATGTCGATAGCAGCGGGGAGATAGTCTATGCGATGTAATATGGAGAAAAGACAGCTTCCCGGCAATCAAAAGCGTGAACACATGGCTGCAGAGAATTTATGGTAGAGTTTCACAATGCTGGTCTCAAATTGATGGTCCACACAGTTCATCATGTTCATAGCATGAAACTTTTATACATATCTGTGGAAGAAAAATGATATTTACCACTACTTTACAAGGGATGATCACTGGGAAGAAAAAGATGCATTGTTGGATGATCATCTCCCGAACTTCCACATTCCGGTTACTGTCGTCGAACCCACTTCACATTTGTATTTTGGAATTGGTCTTGTACTTTTTGCCTGGTTCTGTTTTATGCAGTTGAATATGTGTTAGGGTTTACTTCTATTTTGTACAATATATATATATATGCCGACTCTTCATAAGATTTCCTTTTTGAAGTTCTATACATGGATTTGGCAATGTTGTAGATCTATTTAGGGTAGGATGAGAACATGTCGGGGCGGGTTTTTGTTTGTTCTAATCTCGACCTGAAAATTAAAGTATATGTTTGATTTTGATCTGATATAGTAAAATCTATAATTCGATCTCAATCTGATTCCAATATTTTAATAAAAATACCTCGATTAAATCCGTCTTGACCTATATAAAAATATGTATATTTATTGGATCGGGTTAAATAGGAGAGTTTTTGCACTAAATTTGACTCGATTTTAATTTTAATCCAAACTCGATTTCTTTAATAAAAAAACTCACCCTAATTCACCTTAGATCGATACCTTCCATCTTTCTATAAAAGATGTTGGTGTTCAAATTTTACATCATATTATACCACATTATACAGTCAAATTTTCTGCAAACTATGAAAGCAATAAATTCCAGAATTTCCAATTGTTTACCTTTATTTCACCAGAACATAGCAATGTTTCTTCTCAATCCCAGGCTCAAATACATTTCCCTCGAAAAACGTCTACCAAACCAAATACCACTGACAATCTCATAACCCAATTGCACAACATATGCAACCAGAAACGGTTAAAAGAAGCCATTCAAATCCTCCATCAAGTTGAAAAACCTCCAGCTTCTCTCTACTCAACTCTCATTCAGCTTTGCTGCCAGAATCGAGCACTTAACGATGGTAAAACTGTCCACAAACATATGAAATTTTCTGGGTTCGTACCCGGTGTTGTTATCTGTAACCGTCTTCTGGATATGTACGCGAAATGCGGAAGTTTGTCTGATGCCCAAAATCTTTTTGATGAAATGAGTGAAAGGGATTTGTGTTCTTGGAATACTTTGATATCTGGTTATGCCAAAATGGGAATGCTTAAAGAAGCAAAGAAGTTGTTTGATGAAATGCATGAAAGAGATAATTTCTCATGGACGGCGATGATTTCAGGTTACGTCCGCTTTGATAAGCCTGAAGAGGCTTTAGAGCTTTACAGGTTGAAGGAAATGAGTTTGCCTTTGAAGTTGAATAAGTTTACCGTGTCAAGTGTGTTAGCTGCTTCTGCTGCCATGGGGTGTTTAATTATAGGCAAAGAGATTCATGGTCGAATAACGAGAGCTGGTTTGGATTTGGATGACGTTGTTTGGAGTGCTTTAATGGATATGTATGGGAAATGTGGGAGTATAGCCGAAGCCAGGTCGGTTTTTGATAAATTGGTGGATAGAGATATTGTTGCTTGGACTGCAATGATCGATAGATATTTCAAGGATGGGAGGCGAGAAGAAGGGTTTGAATTGTTTCGTCAGTTGTTGGAATCAGGTGTAAGACCTAATGAGTTTACGTTTGCTGGGATTTTGAATGCATGTGCGGATGCTACTGCCGGGGAAATAGGCAAGCAGGTTCATGGATACATGACAAGGATTCATTTTAATCCTTTGTCTTTTGCTGCTAGTTCTCTTGTTCATATGTACTCCAAGTGTGGAAATGTTGAGAATGCAAAAAGGGTGTTTAATGGGATGCCTCAACCCGATTTAGTTTCCTGGACTTCTTTGATCAATGGTTATGCTCAGAATGGTCAGGCTGATGAGGCTTTAAGTACTTTGAGTTGTTGCTCAAATCAAATACGGAACTGGATCACATTACTTTTGTTGGGGTTCTTTCTGCTTGTACACATGCTGGATTGGTTGATAAAGGGCTAGAATATTTCCACTCAATAAAGGAAATACATGGATTAACCCATACTGCTGATCATTATGCCTGTATCATTGACTTGTTAGCCCGATCTGGCCAATTTCGGGAAGCTGAGAATATCATTAATAAGATGCCCATGAAGCCAGATAAGTTTCTGTGGGCTTCCTTACTTGGTGGTTGTAGAATTCATGGTAACCTTGAATTGGCTGAAAAAGCTGCTAAAGCATTGTTCGAGATAGAGCCTGAAAATCCGGCAACATATGTTACTATGGCTAACATATATGCCACAGCTGGTAGGTGGGATGAAGTTGCAAAAATTAGGAAGTTAATGGATGACAAGGGGGTGGTAAAGAAGCCAGGTTTGAGCTGGATTGAGGTCAAGAGAGATATACATGTTTTCTTAGTGGGAGATACTTCTCACCCAAAATCCAAGGAAATACACGAGTTCTTAGGTAAGCTTTCGAAGAGAATGAGGGAAGAAGGGTATTTACCAGACACCAACTTTGTTCTGCATGATGTGGAGGAGGGGCAGAAGGAGCATAACCTCTCATACCACAGTGAGAAGTTAGCTGTGGCATTTGGAATTATTTCTACTCCTCCAGGAACACCAATCAGAGTTTTCAAGAATTTGAGAACATGTGTAGATTGCCATAATGCCATTAAATATATCTCAAAGATTGTTAACAGGAAAATAACTGTGAGGGATTCTAATCGGTTCCATTGCTTTGAAGGTGGGAACTGTTCTTGTAGAGATTATTGGTGATTTTGACAAAATTTCATCGGTCATTTTTCCAGGCTAAAAATGAGCTTTGCTCAATGTGATTATTGGCTGTGGAAAGTCCCTCACTTGTACACTAGAATAGAGGATATTGTGTGGTGGCTGGTAAAGTATTCCAGCTTCATAAATACAGGGAATGATTGTTTACCTTGTTTCAAGTGGATGATATACGGTCTATCAATAAATCTTGTGGTGATTCGATAATGCTCGTATTTCACCGATGGAACTCAATCAAATGTTTTCTTGGAACTCTGAACTGTTGCAAGGCATTTGCTATACTTTGATGTATTGCTGACAGACCTTTGTTGGGTTTAGCAGTTGATTTGACTTCAACATTTTCAAGTTCAATCTAATGTGTAATTCTTGAGAGGAGATTGGTCTTTTTGCTCTCTTCATGCACCCCAAACATTGAAGATTGAATGCCAGCCATTATGTTCAAAGGGGTTTTGAGGTACTTCCTGTCCCCACCTATTCTGTTTCTTGATTATTTTATGGAACTGAAGTTGTTCATACTTCATACTACTGAATTTTTCAATGGCGCTGTAGTTTCCATAACTTGCTTGGTGACAAATAGATATTTACACGAGAGATCCCCTTGGAGAGAAGCATTGGGTTTTAGAGTTTCCTTAATATGCTTATACCTCTTCCAATAATTCTTTCAAAGGGACATCAGTAAAGTTATGAACTTGCTATGTTGCATTGTTGAGCTAGATTTGCCCAAGTTTAACTGAAGAAAATAAAATAAGTAGCAGAAGTAGAAAGGAAATGAATTGAAAAAGAAAAAAAAAATGAAAATACCATTCTTACAGACTCATACAATGTTTTGTGAATGCATATTCATACTTGCCTCATTTATTTGCTGTGCTTGAATTTACATAAAATTGTTAATTCTTTGGTATCCCCATCTTGGAATCCTCATATAGAGGAAGATCCAACTGTGTAGAGACTGGAAAATGTTCTTCAATTCACCATCTGCATTGGAAAGTTTCGTCTTCGATAAAAGACCCTGCTGCTAGCATTGCTTTTATTTGTCATCAGCCAATCCAAGTGAACTTGAATCAAACTGTAGTATTCTTTTATATTGATCTATCAGCGAATTTGCGAGGAAGAAGTTCCGAAGAGAAGCATCCATTCCCAGCAGCTCCCAGCAAAATCACCCATCTTGGGAAATGCAGATTCGAGGGTAGATTTTAGATCATTGAGAATTGATTCAAATCTAAAATCTGCCTCTCTTTGTTGCTCAATCTCTTACCAATTGTTCAATTGCAGTTCTTGAAACTGTGTAAAGCCATTATTGAACTGATATTTTCAATAAGAGTCTGTTTTTATAGTGGGGATTGAATCAAAGCTTTTTTTTTTCAATGTATTCACTGTCTTTCGTCACAGATATTCTCATTAAGAGGTAAACGATTATATTTCAAGAAATTAAGTTATATGTTCTTGAAAGTTGGTGAATGATGTCGAGGATACTTCCAATAGGAGAGTGTTTTTATAGTCTTATACTCTGATAATGTCACAAGATAAAAACATAAAAAAATCAAACAAATAATAAAAGTATAAAAATTAAGAAGATTAAATTGAAAACTAATCTAAACTTTAATGAGAAATAAGTGTAAATAAACAGGGGCAGACCATAGGGGAGCCCTACTCCCCTAAGATTTTGAAAAATCAGCATGTAATCCTTTAAAAAAATTTAAAATTTTAATTTAATCACTTCAAAAGTTTTAGAAATTCCGTTTTAAAATTTTAAATATTTTAATTAAACTCATGCTATTTAAACAAAAAAGTTTCGTTAAATCTCATATTAGAATTAGTTAGACTCTAATTTTAATTAAAAACAATAATATTTGAACACTTCAAAAATTTTAAATAGACTCTTCAAACTAAATAACCAAGATGTGAACATTATAATAATAAATTAAAACTTTATTTTCTCGATAGATATAATATTTATGAAAGATTTGTATATTTTAATCTTGTATATGAGTCTCGTTAAAAATATACCAAAACCTAAGTCGATGAAAATATTATTATCCGTAGAGTATAAATGGCAACAACACACCGAACCCCATATTTGAAAACATCAACAACTCAAGAAACCTTACATGCACCGACGTAGAACACTAAATAAGACCAAAACAAGCACACACAACGAAAGATGTAATAAAAGTAAAACATTCTAATTAGTGAATCTTCTTTCAATCTTTGGTGCCTTTTGTTTTTTGATCTCTCCAAAACAACCACAACCAAGAAACGTAGCAGGATCCTTCAACTGAACTTGAATGAGTGTAGTATTCTTGTATTGATCGATCGTAAGATTCACCAGGAAGAAGTTACGAATAGAAGCATCTACATGCAGCAGCTCAGCCATGTATTTCCGCCTCATGCAGCAGTTCCACCAAGTCACCCTGGAGCACTTGTCCACCGTCTCCAACGCTTCATTCATCTGCCCCAACAGCCTTTCAAGTTCACCGGTTGGCAAGCCGTTCGACTCCCTCAACTGGAATACCTCGTTGATCCGGGGATATGCAGTGTCCAGGGTGGATTTTAGATTATTGAGAATGGATTTAAAGCTGGAATCTTTCTGTCTTTCTTTTTCAATCCTTGTCAACAACTGTTGAACTGCGACACCTAAAACTAGCTCTAAAGCCTTTAAAGAAAACGGTGTATTGTTCATGGGTGATGGGTGGTGCTGTTTTTATAGGGGACATGGAACCCAAATTTTGATTCCAAGAAGTTACTCTGTTGACTCTTGCAAGTTGCTGTATTATACTCGAGTAGAAATTCTTTATGTCTTTATCATGTTTTCTTTCATGCTTTTTATTGAAAATTTTTAAAAATTTAAAATTTAAACCATAATGCTCATTTTCTATATCCTAACCTTAAACCCTGCACCCTAAAGAATGCATCCTACCCCTAATTCTTTAAAGCGTAACCACAACCCCTAACCTTAAATACTAAACCTTAAACTCTCTGATTTAAAATGAAGACACTGATAAGTTTTTTAATTTGCACCCATTAGACTCGGGGGTTAACTCTAGTGGCGTGGTATTTTAATTTGCAAGATATACATTGTTTAGTGTACGTGTCATATTAAAAACTCTTTAGTCCAAGTGATAAGTTTTTGATATTGCTTAAATATTTTTTAAATTTAAAATTTTATATTTATAAAAATCTTTATTTAAAGATTGACTATCCACTAAAATTAAATATATAACATAAATTAATTTAAATTCATCGTAATAAAATTTTAAAGAAAAAAAACAACAAACTTACTTATCAGATCCTTTTATTAAAAAAATTGAATACAATTAATATATATATATATATTGTTATCTCTCGGTACAAATCTGATTTTTTTATTTGAGTTCACATTAAACTTTTCCTCATTCTAAATTGTGATTGAAAAGTCAAAATAATCGAGTCTAGATGCAATAACTGTTGTAATCATATTCGGATAATCGTAGCAATTAGTTATCGTCATTCAAATTAATTTATTAAAAGTTAGAATAAAAACTAAAGTAGTCATATACGTAAAAATCAAACTTACAAACCGTTATGCTTACGAATATATCGATATTTGTTATAAAATGATACAATTATAATAATTTATTAAATATTTTTTGATGAGGGATTATATTATAATGATCATTACATAAACATTCGAATATCACAAAGATATTCGAAAATTATTCTATAAAACAAACAAAAATTATATGACAAGACATATAAAAACCATGTTATAAAATAAACCTCATTTTAGGATTAGAATTTTTTTAATGAGATCCATAATAATATTCTTTCTCTAATTAAAAAAAACGAAACAAACACATAAGATACATAAAAAATCTAAGATCTATTTCTTATTAAAAACTAAATTTTAAAAAATAAAATATAAAAGAATTAATAACACTAATGAGTTCCATGCACACGTTCTCGATCGAGACCAACCAGATTCAACACCACCTCCCTCTTTCACTGAAGTAATAAAACAATAATTACAGAACTAAATTATTCTAATGAGTTTGTCTTCTTCTCATCTTCGCCGCCTTTGACTTATTGTCTTGTCGGAAACCAAAACACGTGGCAGCATTGTTCAACTGAACATGAACCAGTGTGGTGTTCTTATATTGATCCATCGTTAGGTTTACTCGGAACATATTCCGAAGAGAATCGTTCACTTGCAACAGCTCCGCCATGTATTTCAGCTTCCTGTAGCAGTTCAAATATTTCGTTATCCTGTTTGAGGACCCGTTTTCAACTCTTCTAGAAGCCAACCATGAGATACAGAACAGACTATGGAGTCTTGACTTCAAACTGTAGCGGTGAGCCGGTGGGTCTGTTGGCTTTTGGTTGATTCGTAAGCTTTAAGGTTATGTAAATGGGTGAAAGTACATGATAGGTCCCTTTATAATTAAGATCGATTCAAATTATCCCTTTAGTCAAACGGATTAGTTCTTCCCCTATATTGTTAAGAAAAATAAATATGTAATTTTAAAATTCTTTATTATCACGTCATTAAAATTAATTTGTGATAAAATAATTAAAGATAAATATTGATATAGAAGATGATAATTGTTACCTTACAAAGAGCAAAAATCTTTTTCGTTATCATGCTTTCATCAATGTCTCTAGTTGAAAATTTCTAAAAAATTAAATTTTAAATTCTAACTCTTATTTTCTATATTCTAAATCTTAAACCCTAAAAAATATACCATATCCCTAATATACTAAATCGTAACCATAATCCCTAACCTTGAACCCTAAACTCTCTAATTTAAAGCAAAGGCATGAATGAAGACATAGAAAAGAGGTAGACGATTTGTACCCTTAATTTAATGGTTCTATCTATCTATCTATCTTTCAACGACAATCAAAGAATAAGATTAGTACAATTTATGAGTTCGAGGTCTAAATTATTGAAATTAATTAGGACAAGTAACAACGGTGGATCTATAAATATTTGAGTTTTAAATAATAATTTAAATTATTTATTAAGTTTAATTAAAAAATAAGAAATCGATAAAAATGTAAACGTCAAGTTGTATTTCTTATTATGTTTTTTAACTAATTTTTTACTAAGCTTAAAACATTAGACGTTGATTTCCACCCTCTTTAGTACAATCTTGAATTTTAGCTGAATTATTTCAATATTCAACCAATAGACACCTGTTTCTTCTTTAGTTCTTTGAAGAACAATGTTGAAAGACATGTTCGGTTCTTACAAATTTGCAGGTTATTCTTATTAACAATCAGTTTCCAGGACCTCCAATTGATGCTGTCACTAACGAAAACATCATTGTAAATGTCTTCAATCAATTAGATGAAACCTTCCTCATTACATGGTTAGTTTGCAATTTGCTTAATTCCTTTCAAGCTCTGAGATCAAGGTTAATAACCCAGATTTTGTTACTGGAAACTAGGCATGGAGTTAAACAAAGGAAGACTTCATGGCAAGATGGTGTGCTTGGGACCAATTGTCCTATCCCTCCCAACTCAAACTGGACATACAGATTCCAGCTCAAGGATCAAGTTGGAACCTACATGTACTACCCTTCAACTTCAATGCATAGAGTTATTGGTGGTTTTGGGGCTCTTAATATTAATCAAAGAACTGTCACTTCAATCCCCTACTCTGCATTTGTTGCAGATTTCACTTTGCTTGTTGGTGATTGGTATAAGGTTGGCGATATATGTATAATTGTATATATATACATACATGCCCTTTTTTTCAATAATTTGATCTGCAATGGCTTCAATCCTATTGTTAAACAATGTTGTATGACCCCTAATACAATTTCTCACAGGCCTTGAGGAAAAAGCTGAATTCAGGGTTGAGTCTTCCTTTGCCTGATGGTCTTCTTATAAATGGTCTCCATAGATCTTCAGTTTTCACTGGCGAGAAAGGTAAATTAATTTGTAAAAGACTATGGTTTTTAGGCTTTAAACAAGAGGATTTTGTATAGGACTATGCTGAGTTTTGCTTTGTTCCTGGTTTATTACAGGGAAAACGTACAAGTTTAGGATTACAAATGTTGGTATATCGACGTCGATTAACTTCAGGATCCAATGTCATGAAATGATTCTAGCTGATGTTGGAGGAAGCCATAGTTTGCAGGAGGCGTACAAGTCCCTCGATGTTCATCCGGGTCAATCCATAGCTGTTATGGTTACCTTAAGTTTGGCAATTAAGGACTATTACATTGTTTCTTCCACATGTTTCACTAAGTCTATTCTCACCACTATCGGTATCCTTCGGTATCAGGGCTCCAGCGCTCCAGCCACTCTGCCATTGCCGATTGCCCCTACTTATCATGTGCACTGGTCCATGAAACAAACCAGGACTATAAGGTAACCAAACCGAATATTGCTGACCATCATGTACCCTGCAATATGCTAACATTGTTTTTCTCATTTTGGTGTTGTAGATTGAACTTGACAGCCAATGCAGCTAGGCCTAATGCTCAAGGATCATTCCACTATCGTTCAATAAAGATTGTGAGGACACTTGTTTTGGCTAACGCAAAAGACAAGATAAATGGAAAGTTGCGTTATACTGTTAATGAGATCTCTTATGTGGATCCGAACACTCCATTGAAGCTTGCGGATTGGTTTAACATCCCCGGTGTTTTTACCTTAAATAACATCAAGGATGTTCCTACTACATTACAAGTCCCCCGGCAGTGGGTGTATCTGTCTTTGGCCTCACCCTCCATGACTTTATTGAGTTTGTCTTCCAAAACACAGAACCAACCATCCAATCTTGGCATCTTAACGGAACGAGCTTCTACATTGTCGGGTACGGTAGCGGAAAGTGGACGACTGACTCGAAGAGACGCTACAATTAATCTGGCTGATGGGATAGCTAGACACACCGTTCAGATCTATCCGAATTCCTGGACAGTAGTTTTGGTTTCTTTTGACGACAAGGGAATGTGGAACTTGAGGTCACAAATATGGTCGGACCAGTTCCTAGGTAAGCGAACTTACCTCAGAGTTTGGAGCAACGAGAAAAGCTTATTAATACTGAGACTGACCTTCCTCCAAATGTACTGCGTTGTGGCCAGGACATCCATTAACAGAAAATTAATGTTGTAATTTTTATATTTTCTTCATCTTCGGTTAATTTTACGATTCTTCCCCCTCACGTTTCAGGTACGAGGGTGTGATTGTTAGGATGAAAATGGGGGACTGTAAGCTTCAAAAGAAATTGCAATAAAAAGTTTTACCTTTCTAGTTATCGAACATGAACTCTAATTTAAATGTGACGTCTAATTAATTAAAAATTTAAATCTCAGCGATATTTTTTCTATGGCATGGACGTGTTTGAATTAATATAGTTATACTACGATTCAGACAAACTCGAGCAAAAGTAATAAATTAAGCTCAAGCTCAAGCCATGTCTCCTCTGCATGAAAAAAAAGAGAGCAAATTTAATCAAGCTCAAGCCATGTCTCCTCTGCATGAAGAAAAAGAGAGCAAATTTAACCCCCCTCCCCCCTCAATAACATTGAATGAAGTGTTAGAGAGATAAAGTATGGGGTTGAAAATAACGTTTTTTAATGAAAAAGAAAGACAGTGAAAAGGAATAAAACTTAAACTGCAGGCCATCTCCATTCTCCAGAGAAACAGGCAATTAGGAGCAGACACCAACTCTTTAAACATAAGGCTGCAATGGAATCCTCCTTTCCACTGCGAGAATCAAGTTGTTGTTTACGAAAACTTTTCCCACTGCCTGCTTTATCAAAGTTGTTTTCATTTCAACAAAAATATAAGACAGTTGTTTCGAGAATCTTTAATCTCATATGCAACCCACCACTCGGTCTCTCTTATACTTTATGAAAAATCACCAGAAAAAGCAAAAAACCTAAAAGATTTTGATTTAGCCATGGTAGTTGCCATGTTTATGATGTTTTTTTAAACTAAATCACTACTTTGATTAATGCTCTTAAGTTGATGTTAAACCCTTTTCAGTTTTACCTGTAGTCAATGGTCTTCTTCATCCTCGGTACACTCTAATAAGTTAATCAAACACATCTCAAACCACATTTGAAAGAGAAAAAAAGAAGAGGAAAGAATTGAAAACCCCTACAGCCATATATGTTCATATACCAGAATGCAGTACTGCAACAACATTAGCATATTAAAAAGCTGAGATAAAATACAAGGGAAAGAAAAGGGTTGTTTACGGATATGCACCATTAGTTGTTGGGAGATCAGACCATGATGATGAAAATGCCGGATTCCAGTAACCCAATTCTCCTCCTGCAATTTGAGCTGACTCCAGAATTGAAGAAGATGAACCCACGTTGCTTAGAACTACTGCCGAGCTATCGGAGTAATAGTTTGATGATGTTTTCAGTCTCTGATACAGTTCTTGAATCCCTGTGTTTTGAACTTCACCTAGTAGGAACGATCCATTATTGTTGTTGTTCTGTTGTTGCTGTTGAGTTTGGTGTTGATTGTTTCTCCATAAAGGGCTGCAAAGTCCGAGAGAAGGGACCTGGGAAAGAGGATCCAAGCTTAGGGTTCGAGCATTTAACGCACTGGTACTCCCAACTGCTGGCTCGTTCACGACATGTGATCCGAGCAAACTCATATCTTCTTTGATATTATTAGACAAAGTGTTAGGGCTAGGGTTTTGGGTAGTTCTTAATAATGATAGAAGATGAGAACTCTGGGGTGAAGCCCAAAGGATCGGACTAGATTGAAGCTCATGGTCGAGCTCAAACCCATTTCCATGACCAGATCTTCCAATATCAGACACTACTGTTTTCATCTTAGCAGTACTCGATTTCCCCATCGTTGTCGAAACAGTAGTAGCGTTCTTGTTCTTCCTACACCCACCTCCAATAGGAACGTTCCTGAGAGCCCCTCCTTTGGTCCAATACCGCCGACAAGTCTTGCAAAAGTGACGAGGCTGAGTGAGATTGTAGTTGTTGTAATAACAAAACTTGGTGTTCGACGAATCACATCTGGGACACCTCAAACTCTGGCTCTTGTCGGACTTTACTGCCGAAGCGGCCGAGTTATTAGTTGTAGTAGTCGTCGTCGACGAAGGTGAAGTCGTGGAAGAAGGAGAAGTCGACAATGATGGAGAAGAAGTAAGGGTATTCCTACCCTCCAAAATGGTTCCATTGATGAAGAATTTTCTCTCAGCAGTACCACCATCTCCAAAATTAAAGCCAGAAGAACCTCCTAGGAGCTCTTGAATCATCTTTGTATATAGATCTACAACAATCCAAAAGAAAAAGAAACCAGAAAAGCAAAGAAGCAGGTAAGTGTTTCTTTTTCTTCTTAGTGGGTTGAAAAGGAGATTAAAGTAGGTTTTGTTGTCTTCAACTCATGCATGATCCATGACCATGAGGAGAGATTTGAAACATGACTTGCCTTTGTGGTTTCACCTGGCTTTGGCTTTTCTTACTGTTGTTGGGTGCATAAGAATGTAGAGGGATTGATCATAGATGGATGGGACTTAATATAGCATGGATTCCATCAATGGTTAAAGAGAAATTAACTAGAACTTATTATTTTAGTGTAGATCTTTGTCTCTTAAAAAATGAAATGGTTCGCTTTTTTTTTCCTACTTAGATTTCCTAGTCTACCCTTTGATTTCTCATGTCGTTCTTCACTTGTAATATATAATGTAATTTGACAATGACTACCATCATTGCCTTTTGTGATTATTTTAATAAATACAAATATGTATGATGTATCAAGGAAAAAAAATATAAAACAGGGCTCTATAGAGAGGAAAATGTTGATATATTTATATTATTTGAGTTTAAATAGTTTATTTGTATGATATACGGGTATTATTAAAGAATTTAAATTAATAAATAAATATTATTACGTAAATATAACGGATACAATATTAAAAAAATTGATATTGTTACTTGCCCTTTATATTGAATTGAAGATGTAAAGCTAAAAAATAAATTTATTGTTTGATTGAATAATTATTTTGACTCTTATTTTTTAAAAAAATATTTTTTAATAATTTATTTTAGATCAAAATGGTTCTTTTATAGATAAAAACTAATAATAAATGACTTAAATTTAACGTGACAAATTTATGTGATAAATACACATCGATATGATAATATCATGTAAGTAAATGTATTGACATAAAAAAATATCACATCAGTTAAAAAATAAATTTATAAAATTACATAAAATATAAAATTATTTTTTTATGATATGTTATTTCGTTAAACTATTTAAAGTTTTTTATTTAATTAATAATTTTTTATTCATAAAAGAATATTTTGACTCAAAATAAAATATGAAGGTAAACTATTTAAAATATATATTTTTCAAGATAAATAATATGGATTTTTTTAATTTTATGCTTTAATTAAATAGTATGAATTTTGCAAGTTCTGAAAGCTGAAAGTACTTAAACCATGGTAAGGTTCGAGAATAGAGAATCCATAATTATAAGAGTGATTACGTTTCTTTGTATCTTTGTTTGCGGTTAAACAAATCTGATAATCTTGAATCACCATACCATAATATAAAATTCATACAAAACATAAATCACTGTTTTGAACATAATTATTATGATAAACAGGAAACAAAAACAAAACGTGATAATGAAACATAAATGATCAAAGGGGTGGGGGCGGAGGGTGTGTTTGCATGTTGAAAAAAAAGGGTTTGTGTTGAATTGAAAAGTCCAGGATTAGGGGGTTAAGTGGGTGTGCCCCTGTGGCTGTAACTAGAGTCACTCACACTGACTCATGGCTTGAATATTGCCAGTTAATTCAACCATGGTTCCTTGCATGTACCGGCGGCTCCCCCATCATCGTGTTCCACACATTGCTTCGGTCTCTGGTTTTGTAATGAAACATGGGGTTGATTGATCACACGTGTTTGTATGACATGAAAGGCAAGATTAATAGATGGTTCAAATTGGACCAACCATCGATTTTGAATAATTCATACAAGAACTTGGTATTTGCGGTATAATTGTATTCTTATAACGTGTCTTATTGCTTTATTCTATTCAATGTATTATTATCGAGTTTATCTTATTAGTTAGTTATGTAATATTATTATAGGTACCATTAAAAAAAACATATATGTTTTATTTGAAGTTGTTATATTTTGATTCTGTTATACCTAACACACAAATCAATCTTACAGTAAGGATTATTGTTTTTTGTATTTAAAACGACATCTGCAAGGAATTGTGATAGACCAGCCTTTTACTTGTGTGAGGACTGAGTTGGCTGAAACAGTTTCAGTTGGACTTTGATGATGAAATTTTGTAATAAAATGTAGACAAGGGACCCGCCATCACACGGAATAATATTCGAATCAAAGGCTGCTCTACTTCTACAAAATAAAAATAATATAATACTACATAACACAACCTACAAATTCAAACCAAAGGTTATTGGTAATGGAAGATTGATTTTTCATTTACAGTTGATACAGCATGTGAATTTTACCTCCGACGTCGATGGTCTAAATAATCTGATAATTATTTTTTTTAATTTTAAATATTTTAAATTTTAGGTAATATCAGATATCTGAAATACGCATCTTTAATAATAAGTACACTAACATATGTAAATATGAATATTTATGTAAAATCAAACGTAAAATTTTATGTTAAAAGGTGTAAAATTAAATAAATAATAAATAAATTTAATCGATTGATTAATTTTTTTATATTTTTTAAATTGTGAATTCTAGATTTGTTAAAATTATATATATTTTTTTCTTCTAGAATTCTGTATGAAATGTTTCAAAGAAAAAGCATTGACCTAATTAAGTCCCACAAACCTACCGTGTCGCCTCTATCATTAATTCCACTAAATAAATAAACAAACACATGATGAACCAAGTTGCATGGAAGGGACATTTATGTCAAAGAAGAAACTGTACTATGCTATGTACAATTCAGTCCCTCAACCACCCAATTTGTCCAGGAAAAAAAAAAAACTTATTGTTCCTTTTTATGCTCTTAATAAATATAATCTCTATGCTTCTGAAGGTGGGAATCTTGAGATGTCACTGTAGTCTGTAGTGGGTCTGAAATTATGTCTGAAAAAGACCAAAGTATGAAAACGAAAACAGATCATATGCTACAGTTCATGAAGGAGAGAAATGTGAATCAGAAAGACGATGGAATTTAAAGAGAGAAAAAATACCCAAACAGAATCAATTGTAAGAAAAAGAAAACCCAAAGAAGTGTACAAATGGACGAAGAGGGTAATGTAATTTTGTGTGTTTTGTCCAACTTTTTGTTGTTGGAATTGGAAGTACAGCAGAATGAGGCATATGACCGCGCGTGCCGTCCGGTGCGAGGGAAATTTAGGGGATGCAATGACCGACAACAAAGAAGGGGGTTACCCGGTGCCCATGTTTTCATCGAATTGGTATGAATGGGCAGTGGATAAAGATAGGAGCTGAATAGATATTATACTTCTTTATTTAATATATTTTTAATATTTTAATATAAAATTTAAAGTTTAAATTTTAGAATTAAAATTTAAGGTTTAGAGTTTAAATTTAAAATCTTTAAAATTTAAATATTTAAATATTTTTAAAAAATGTATAAAATTTAATTTTTAGGATTGTATATATAAAGATTTAAAAAATGAAGTAGATATTTTTGTTTATGTTCATATTCGGGATTGATTCTGGGCAGTTTGGGCAATACGGGCAGACAATGTAGTCGCCGTCAATGTTCTGTGGGGGCAACCTTCCCTCGATCCACGGGATTAATATATTCTAGATCTTGGACAATTTAAGTTATATAGAAATATTGGTAATAAGTTATAGTAATATTTGATTTAGGGTTTATAAAATTTGACTCGATTTTAAAAGATTAAAATTTTATTTGATTTAATATAAAAGTATTGAATTTGTTTTATTTTGGTTCACATCAAAATTTTATAAATTTAATTAAAAATTTTAAATAAATTTGAGTTATAAAATAAAAAATTGAATAATTTAAATTTTATTAATTAGTAGATTAATTTTTAAGTTTGAGTCGAGTCTTTTAATTTTTTTTATATATATAAAATAAAAAGTACATACTGTATATGAAAAATATAAAAATATATATACATATCTTATATGATTAGATAAAGTCGTTTAAATTAGAATCAAACTATACTATAACTTGATAAATAATTACAATTAAATTTATATAAAAACTAAAAAACTCGTTTGGATTTAAACTCAATTCGAATTTTATAAGCTCGAATCGAATCAAAATAAAATTAAATAAATTTTGAGTTGTGAAATATGACATGTCAAGTCCAATAATTTAAATTTTTTAACTCTATTTAACTCGAACAGACACTTTTAATTACATCTAAAAATATATATTTGTTGTTCTTTCCTATTGGTTTGAATGAATGAAATGTTTATTTGAAAAAAAATGAAAATATATTATATAATGGGATTATTATTATTATGGACATTATAATGGAATTAAAAAGTTTATTAGTAAAATCAGATGAGTGTAATGTATTTTTATGTAATATCTAGAATAAATAAATAAATAAAAAGTAAAAACAAACAAATAATAATGATTTAATCAACAATCATTTGATTTTTTACGATAAATATCATATTTAATATTTTTTAAATTACATATAAATATATATATATATGTTTAAATTTTGTGAATAAGAAATTTGGTAAATTATGTATAAGAGATTTAGAGTAAATTTTTAAAGAATGCGACAAAATTTATCGTGTAACAAGCAGAACATCATATTTTTTTGATATTCTTTATTTTTTTTAATAATTTTTTATCTGAAACCAACATATTAGCTGAAAAAATAACTGTACACCTGAAAATTAAAAAATAAAGAATATTAAAACAACGTGACGTTCTTTCTGTTATACTATATATATATTTTACGGTATTCTCTCAAAATTTACCTAAAATCCCTTGTGTGTCAAATTTTTTTTGGTGGTGTTTTCCCCGCGTAGCTGCCTGAGATGTGATCTGTACAGTCCCACTGCCACATTCTCCATGTCTCCCCTTATCCAGCACTACAGCTTTCTAGGGTTCCTCACCATCTGCCTCTTTTACTCTTTCAATTTTATTTTATCCGCTTCATACTATCAACACCATTTACAAGTAAATCTAAACCCAATTCAGTTCTTTATAAACACACAAAATTCATGTCTCTTTACACAAAGCTGGCATGTGGGTCGAGTCTTAGTGGAGCTCTGCAGCCTGCAGCCTGCAGCCTGCAGCCTGCAGCTTTTAAAATAATAAAAAGAAGATGAAATAAATCTCTCTTACAGGCTACAGCAGAAAGAATTTCTCCACTGACATGTTGAAGGAAATAGGAATATTAGAGACCCCATCCTTTGTTTATTACAAAGTTCAGTTACCAACACAA
The DNA here is from genome assembly GCA_035048815.1 of Abelmoschus esculentus. NCBI lineage: Eukaryota > Viridiplantae > Streptophyta > Magnoliopsida > Malvales > Malvaceae > Abelmoschus > Abelmoschus esculentus. The sequence goes on from JAUCBN010000034.1 coordinate 15,674,361, forward strand.
GATTGAGTTTCCAGATGAAATAAAGCAATCTTAACTTAACAGACATCTTCATTCAAGATCCCAAATACTATTGGGGAAAAGGAAGGATGAGGCACTTCCAAGAAGAATGAATATAAAGGGATTTAGGCTTTAGCAACAGAGGAAAGGGAGGCTATGCTTTAATGCTGCATTGGACAATGAAAATGGTGTATCTTATCGAGGGTAAATGGTAAGCAGATGAACAATAGTCTATAATATATAAATATTTTTTTATTTAAATTTGATTATAAAATATATAAAAAATAATAAAAAAATCACAAACATTTTAGTTTTATGACTCACATATCTAATTTAGGGTTTAAAATATAATTTAAGGTACATAATATGTTTAGAGTTTCGGTTTTAATTTATAAATCTTAAATTTTAATAAAACACCATAAATTATATACCTAAATCCTAAAATTATTTTTTTATATTTTTACCACTAATACATAATATGATTATTTATAAAAAATTAATTAAAATATTCAGACTCCGACCGAACCGATTCACAAACTGGTTAATCTGAAAATTCTCCCTTTTTTTTCAACTTTACTATTGTCTCCCTGCCGAAGCAATTCACTGAATCTGTCCCTTTGTCTTTGCGAGAGACTGTATCTTTGTCTTTTACGTGCCATTCCTTTCCCATCCCAGACATGTAACATCAGCGTATCGAAGATTCAGCGTAGGCATGGAATTCCCAAATGACTAAAGCCGATGACACGTTTTTATTTAATTTTAGTCATCAAATGATTTCAACACGTAAATTATATATATACATATGACCTAATATTAAAAAAGCTTTTAAAATTTAATTGATTTAGTGTTATCTTTATTTATTTATTTTTGAATAGTTTAATTTATAATGTTTTATTATAGGATAAAATAATTTATTTTGAGATAAAAATTGTTAGTCTATAAATGGTAAATATAGAGATAACAACAGGAAGGATAAGGTGAGATTTTAACCGTTCCGACCCCAACCCAAAATATAAACCATTTATCTAGATCTTATTCTGATATGATTTTAATATATTCTATCTTCAATCAAATTCGACATAATAAAAATATAACTCAACCTGACTTGACCTTGACATTATTATATTGGGGCATATTTGAAGTTTTTACCCCTAAACTTGAATATGTCTTGATTATTTTTTATTTTAACTCAGACACAAAATCCAGAAACATTTTAAAGAAAATCCAACTTTAGCATGTTGGGTCAAAATATGATAATTTACGTTGCAAGTAGTAGTGTAATATAAATAAATATGTTGATTTTCTAGAACGACATATTAATAAAAATAATTTTATAAAATTATAATATCTTTTTATATGTTATTTTATTAATTTATTTAAAATTATTTATCATCAATTGATTAATAATTTTTATTTATAAATAAATTATTTTAACTCAAAATAAATAAAAAATTATATAACTTTAAAACTTAAAATAAATTATTCAATTAAATATAATTATTTTTTATTTTATACCTATATATCACATTTTTTTCAAGTAAAATAACATGTTGGGTGTGGATATTTAAATGAAATTAAAGGATTTAATTGATTAACGTGGGAAAAAAATAAACCACATTGACATGATTATAAATTAGTGATCATAAAAATGGATAAGGACAGCAAAGAACAGGAGAACAAGACGATGGGTCATATTGAAATGTGGTGGTATTATAATTTTTTATTTAAAAAATAAAAATTTATATCATAATATAAAATTTATATTTATTATATAATTTTTTTTCTAATTAAAACTTATATAATTTTTTATCGATTTGATAAAAATTTATATAGTTATATAAATTTTTAATTAATAAAACATTAATTTCACTTAAATTATTATCTAATCTTATATAAACCCTTACGCATCTCCCATTTGATGGACGTCTGAAAAGAGAGAGTCTGTTAGAGATTTCATTCAAAACAAAATGATTAAAGTTTGATTATTGCGTGATTAAATTTTCTTACTCTGTCTGATCTTGTTTAAGATTAGATTACAAAGTAACCACAAGTTCAACGTTTAAAGAAAGTCATAACCACGTTTATCATGGAAAAGCAGTCAACAAAAATGAGTTAAAACGAGCAGCACCGGTATTTTTTTTTATAATAGACACTAAATTTTAATGAAATTATAACGATATCATAATTATAATGTATTTAAAAATAATAATAAAATTAATCTATTAAAAGTTTTTAAAATTTAAAAATAAGAAAAAATAATATTTTTATAAAGATAAATATACTATCGAAATTTAAAAAAAAATTAAATCTTTTTATATTTATTCAATTAAGATACATAATGGGTTAAAAAATTAGTGGTGAGCGACCCAATTATCAAATAGAATGCTTCGTTACTCATAATTAGTTACATCGACAATCAACTTTTAATCAAGTGAGGATCTAACTTTTTCATGACCATTAACAAAATCTTAATAAGAAGCTAATATCGTATGTGGGAGCAATAAACGACTACTAGTGTATGCTGAAATAATGCTACAACGATAAATAAATTAGGCACTTTTTTTCATTTTGAACCGAGCCGAGCCAAGATCGAACTCAATAACACTATTTTCAAACCGAACCTGATTAGACTTGGGCTCGGCTCATTATCAACCCTAGTTTGGCTCACCATAGAGAGATTTACTTGTCAGCTCCAACTACGAACAAAATCCTCAATCTGAATTCTGAACCCATGATTTTTATATTTGTTCATTCAAGCCCATACATATATGGCCTAATAGGCCTAAAGAACTGATAAAATAATAGTGGGAAAATGACACTTTTCCCCACTAAGGTTTAGTAAAAAGTACATTTAGTCCTTATAGTTTGGTAAATACTCATTTAAGGTTATTTATAATAAACTTATCTCTATCACTTGCTTATTATTCTATTTATTTTTAATTATTTGCATTCAATAAATTTCAATTAAAAATAATAAAAATCTTGGTAAGTATAAAATTATTAAAATATGTTATAAAATGTATTAGATTTTAATATAAACACATTTTTTTTCTTTCTAAATAATACACATATCATCATGTTATATCGTTTTAATGTCTAAATCGACGTCGTGGATTTGTATCGTATATGATGTCCGAAGTCCTAGATGCTTTCAATTCACTTTTATGAGTATTTTGGCTTGGTAACTGAAAAGTTTATGGACTTCTCCCTGTATGTTTCATGGGAAACAAGCTCATCGACTGGAACATGTGTAGAAAGCCAAGCATATAGCTTTGATAAACCTTTCTCTCTATTATAACAACTCAGGTCTGAAATTGCATCACTAGGATGATGCTGGCTAAGCATCTTTGGCTGGATTTATCAAACAGGAGGAACACATCAAGAAAAGACAATCATCTTGATTCTCAACTTCAGTTAAAGGTTGCCATAAATGGTCTTCAAAGTAAATATGGAGAAGCTGCAACCAGGAAACAAGGACCAAACCATGTTGGGGTATTTGAAAACTAAGTCTGATCATCAAAATCTGCCATCTTTTTGGAAGTTCATGAGATTAGACTGCTTATGTGCGAAAAGCAGATCTGAGGAGCAGCAAAACATATAGATTCACATACCAATAATTTGTGTTTGAAGTACAAAGAGCACATGTTGTTACACTCGGCTTTCTTGCCAAGGCACCAAGATAGAAGTTGGATGATTCCTCCAATTCTTGAAGCCGACAGTGTATTGAGATTGGCATTGAAATACGAGGACTTACTCTAGAGTGTAGACCAATAATTTCTTGCCGACTCGACGGAGCATTTAAGTTTGGATCATTAATAGGTTCCATCCACATCAAGTGTGAGAACATGTTCTCAGTCTTGGGGTTACATTCAGAACAAGAGAAGTAGATTTTGTACTGGATTTAACCACCATAAATTAAATTCTTGCAGCTATCAGTGTGCTTCTGTCGAAATGTCGGTCTACATTTATAACGAGTTCAACCCTTTTTTCTTTCTTTCCTATTGTAACTGTTAAGTAACACCCTTTTTAAGGTTGCAGTCAATTTGTTTCCAAGTTTAAGACAAGATAAGTGAACAATAAAGTCAAGTCATTTAAAACAACACTGTTATCTAAATAGTGGAACAAAGTAAGGTTGGGGAATATCAACACCAGGAACTACACACTCACCATTTGATTTAAGCCATCAGCCATGCCTCTTAACGAAAATGGTAGACAAACCAAACCAAATCACATGGCATTTAGAGTAACCTAATGAACAAAAACAAAAGTCATAGTCCTATACCTACTTTGATAAAGGAACCAAAAAGAGTCACTTGTGCTCGTTTCCGGGCGTTGAAATAGCTAGATCGGGCCAAGAAAAGCAATCCCCACCACCAACAAACCCACTCTCTCCACCTTCAAACTGCCATGTGTTGCTCATTCCCGTTGCAGCAGCAGCAGCAGCAGACCCGCCACCATTGCTACCGACCGCGGCAGCTACATCTCCCATTCCTGAAAAGCCCCACATTCCTCTCCCAAGCCCAAACCCAACATCCTCTAGCGCGGGAGCAATACCAAACCCAAACCCACCAAGAGCCAGAAAACTAGGCCCTTGAGTATTCAACAACGAAGTAAAACTTCCACCACCATTGCACTTGGATTCTCCACCACCGATGCCAAAACTTCCTTGATTACTCGAAATCGGCAACAAAACTGGCGTAGCGGGTAACGGGAAGTTATTATGACTAGTCGCGGTGGTGGTGGTGGTAGTGGCGGCGATATGGGAGACTGCAGTGCTGGTGCGTGAACGCTTAGCGTTTTTCCTGGTTCCACCTCCAACAGGGATATCCCGGAGAGTACCACCATGAGTCCAGTAACGACGACATGACTTGCAGAAATGACGCGGCTGAGAGAAGTTATAGTTGTTGTAATAGCAAAACTTGGTATTAGTGGAGTCACAACGCGGACATGGTAGCTGTTCTTGTTCTGGCGGTGGAGCCCCGGGGTTAAGCGCCTTGCTTAAACGCCAGCTCTGATCTCCAGAATCCGTAGGCATTTTCAAACCCAAAACAGAAGCAACTTCAAAGTATAGTCTCTATGTCTTTGTTTATGTTGTGGCCTGTGACTTATATATATACTGAGAACTAGATAGAATCTGTGGGACAGCGAAAACATGTTCCGAAGGTTATATGGGACAAAAGAGAGAGAAGAGCAGACTTTTACAGTGTCGTGCTTGGGCAGGACAGCGGGATAGCTAGCTAGCTAGACAAGTCTGATTAGGGTCGGCTCTATGGACTAGGAATGCGGCTTTGTGTTTGTTTAACTGGTTTTTCAAGTTGGATTTTAGTTTATCTTTTTTGTCATTTATAAAACATGTCATTACAATCTGCCAATACTAATAATACATTAATCATCGTGTATTTAATATGTTTAAGCACTGTGAAATGAGTGTGCACTCCATATGCCATATGGATAGGATTCTAATCTTAGCTAATATGAACAACAATTTCTTTGTCTACCCTGTGGTAGAAAAAACAGGGTTTGAGGGGACATTCCAGCAGAGACGAAATCTACACCTCAGAAGTTGATAGATATAAAGACGAGTAAATAAACCGAACCATAATGCCTGATCTCCAGGTTCGTAAATATTAAAAACTTATTATTGGAGTAATGCCTACTTGTCTAAAAATCCTAAATTTAATTTTTGAGGGACTTTTAAATTGAAATGTTCATAAAAACTGACTATTGTGAAGTGAGAGGAGTGGAGAGATCTGTGGCGTGAAAGCAGAGTGTTGATGGAAGGTCAGGTTAGGACAGAAGACGAGAATAATGAGTGTCGGGCAGCGTGGTCTGCAATTATTGGGTCTTCCCTCTGATTTCGGAAGCATCAGATTCCTCCTCCGTACCCAATTCTCTATCTCACCGCATTTCTCGCTTCACATCTAGTCTCTCCAATCAAGGCACTCTGCCACTCCAGAAACACAGGCTTTGAACTTGCTTAAATTTAGGGTAAACTAAGATGTAAATCACTCGATTATAATAAAATTATATTTAGATACTTCAATTATTAAAAATTATATTTAAATTATTTTTTTATATTTTAAAAAATATGATAAGTTAATTATTTTTTTAAAATTGTTTGTATACTCACATTAATAATAAAATATTTTATTTAAAATTATTAATATATAAATAAATATACTATTTAAAATAAAAGATAATATAAATATAATCTTATCCATGATTAAATAAAAATTGTAACAAAATGCATTTAGGAAGAATCCAAAACAAACCTGCCTGTGAACAGTGACCAAGACACAGACCAACAGTGTGAGCAGTCATCCAAGGACCGGAGCTGTCGGTCGAAAGTGATTTGGCACGCGAGGAGCTGAACAGCCATCTAAGTGTCTCCACCAGGGTATGACGTGTCGTTATCAAATACAAACAAAACCCTCTCCTTCTCGGCCTCAGGCAATCACCAAACCTCGATTCTTGCTCGGCTCATGCTAGTTCGGTCGCCCACAAGATCTGACATTTGCTTCCATTCCATTTCTACACTCTCTGTTTCAACTATTAAACTGTTTTTTCTTGGATTTTTCCTACACGGTTTAGGAATTAGGAGTCATTTCCTTCTAGTAATGGGCCTATATAGATAATCCAAACTAATCGATTAATATATTAATCACACAACCTCTGCCTGCTGTTGTGAAACCTGCATAAATAAAAACACTCTTGGTGATCGATTCGTAAGTTTAAATATGGAAAAAAAAAATTAGACCCGAGATGTGTTCATCGATGTTAATACCATATCGTGCATAATTTGTGATGACTTCCATCACAAAGATGGCTCCTTGGAGATTTCCATTGAGTTCGGTCAGCCAATTCTTTAACTGACGGTTGTACTGCAGAGCTAGCTTATTTGCCAAATCAACACACTGGTTTTCCTTCAATTGATGGATGGCTTTCTGATACGGTATGCAACCAATGCATTTACGACAACAAATTTCCGAGCATCTAACTGATATAGTCTCTGCCACCAGTAACAGCACATCATTAGCTAGATATGGAACTGCATAATTTGACACTCCCAATTCTTCTCCTGTCAATACACAAATGATAGACTTTAGTCCATTATCCAGAAAAATGCAGGTGCATTGTACAGGAAGAAAACGTCCCTACAATGTCACCAATGGTTCTGCCATTGGTGAAGCGGCAGGTAGGTCGTCCGCCGCGGGTTTTAAAATCAATCCCATTGGGTGGAGTATTTGCCTTTGACAATGTTTGCAGGTAGTTATTATTACCAGCATCCACCAAAGAATCTCCAAAGATGAAAGAAGCTGCTAAACCTTCATTATTATTATCAGCACCCTTAATCAAAGAGCACCTCATCATACAGGAAACCATCAAAACAAGTCCCCAAGGTTTCACCCCAGCAATGGTTATCAACTCAAAGCTAATATGGATGAAATTTTTGAGTATATATTTTCCCTGTAAACTTTGTAGCGTATTTATATGGATTTTTTTTTTCCATTCGGTTTGAACCCTGTTTTGTTAAAGGTGATGCTTGGTAGTTGATCCAACAATTAAACCTTCGAATCACATTCCCTTCACTGCCAGACGCTCCCCTTGTCGATGATTCACTATCCAAGTATTATATACTTTATTGTTCTATTTCCCATCATCTAGTTGTCGATCAAGAATTTAAACAAATTTTTATTGTTAATTGTTCATTGATGGTACAATCGATAGCTCATTCATCGGATTACGATGATAATATGATGAGGTTGTAAATTATGGGGTCCAACAAAGACAAATATAGTTATCGGTGGTTGAATTGATGGTAGAATGACAAAAATTTAAGAATTTATTTTTTATGAATTAATATTTTTTTGATATTTTAAAATAAAATCTAATATACATATAAATAAATTATGTGTCATATAATCGAATAACATAATTTTTTATCTAATATAATTTATCTAAGAGTGTGAACAAAAATCCTCTGATCTTTTTATGTGCATTTTTTGTATTTTTTTAAAAAATTGAATTTTAAACTTTAAACCCTTGTTTTCTATATCCTAAATTCTAAACTTTACACCCTGAAAAATATACCCTACCCCTAATTCCCTAACCCCTAACCTAAAACCCTAAAATTTAAGCCTCTAATTTGAAGTGAGGCATAAATGAAGGTATAAAAAGGAGGTAGACAATTTGCCCCCCGAATCACATCCTCATTCCTTTCTTTTATCCCCCATTGCAACTGTTCCGAATCTTGGCACTGCTCTTGCCATATCTGAAACATCTCTTGACAAAACAAAAAGGACTTGTCCTGTATGAAAAGACATTGCTGATCCAGCACTCAAACTATCTTCGTTCTTAGTATGATTTTTCACTTCAAGGCAGTTCATACAAGAGGAAAGGGGAAGGGAAACTTGTTGGAAGGCTCATTCTTTTCGGGATATTTTTTACATAATTTAATTTAAAATTAGAGAAAAATTGCACTTTTTATATTGCAAAATCTAAAAAAAAGATTTAAAAAGATATATTAATTTATAACAAGATTTATTACATAAACTTGTTCTTTGCAAAAATTAAAATTTATTTATAAGATCCTAAATTTTAACACTAAACTTTAAATTTATTTGTTTAATACGAGAACATAATAACACGACTTCCAATTTAAAAATGGCATCAGTGATAATTTATCTGTTTAAAAATGAGTGAGACGAAAAAAAATAACTTTGGATTAATCCATTAGTCTAATGACAGACACTTGTTTATTTTTAAGTTTAATATCATGATATTAGGTTTTAGAATGCAATTACTTTTTAATCCATTCAGCTTCCCATGATTATTTATTTGATGTAAATTATTTGTACGAAAAAAACGAATCTTGATTCCAACGATTAAGATTTTTTCTGTATTTATATTTTTCAAAAAAATTGTTTGTGACACAGTATTAGCTCACTGTTGTGTCAGACTGGTACTGGTCGTATCCTATAGAAACTTTTCATCATGCTGGATTGAGATACTTGAAAGAAAAGACTCCAAACTTTTTTGGTCGTATTTTCTTGCGGAACATAAGGGTATGTTTCTTTTCGTTTGCTGTATTCTTTGTTTTTATGGTGGAGAAAGTAAGAAGGGGAAGTGTTTGCTTAATTGTTAATGTGGGAAACCATTGAACTTATACTCTTCAACAGGGTTCCAATATGAGTTCTCATCCTCGTAGAGACAACAAGGATTCCATGTTTACGTCTAAAACTCCACATTTTTTCAAAGTAATTCTTCAGGATACTATTCGAGAAGGGATACTTGTAAGTACTTCTTCTTCTTCTTCAGGATACTATTCCGTTGTTTAACCATGTCTGTATACGATCATTATCAGGGGATGCCTCGAAGATTTGTAAGAAAATATGGAAACCAACTGCCAAGTACCGTTAAGCTTGAGGTTCCAAGTGGTGCAGTATGGCAGGTGGAACTTGCAAAGAGTGATGGAAGGGTGATACTGCAAGAGGGTTGGCGTGAGTTTGCTGAGCATTACTCACTGGAGTTTGGGTCTTTTGTGGTTTTCAGATATGAAGGGAATGGTCATTTCGGCGTATTGATTTTTGATAGAAGTGCTTCGGAGATAGAATATTCCCATACTAGAACGGAAGATGATAATGATAATGTTTCAGCCGGTAGGAAAAGGAAAATGAAATCAGATTTGCCATGTACACTTCCTCAAAAGAAAATAAGAACTGGTTCGAAGGTGGAGGATTCATTATCACACATTAGCCTTGATGAGTCTGACCCTAACTCTGAGAAGATGGAGCTTGGGAATCTCAAGAAAAATGAAAACTCATGTAGTTCTAAAGGACTGGTGTCTGGTATGCATTCTTTCAATTTCAGCAGTAGTTATGTTAATGTCATCTTTTTTCCTTTTTATCTTCTGGTTTTGTCGCTTACTGTGGCTTCTGAGTTCATCTGCACCAGGAGTTGGAGTAAACTCAGCTCGTGGAAGTGTGGAAATGGAGGTTTTATGCTGTTGGCAAAAGTTGACAGACACTGAAAAGGCTCGCGCAATTCAGATAGCTAATGCTTTCAAGCATACTGAAAATCCAGTTTTCTTGGTGTTCTTACGACCATCATCTCTTCGTTATCCTTATCAAATGGTAACATAATAAAACAAGAACCTCGATAATCTCAACATCATTATTTTGCTGAACCATAAATTTGAATTATTTACTCTTTGTTTGGACTGAAAACGTATGGTATTCTGGTTTCTTTTTCCTTTTTGAATTCCAGCATATACCATTAGATTTTGCCAGAAAGTTTTTGGCACGGAACAGGGGTAATCTGACCATAAGCAATTCCGCCGGGAAAACTTGGCCTATGAAGTACTCTAGGGGTGCAGGAAATAAAAATCTGCATGCTCAACTCTATGGTGGCTGGCAGGCATTTGTGGAAGATAATCAGCTTGATGTTGGTGACATATGCGCCTTTGAGCTAATTAAGCACCCTGAAATCTTAATGAAAGTGAACATCTACCCTCTAGTAAAAAATGCAAGGGAGGCCTGCAGGCCAAGTTGTGAGTAGAACCTGTTTATTTAGGTTGTTGATTGATATTGAGTTTGTTTATATGGCAATCTATAGAGATGCTTTTATTTCTTGTTATCATTTCATTTTGTAACAGCTGATAAAAGTACATCCAATCGAGTTAGAGCCAAGAGCTTGGTCAATGATACCGAACCTGATCGTGGACAAACTCCATGCCCCTCCAGCTCCAAAGAAATTCAAGTCCCAAAGCTCAATAAACAAAAGAAGAGCACAACTTTCCGATATTCAGCTAAAGAAGTTGGGGGTCATAATCTGTCATTGAATGTATTTTTAGTTCTAGTAAGCAATGGTATGTTTCCAATATTCAGCTAATCTTTCGATGATCTTAACAGGTGAATTCAAGTTTTCTGCAAAACCTGACCTTGTGGGAAAGATGGAACCATTGACTACAACTGAGAAACGAAGTGCTTGCATACGAGCTACTGCTTTCAAATCTGCAAATCCCTCCTTCACTGTTGTGGTGCAGTCATCCTATGTTATTACTGATTGCTATTTGGTAAGAATTTGGGTCACAGGCTTCTATTTAACCATATGTTTATTCCAATCATAAATTTCAAGCTTAGCAAATAGAAAAGAAGATTATATGAATATACTTTTCAGATTAACAAGGGGACAATTGTTTTCATTTTCATTTTTTCCTTATTTTCCATTGTCAGAATATACCATACAAATTCGCCAAGAGATATTTCAAGAAGAGTGGAGAAATCACCCTGAGAGTTTCAGATGGGAGGACTTGGATTATGAACTATAAAAGGGAAGTAACATGTGCCAAATTTCTCAGAAACAACTGGAGAGCATTCATGCGGGATAATAACTTGAAAGTTGGAGACATCTGTGTCTTTGAACTGATCAAGGAAAATGAAAATTTATTAGAAGTTTCCATTTTTTCAGCTGCTCAGACTGCTAGTTGGTCTTCATCGAGATTGGGTGAGTATAGAAAATTATGCTATTATTGACGACGTGCTTCATAAATATATCTATATACCAGAAAATAAGAGGATGTTGATATGTTTCACAACCTTTTGATGATGTTTCAGTGAGTAGGAAAAGTAAAGAGAAATCACATTTGTCATGCCTTCTGCCTTGGAAGAAAATGAGAACTGATTCACCCAATGAACCTGAAATGAATTCGAAGTTAGAGATTCTATCTTCTGGTATCAGCTCTGATCAGTCCAACTCTAGTAAGATCAATCTTGGAAATCTCAAGAAAGTTAACAACTCAATGGGATGCTTGTTTTATATCAATTTTGGCAGTGGGTTACTTTTGAGATCCTCAATTTTCTGAGATGCTCTTACCATTGCTTCCTTTTGCAATTGCAGTTGAGAGAAGTTTGAAGACTGAGGTAATCAGTTGTTTGCAACATTTGACAGCCACTGAAAAGGCACGCGCTGTTCAGATAGCTAGTGCTTTCAAAAGTACCGGAAACCCGGTTTTCATGGTGGTCATGCGACCATCATTCATTCACAGTGGCCATACAATGGTAAACTTTTAAAACTAGAACCTGGCTAATCTCTAAATCATCATTTAGTTGACCCCAAGTAGCTAACTTTCCTCTCTGGTTTTCTTTTCCCTTCTTGAATTCCAGTGTATACCAACGGACTTTGCTAGGGAATTTCTGACAATGAAAAAGTGTAATCTGAACTTATGCAATTCGGCTGGGAAAACTTGGCCTGTGAAGTACAATCGGAATGGAAGAAATAAATTTCAACAAGCAGAATTCTGTGGTGGTTGGCGGGTATTTGTGGAAGATAACCATCTTAGTGTTGGAGACATTTGTATCTTCGAGCTAATTAAGCACCCTGAAATCTTTATGAAAGTGACTATCTACCCGGTTGTCAAAAATGCTAGCAAGGCCTGCAGGCCACTGTGTGAGTAAAACCTGTTACGTGTCATTGATTCAGTAAACATTTTATTCATGTGACAATATATGGAGATTCTTTATTGCTTGTTTTCATTGCAACAGCTCATAGGAGCATAGCCAATCGAGTTAAAACCAGGAGATTGGTCAGTGATACTGAACACAATTCAGCTGAATATATTGCAAGTCGGTCTTCATCGAGATTAGGTGAGTATAGAAGTTAAATATATTAATATACTAATCCTGGTAAAGTACTTCATAAACTGATCCATGTAATAGCAAATAAGAGGATGATATGTTTATCGACCTCTTTGATGACATTTCAGTGAGTAGGAAAAGTAAAGACAAATCACATTTGCCATGTCCTCTGCCTCGGAAGAAATTGAGAACTCATTCACCTAATCAAACGGGGCAACTAAATTGTATGCTTTCTTTATTTCAGTTTCGGAGGTGGGTTAGTTTTGAGATCCTCAAGAAGCTCTAATCATTGTTTCCTTTGTAATTACAGCTGAGAGAAGTGTGAAACCAGAGGCATTGAGTTGTTCGCAACATTTGACAGCCACTGAAAAGGCACATGCTGTTCGGATAGCTAGTTCTTTCAAAAGTACTGGAAACCCAGTTTGTATGGTAGTCATGCAACGATCATTCGTTTGCAACAAATATATAATGGTAACGTTTAGAACCTGGATAATCTCTAAATCATCATTTATCTGACTCGAAGTAGCTTAAAATCACAAACTTAGCACTGGATTATCCGGTTTTCTTTCCCCTTGAATGCCAGGGTATACCATCTGACTTTGCTAGGGAGTTTTTGACAATGCAAAAGTGTAATTTGACCTTGTGCAACTCAGCTGGGAAAACTTGGCCTGTGAAGTACCGTAGGAATGCAGAAAGGAAAACTATACAACCAGTGCTCTATTGTGGTTGGCAGGCATTTGTTGAAGATAATCATCTTGGTGTTGGTGATATATGTGTCTTTGAGCTAATTAAGCACCCTGAGATCTTAATGAAAGTGGTCATCTATCATGTAGTTGAAAATGCAAGCAACTCCTGCAGGTCTTTGGGTGAGTAGAACTTGTTATATGTCATTGATCTACCGATCAATTTGTTTATTCGGCAATCTAGAGAGATGCTTGATTCCTTATCATTGTAACAGCTCGTGGGAGCATAGCCAAACGACTTAAAACCAGGAGCTTGGTCAGTGATACTGAACCTACTTGTCAACAAAGTCCATGTCCCTCCAGCTCCAGAAAATTAAAAGATTCAACAGATTCCTACATTGAAATCTTGGATGACTCTCCACTAAACCAGAAAACAAGGAAGAAATTGGCATCCCCATGTTTTCAGCCTTGTAATGTGATGAGAAATGACTCCAGTGGAAGCATTCAAGCTAAGGGGATTAAGCTCAAGAAAGAAAAAAAGAGAACAAATTCTCAATCTATAAAAAAAGAACTTTGGGGTGATCTTTGTGTTTGAAATGTTTTCGAGTTTGATGAAAGTAATGTTATGCTTCCAAAGCTTATCTCAACTGTTTCAATTTTAACAGGTGAAATCAAATATTCTGCAAAAGATGGTAAACGAAGGATGTCACGTGGCCGGAGATGTCTGAAACCTGACCTTATGGGACAAAACAAGATAAAACCATCAACTCCGACTGAGAAACAAGGAGCTTGTATCGGAGCAAGTGATTACAGAACTCCATATCCCTCTTTCAGTGTCGTCATTCACCCAGCATATGTTAATTCGTGTACTCATCTGGTGAGCTTTCTGTTGAATCTTCATTCCATTTACACAATCCAAGTCTTGCTAATGGCCTTTTCCTTCTTTTAATCACCCCCATACTAACTGAGCATGTCAAGTCGCAGACTTACTCGGTTTATTGCAAGTGTGAACCGTAATGAATATTGCAACTGCTATTTACATATCCGAATCACGTCTAGAAAAGCAAAGAACTTCTTGTATTGTATGAACATAAATGTCTGATTAAGAACTGAAACTACATTTTTACTTCTCTGTAGCACATACCGAGGGTATTCGCCGAAAGATATTTGGAGAACAATGGAGATATCATCCTGAGAGTTCCAGATGGTAGGACTTGGACTGTGGTGCACGAAATAATATCAGACAATGACCACAGAACTAGAAGAGCCAGGTTCCATAGTAGCAGTTGGAGAGCTTTTGTGATAGGCAATGAATTGAAGGTGGGAGATGTGTGTAACTTTGAGCTGTCCAAGGACAATGGAAACTTGCTGGAAGTTGTCATTCATCGCAAGATCGAAACTAGTTGAAGAAAATAGTCGAGTACTTTAATCATTTTGGAACTTTTTAATGATTTTGAGAACAATGGCCTCTGCATTTTGTCCTGTATCTATACTCAAGGATGGAGAATACACTGTTAGTAAAGTTTGCTTGGAAAATACATGGGGTTGAAGTAAAAAAACTATCTTGCAAGGGATTAAATTTTAAATTAGTATTTTTTTATTGCTCTTTTCGTTTTTGAGGTTTTACTATAATTAATTCGAATAGACCCGCATCGCACATTTAAGTTTAGCGGGTGAGTCTTATGGCAGAGAGTTTTTGTAAATATAACGCCCCGAACTCGAGACATGTCTAAGTTTATTCTTTTATAAATATAACGCACATTTAAGTTTAGCGGGATGTTAATTGTTTATTCTTTTATTGTGTCTCTGTTGGAGATAAACTCACTTTTAAGAAACTAACGAGGAAGTCAAACCTAATAAGTTTATCTCCAATGTCTCTGGAACACAATTGGTATATCTTCAAAAATTTTAAGAATACAAAATACTAATTTATTTGTTATAAAACTGAGATTAAGCTGGAGAACCCAAAATATTAATTAAAAGTTATCATCCTTCGATGCAAGGGTATGATTTGTTATAACCATGCAGTATGCATTAAGCTTAAAAGTCAGAACCCATTTTTCACCATTACCATGCTGCCACCCTATGTTTGTAATAAGTATAGATTGGTAAGTATTCATTGATGGTTAACGGAATAATTATTCTTAAAAATCATGGATTTAAACACTAATATTATAATATAGTATTGATCAATATATAATATACAATATTTAAACGTATATTTTAAAATAAATATTATTGTAACCACGGTATCCGGTTAAAAAAAATTACATTCCATTAAAAATATATTGGGAGTAGAGAAATGGTCCAATGGATGGTAACATAGATATTTACAAATATCTTACTTCGTTTTTTAAAATATTATAACACATGTTTCAAATTATAATATTTAATTAAGAATGATTTATGGTCGACAATAATATGAAAAATGAAATTTTGTTATATGGAATTTAATAATATATATATATATGAAAAATGATAAAATTTATTTAGTTAATAATATATATATTTAAAATAATAGTTGTATTAAATCAAACGTAATTAAACGTGCTAGTGATAGATTGACAAAAACTCAAAAAGTCAATATGGTACAAAAATAACAATGTTACTAGGTTAACATACGACAAATAGAAAGGCGGCGGTAGGTTTTTTTAACCTTAAAAATTGTAGGTTTAATTATTTCGGTCATTAAATTTTTATTATGTTTCTTTTTAAATTTTTTTATTATTTATTTTTGGAGATTTTATAATAATATTATTTTTTGAATTTAAAAAAATATACTAAAATCATTTTTAATAATATTGTGATTTATTTTATAAATCGAAGGCAAAATTCTTATCTTCGAGCAATGTTATTTTTATTTTTTTTTACTTTTATATATAAAATTAAAATTAAAATTAAATTCAATATTAGTAAAAAAAATAATGCCACCCCTGACCCCACCATGCTTCTAAAAACATAAAAAATTGAGTCTCCAAAATTGAAAAGTCTTCTTGCTGTTCCAAGGTACACAAGGATTGAATACTGTTGCCATCCCTCCATCAATTAGACCCATTTACAAAAGACAAGAAAATAGCACAGAGGCTTCAACTTGGATGACCCAATCGAGAAATGATTATTTTTGTTAAACTTTTAAGTATATTTAATTTTATATTTATATATGTTATACCGTATATATTTGATTTTTTAAAACATGGAAATAATATGCTAGTTTTATTAAAATTTGTATTTTTTTTTCTGACATGAGTAAAACACATGTATATAAAAATATCACACCACATAATTTTCACGATCAATATCCATAATATGTAGGATTCAAAAGTTTTGAAAAAAATATTGAATCAAAATTAGCTCAATTTGACTGATTTAATATATTTTTTAAAATCAAAGACTTCTGTTATGTCTTCGGCCAAAAAAGAAAAAAAAATTCCCAGTCTGGTGTCTCTCTCACGCCTATATATACATAGACGAGTCATGGACTTAAGCAGACACCGATCCTTTCCAGACTATGGATTATACCCTTGTCCAGTTCCCCAACATTCTCGGTGCTACCCTTGTAGCACTGCTCATCTATGCTGTCTCAAAGAAACTTATGAGTTCTAGGTCAAAGAGCGTCGGTGTGCCTGAAGCTGGTGGCGCTTGGCCAGTTATCGGCCACCTCCATCTGTTTAGTAGCAAGGAAATACTTTATCGTACACTGTATGACTTGTCTCAAAAGTATGGACCCGTGTTTAGCCTTAGACTGGGGTCACATAAAGCTTTGGTGGTGGGTAATTCGGAGATGGCCAAAGAGATTTTGACCATACATGACAAGGCTTTCGCTACCAGGCCAAGCCTGTCTGCCTCAAAGTTACTCGGTTATGACTATGCCATGTTCGGATTCGCTCCTTACGGATCGTACTGGCGTGAGATGCGTAAGATAACCACACTGGAGCTTCTCTCCAACCACCGCCTAGACATGTCCAACTTCAAGCGGATACGTGCTTCGGAGGTGCATATCGGGATTAAAGACTTGTACGAGACTTGGATGACGAAAGGCGGCGTTAATGAAAGAGGTGTTTTGGTGGACATGAAGCAATGGTTTGCTGATTTGACGCATAATATGGCTTTCAGAATCGTGGTGGGGAAGAGATACTATGGAGCTACTGCCCATTCTGCGGATGAAGGAGAAGCACGTCAATGCCAGAAATCCATTAAAGAATACTTTCACCTCTTTGGGGCATTCGTGTTGTCTGATGCAATCCCGTTTCTTGGGTGGTTGGACGTGGGAGGACACAAGAAAGCCATGAAAAGAATAGCGGAGGAATTGGATGTTTTCGTCCAAGGCTGGCTTGACGAGCACAAAAGGAAGAGATTGAGTGAAGGTGACAGAAAGGAAGATCAGGATTTCATGGATGTCATGCTCACTGTCACTGAAGATGCAAAGCTCAATGGTTTCGATATCGACGCCGATACTATCACCAAGGCAACTTGCCTGGTAAGTAACTAAAAACGTATAGGATTTGGAAGTGGAATTGAAAGTGTTTCTGATATATGAAGCTTTTGTTTTGATTTTTTGGCAGAATCTAATCTTAGGAGCAGCAGACTCGAACATGGTCCCTCTGATTTGGGGTCTGGCCTTGCTTCTTAACAATCCCCATACCTTGAGAAAGGCCAAAGAAGAACTGGCCACTTATGTCGGAAAAGACAGGCACGTGGAGGAGTCTGATATCAAGAACCTGGTGTACCTCCAAGCAGTTGTGAAGGAAACCCTCCGCTTGTACCCACCCAGCCCTATACTGGCGCTTCGAGCAGCCATGGAGGATTGCACCCTCTCCAACGGTTATCATGTAACTCCTGGCACGCGTTTGCTGCTGAATGCTTGGCAGATCCACCACGACGACCGAGTGTGGACCGATCCCAACGAGTTCAAGCCGGAGAGGTTTTTGACAACCCATAAGGAGCTTGATTTGAAGGGTCAGAATTTCGAACTCATTCCTTTCGGTGCCGGACGCAGAGCCTGCTCCGGTGTGTCATTGGCTCTACAAGTCATTCATTTGTCTCTAGCCAGCGTCTTGCATTGCTTTGAATTGGAAACGCCTGATAATATTCCCGTGGATATGACTGAGAGTCCCAGCTTGGCAAATGTGAAGGCCACTCCACTCCATGTGCTCCTCAAGCCTCGTCTGATCCCTCAGCTTTACAACTTGTAACCTATTTTCTCTTGATTACATTAAGAACAAACAATGAAATAGGTTTGACGTACGTGGGAATAACCAGAAGTTCAATTCTGGAGATTTTATTGGGAAAATCAGGGGTATTGATTGTTGCATAAATGTTAAGTGGAGTAGTATTTTTTTTTCCTAATATATGTTCTTGTTTAATGAAATTTATTTTGATTTAGTTATACGTGTATTTAGGGACGAAACCATAATTTAAAACCGAAAGATAAAATTTAAATATTTAAAATGAAAAAATAAATTTAAAAATAAATTAAAATTTTAAAAATAAATATATAAAATAACGAAGATAACAAAAAAAAAATCTTGCTTGACAAGAATTAAAAAAATAATTTTTAATAAAAATTATAACCTTAAATTTAATATCTTAAAACATGAATTTATAAATTTTAAATATTAAATTAAATCTTTAATCCTAGAATAATTATATTTTTTCACATTCCAATGAATTTTATTTTTAATTTAAATATAATTTTATAATTATATACTGTATATTTTATATATATAACAAAACTAAAAGACTCAAGATTACATTTATGTCCACGACGATTGATATCTATCTATAATTAAGATTTAGTTTGACATTAATTTTGAAAAAGCATAATAAAAAATAATTTTAAAAGGTATTATAGAAAAATGATTTTAAAAAGTCAAAATTTGTGATGATATTATTGTCAAATAGTATTATTAAAAGTTAAAAATAATATCGAAAAATATTCTTAAATAAAATGAAAGTTATATTTAAAAATTAATGAAAATTGTTTATGTATAAGTTGTATTATCTTAATGAAATTATAATTAAATATAAAACTTTTTATATTTTAAAAATAAAGATTAACCGACAGAAAATAAGATAATACTAAATTTTTAATTACTCAAGTACTTGACTGTTATTTTATTTATTAAATTAAAAAAAAAAAAAAAAACTTCATTTTAAGCTCTGGTTTTGCATTTTGGGAAAAGATAAATAAATCCGTAAACTGGGCTTGGGTCTTAGGCTTAGCTGTAAACCAATATATGAATTCAACCCAATGACTAATACAGTAAATTTATTAAATTTGGAGGGTAAAATTGAATCAACAAAACAAAACCCTAATCTCCAAATCCCTTTTGTCCTATAAAACCAAACCAGCCGCTCTGTCTTCCTCATTTCAGTGTTCTTAGTCTCAGATAGATGCAAATCAACGTTTTATGTCTCCTTTTTCTTAGTAATTATTCCTCTCTTTGTTTTATCAGTTATGGGTTTCTTAGTGATGATCGAAAACGATGACGAGTCCGATGTTTTCCATTCTTTCAAATCGTGACGACAATTCGAGGCATTTGTCTGAAAGAAATCCATCTTCTTCTTTCTTTTGTTTTTTTAATTTAAACAACAAAGGTTTTTTTTCTTTTTATCAATGGATTGTGTTTGCAGGCATAATGAGGATGAATTTACGAAACATTATCTGATTATAACGATGATCCATAACCTCCTACTCATTCTGAATGCCTGGGAAAAAATCTTAGATTTTCTATTCTTCTTCTGGTTTGAAGATTAAGTTTATATCTTAATTATTACAGATTAAAATTTTAAATTTTTGTATCTTATGTTAACCCATTAGTTTACGACTTTCAAAGCGATTTTTATATAAATCTACGAGAAGTGAACTTCAGCTTACGTTGTGTTTTTTGGATGGAAAATTAAAAGTGAGAGATGATTAAATCAGGTTTAGAGCTGATTAATAAATAGATTGTATCTTATGAGCATTAATTTATCTTTTTAATAATTGTTTAAAATATTGGAATCATTTAAAGACTTGCAATGAAGAACAAAAATAATTAAAACTATTTTTGTATTATATTATAATTTTTGTTATTGTACTCGGTAAAAACAAAGCCTATTAGTTCATTGGTACGAAAGTAGAGTCAAGAGGAATTAATTTGTTTTATCTCAATTTAAAGAAAAATAATATTTTTTTTTTGATTTTTCTCAATTTAAAGAAAAATTGTTTTCTTTTAGTTTTTTTTTCACAAGGGAAAAAAATCGATTGATCAAGTCCTCTATCATTTAAAGACGAATTATAGTGCAGTGAAGAAAGAGAGAAATAATATTGAAGAGAAACAATTATAAAAACAGTAAGTTTTTTCTCTTTTTTATTATTAGCATTAAATATTAATTTACGTGATTATTTATAAATTTATTAACGATCGATTATTTTTCTGTAATATAGTATATTCATGATTATAGTATAAATAAATCTTTTAATGCGAAACAACTCTTCAACCTCCACATAAGAATATAAGCAAAACACTTTTTAAAAAAAAAATATGATCACAGCACAGGCTCTTTGAGTATGAAAAATAATCTGCTGTTCCAAAGTAAATTATTGTGCGTCAGATACGAAAAAAAAAAGAACTTATTAAATTTGATGAGAGAATTTTATCTTACTTAATTAAACCTTTTACTTCAACAAATTTTAACTCAAACAAATCAAAAATATTTTTTATAAGATCATCAATAATAAAAACCAACTCGTATTATTAAAAATTTATCCAAATTTTAACCTTAATTTTAGGTCAAAGATGCTAAAGATAACTAAACCCCCATCCAAAATGTTCCTAATTAGCTTTAATCTATTATTATCCACATGTTTTAAAGTATGGATTAGACAAGATATAAACCAAAAACGTGAATCTGCAACATAAAACAAAACATCTTCTATGGGTGCATCACATAAATGCATTGAGAATTAATTCTCTCTCCTTTGTGTATGCAATGAACCCATTCAGAGACTCAATCCTTTGAAATTTTAAATCAATACCCAATAATTTGATGTTGAAACATGACCAATTTGACCATAGAATATCAGTCACAAGTTTGATTCAGGACAGACACATAATTTTAAATTATAAATAAATTTATAAAATTTTAAAGGACGAAAAATATAAAATTTATTTTTTAAATACTTTAAATCATATATAAATTTTAAAATTTTCTTCCCGACCCTACCAAACGTGCTTGTGATCCTCATATCACATATAAGTACGTTTCGGACAAGGAAGGAACTTTCATGGCAATGCCAATGGCTAGCTTTTCTCTATGATCCCTTATACATATATGATTGAATCAAAGATACTAAAATCACATTAAAAAAATGTACAAGATTTAGTAGACTTTAAATTATATAATTATGGTGGAAAGGAGGTGTTTTGGAGCTTATAATTATGAATATAATGTGTTTTATGTCGGTTGGTGGGGTTTAATCTCTTGTTTGACAACTAATTTTGCTTATCTAATCCAATGGTTTAAGCAAAAAAGGATAAAAGAATAAAGGAAACCAAATCCTTGTCGAGTATTGAATTTTTTTTTTGGACATTAACACATTGTTTCTTTTATTTCTGGAAACCTCAAACGTAATGTCTCAAGAATAGTTTTGCATTATTAGGATTTGGATGGCGATTAATATAAAGTCAAAATTTATAATTGAGGGGGCAAAACATAAATATTTAAAAGTAAGAGGATAAATTCATAAAAAATAAATTTTAAAAATAATTAAATAAAAAATAAAAAAAACGGGGATGGAGATAATTGTCCCTCCCATCATTAATAATTCCGTTCCTAAACGAATGTAAAATATTTTAGAATGAGGGAATTTTAAGTTTTAAATAAATAAAATCTTATTTATATTTTAAATTATTAAAAATAAAAATTCAGATCATATATCTGTTCCTAGAATCTTTAGTCTGAGTCCGACCTGCGAACATGTGACATTTAGGGATTCGAGTACCCAAACCCCATTCTTTAATAAAAATAATATATTTTTACAGAATCTACAGATCAAATACTGGGTCTAACAAAATTCGACATATTTTAGCTTTAAAAATTTATTAGTTATCTATTGATTTATTATGTTAAAAATATTAGGTATATACGTCAAATTTACCGTAACAATATAATCTTTTGTCTACCATTTTAATGAATTTTAAAATAAATGGTGTTATTTTGAGATTCACCCTGATCGAATCATATCGGCTTACGCCATCCCGAGGACTTTTTGTTCCACGTGTCTTTTCTCATGCCATGCAACCATTCCTTCCCCTCTGCTTCTATGGCCACGTTTTTATTTTCCTTTTTCTCTTTATTACACTAAATGTTCCTCCTTTTCAATGTAATTACGCTTCTGTCACTTCAATACTTCACCATCACCAATTCACCAAGTATTCCAACAGGCTAAGTTAGGATAGGCTGACCTGTTTGGACATTTTCGCTGCTTCAAACTTCACAGTATTTTCCCCAGGGTAAAATCTGATATGCCAGTTTTACTGTACGTCGGTTCAATTAGGGATTAAAATAAAATATAAAAACTAAGAATTAAATTTATTATTATATACTATTAACTACCCCACCATAAATTATTTATTTTTAATAAAATAAAATTAAATTAATTTATTAGTCATAATTAGAAAAAATAATAATTTATATATTCTTACGGTGAAATGACTGAAAAAAAGTCACGAGGACTATTTATATAATAAAACATAAAATGAAATTAGAAATGAAAGTATCCCTTGTTAGTGAAAAAATTATTAGGTAAATTTTTGTTTATTATGTTATTCGTAGTTTTATATAAATAAAATTGTTTATTTTAGTTTTTTTAAAGATAAATTATTATATTTTTTATATACAATTAATAGATAAATAATTATTTTAAAAGATTTTAATTTATTGGATTATAAATGACATAATAAATAAAATGTAATATCGTCTTGAACCGAGGGTTGATGCGTTTAAAGACACTGATCCATTCCTCGGTCACTTATACAACCTGTCACCACCAACATACAGGCTGGCAACCCCTGCCAACTGTTCCCACAAAAATGCTTATTACCACATCACGACGAAATCCTACGTGGCACCTCTGTCCAAAATCTGACTCTCCTCCCTTGTATATAAACTCCCCCAATCCCCTTCTTCCTCTTGCTCCTTCACCAAGTTCAAGCTCATTCAAAGCTTTAAAGAAAAAAATATATAAGCTTTTATTTCCAGTAAAAAGAAAATAACATTATTAAATTCCACGAATCTGGACAATGGGTATTTGTAGTTCTTGCGATTCGAATCATGCAGCCACGGCCAAGCTGATTCTCCAAGATGGAAGATTACAGGAGTTCGCTTACCCTGTCAAGGTTTCTTACGCTCTACAGATGAACCCCATGTGTTTCATCTGCAACTCCGATGAAATGGACTTCAACGACGTCGTATCGGCCGTCGAAGAAGACGATGAGCTTCAGCCCGGTCAACTTTACTTCGCCTTGCCGTTGAGTTGGCTTAAACATCCTTTGCAGGCTGAGGAAATGGCTGCATTGGCAGTTAAAGCTAGCTCCGCTTTGATGAAAAGTAATAATGGTGGTGAAAAATGTGGGTGCAGATGTAAAACGGTTGCTCCTTTCCCCGTTTCAGGGGAGTCTCATCGCCGGAGAGTTGCCTCTGCCGGCGGTGCAAAGGGTGGGAGGGGAGGGAGGAGAAAGCTCTCTGTGTTGAGTGCTATTCCGGAATAAGGAAGGGTTGTTTTGGGAAATGAGGAGTGGTATGTTTGTAAATAATTAATGATGTTGAGGACTTGTTAGTCTAATGTTGGTAGGGATGGGAGGTGATCGACTGTCATGGTGGATGTGATTAATATGCGTCTTTCCATTATCATTTCCCCATGCGAGGGTCGTGTTACAGTTTTACCCCTATTTGGGTCAAAAATGAATTTTACACTTTTATAATTATCTGGATTATCATAAAAATAATTGATTTAATTAATCTCAAGAATGTACTTAGCACACACAATCTTATCAACGCGACATTTAAATTTATTTGTACAAATTTGAAACTATAGGCGTGCGAGCCACTAGTAAATTGAAATGGAATCGAGATGGATTAGATTTTGTTCCCATATGTTCTGCCGGTGAAAACGACTCAATTTATCTTAAAACGAATAATTTTATTTTGATTTATTCGAATTATCTTGTTTCAGTAGTTAAGGAAATGATTATTATTTCTAGTAGTCACATGTTCGATCATTAATAATATTATGATCAATGTTGATACTCAGAGCCTCGTAACAATAAATGATAAGTTTCCAGGCTTTCCCTTTCATGTCATTGTTCCAACATTTTCTTTTCTTCTTCCTCCAAACATGCGAAACTTGTATAGCTGTAAACCTCTCTTCTTGCTTCTGGTTGGAAATGGGACAGACTCCATAGCCTCATCAGACATCAACTTCAACTTGTTGTACTAAAAACCCTACCCTTCAATTATTGAATCCAAATCAATTGTTCCCAACAAACACAGTAGATATCATATCAAGTTACAAGTTATAACCTGTTTGGTTGCTAAGAAAATTACCCTGCATGGGAACAAACAAGTGGGGAAAAATAAAATCACACTTTTCAACATCAGACTCTTATTGGCTAACAAACACCCAAAGCTTCCATCATTTTCACACAAGTGGGTGGTCCTTAGTTTCTCGTGCGTTGGTCCAAATTAGCATTCAATTATTTCTTTAATTAAAGCATATACATACAGTTTGTACTATCCAATCCATGTCTTGGATTCATTTGGAAGATTCAACTTTTTCAAAACCAGAAGAAGCAAACATTAACGAGATCAAAGGGTACTAATCGTGCTCTAAATGGCGACCAACCGACTTGAATTGGGGACAATGACGAGGTATTTTGCCCTAATAAATATTCATGCCTTCAAGGCCTCAACTACCTTGATCATTGAGACAGTGCTGGATTGGGATACAGCTGTTTATCAAATGAATTTGAATTGGATTTTGGATGGAGAATTAAATATTGTATCCACAAAATCACATTGAGGTAGATGAATTAATATATTTTATCCGTAAATTAAATTTTAATTCGATCGACTCGTATAATTATTTATAAAAAAACCATTAATATGAATTTATGTGTATACACACTAGATGACACTAGAAAATCGACACCAATTTTTAAAATTAATTTAGATTTTTTAAAGATCGACACCCACCATTTGATTTCGTCTACTTTTAATAAAATACGAGATAACACCCAAAAATTTACCCCCAACATGATTTTCTTCTCTCCTACTCTGCAAGAGCATGTACTTCAACTATAGTCCTAAAGTGAAAGTATATAATTAAGTCATAGATTCCCTACACCCATTCTAGTTGGGGTATATTCACTTTCTTCTTTTAGGTTTTAGGACAGATCTGTTGGGAATTATTAACTGTTCAACTAGAAATATTACTTATGACTACGTACAATGATAGAACTATGGGTCCAAACTTATGCATCTAACAGAGGTCATGATATGGAGCTTCAAAACCATGATTAATTTTAAATTAATCGTTAAAATTCTGTGTTAAATCTAGATTAATAGTGTATTATCCGTGTTTTGATTATGATAGAAACATGTTGAAATTTAAGGTTCGAGACAAGACATTTTTGCTAGAATATGACATCTAGGTTGGATCTAAACGAGCATTGAAATTGACAATAACTAAGAAAAGAAATGGGAGTGGGGATGTGTGGAGAACATTAGTCTGGAATTCTTTGAACCAATGTTGATGGGACTGGGGGAAAGGGAAATTTTGATGGTCTGTCTTGGTACCGATGGTCTATTATTGCACCCCAGAATCAGCATGGGCCCTGTCATGCTCGAACAGTTCAGTTTGGGTCGGACTAGATTAGTCCATAGAGTATAAACTTGACTAATTTATTGGTCTGACCTTTAATTGTACGATTATTATCTTTAATGTAGGTTTTTATTTTTTTCCAAGTATTTCAAATTTGGGTTTAGGGTTTTAATTAAGTGTATGGATTTAAGAGGGGTTTTAGGGTATGAAGTTTAGAATGTAGGGTTTGTTGTTAGAATTTAAGGGTTAGGTTTTTTCTGAACAAGCTAACAGTGATTACAGTAATATTTGTTCTAAAATATATTCTCCACCATTTGATATTTATGGCTCAATCACTTTGCTGGCATCATTGGTGCTCTAATCCATGACCTCTAAGAACAACAACTATTTATTTAATTACTTGGGCTAGAGGGCTCATGCAATTTAAGGGTTAGCTTTTAAATTTTAGAGTTTAAGGTTATTTTTTAAAATTTAAAAAACATATCAACTAAATATTCGATCTAAATCATCATTATTTTTTTATTTCTATAATTTCCTTTTTTAAAAGGATATCAATTATTCACACTTCCAAATCAACTTCTCATTTTTTGTGAAATAAGATACTAATTAAATGGACCGTGTTTTGCCTCTTATAAACTTCCTTGTGTGAAACAAGATATGAACCTGGTGGAGAGTGTGTCGTTTTCAAACTATGCACTACTTTTGTTATTGAGCAGACAAAGTTAACTTGTTAGATGGGATTCAAAATTGACCGTCAATTTAAAAAAAAAAAAAATAATTATAAATTCGAAAATGATATACACAATTATATTAATAGTACATTTTTATATAATATTAGTTATTAAGATTTAAGGATTAAAATAATACAAGATTACATAAAAAATATAACGAAAAAAATTATAGATATTAAAATTTGAATAAATAATTTTTAACAATTTAATCACTCTCTTTTAAAAATTTGTCCGCTGTAATTTTGTCATTTTGTTGATGGCCAAAAATTAATTTTATTATTGATTATCGATCATCAAATTTATTATTTATTATTTTTTATATTTTAATAAATTTTTTTAGCACACGTTTTTATGTTATAGCGATATTTTTTTATATTTTGTGATTCATTTCATCTATTTTTGTGGTATGATTTCAACATAATCTAAGTGTCGTTTGTTGTTCACACATATTTTAATTGTGCTAATTTTTATTATGATTTTATCAATGATCATAAAATGTTAAATCCTCATTCAATTGATAATTATTTGTTGATATAATCAATCCCAGATAACAAAATATTCTAATTGGATAGCTCACCACTCTATTTTCACCCGTTATGCATCTCGATTAGATAAAGAAAAAATTCAAAAAAATCTAAATTTTAATGGTATATTTATTTTTTTAAAAAAATACTATTTTTTAAATTATAAAATATTTTAATATATTAATTTTATTAATTTTTTTATGCATTATAATCGTAATATATTTTATAATTTTAATAAAAAAATTGATGGTTATTATAAAAAATAGAATAAATCTAAAGTAAATTAGTCTACATACGTAATTAAGGTTTGCAATCTTGGAGTGTGAACCTAAGTTATAGCCATAGTTGTGGCGCACTAAACTACAAAAACAAAGCCGGTGAGTGGTTGTTTCAGTCAAATGTGACTTTAAACTGCAGACTAATGTGACTTGTGTGGCGCGGAAACAAAATCTCTATAAATTCTACTACGATTAGAAAAGTTAAAAATAAGGATTTTACTCTTTAATTGGGGCATTGAGATTTAAGATCAAGGGTACAATATAAACATAAAAATGGACTCTTTTTAAGACCCTTACATCATTTCTCACTGAAAGAAATGTTTAATATAAGGAAAAAAAATCATCTTTAATAAATAGAATAATAATTTATATACATCGCTTGTATTGAAAACTATATAAAATATTGCATATCCACACAGGCCGAATTGATGATATAAAAATCTACTATATAGTATATAATTGTAATCAATACCTCAATCCAACCCTTTGTCTAGACTGTCCTGAAAATCCCAAGAATTGTTAAGAGAAGGCTAGATGGGCGGCTGTGTATCCTCAACTTCAAGCTCAAGAGCAATCAAAACGTTAGGAGGAGGAGGAGGACCGAGTGTGTTAAAACGCTCGTCGATAGCAGCCAAGGTGGTTCACGTGGAGGGTCGTGTTCAGGAATTAAGGCAATCAGTCCAGGCCAAGAACATAGTTTCTCAGAATCCAGGTCACTTCCTTTGCAACTCCGAGTCGATGGCTATTGGCACTTGCGTGCCGCATGTGCCTGATGAAGAGGAGCTTCAACCGGGACAGATTTACTTCTTGTTGCCACTCTCTCAATCCGATAAACCCCTTTCCTTGCCGGACTTGTGTTCCCTCGCCATTAAAGCTAGCGCTGGCCTTGACAGTCGAAGTGTGGACCTCTCCTCCACGAACTCCAAACTCATCCTTAGGTGATCGAGGTGGTAAGATCTATATGTTCTTCTACCAGATTCATTCTGGGAATTTTTTGGCCAATGGTTTTGCACTTTTTTTTTCATATATGTGATTATTATGATATGATTTTGATTGTAAAAGTCAACGTTTTTGGATTGGCGTTTTCACTTTAGGAAAGTAGCCATCCATCTAACTTTGTTAGTCAATTGAACAAAACTTTCTTACTATATGTTTTTGCTGCCTAAAACTTTAATTCTCAATCTTCACCTGCCATTTTGGTTGCTTTTGTATAGTCTTTTCATCATTTGTTTGAGAACAGATTATTGAATTCATCGCCATTTTTGTCCCTTCTGAAGCTTAATATTATGAACTCAAATGGAACTGTAAATACGAGTATACGACCATGTCTAATGAATGGTTTTGGACTGTACATTATCAACATAGTTTTCAGAACCAATCTAATTAATGCTCCAACGTTTTGTAGTAACTGTTGAAATTCAATTCAAAAGGAATTCATTAGGGTGTTTAGAATTTTAATGTTTAACGTAACATATCAGAGATTATGATGTTTATCATTTTTTCTGTCATCCTTAAGACCTTAATAACGAAACTGAGAAGGAACTTCAAAGATAACTTGGATTCGAATGAATCAATTGGACCAAACTCAAAGTTTCATCAACCTTATCAGTAATCACTCGTCAGATTGTGTCAAGGGGACAAGGTATCTAAGCTTCAAGAGCTACAGTTTTGGTCGAACCTCTCAAGTGGTGTGAGCAACTAGCCAATGCCACCATGCCTCCTTGCAAAGTGCCAAGGAACAAAATGGGTTCTCAGTTTGCAGACCTGACAGATCACATGTATGGAGCAAACCAGATATTGTCTAGTGGAACAGTAGTGACCCATCCATGGATTGTTGAAAGTTCTGAGAGGTAGATAGAATCAGCTTGAGAATGTTTTTTTCTGTTACAATATTCCTTTTCCTTTTACAATTTGGGTATGAAAGAGGACATTGTTAAGCATGATTAATCATGAAAATAATCATGCAAGGTTGGATCAATGATATTTTTAACTTTGAAGGTTGGATCAGGAGATGGCTTTAAGCAACTGAAATGGAGAGTACGGTCAGCAAAATCTGATGCACTCAACTGACAGAACAGACCCCGTGCCAAGAGCAAAGATGTGTAGTGTGCTCAACATGACAGTTGAACATGATTGAGCCCAATTCTCTACATTTCACCACATGGCCAGATTTTTTTAAGTCAAATTATCAAATGGGTTCACGTGCTGGTGCAGTTGACCAACTAAAGTTTAGGCCAGGCATTTTTAGAGTCAGACAGATACTCAAGTTGTGTAACTTGTGTTGATTTTGGACTGGTGGAGTTACTGAGCTATGCACCAACTAATGGATGCTTGAAATGATTTTTAAGGAATAGTTCACACCAAAACTGTATGCAAACCTTAATGCACATTGCATAACACATCATAATAATTATAACACAAAATATACCCTATTTCTACTTTGTACAGGAAAAAATGTGAAATTTTACAAAATGGAAAAAGCTTGCAAACTGCATCATGCCCAAGCTCCATGCAATCGATGCATATACAGGCAATCATCTTACTAGTTCTTTAGATATTAGATACCTGAAGGTGAAATTGTGAGGGATCCATTCGATGCCCTTTCGGGATTTGCTCACCAGACATTTTCTAATGCTCTTATGAAGGGATTTCGGCAAAGATTGTTGGACCATTTCGATGATACCAGCTGGACATAAGCTCGAGTCCTTTGCAAATGATTCTACGATCTTTGGTAACAGAATTTTCACATCTTTGCGGATACTGAATGAGGCTCTGATGTACTCTTGTTTTGCAGTTTCCAGCTCTTGAAGTACTTTCTTCGGTGTGTAGGCACGGACCTAATAAAAATAATAAATATGATAAGGAAGGCAGATAATTTACATAAAGATAACACCAAGGAAAACTTCAAGGCCAACTAAATAAATCTATCATCTGTCAACTGGTTCTTAACCAATCCTATCATTGGTGCTAATAGTATTAGTGGAGTGTGTGTGTGTGTCTTGGACCAAAGATGATATAGTACCGCAGGATCGGAATGGTTTCCCGAACAGAGAGCAAAGTGTAGAAGTGGTTCTGGATGTTCAATTGCATATGCCTGCTTTCTGTTTCCAGTTTTAAACTTTGTCCTCGAAGAAATCAATAACCTAAGCCACTACAAGCAGGAGAAACCTTTATCAACTCCACCTTAAAAGATTAGTTAAATTGAGCTCACTGGGAATATTTTCATTGTGTCTGATTCAAAATAGACAAATTCCATCTGCCTTTTCATTCTTTATCTTTCTAACAAAGAAAAAGGCCAAGTGGAACTGTTGTTCATGAATACAAGTTTCTCAAGAAGTCATTTAGGGTAGAGTTTTTTCTCTACAAGATCTTCAACGGTTTTTAGTAATTATAGATTTGAAACCAAGGACATGAAAGACAAAGCTTGAGACTACCTGTCCAGGACGAGACATACGACATCCAAGGATGGAACTCTGTATTGTATCTGCACTGATGGTGTGACCCCCAATGTTATATGCAGCCTGTATAGTACAACTATAAGATAGTACATACTGATACCAGTCTAGTTTCACTATTCAAGAGAAGCAGAAATGAAGGCAAGTTAGCTTACCCTCAAAAATAGAAAGAATCTCTTCACATTATTTTGTGGAATACCATAAGCCAAAAATGCCTACATTATCGATGAAAAGGAATGACATAGTATTATAGCAAAATTGGAGCCAAATCTGTAACATAAGATTCTTTTCATTGATGAGAATACATACATGCATCACTAACGAATTGTGTATGTTTATCCAGAATGCTAGCTTCTCTTCATGTCTCAACTTCCTCGGATCAACTTCTTCTAGTCGAGAGACAAGAGACCTATAACAGAATAATAATTTGATGAACACATGATTAGATGCAAGAGGAGCAGAGATCAAATGTTTGCTAATGATGATTGCGTGTTAGGAGACCCACCTGAAATTTTGTAGTAAGTTTTCAACATCAGCCATTTTTTTACTTTCTCTTAAAATCCATGGCACTTCAAGCATCGTGCTATATGGTCCGCTAAACTCTTTGAGTCCTTCAATGTGGAAAGGGTTATCTAACCGTGTGTCGAAAGTTGAATTATTTCTGAATCCTGGACTCCACATGTCATGCTGATCTTGTGGGGAAAAGGCAGTAGCTGATGACATGGATGAATTGGGAGATGAACAGCTGTTTTGGATCAATGGTGGGTCTGCAAGCTTGCAATATATAAAAGACACACACTTGATCATATCCTCTGAAAGCTTGTTTGGTGTGTCTGGGACATGATCAGAGATTGGAGTGCCAAGATACTCGGCCAGACTGGTTATATTCGCTGCATTCTGAGCAAACTGTAGAGAACCCAGCAAAAGTTAAAACCGCAAGTTCCCCAAAGTGTCATACATATCCTATGAGAGATTATTCTCCAAAAAAGATAATTTGCTCTATTGTGTGCGATCAAAATGAGATGATGATTGAATTACTTTATCTCAAGCCTGGAGAGTGGAAGTATTGCAAGCAGTTATTCCAAAGGTAAACAACATAGGTTATTGCTCATCATATTTCCAGAAACAATAAATTACTAAATGCTTTACTAACATGGACGACCAACAATTAATAAAAAAAAAAGTACAACGAAATACAAATGTTGAGAAGATTAAAAGGTAACAGTAAGTTACCTCCAGCATGGACAAAGGTTGTGACTGACAGGAACGTACAGCTTTATCAGCCAAAGACTCATCTGGTGGAGACGTCCAACTTGGAAATACTGAGCGTTGTGATAGAGTGGAATGACAGCGATGAACACCAGAATCTAATAGTTTTTCTCCCACAATGCCAATAGGCTCCTTCCATGAATTCTCACGGTAACCACACTGCACAGCTGATGTTTCAAGTTTTGATGCATTATTGGGTCCCGAGAACTCCAAAAATCTCCCTCTCAAGGTATCTACTGGTGTTGTTAACCTTTCATCCAGAGGAAATGCCCGACACGGAAATAATGAACGCTGTGATATTGAGGAATGACAGTGATGAACACCGGAATCTAATAGTTTTGCTCCTACAATGGCAATTGGCTCCTTCCGAGAATTCTCATGGTAACTAGACTGTACAGCTGGATTTTCAAGTTTTGATGCATCATTAGGTCTCGAAAACTCCAAAAGTCTCCCACTTGGAGTATCTACTGGCGTTTTTAACCTTTCATCCGGAGGAGATGCCCAACTTGGAAACACTGAACGCTGTGATAGAGAAGAATGAGAAAGATGAATCCCGGCATCTAATAGTTTTTCTCCTCCAATGCTAATAGGCTCCTTCCATGAATTCTCACGGTAACCAGAGCATGCAGTCGAGTTTTCAACTTTTGATGCATCATCAGGTTTCAAAAAGTCCAAAAACCTTTTACTTGGTGTATCTATTGGTGTTTTTAACCTTTCATCACTTCTACTTTGACTATTCACTGGTGTTTTTAACCTTTCATCACCTGTATTTGGGCTATTCACTGGTGTTTTTAACCTTTCAACCCTTTTAGAAGGTGAAATTGAAGACACTTTTAGATCAAAGGCTTTCCTATACAAGGAGAGAAGGTATTGTTCCAAATATACAACTTCCAATTCTAAAACAGCAATTTCCTTGATTAGTTCTGTAGCCGGCTGCAGAGAAGCAATGACAAAGGTCAAGAGGGAGACATGGAGAATATATAAACAAAGAGCAACTCCCATTGGAGTAAGAATCCAAGGGGAAAATTGGCATAAATGAGTTTTCAATTATTCATTGAAGCTAAAAGAAGCAAGCCATGAAGAAGAAGAAAAACAGAACAATACCCAGAGAAATAAGAATTTAGAGGAGTTACCTTAGACATGGACACTGATGTTTCACTTGTATCTTCATGGGAGGAAGTTCTATAACCCAATGCTTTTTCTACAGCACGGCGAATCTCAAATTGATCTTTTAATCTTTTCTCAAGCTGCAAAATCTGCATAAAAGATGTTTAAATTCACATGAGCAACAAAACTTCAAAACTTACGAGCTGCAGCCGAATCTTGGGTCAAAACACCTGAACAGGCCACTCCTGGACTGAATTCAAGCCCTGTAAATACCTAAAATGACTAAAGTGATAATAAAACAGATTCAGTTCCACACCTCTTGCTTCAAAGAGCTTTGGACCTCAGATCTTGGGGTGGGAGATTGCTTCTGGGTTTTGACAGAGTTCTTCAAGTGCCTCACATCCTGGAACCATAAACATAAATCAATCAGCCACTTGTCCAATGGAGAAGTATTCTTCAGCAATAATTCTTTAGCCTTGTATGGTTATACCCCAGTTTTTTCAAGCATAAATACGATATTTTATTCAGCTCCATCTAGATTTATACGGAA
The DNA here is from genome assembly GCA_035048815.1 of Abelmoschus esculentus. Classification (NCBI taxonomy): domain Eukaryota; kingdom Viridiplantae; phylum Streptophyta; class Magnoliopsida; order Malvales; family Malvaceae; genus Abelmoschus; species Abelmoschus esculentus. Next base: position 15,708,455 of record JAUCBN010000034.1, read on the forward strand.
TTCAATTATATGATTCCCACTTTGAACTTTGAACCTCCTGTTATAAACTATCATATGAAGCAATGAAGAGGAAAAAGGGGTAGAAAAGAGAGAGAGAGAAAGAAACATGGGGAAGAGCAGGGAAAAAGAGATCCTTGTAATAATTTATATGGCTGGCACTTTACTATGCCTTTACATTCGATGCATGGGAAAAGTAGTCATTAGTCAAGAACAATAAGATAATCAAATCATTAACTTACAAATTACTTTTTAGAGGAAAAGAAGTACCAGCTTTATGCGATTTGATTCTTCAAGAGAATTATCCAAGCCATCTTCTTCATCTCTTTGCTTATCAGGAAAGCTGCCATGCCATGTGACAAAACCAAGCACCAAGAATCAATACATAAAACTTGCAAAAGGCAGGATTTGGAGCAGCCATTGTGATTCGTAGCCGTGTCATGGCTATTTTGCAAAACTCAAGCAAAGTTTATAACTTTTTTCTCAATTCATCACCCTGTATCAGTGATCCACTTAGCTATCATTTTCAGCAAACCTAGTCTAAAACGGTTTTCAATTAATTGTAAGTTGTAACTCACCAACCACTTATCAATGGCAAACGCCGCTTAAAATAAAGGGAAATCATTTGATGTTTAGCAAAGAAAGGAAACATTTGATGGCAGGTGCCAAATTTCAAGCAGTTTCATGATATAAAGAAATTCCCTTTGAAACTCCATCTGAACCACTAAATGCATTTAATGAAGAACCAAAACTAGGGAGAATGGTCATGGAGCCAAATTAATACGGTTTTCCACTTCTGTGTAAATGCTTAAAGTTCTAAGTTTTTTTCTCTCTCTTTTAAGTAAGCTCCATTTCAGAACTCGTTTAGAGAAAAAAAACTTAACATTTTATACAACAAAGGTGATAGCAAACAAACTAAACTAAAGGATTTTTGAACAGTCACCTCTTGGAACGCTTATGTCTTGACGATGTCACTTTCAACCCCAGAATTTCACTTTCTCCACTGCCTTGAAAACCCATCACTGAGAAAATAGTATCAGAGAGCTAAATTGTTTATATCTGAGCAGAGAAACCAGAAGATAGCTGAAAAAGGAACAAAGTAGAGACCTTTACCAACTAGGCTCCAAAAGAGAGGAGGAAAAAAAAAACAAGGGAACACCAGAGAATTTTGAGGAAGATTGAGAGAAGACAAAAGAACAATTGGGTTCTCAGACTCAGAGTCAGAGACCCTTGATTACATACCAAAACTAAGCTTGTCTTCTTGCATTTTCCTGGGAACTAACCAAAATGCAGAAAGTAATCATTTTGCTGCTAAAAAACAGCCTGAAACTTAGCAGAATTTTTGCATAAAAACCCACAAATACGTCTAAGAAAAGATGAGACTTTTTTGGCTTTTGACCGGTGTTTCTTTCTCTTTCCGTTGAGGAGAGGCTCTTCCTTTTTATTTTTCTTTACATTAAAAGATGTAATGTAAAAACCAGCTCGTAGGCATCAAGGGAAGAAGAAAGCTTTGTTTTTGACACTCTTCCCCCTTAAACGTAAATTGTCTAATGTCCAAAAGTAGACACTGTTCTGCAATCAACCGACTACCACAGGCACAGGTCTCTAACTAGTAGACAAATTGAAGAAAGATAAATAATGGCTACCACTGTTTAGAACTTTAGATCTTAGGGAACGAATATTTAAGTCTTCACAGCCATTTATTTATTGATACCTCCATTAGCCAATCTTCACATTCTTGTTGTTTTCTATTGTTGAGAAGCTAGTGGGAGAGTTGTTGACCATCCCAACTTCCCTGCCTCATGCAGTATGATACTTCAATCCATTCAGTTTCATACATTTGTCTGTGGGATTAAAGTATTAAAGTAAAATGTGCAACTTTTTCATCTCCTTTATCAATTTGTCTGTGGGATTAAACTTAACAAAAGTAAAATTCACTATATCATGATTACAAGAACCAACTAATTTGCAGGTCATTCATTTAGTAATAAGCCAAAATTGCAGGCTACAGGGCCACTTGAAATTATTGTCTTAGCTAACATATATCTTTTCTCAACAAAAATCTGAAAAGAACTAACTAAAGGTCAAGTTTTCCTTCTTTTCCTCCCTCTAACTTTACTGTAGCCATGAAGTTAGCTCAGCACTTTGCCTGAACTTGGTGCATTTCCATTCACAACTTGTTTGACACAAATGTGAAGTATACCAGCCTATCACATGAGTTATCACATGAGTATACATATGACAAAAGTTTCTGTCTCATAATTGGCAAATCAAGCAACTGGCCATTAACAAAACCATCATTTCCTGTATCAAACTGGTTGCTTAACATAGGTGAAATAATGGTTAGTTTGAAAAATAATTGTTGAACTGTTTAAACTAGAAGGCCATGAATTCCCCTAATCTACAGCAAAAGCTGGTATTTGAGTTGGTTTCAGTACCCTAGCAAATAATTTAGGCTATCTAGCAAGCTTCCATTTGATTTTGTTATCAAACGGGTTTAACATCCAATAATCCTTAATAATCTCAAAATCATTTAAGAATGTCTGAACCAATCCCTTCCAAATATAAAGGACCATGAATTAGTTTCTTACAATAACAAATAGGTAAAAGACAAAAGTATCCTCTGACCTCAAAAGGGATGAACTCATAAAAGTAAACATTGGATGCTTAAAAGCCAAAGGAAATGAGGTTTGGTGGGATTTCTCTGTCTAGACCTTTTTTTATGGGATAAATAGGCTCATATGTCCTAACAAGATACACCCAAGTTGTCTTTCAGTATCATAGACACCAACATTTGTCACAGAATCCACAAAATTAAAATAATATATAATGTGTATACATACATACATACATACATATATATATCAATATAATTATTAAGGAGCTTTGACCTTTTCCAACATCAATACAATAAAGTAAGGTTGTGTCATGTGTGTGCTGTAAGGTGGCCAGGTCTCCTTTTTGTCGCCATACTCAACTACTGAGAAAATAAGTTTTCTTTTATTATTAATCACATCAAGTCAGCAACTATGAAGAAAAATAAAGAGTTTGCTTATTGAAAAGCTTTTCCATGAATAATTGTTTAAGGTAATTGACAGCTTCTTTATATTGAGAATGCAGAAAAATCCAAAAGTCTTCTCTATTTTATAAATAGAAGTGTCAATGGATTGGTGAGTTTAAATATAGTGCTAACATTTTTTTAATTGTCTAAATTAATTTGACTTCCAAATATGGGTCTTGAATTTTGTCTAAATTCATTTATAAAATAAAATATTAAAAAAATATAAGTGAGCCAAATAAGTCTAGAATCAAAATTTCCAAATAAGACTGACAGACATACTTCATATATCAATGGAACTTGTCTGTTTTTGTTTTTTTTTTACAAAAACTTGACTGGTTAAAAAATGCCAAGATCAATCCATGTGATATTGACAGAAACCTATGATCCATTCATGTGATATATATATATATATATGTTTATATATATTGTTTATTGAAGATTGAAGATGTGGGATTGTTAATCTAGAGAGCCGTTGAAACTTGGAAATCAGTGAGAAGCTGTAGAGTGAACATCTTGCAGTAGTAGAAAATTCGCGAATCTCGAGCAATCTTTTGGTTAAATATATTCAACTCAAGGGATCAATGAAGACAAATTAGAAAAGAAAACAAAAAAGAAAGGAATTTGCCTGGAAAAACTTCAGGAAATAATGAAAAATAAAACATGTTAGTTCATGTACCATTCATGGTTCATTGTGTCTATTCTCGATTAACCTGTCAAACCGAGTCGTATGAAAGTAATTCAAGACTCTCCCTTTTCATAAATTCGAACTCAAAACGTAATGCACAAATGAATGTACTATAGACAAAAATACTAATCAATCTAAAATATTTTAAGAATACGGATTCGAATAAATAAAAATACATACGAAAATATTAAAATCATAAAGCACTGTGGTACTGGAAGAAAATTGTGAAATGAATGTGTATCTGCCATCATTTTGCACTCAAGACTGTGTTTTTAGTAAGAAAAAAGGACAATTCAGATTAACAATGATGAAACTGGCCATGTTATATTTTCCTTTTCCAAAAAAAATGTGAGTCAGAAATCATAATTTAAAAGGCACATGCATCACCCATGCGTCTCTCAAGCCATAAAAGGACTGGGGACTAAAGTGTGCGTCTGTCCCTTTAGTTGGCCAAACAAAACCACTGAATCTATACAAAATGTCAATCTAATCTAATCCGAAACTTAGTTCAGTTGATTTATACTTAAATAAATTTAAATTCGAATCAATTTCAAGAACCGTTATCCTATTTCGGAGCCGTGTCCCGTGGATTCCCACAAATGTCTAAATAAGGGTATCTCTCCCTTCCCACGTCCCAACAAAACTCGATTTCAACAATGGAAACAAGTCCTTCGATGCTTAAACTTAAATTATTCTTTCATACAAATCCACTGTTTTTTTTTGGACAGAATCCAAATCCACTGCTTTAATCAAACTCCTTTTCAGCTTATGTATGTGGATGTAGTCCTTGTCATGTACTGAAACATGTCTTTCCTCTAAAATCAAGACTTAAAGATTCAACCTTTTTGTAAAGAAAAAAAAGTAAAAGCATGTTTTTCCTCTAAAAGATGTAATGTGCTTCATATTGGATGTTGTTTTAAAACATTGATTACTTCAACTAATTTTGACAAACAGTAAAGCAGGCAGAATGAAACAGATGTAATATTCAGCTCCTTTTAAGCAGAATATCATCTGTTGTCTTCTGAACTTTAGGGTTTAAACTTTCTCAAGACTTAGAGGAAGATGATGGAATAAAGGGATATCCACCAAGAAAAGGAGAAATGGTATATTTGGAGCAAAAGGGCCATTATCAAAAGACAGGAGTAGGGCCAACACAAAGCTGGGATATCCCCCACCTGTTCTTTATTCCCTCTGTTTTGGGACTTAAATAGTTTGTTGTTGTTTTATTGGGCTGAAGTTTTAAGACCCAAATGACTATCCTTAACAGGCGTCTGTCTGGTTAAGCAAGATGCCGTAGACCATGCTTGAAAGCCAACTATCCCACATCATCAAGTTAATACCATTCTTTGTAGGTTAAGTTGCAGAAACCAACAGCTTACGTTCGTCCCTTCGGGGACATCCGATAAAATTGGAACGATACAGAGAAGATTAGCATGGCCCCTGCGCAAGGATGACAGAATGTCTCACAAAGTACCTAATCAGACTCTCCTGGCAAGTCCAGCTTGTCATAACATGTAATGTCTTAATTTGGGTGAGCTAGTTGATTATATAAATATTAGATGTATTTTCCATGATGTTGATGATAATATTAAGCTAAAAATGATCTCTTAAGTTGTTTTCACTGTTCCCTTTAGTTTTTTGCTTACATTTAAAGGGCCCTTGAACTTGGAGGCTTGTCATATGTCTATCTATACCCGTGCTTGAATATGCATCTCCATATGTGTGTCGAACATGAGTACCGAGCATGGAATCGGAGAAAGTTCTGTCTCGGTCACTTTTTTGTTTACTTCAAGAAACACGGAGTCGTTGCAATGTAAGTTGGGTTTGCTTCATTCTCACAGTTGGTGTTGCTGGTGTGCTATTACTATCATTGCACTTAATTTATTAGCTTATCAGGACTGCATTGGAGTTGAGCTGTTTAATTAATGTTTATAATACAGTGGCCTTCTCAGTATATGACCCAAAAATGGCTAAAGTTTCGGATTTTGATCATCCTTATCATTCATTCATAAGGCACCTTCTTCCCCAAAACTCCCTACTTTCCTTTCCCTTCTCTTTTAGTATGTATTTATCCATTGATTTTCCACTTCATTGCAGGATAAAAACAGACTACAAAAACCAGCATTGGTGTTGCAAAAAGTCTCTAGTTTCTGGCTTGAATGGACTATTTTATGGCTGTGCGTATGATCTAATTGGTCTTAACTTGAAGATGCACATGAAGACAACGTGGAAGCTTGCTTCCATGGCCCTGAACTTCTTAAACTCCAATGGTTTTGTTGCTATAGAATCAGCATTTCTCAAATTTAAAAGTAAGGTCAAAATATGATGAAGACGGTTCAAACGGGATTAAAACTTCTTAAATTAATGTATGAATATCATCTTTATCCATTTTAGGATTTATGAAAATTATTCTTTGAGATTATAATACAAGTTTAAATTGTAATAACATATATATTAACTTCTCGAAGGCACCTTTTGACAGAGAAACAATATTTTTATCTTTACCTGTTTATTTTATATATTTATATAATTTTTTAAAATAATACATAAAGTTACGTTTTATTTTGATATTCTATCGTTAAAAAGTTAACATTTTGATTAAGAGTGAAAAAAAATACATAAGAAAAAAAATTACATATAATAAATTATTACGTTATTTTCTTTTCTAAAAAAATACATAAGAAAAAAAATTACATATAATAAATTATTACGTTATTTTCTTTTCCTTCATCATTATGTAATATATTTTTTATAATTTTAATTGATATATTATTACGTTATTTTCTTTTCCTTTATCATTATGTAATATATTTTTTATAATTTTAATTGATATGACATATTAATTAAAAAGAAAAAGTGATGTGATATTCTATCAAACTTTATTTTCTTTCTTAATTGGTCTGTTATTAAATTTTAAAAATAAAATATTAAAATAAAAATAAAATATAACATTAAAAATTATTTTATCAGAAAATACTAAAATAAACAAAAATAAAATACTAAATATGTAATTATTTTATAAAAAAATATCGTGTTTTAAAAGTGATTATCAAATCAATTTCTGCAGCGGAAAAGTTCGTACAGAAGGAAAAATTATATTATGGGTCAGCCTCATCACGTGTCTATGGGACTAACTACTAAAAATTACCCACCTTATCAATTTTTCCATGTCATATTTTTTTTCCCAAGTGAATTTTCACTTGAAAAATTAAAAAATAATAAGGTGGGTAATTTTTAATAGTTGGTCTCATGAATAATATGGTGCGACTCACCCATGATATAATTTCTCAGATTTTAATTTAACCTAATCGTTTTGTTTCTTTGGAAGGAAAAGATTTTGATTTTAGCTCTTAAATTATGTTTTTATGTTTTAAGTATAAAAACTATTTTTGTCAATAAAAAGAAACTTTAACTCAATTTTTTTATTATTTTTTCTTTGGACTTCTATTATGGGCTAATTTTTTTTATTATAGTAAGTTAATATATTTGCATATCATAATACTTAATGAATTTAATAATAAAATAAATTAATATATTTTAAAATTTAATAATATAATATTTATACCAAACAGTTTATTTTTAAAAAATATTTTTCAAAAATAATAGTTAAATCACAAATAAAATTTTTAAAAATTACGTGAAGTAAACCCTCATATTATTAGTTTTTATTTATTAATAACTAATTCATACTAAGTTTTATAAAAATTTATTATAAAAATAAAATTTTTAACTCAATTTTTTATACAATTTAACAATATCACCCTTTTTTTATTAAAATTATTTATTAAATTCAATTTAATTATTGTTTTAAGATAAGAAAAAAATAAAGATAAAGATTTGATATATATATATATATATATTAAATATGATAAAATAGTCCTCCTACCCATAGACTTTACACAGTAATCAAAACCCCGAGACGATGCAGTCTAAATTCGCATCTCGATGCCTAACAACACGTCAAGTTCCAAACCAGTATTAATAAAATCAACTACGAAAGCCTTCTCTCCCAACAAAGTACAAAAACAGAGTATAAACAGTAACACACCCTAAAACAGACAAAACCCAGTTTATGTTTGGTCTTCCAAAGGAGGAGACACGTCTTCACACGCCATCTTTGAAATTTTCCTTTTTCAACCATATTTCCTTTTGTTCTCCAATTTTGGCCACGGGGGACATATATGCCCATCTCCCCCATATAACTCACGAACCACCACATCTATAATCTATTGAGTCCCCTAGCCTAGACCAACTCTAACACACACCCAAAACCAAAAACAACCATGCCAAGATAAAATTTGGGTCATCTTCCTTTTTTAATCTCTTTGTATGGAATTGGAAGGTAAAAAAATTATATGTATGCATGTCACATTTTGCTGTAGATTTCGAATTATATGGTTCTTGTTCTGTGACCTAGCTGCTATTTGCTGTTGTTGTGCTGTTTTTCTTTTCCTCTCCTGCCCTAAAGATGTTAGTCATGTTATTATTACTTGTCTTGCCCCTTCCCCCATCTAAAAAGAACCTGTTAACTTAAATGTAATGAACCCTCTCTGCTTCCCCTTGTAAGTTCACCCAAAATATTTTCGATTTCTTATGTATATTATATGTTATGTGATTTGGGGATTGTACATCTTTCTTTACTTCTATGATCTGCAATTTGGATTGGACCCACCCACACCATGTTATTACACTAATTTGGGGGGTTCTGTGGTTATATTTACATAATTGAATTTGATTGAAAAATGGTTCCTTTTTATCATTTTTCTTTTGGGGTTGTCATTGTTGTTGTTACAAGATTAATGAATGGGGTATTTTGTTTATCGTGTTAGGGTTTTGTGACAATTCTGTTTCTGGGTCTTGTTTGTTTGGGGTTTTGTTTTGGTTTTGAGGTGGATTTTAAGATCTGGGTCTAGCTAGCATGGTACTGTTTGTTTGGAGGAATAGCTTTAGGTTTCGTCAGGAACCTACACTTGCTATTTAATACACTATATATTCTACATAAATGTTCTTCGAATACATGGAAAGTTTATAATATTATGTTTATATATACATATATTCTTTTCTGATTTGCTAATTATATTGCCGCAAATGTTTGTAATTTCTTTCTTTTCTGAAGTTAAATGAATTTTTGTGCTGCCAAAAGACCTTCAGCTTTAGCACTTTTTTCCTGGAAGCTGTTATGTCCTTTAAAGTACCTATCTTGATGCCTAGGAAGGACTTTTCTATGATTTTCTTCAGTTTCCGTTATATGTCATTGCACCATCTGACTGTAGTATGGTGTGAGCTTTGTTTGGACAGGAAATTGACTTTGGGGCCTATTGATATTCACAACTTTCAAGGGAGAATCTAATTGCTTGGAACATAGGATGGGCGACTTATTGCCAAATGTGCACGAGAATCCAGCTGGAAGGCAAGATGCAGACCAAGGCACAAGGGTTGAATTTCCATTTTCTGAAGAACACCATAGTGGATCTTCAGATAATGATTGTCACATTGAGGGCCAAAGATTATCTTGTGGATCACATGGTTATGAAGATCATTCGAATGCACAGAATTGTTGCACTAGACTCGACTTGGCCTCTGAAAACTCTCATTTAATTGTTGACACCATCGAAAGTGAATCGCCAAGCAACAACAGTTCAGAGTCCAAGTGGTTGGAGCGTGATGAATCTGTGGCATTGTGGGTCAAGGTAGCATTTCTTGCTTTAGTCGTGAAATAACATCTCTTATACAATGATTATGGTTTTGATTCGCATTACTGCAAACATTTTTAGGATGTGTTCTCACATTATGCCTTGCGTTTATTTTCTTGGATTTGTGTACTCGTTATCTATTTATGCTCTTAAATTTCCTTTATATAATTATATTGCCATCTGAATATTATTATCTCTATGAAATTCTTTTATAGTCAATAAATTAATATCGCTTTTACTAATTACTTAATTTGCTAGTCGATAAAAATACATGCAGCATTTATCTTCATGTTGATACTGTTCTGTTTTTTCAAATTTAGTGGAGAGGAAAATGGCAGGCTGGCATCAAATGTGCAAGGGCTGACTGTCCATTATCAACTATAAAAGCAAAACCAACTCATGATCGGAAGCAGTATTTTGTGATATTTTTTCCTCACACCAGGAATTATTCTTGGGCAGACATGCTGCTTGTTCGATCTATTAATGAATTCCCTGAGCCTATTGCATATAGGAATCATAAAGTTGGACTAAAAATGGTTAGAGATTTGTCTGTTGCAAGGCGGTACATAATGCAAAAGCTAGCTGTTGGTTTGCTCAATATGATTGATCAGTTTCATTGTGAGGTATTGTTTTCTTCTTTCCAATCCTTTTTATTTGATATATTACTAAATTCATCTCTGCTCCCATCTTACCAGAGTTCTGTTTCTGCATGTGTAGGCTTTGATAGAGACAGCACGTAATGTGATTGTCTGGAAGGAATTCGCCATGGAGGCTTCACGCTGCACTGGTTATTCTGATCTTGGAAATATGCTTTTGAAACTTCAACGTGTAAATTCTTCACTTGGATCCTTGTTGATAAATTATAATAACGTTGGAGGTGTTAGGAACATGAACATAAAAAAATTGTGTTTGATCTTCCGTACTACATCTGAGCTCTTAATTTAATTTAATATATTTACACTTCTATGAGAAACTCATTAAAATACCTGTTCTTTTGCCTTTCATTGAACTTTTTATTAGACTTTTATTTGTTACTATGAGATGATATCCTTAGGGGATATAAATGGTCATTAATCCTACTTGTAGAGTTCATGTTTGTTGACCAGAGTTATGGAGTGACTACTTTCAAATATCATAGCTACTCTGCTGTCCACCATCGCGTTTTAATTAATCCATCTCTATCTCCTCTGTTAACACGTGCGCTAAAGATATAAGCTATAGCATTTCTTTGTTGCAGATGATATTGCAGCGCTACATAAATGCTGACTGGCTTCAGGAGTCTTATAGCTCATGGGTACAACAATGTCAGAATGCACATAGAGCTGAATCCATTGAATTGCTAAAGGAGGTATGTCTTACTGTATGATTGCTCTTTTATGTTAAATTCCAGTGCATATTTAAATAGAATCTGATTAGAAATTATGATTCTCAAATGTCTTCCTCAAGCTGTACAATTTTTGTCACCTAATATCAACTGCCAACCCTCTCTCTTCCACCTCAAAAGCGTTTACCAAGGCATTCCATCAAGGCAAACAAGGCCATCGGTTGCATATATTTATTATTACAGGCTGTGGACTGTTCTTCCGATTTCCTAGCCTATTTGACATATAACTAATATTATTTTGCCTTTGTATTTGATTCAGGAACTGTTTGATTCTATACTATGGAATGATGTAAGGTCTCTTGGGGATGCACCAGTGCAATCCACACTTGGTTCTGAATGGAAAACATGGAAGCATGAAGTTATGAAATGGTTCTCAACATCTCACCCTGTATCTACTGCTGGAGCTATTGATAATCAGAAGATTGATGATCCCTCAAACAAAAATCTTCAAGTAAGCAGGAAGAGGCCCAAGCTTGAAGTCCGCCGTGCAGAGACACATGCCTCCCAAATGCAAAGCAATGGTTCTGATCAAACTATGACTGTTGAAATTGACTCTGGTTTTTACAGTAGCCGGGATGTTGTAGATGTCAACATGCCAACACCAGGAGTTTGTAAAATGGAAGAAGAGAAGGATCAAACCACACCAGTGGATGTATCAAATAATCTGACAGACAGATGGGACAATATTGTGGTTGAACCAAGGCATTCTGTTCCCATCCACACCAACAGTGTTGAGAAAACACCGGCAAGTGAAGAGGTCAATAGCACCTCAGCTCTGCATATTCAGCCAAAAGAGTTGGCATTAGTGCATCTGAATGAAGCAGTTGCTAAGAAATCCGTAGATACTGGGAGTAAAAACCGGCAGTGCATAGCATTTATAGAATCGAAGGGAAGGCAGTGTGTGAGGTGGGCAAATGAAGGGGATGTTTATTGTTGTGTGCACTTGGCTTCTCGTTTTATAAATAGCTCTGGAAAAGCAGAAGGAACACCTCCTGTTGATACACCAATGTGTGAAGGTACTACTGTGCTTGGCACTAGATGCAAGCATAGGTCGCTACCAGGCTCTTCATTCTGCAAGAAACACAGACCCAAAAGTAACACAAATAATGTCTTGCATTCTCCAGAGAACGCACTAAAAAGGAAGCACGGGGAGATCATTCCCAGTTCCGAGGCCACATATTGCAGAGATATTGTTTTGGTGGGAGAAAGTGAAAGTCCCCTGCAAGTGGAGCCAGTGTCAGTAATTGGGAGTGATGCATTCCAGGGAAGAATCAGTTTAATTGAGAAGCCTGAACATTCAGGGAAGGATCATGATATCACTGAATTACTGCATTGCATAGGCTTATTTTCGAATGTTGGTTTTGATCCCTGTCCCGAAAGTCCTAAGCGGCATTCATTATACTGTGATAAGCACCTTCCCAGTTGGCTCAAGCGTGCTAGGAATGGTAAGAGCAGGATAGTATCCAAAGAAGTGTTTCTAGATCTTTTGAAGGACTGTTATTCACTTGAGCAAAAAATGCACTTACATCAAGCATGTGAACTTTTCTACAAGCTCTTTAAAAGTATTTTATCTCTAAGAAACCCAGTTCCTGTAGAAGTCCAACTTGAATGGGCCCTTTCTGAAGCTTCAAAGGATTTTAGAGTTGGAGATATTTTGATGAAATTGGTTTACAATGAAAAGGAGCGACTCCAAAGCTTATGGGGCTTCACTGGCAATGAAGGTGCACCTTTGTCCTCCGTTGTGGAAGAACCAGTTTCCTTGCCATCGGCCATTAAAGATAGCTTTGATGATGATAAGACTATTAAGTGTAAAATTTGCTCAGTGGAATTTCTTGATGACCAACTGCTGAGCACACACTGGATGGAGAATCACAAAAAGGAAGCACAATGGTTCTTTAGAGGTTATGCTTGTGCAATCTGTCTGGATTCATTTACTAACAAAAAGTTTTTAGAATCCCATGTTCAGGAGAGACACCATGTGCAATTTGTTGAACAGTGCATGCTTCTCCGATGCATTCCCTGTGGCAGCCATTTTGGCAATACTGATGATTTATGGTTGCATGCGCAATCAGCTCATCTTGTTGATTTTAGACTGTCAAAGATCGCTCAACAGCATGATCAATCTGCGGGTGATGAATCTCCACTGAAACTTGGGCTTGGCAACTCAGTTTCAGTTTCTTTGGATAATAATTCAGAGAATGTAAGCAATTTTCAAAAGTTTATTTGCAGGTTCTGTGGCTTGAAGTTTGATTTGCTGCCTGATCTTGGCCGCCATCACCAGGCTGCTCACATGGAAGCAAGTTTAGCTAGCTCCCGTGCCCCTAAGAAAGGGGTGCGTTATTATCCTTATAAACTAAAATCTGGGAGACTTAGCCGTCCTAGATTTAAGAAAGGTCTCGAAGCAGTGTCATACAGAATCAGGAACAGGGCAACTGCCACTATGAAGAAACGCTTGCAGGCATCAAAGTTGATCGACACTGACACCATTAGTGTAGAGCCTGATGTAACCGACACTGCTAGTCTTGGTAGATTAGAGGAATTCCAGTGTTTTTCCCTTGCAAAAATTTTATTTTCTGAAGTTCATAAAACAGAAGAGCGGCCTAATAACTTGGACATTTTGTCTATTGCTCGCTCTTCTTGTTGCAAAGAGAGTCTCAAAACATCATTGGAAGAGAAATATGGAACATTACCGGAACGAATGTATCTTAAGGCAGCCAGGCTTTGTAGTGAGCATAACATTCAAGTCGAGTGGCACCAAGATGATTTTGTATGTTTGAATGGATGTAAGCCTGTCAAGGACCCAGATTTTCTGTCCCCGTTAATGCCCCTTGTTAATGGTTTAGAAGGCCACCAATCAGCAGATTCTTTGGATCGAGTAGATGAGGGGGAATTGGATGAGTGTCACTGTATCATTGATTCACAATATTTTAGACAAATGCCCATGCAGAAAGCCAGTGTCTTGTGTGATGACATAAGTTTTGGGAAGGAATCGGTTCCAGTTGCTTGTGTAGTGGATGGTGTTTCTAATTCTCTTAACATCTGTGGTGATGTCTCCAATGACCAAAATGCTGTATCCTCCATGCCATGGGAAAACTTTACTTATGTTGCAAAATCTTTGCTCAATGAATCCCTTAAACTTGATGCCGAGGTACCTTTGTGTTTGTATTATTATATCCTTTTTTCCTCTATTTCCACTTCATATAGATTCCTTAGGATTATTCCTCAATGGAGTGTACATCACATGTATCAATGGCGTTAGCACATAAGTTCTTTGATACTTGATAATTTCCCTTACCTAGAGATTTCTGGGTTTTGTTTGATAGTACCATCAAATGCAGTTATTAGGACAACAGGCATCATCCTTTCTCCATGGCTTGTATCTCACCCTTCACATGATGGAGTGCATTTTTATTTGCTTTGATAGGTTTATCTCTTTTGTGATTTTTCCTTTTAATTCTGTACATATCTTTTCAGAGTTTACAACTTGGATGCACCTGTTCCAATTCAACATGCCGTCCTGAGATATGTGATCATGTTTATCTCTTTGATAATGATTATGAAGATGCAAGAGACATACATGGGAAATCCATGCGTGGTAGATTTCCCTATGATGACAAAGGTCGAATTATCTTGGAGGTACTTTAATTCTTCTTCTGTCAGCCATTACTATTTTCACTGTAAAGCATCATAGTTTTGCTTGCTTATATTTCTTCTCAAACCACTTATAAAAAAGTACACGTCATTATTTGCTTGAAGACTTTTTGAAACAGTTTTTCAGATACTTCTATTGTCTGCTGTTTCTCACTCTGCAGTAAATAGTTTATAACGTTAATTAGTGTGTTTTCAATCTGATTTGATACTAAAAGCTTATCTCAGCTGCATTCACTACATTTATTAGTAAAAGAACTTTTTAGACAAGTATATGTGACCACTTAGACTAGTTGGCATATTTGCCGCTCTTTTTTATTTTGGTTTATATCTTGTGATTAAGGCCTTTGAAACTGTGCAGGAGGGTTACCTTGTCTATGAATGCAATCACCGGTGTAGCTGCAATAGAGCATGTCCAAACAGGGTTTTGCAAAACGGAGTACGAGTGAAATTGGAAGTATTCAAAACAGAGAATAAGGTATTGATTTCAAGTTTTTTTTTTTTTTTTTTTTTTTTGTATTCTAAAGCTTTGTTTTTTTCTTTATGTTTCTTCACGTTGATCTTCAGGGCTGGGGAGTCCGGGCTGGTGAACCAATCTTGAGTGGCACATTTGTGTGTGAGTACATTGGTGAGATTCTAGACGAGCAGGAGGCAAACAATAGGCGCATCAGGTTTCTACTCTTGATTTATGAAGATTCTTTTTCAATTTATTGTTGCTTTGATGTTTTGTGTAGAATGGGCTCTATGATCAAATTTCAGGTACAATCGAGATGGTTGCAACTACATGTATAATGTTGATTCTCATATCAATGATATGAGCAGATTGATTGAAGGACAGATCCAATATGTAATTGATGCAACCAAATTCGGAAATGTTTCTCGGTTCATCAATCATAGGTGAGTACACATGCTATAACATCACGTATCAAAATGTTTTTCCTCGTCATTCTGGTATATTCAATGTTTTTATATTGATCATTTTTCATTGTTAGTAAGACTACTCTTGACAACAACTTTGTCTTATTTCCTTGTAATTCTCTCCAGTTGCGCTCCGAATCTTGTGAATCATCAAGTTCTTGTTGACAGCATGGATTGTCAGCGTACTCACATTGGGCTCTATGCCAGTCAAGATGTAAGCAATTCTCAGCATCGTCTCGACTTATTTCTTCTACCAAGATGTTGTAGGACTGATAACTTAAACTTGAGTATCCTTTTTTTTTCAAGTGTTTTACATGTATTAATTCCTGCATGTTTTCATTTTACATTTTTGCAGATAGCTATAGGTGAAGAGTTGACTTTTAACTATCGTTATGATCTGCTGCCTGGACAAGGACATCCATGTCAATGTGGGGCTTCTGCCTGTAAAGGCCGCCTTTACTAAACTGTCGATGAGCACCAAGGGGTCTCCATGCCCATCTAAATCCTGCCTTTCTAGATCACAAATGAGGATGCATGGCACTAACATAAGTGCTCTACCTCCAATCCGGTCACAGGACTATATTTGGCAGTTGGTTCTTGCATCAAGGCAACTGATTAACTGCCAAATTTCAATTGATCATGCAAGCTCCAGACAGAACATGCAACTTCAAACTTCTGACATGGAATTTTCGACCATTGTCACCTATGCAATTTCTTCTTTCTAAACGAGCTTCAAGAAAACAGACGAAAGCATACAGTTCAACAATTTGTTCCTTCGTTTCGTTCATGCTATTTCAATACCCAGATAAGAACATAAATACAACTATGTTTCATGTCTTAAACTCGCAGATTAAAACAGACAGATGTTGCATTAATGAAGTCCTTTAAGTTCCTATTTTTTAGATTCTATTTAAGAGTATAAGATGGCCTAACCATGGCACATGAGTTCAGCTCCACCACATGAAGAAATGATTCATGAGAGCTGTGAAGTGGGCCAAATTTCCAGCCAGAATCGTTCACGCCATCTTTTGCAGATGGAACCACTGATGATGAAAAACTCCTTTTCACTTTTCATCATGGCTGAAAGCACATTATTGCTTTGCACCACAGCATTTTTATAAACGGATTGAATAGGGGAAATGAAGGGAAATGGTTTTGGGTTTTAAAATTTTATATTATATATTTTAAAAAAACTTAATCCAACATCTCACATTTTTAAAAAAAATTATATATTTAATATTAAAAAATAACAAAAGATCGTAATTTTTAAAAAAAATTAATTAAGTTCACGAAGAGTTATTTAAACTTGTGACTTTTAAGAACAACAACAGTTCTGTTAACCACTTGGCTAGAAAACTCGTGTTAAATTTACACATTTTTACAAACTAAATTATTCAACCGAAAATATTGGAAAATAGAATACACTGCTCCTAATTATTGGTACCACCTTTTTTTTTTCAATTTAGAATTTTCGATGTTGGTTAGCAATTTAAAATTTGATTATCTATAATTTGAAAAATTAAATGAGAAAAGAAAAAAATCTCTAAATCTCATTTTTATTTATAGAATATAAATTTAAGCTTCGTTTGATGAGGATTTTTTTAATGTTAGTTCGAGTGAAAACGCCCGTTTAGAATAAAATTAAAATTTTATCTTTTTAAAATATTTGTTTGAAAAAAATTAAGAGTTAAAACATATATTTAAAGAGTAAAAGTCTCTTAATTGTAAAATTAAAATTTTATCTTTTTAAAATATTTGTTTGAAAATAAATTAAGAGTTAAAACATATATTTAAAAAGTCTTTTATCCCATAATTGTATTTCTTTTTATTTTTTATTAAAATTTTTAAAATATTAATTTTTAAACCTTACCCTTAATTTTAATTCCTTACATTTTAAATAATAAGATCTTATATTTTAAAAAAATATATTATATCCATAATTTTTTAAACTATAACCATAATTTTTAACCTTAAATCTTAAACTCTAAGCTCACCAATTTAAATTGAATTCATCAATAAATGCACGATTAAAGTATAAGATTAAGACAAAAAAATACAATTAAAAGATAAGAAATTTCTATTACATCAATAAGATGCAAATTGTCTACCTCTTTTTCATGTTTCTATTCGTGTATTTGTTTTAAATTAAAGGGTTTAGGGCGTAGGATGTAGGGTTTTAGATTAAGAGTAGTAGTTAGAGTGTAGAAAATTAAAAATATGATATATTTTTAAGGCGTAAAATTTAAGGTTTAGAATATAAAAAATAAAATAATAGTTAAGGTTATACAGACCTTTTGGTTTGGGAGCATCCATATTTTCACCCTTGCTAAATTGTCATTCCCAATCCCCAGTACCATCAAAGAGAGTTGGATTTTAGCTTCGCATGCTTCATCATCGAGTTTCCCCCACAATCACCTCACCAATTCCCACGTTGAGTTTTGACAAACCAAATTTAAAGGAAAAAAAAAACATCTTTCTTGTCAAATAATTAGCCATTTCAATCAACTCACACCAGGCGCTATTAGTCATGAAACCACCACTCCCTTCTGCATAGAAAATCCAGTACCGGCTCATGAAAGCAACCCACAAATTATATGGGGGTTAGCAGTTCCTCTCTCTCCCCTTTCGAAATAATTAAAAAGGTTGAAATTTGATTAAAGAAAAGGGAGCTTGTTTGATTACAAAGCAAGTGTTTTCAAAACAAAAGAAACAACATTTAGGGTGGCAACTGGCAAAGCGGTGCAAAAAAGTAGAACACTGAGAAACTGTGTTGTAGAAGCTAACTAAACCGCATCAAGTTGGTTCTTTTTCTGTAGTTTATTTTTACTTTAGCTGTTCTGTGTTTTTCTTTATACAAATATTATTAGTAGGTGACACTTTACTCATTATTCTGCTCTGGGCGAAGTATGAGTTGAACCGGGTCCATTGATGCTTGACACACCAGAGCACTTTCACTCGATCATTTTAGGCTCCAGTGACCAGTGGGCTTAGAAATAACCGATAAAAAATGAGGGTTTTTCAGGGTAGATCCCAGGTTCCACATTAACATCACTACATCAGTCTTCCTTCAGCTGAGGCTCTAGTGTTTGTAAGTTTTGAAGATTGTCTGTGTGGGATATTAACAAATTGGTAATCTTTTGTTCTGCCCGTTTCTCATTTTTATAGATAAGAAGACCTTTTAAGTTTCTTTCTTAATCCCCCTTTTATTCTTCTCTGGGATTGTTCTATCTCTATAGTCATAGGAGAATCTGTCAAGATTTTGACTTTTTATTTTCTGGACTTTGTTGTTTGTATTGATGATATAATAATTAATAAGTGTCTTAAAGAAACTTTAGCCTAGCTTAGTTTGGATAGCTATTTAGATTTGTTTCGTCTTAGGAAAGCTGCAAGTTAGGGTGCTTTCAATTTGTTGTAGTTTTGTTCCAAATAAGATCTTATTTATTGTTTTAGTCTGGTTTGTATAGTGTTTTCTGGCAAGGAGAGAGCTTAACTGGTTACTGTATAGAAATCTTTTAGCTGCTTTAACTGGGGGAGGGGGGGGGGGGTCTGCACTGTGCACAATTTTCTTGCAATAATGGATTGAACTCTTACCAAATATGGCTGAAATTAGAGTTAGTAAGGTAGAGCAAGGCCAAACCAAGATTAGAAATGTTCCAATTGCTGTAACCCCTGAAGGTTTTTGGTGTTGTCCCGCTCCTGTTGTGTTCCAAAAGACTCTCAAACCACAAAATGCTCCAAATAAACCCAAATCATCCTCACCACCGCCAAAGTCTAATGTTCAGAAGAAACAAATCCCACTTACTGAGAAGATACCAACGATCCCCTCAATAAGATCCGCAGTTACCTCCAATGATCAAAGAAGTTTTACCCCAGATGATCCTGGTGTTGGTGCTCCAATAGTTCCAGAGAGACCGCCAAGGCCTAAGGTAGAACATGTGCCGAGGAAGGTGGCAATTGAGTTTGGGGAGCCAGGGACCAGTGATATGAAGGTGATTCTGCTTGGCAAACAGGGGTATTGTGTTAAGTTGAGTGTTCACAAGAAAGTGCTATTGGAGAATAGCAGTTTTTTCACTGAAAAAATTTCTCAACAAGAACCTGGTTTGTCTTGCCTTGAAATTGATGATTGCAAGGATGCTGAAATTTTTATCGAGACTGTTGGACTCATGTACTGCAAAGAAATGAAGCAGCGATTAATCAAACTAAGTGTATCACGTGTACTCCACATTCTGAAGGTAGTTTATTTCGAACTGAACAAATAATAATCTTAGATTTTTACTCAACCGTGTTATCATCACTCTTTGAGGTTCATAAATGCTAATTAAGAGACATGAAGGCATATCATTCTGCATAAATCATGGTTGGAAATGAACAAATCTTCTGTTGCAAGTTTATGTGGTGTCATTTGGTTAGTCCTTCATGTAACTTTTTCTTGCATCTCCAATACATTTTATATTTATGCTATACAATATAATATAATTTCTGAATGAAGTTGGATTTGTTGATCAATTAGCCACTTCATTACAATAAATTTTTGCATTGTCGTATATTTCAATCCCTGGATGGTAATATATGTTAATTGAAAGTTCACCTGGATGTTGATGCACATCCAACAATCTCTTTAGTCATAAACTCCAATACATGTAGCATTTAGTTGTAAAATGTCATGTTTTGCTTTATGTGATTGTGAAAGCAGCTTCTGTATTTTTAAAGTTTTTTGTCCCTTTATGATTTTTTATCGTGAACTTCTTTGCAGGTTGCTGAACTACTCGGTTTTAATTCATGCATACTTTCTTGCTTGGAATACTTGGAAGCAGTTCCTTGGGTTGACAAAGAGGAAGAAGAAAAAGTGGTTGCTTCAGTTCTGAGGCTCCAGGGGGAAGGTATTGGGGTTGCACCAGTATTAAAACGCATCTCTTCTGATGTGTCTAATTCCCCTAGTGACACAATTTCACACATTATGGAACTTGTTCTAAAAAGCAACGAGGAGAGAAGCCGGCGTGAAATGAAATCTATAGTATTGAAGCTTCTTAGAGAGAACAACAGTCTTCCAAGCTATGCTGATTCAGCTGATGTCTTCAATGAAACTGTTTATATGTCATGCAGAAACTGCTTGGATTCACTCTTGTCGCTATTCAAACTAGCACTTGAACCAGATTCCACTGATAAACCCATGGACACCAAAGAACCTGTGGTGAGACAAATAGCTTTGGAAGCTGATAATCTCTCATGGTTGCTTGAGATTTTGGCTGACAGGCAAGCAGCAGATGAATTTGCACGGATTTGGGCTTCCCAGCAAGAGTTGGCAACATTGCATTCAAAGCTGCCGATTGTGTCTCGTTACCATGTTAGCAACATTACAGCTAGGCTATTTGTTGGAATTGGAAAAGGGGAGTTGTTACCTGTGAAAGACACTCGTCAACTGTTGTTACAGACCTGGTTGCAGCCGTTGATCAATGACTACAGCTGGTTGCAACATGGCTGCAGGTCATTTGATAGGAAAGTTGTGGAGGAAGGTATCGGTAGGACAATCCTAACATTGCCTCTAGAAGATCAGCAGAGCATTCTGCTCACTTGGTTGGGCAGGTTTCTGAAGGCTGGTGACAACTGCCCAAATCTCCAAAGGGCGTTTGAGGTCTGGTGGCGAAGAACTTTCATCAGACCATATGCTGATATCCAAGTCAATGTGCTCCAATCAGATAGCTCAATGACATCAAACCAGTACAGAAAAGAGAATAGCAATACAGGTAAATAAGACCATACGAGGAATGTTTTTGACATGGTAAGTATCACCGTATGGCGTGATTTAAGTTTTAACTGCTTAATGCTGGTGTTTTCTGCAAGAACTTCAGCATGGAATTTGGATTGTCGAGTGCTGGCTGATCGTTATGATCCGTTGAATAAAAAATCTGACTCTTAGGTTCCTGTGAATTTTAATCTGTCTTGATACAGGGTTGTGTCGTGCATTATTCTGGTGCAAACTTGTGTTGTATTTCAGTTTATTTATATCTCAATAGTATCCAAATTTTCATTAGAAGGTAGATTGACAGATTTTGTTGAGTTGAGGAACCGTGATTGAACATGTATGATAATGTGAAACTGACTGGTGAAAAGTGTTGTCTGAAATTTATGCATGCCAAATAATCTATTCAAATACCAGCCTACATACACTCATACGGGACTACGAAGACAGCAATCCTTTCCAGAACTGACCCTGGATGCATTCATATGTGAACATTAAAAGCACTCCTAAACTTTTCGTCTGTTTCTTTGACATTGAATGTGCAATTTATATGTCCCTAAACAAGACAAAGAACCCGTAGAAGGCCAAAATGGCGACTCATTGAATTGTCTGGTTCAAGGCTTTGAGCCTATCAAAAACCCAGGTGAAGTCGTCTTGAAAATAGTCCTCAGAAAAGTAAAAGAAAAATGGGCCTACGACACAGGACTCAGGACCACTCTCCCTATCAGAGACCAGACATTGAATGTAAAGGTTCATAAATAACATAAAAAACAAAACAAAACCCTCATTCATTTACAGATTTATTATAGATTCTCCATTCTTTTAAACCCTTTCTAGTTTCTTCTCAGGTAATAATTTTCTTTCTTTCTTTTCATTCTCAGTTGAAGAATCTATTTTTCACAGGTTTTGCTTCAAAAAACGTTAAACTAAATCAAACAAGTCTTTGGTTTTCTTTCTGTCTTTCACTCTCAAATCAAGAAAATGGAAACACAGCTGAAAGTGACATTGCTTGCTATACTTATCTGTTGCCGACAGTGAAACGTTTTGAGACTGATAAGGGTTTTGTATTTTTCCAGCTTTAACCTCAGGGATATCATATCATAGCCAATCCCATTCTTTTGTCCAGCAATATTGATTTAACCCATGAAATTATACTTTTCTTGGTTTAAAAAGGAATGGCAATTGGCAAGGAACAACTTAAGATTGAAACAGCTTAAAGTTAGTTTGATATAAATTGCAGAACATACAAAGAATACGTGTTTTGAGTGTAAAAACCTAATCACATCCTTAAAATTTGTAACTGTAGAGATGTTGGTCTATATTGTTTTATCCAATGATCTAAATACAACATGTTAGGTAAAGAATACTTGTTGCTTCAGAAGTTAATTAAGTATTTGTTTTAGACTCAAAGGAAACAATCCCTTTTTTTTTACATAGATGAATTGTCTTTCAAGTAATTGTCAGAAGTTGTGACCTAAGTCATTTGTTCCAGTCTATAAGGTCTACAGTGTGGCCAATTTAGTGAAAAATAAAACTAAAAAGAAAAAAATAGGGATTTCTAAAATATCTGTCCGTACATATATATACTTCTACGGTGGCATTTCTACAGTCACATTATACCTAACAAGGAATTACTATGCAATGACAATATTGTCTGACAGTTTGCAAATGGGGATTTTTAAAATTATTTGCTTCTTTATCATGTTTTTTTTTTATATTTTTTATTAAAATTTTTTAAAAAAATTAAATTTTAAACCTCAACTCTTATTTTTTTATATCCTAAACCCTACACTCTAAAAATATACCCTACCCCTAATTCCTTAAACCTTAATCACAACCCCTAACTTTGGACCATAAACCTTAAAACCTCTAATTTAAAATAGAAACACAAATAAAGATATAAAAAATAGGCCGAAGATTTTCACCCTAACTTTTACACAATTTTTTTTAGTACATCAATAAAATATTAAAATATTATTAGAAATGACATCTCTAATAAAAGGTTGCGCTGAAATATGAAAATCAAGGTGTACAAAACCCTAAAGTACATATTATATATATAGAGAGAGAAGTGAAACAATCTTCCTATACACTCATAATAAGGTCAAACACAACTTGCTAACCTTAGTTTTACGTTTATCATTCTGCATTCTTTTTTTCTTAATGGGATAGAAGAAAAAGATCAGGTGAGAAAATGGAAATTTGATTGTTGTTTTGTATTTTAAGATAATATTGTAATATAACTATTAATATTGAACATGTATTTGAAAGTAATTATCAGACTTCAAAGTCTCTAAATGAGAAAGAACTCTTCTCGGTCATGTTTCCAGCATGTCGTAGCCCTAAGGTGAGCGAGACATCTCCAGTCGTGGTCCCCAACCTTACGAGTGTCGAACCAATGTCAGTGTTATTACCAGGGGTGGGGGTGGTCCCGTAACCGGCTGAAATAATGTTGACACCATGGGGGATGGGTGGCGCCACCTCAGTGGTTGTGGCCTTGAAGGTGGTGGGAGTGGGAGGAAGAGGACCAGTTGCAGTAATAATAGTGTTGTGGTGGTGGGTGCACTGTTTTGCTTGGTTTTCCGAGAAGCGTCGCCTATTGATTGCAAGGAGTGAAGGGTCGTTTTCCAGGGCATCGATTTCGGATCTTTTGTCTACTGCTGCCGCGGCTGCTGCTGCTGCTGGTGCTGACGGCGTTGCTGCTGCTGCTGCTGGTGCTGACGGCGTTGCTGCTGCTGCTGCTGCTATGCCTGTTGTTGTTGAAGGCGTCGATTTCTGTGCATTATTGCTGTTGTTGCTCTCATTATTATCTCCATCCTCTTCTTTAATCTCTTGTTGGTACATATCTTCCACCATGGGTTTCCACAACCTAACCCTGGCATTTATGAACCAATTTGAAACCTGCAAATAACGCAAAACATTGATTTTATCATCTCATTAAAACCCCAGGACTAGCTAAGTTGTTACCTATGTTTTACCTCAGTAATGTCTGTTTCTTACAGAAAGCTCCAAAAACACATGAACACAGTCTAAGAGCAGGCATTATCATTAATGTCCCCGAAACCAAATTTTTTTATTACTGATTTATAAATTACATAAAACATACAACTAGAATAAGTGTTTGTCTTTCCTAACTATTAGAAAACCAGTATAGTATCCTATAAAGTTATACTTAGCATTTTTTTTTTCATTTTGGCTTTCATGCAAGCTATATATAACAGTTTGCATAGCAATGGTTTGCATGAACAAGAAACTATCATGGAATTCTTCAAAGTAACCAGTAGCTAAAAGATAAATGAATATACCTACGGTGTTAGTAAAAAAATATCGCTAATTTTTTTTACTTCAGTTTACTTTCCGGTTTTATCATGTTGTTGGAAGGGTAAAGGGGATAGAGCGAGGAAAAGAAAAGCTGCAGACTTTTCCATGTCTCATTTGTTTGTGTACTTTGTCTCTGCATGCCCTTAAAATATATAATAACCTGCTAAGTTCAGCATTCAGTATTCATGTCTTTCTATTTCAGCAACCAGAATCTATGTCGTTATATATATAATTCTTTTCTCAAAACAGTCGAGTAAAAGAAATCAGAGAAATTAAGCCTAAATCCATGCAAAATCTACTGGTTCTACTAATGGTTTTTCATTCTCTTCCCTTAGTTATTACCAGTGAGTGTGTTTTTATTATTATTTCAAGCTCTTATGTTATGTCAAATGTAATTGTAAATATATTAGTACTACTAATAAAATATTTAACGAAAACTAACCTGATTTTTCGATAAACCAGTCTGTCGAGACAACAGAAGCTTATCAGCATCGCTTGGATATCTGAGAATTAGAGACAGAAAATGACATCAGAGTCGTATAAATTAACCTCCCATCTTTCATTTACACTCTTAGATGTGATTGAAGCCTTTACTACTTTCTTTCCCTGTATGAGCGTGAGAATCTAAGAGAAGGAAACATCATCAGCATTCAGCATTCAGCATTCAGCAACACCACTTCTTTTTATTTTCTTCAGCTACTTTCAGCATCTCTCATTATTTACATTTATATCACTTCTTTACTAGTGTAGTAATACAAACAACAGCAAAAACGTTTTTTTCTTTGTTTCTTTGGGTCTATTCATGAACTATGACAATGGATATAGAGGGAGGGGAATAAAGAATCTGTTATGTCAATAAGGACTGTCAACTCTGAGAAATTATGCTTGAATAAAGTTGCTTTTTAATGGTTTTTAGCTAGCTTTTTGGCAACATCCAGGGACAGACTGCGTTATTGTTTTTTCTCTATACACTAATCAGAAACTGTGACAAAGGGGGAAAAACTTGGATTTTGTGAACTAATAAAGATTCGTTTATGTATTACTTATTTATGATAGATTGTGTTTCAAGTTTCAGCTTTTTTAGCTTTTTCAAAAATTAAGAAGATGCAGATCGCTATGTTAGACTAGTATGAGCTAATAATATAGGTAAAAGCAAAGGCAAACAAACACGTACGGGTGAAGAAAATGCTCGAAAAGCCAAGCTCTCAAAATGTTGACAGAATGTTCAGGCAAGCCCCTTTGTGGTCTCCAAGCTTCTTGTTCCATCATCCCCACTTGCTGGAACGCTCTTTGCTGTCTCAAGCTTTGCTCCAACATCTTTAACCTCGGTGTCTCTCCTTTTGTTATGCCCGAGTTTCCAGCCGCATCTTTCTCACCTAGTACCTCACAGCTTTGCTGCAACTGTGCTAATATCGCATCTTTCAAACACTTGAAATGCCTAGACATTGCCTTCTTGGCAAGTGCAGTATAAGGCACTGCTGCACTGAAACCCATCACCAGATCAAAGGAGTTCACCACCATCTGCATTTGTTCACAGTAATGGTTGTACCTCCGGTCCACCTGTTATATCATAAATTTAACGACACATGATTAGGTTAACGAATCATTGCATGAATTCAAAGCTTCCTATAGGTGGAACGAAACGATTGTTAAATGTAAAGTGGGGAAGGAAAAAAGAATATCCTTCGGCCAATTGATGGGCGTGTGTGAGTAAACAAGAGACAAAGAGTATAAGAAAACGAAAGGAAAAGGAAAGAACAACTGCTTTCCCCATAGTCAACCAAGTTATAATATTAATGCCTTTTCCTGCAATATATATACGTAATAAGGCGCAACGAATATGTCACGTTTATTAGGATTGCCAACAAGTTATCTGATTTTTAAATTCTTAACCAAACCTTAGTCGACTAAGTACCTACCAACTAGACCTATGTTTGATAAAAAAACAAACTAGACCTATGGAGTCCTATTGCACCAGCCGGATCTGTTGTGTATCTGGGTTTTCTTTTGTTTAAAAATGGCGGCCTGTGCTTGAAAGAATAATAAAAAGTTCGGGTCTTTGACTCCTTGAAAGGGAGAGAAGATAGAGAAAGAGAAAAGAGATTACATGCCTCATCAAGCATGGATAAAAGTTTGACCTTCCTCCTTTGATGTTCATTTCTATCAGCTGCTGATATAGGAAGGGGATCTTTTGTTGATGAAGAAGAACCGTCACCACCTCCTCCACCGCCGCCATTACTACCTGGATTAGAATTAGGGTTTGTGTTGTTTCCACCAAACTTGTTCCTCTTGAATTGGCATCTTCCAACACTACAGAATTCTTGTAGTAACTCTTGAGCTGCTTTGGTATACTTTGAATTTCTCAACGCGTTGACCATTAACGAGGACCCAAACCCGACATGAACTTGCTGGTTTTCCCCCGCCCCACTTTGATGATGATGGTGATGATGACTGACCAAATTCTTGTACTGAAATTGAGTAGCAGCAGAATAGCTCGCTTCTTGACTATAGAGCAGTAACCCACCATTTCTCATCCTCAATTCTTCAGCTTTGGCAGCCTCCAAGTGTTGCAAAGAAGACGATAAGGAAAGTGAAAGGCCACCTCCGAGTTGACTCGAGTTGTTGAGTTGGGAAGCAGCGTTATCTCCTTCATGAGCAGTATTTGGAACCCAAACTGTACTTGTACCGAAAGCCGCCCCTCCGGAACCTGGTACATTAAACCCTTGAAGAGCAGTAGATGGATTCGGAAGCAACATATGGAGACTATTAGAAGAAGTTGATGGAGGAGATGGCGATCTTGGCTGTGGATTCATCAAGAAAAGATTCATGGCAGCTGCGGAGTCGGCATTAAACGCCTGATGTTGTTGCTGAAGAGCTGCTAAAGTGTCACGGTTATCATGACTCTTCGATTCACCTACCAGTCCCAAACCCCCAACAACACCTTGCCTATGGCTAAACCACTCGTTAGTATTACCCGGTGGCCTGATTGCTCGATAATTAGGCTGTATATGTTGGTCTAATAACTCGGCCGAGGCCGCCATACCGGAAGGAAAGTTAAACATTTCGGATAACATACCTTCGGCTTCATAAACAGGAAGAGAATTCGATGCTTCCTCTTCGATCCCTACTAATGGTAGAGCTGGCGGGTCAAAGCCTTGGACTCTTAGTTTCTCTCTCCGGATCTGCTGTGCTAAGTGTTGGTGTTGCTGCTGTTGGTGTTGGCTCATGGCTGATCTCTCGAAGCCATTCGAGAATCTGAAGATTCCAGCTGCTTGGTGGTAATCTTGGGACATAGAATTTGTAGAACGATTACTCCTGGAGTGCTGAGAAATAATTGATGAGCCAACCGGTGATGTAGCTATCCCCATATCGGTATCTTCTCCATGATCCTGTATCTGTACTTTTCTTATTTAGCAACCCTCAAACTGTTCTTCACTTCAACTTTTCTCTCTTCAATTATGGATCGGAAGCCCATAAACAGAAACAAATAAACACCCACCTTGACTTTAGTGTTATTCATCATAAACAATACCCAAATCATCAAACAAAAAGAAAGATGCAGGAAGTGAAAAGGAGAGAGATAGATCAAAGTGTAGCTATTATTAAGAGAAAGATATGAACTGTGCTTTGATGTTCATGTATAAATGAGAGTGTATATAATTATAATAGTAAGCAGACCTTGTTAGAACTAAAGCTCATCGACATCGTTTTCTCTTGCTGTGGTACTGAAAGCTTCTTCAATTCTATCCTCCTTTATTTTCTCTCTCTTTCTCTCTCTCTCTCTGTCGTCTCTTTCTCTCTCTCTCTCTCTCTCCTTTTCTTTCTCTTTGTTGCTCTTTGCAGTAGTGACTCTTTTATATATATATTTAATCTCCCTTTGTTGTAAAGAAGAGATGAAATATATAGACAAAGAAATGAGGCCGAAGGAAACTGATAGTCTTTCTCAGTAAAACATGTAATGATAACCTTAGCTTTTAACTTGGAGGGGAGAGTTCATTAATTACAATAGTTTAATAGTTTGAAAAGTTTTTAATTTATTGTTTTATGTTTTTTATTTTATTTTAGTGTTTAATATTTTAATGTTATTTAAATAAATATTTTATTATTATTATTATTAATTTTTGTTGTTAATTTTTATTAATTGTTATATGTCATTTCTTAAAATTCTAAAAATATATTTTAAAAAATTAAAATTAATATATTTAAAAAAATAAAATTATCCTAAAATTTTAAAATAATCCTCAATTCCCTAAACCTCGTAGAACACTCCACACATTGTTCATTATTTGTTATATCGTCGTTCGTTATGAATTATTTGAATGAATCATTCAACGATTTCGATATTTTATATGATGTTGATCAATTTTTTATGACAAATAATAAGATAAATGATTGTGATGATCCAACAAAGAATATAATGGATGGTGATATGACAATCAACAACGAAATTATTTAAATCGAGATTTTGGGTTTAGGTGTAAAGATTTAAATTTTAGGATATTTTATGAATTTTTGTAGTTATTTTTTATTTACTTTTAAATATAATTTTAGAATAATAAGAAATTGTGACGTAACAGTTAACGGTAAAAATTAGCAAACAGTATCGATGAGGTACCTATTTGAAAAATATTGGAAAGTGAAAGAATGGATATAGGTTGAATACCTTTCTGATTATTAAACCAATTATAATTAATGAAAATGTTTATGTATTAATTATAATAAATCATATGATATTCCACCTTTAAAAAAATTATTAATGATTAAAATTTTTATTATTTGAATTTATTTTTAAGACTTTGATCTGAAATTATAATTAAACATTTAATGATGTTAAAGGTTAATTGAATCTTTAAAATTTAAAAAATAAAAATTTAATTTAACTAATATTTTAATTAAAAATAACTAAAAATATTATTATAGTAAAATATAAGAGGAACTTATTCCTTCCAAGCAAAAAGTGACTTCTTTCTGGCAATCCCTAAATCTTCTGTACTTATAAACATATACTCCTTTTAATTTTTTTCAACTTTAACTCATAACTATTTAAAATTTATTATTAATAAAAAAATTAAAAATATATTTTATAAATCTTTTATAATTTTTTTAAATATATATCGTATAAAAGTTAATTATTTAAAATATTATAATTGATTTGTCAAATTAACAACGTATTGATAAAATATATTATTTAATTCTAATTATATAAAATTGACAACATTTTACATTTTTCTCTGTCAACATTTCGTTATTTTCTATCCTCAAATCCCATATTTTTTAATATTTGATTCTAGCTTTATCCCCGACTTCGAGTTTATTTTTGTTTGTTAATTAGAACATTTATATGGCTAATTTTGTAATTGAAATACCAGATGGGTTTTAAATTAATACTGCCCCGGTGGTTTCACATGGTTGAATCCATTAACTACAGTTAGGTGTCTGAAATAGTGTTAGCAGTTAGCCAGGTACTGTTTCTGTACCACTACTTAGTATTAAGAATGGCGATTATCTACCTTGTACAACACTATAAGAAAAGTGAGGTAATGTCTTTCAACTGGACAGAAACTAATTACGTACACTGCATTCATTTCCATGCAAAGTGCTGCGGAAAATATAAAAGAATCAAAGCTGTATACGTAACTTGAACATTCATGATTATTTCTTTCGCTGCCATTGATTCATCATTTGTTGAAATGCCACAACGTGCTGAGAGACGCATCATTGTCGTCGAGAAGACATGGCTTCTGCAAGAAACAGACAAACGCAACATGGTGAACACAGTCAAAGGAAACACATGATGTTTTCTGCAGATATATGTATGTATGTATGTTGGCATGCAGTCACATGTTTGCATTACTGTTGATGATGAATTCTGAAAGAAACACTTGTGAGTTTTCTTGAGAAGGTGATGCTTGAAGATCCGGTACATTACAAGGCACAGCAGTTGTATGTTCTTTTCAGTCAATAATCAAATTTCTTGTGTTTCTGTTACCTGTCACTTGGCATATACGATGATACCAGCTACTATAATACATCCATGTCTGAAACTTAATTGAATTCCACTAAATCTTGTCAATTTTACGGTCTGGTTTGTAAGTAGTGTTCGATTTCAGTGTTGAAATCCATGTTGTAACAATATTGTTTGCATATTTCGACTAAAAAAACCCTAAACTTTTAACACAAAACTATCGAGTAGATGTTTTTACATAAATTTAAATATGTTCGAATATAATTATCTCTTATTTAAATATTTATAAGTAATTTAAATGTGGATACAAAATCCAATCATAGGTTTATTTAATATCATTTATTCATAAAAGTAGTGCAAGTGATGCAAGAGCTTTGCTTGTAGAATTTTCCTATTGTATAATCATATCCCGTTGCTTGTAAATTTGTACAACAATGAACCACGCGACAACAATTTGTACAATATAATATTTTATTTCGTAATTTAAATTAAGTTTTACTGTCAACAACATAAAACTTAAAAATATGAATTTTTAAAAATAAAACAAACATTTTATTTTTTTATATATCTCTCAAATCATATTTTTTTCTCACCGCCCAACATTCTCATACATCGATTGTTAATTGTTTACCCCACAAGCATCAAGTATCTCATCATTCAACATCTTTGCTCTGTAGTCGTCGGCTAGAATCTCAATCGACCTCTTTTTCTTTTCTTTTTGAATGTTCATTGATAGAGCAATCGACAATTTATTTACTAGTTTTTAACGATAAAATAATAAGATTTTTAATCGTAGGGTTTAACAAAAACCGTACTTACCAGTAATGATTGAATTGATAGTGAGGGGAGAAGAATTTAAGTATTTAGTGTTTAGTTTTGAAGATTTTAGAAAAAAAAATACAAATTAAAGAAAAATATCATAGTTAATTAAATAAAGACTATGAATGTCTCATACTAATATATTTGTTTAAGATATACCATTTGTTTTCTATTTAAGCAGCACTCAAAACCTATACTCTTTTGTTTCTTCTTTTTTTAAAGTCACTTTTTGTTTAATTGACCAAAGTAGTAGGTACAACTGAGAGAGGAAACGAGGAGAAATTATTCTATCTATCGATTTCATTACGTTATACATTATTTTTATCCAATAAAAATTAATCAATTAATTTTGGAAAATATGAAGATCTATTCTTAAAAATTTGATATAAAAAATATAAAATTAATTGACAGATTTTTATTGAATAGGAATTATGAATGACGTGATAAAATTAATTCATAAAATAATTTATCGAAAATGAGATAAATTTATGTGGAAATTAAAAGAAAATTCACCAAAGTGATTGAGTGTTCGGTTTATGGGATGCCACTGCCTTATTGGGCATGTCAACAGACATGAAAACGACACAAAATTATTGAAAACACAACACTTTGGAGGAAATAAAAATAAAGGAAAATGGAAGCTATCTCTATCCCGAAGGACTGTATTATGTCTTACAGGTGGTCCTAAATTCCCCATATGGTGGCCCACATGGCACGGCCGGCAAAGGGTGGCCGAGGCCACGTGGGAACGGTGGTCCAGGCAAATATCAATGCGTATCGAAACAACACGTGTAAGATGAAGAGTGGTGACAGGCTGTTTATAGAGAGGAAGGAATGGAAGAAAAAATTAGACCAATTCTACCTATTTATGATTCATCTATCTCAATTTTTTTAAAATAATTTTTCATTTGTATATATAAATAAAAAATAATGATTATTTTAAATTTAAAATAAAATGAACGAATTTTATTAATTAAAATTATTTAAAAATTAAAATAAATTATCTCTTATAAAACGACTAAAATTATTTTATTTTTTATAGGTTTGTTGTCTACTACTGACGATCAATTAGAATTTTACAACTAAAAATAATGGAACAATTATATTACTATTACTATTAGCCAGTAAACTTTTTAAATTTATATACCAAAAAACACATACATTTATAATGAATATTTTAATAAACAATCCATTTTAATCTTTCATCGTATATTTTACTAAATAACCGACTTTAGTCTCTTATTGTATATCCTTGATGAATATTTAAATAAACAATTAAATACAAAAAATCAAATTCACTTCCCTCAACCTTAAACATATGAATTAAGTATCCTGTAAATGTCTTCATTTCAGTTTCCTTCTGGTTTTATTATTTTTTGTCCAAAATTAAATTATACATTTGGGTTGGAAACGTTCCTATTTAAACTCACCCACAGGCCTCAACAGGCCACATCCAATCTTAACCCAACAATTTAGATCAGGGCCCTGCCTTGCTCAAAACCCCATTACTTGGACATATTATATATATATTTAAATCAGTTATAATGATTATAATAGTACTCTCTCTGTCCTAAAAATAGTGTCCCTTATTGACTTTTTTGGGGTCAAACTTTTTAAACTTTGACTAATAATTATTTAAAACTTATTATCGATAAAAATATGAAAAAATATATTTTAGAAACCTCTAATAGAGTAGATTTCAAATATATATTTTATAAAATCTAATTATTTAAAATATTTAATATAATTATAGTCAAAGTTTAAAAGTTTGACTTTTAAAAAGTCAATAAGGGACATTATTTATGGGACGGAGAGAGTATCTGTTTTAGTCATTCATTTGGGAGTGGTAATGTGGACAATCCTATCATTCTTTAGCCCACTAATGTCTTCCATATGAAAGTGGAACAGGTTCCTCTACTTCTTGTCGAGAGTCAAGCTCTAAATGAGGCCATGGTGGGAGAAAAAGAATGTAAGGCCTAAGCATTGGAAGTTTTATCTATAAGAGGAAATCACCTTACTCTTGTTTAACATAACATCTTAATTTTGGTCAGGGCCATCATCACTTACCAGAAACTAGAGGACTCTGCTTGTCTGAAGAACAGACAGTTATCACTGTACGAATTTCCTCTTGTATTGTTCTTAACTCCTGTAGTTCAGTTTTATCGAGACACCTTCTTGTTTAACTAGATTTGCATGTTTATTTGATTCAAATTACCAGGTTTTGAGGAGGCCAAGGATTGGGGCAGGCTATCGGTTTATTGACATGATGACTGAGCCCTACAGGCTAATTCGTCGATGTGAAGTTACAGCTATTCTTATTCTGTATGGTCTTCCTAGGTATTATTTCATGTTTCGTTTCAGACTTTCAGTTTTGTATTTCTGTTACATTTACCTTTGGTATAGTTGGCCGAAAAACCGAAACTCTTTTATTATGTACAGGCTGCTGACAGGATCTATCCTGGCTCATGAGATGATGCATGCTTGGCTAGTTGGCTTAGGCTTAAAGGTGCTTATCTGTTCTACGAGTCTATGATCATTGCTTGCAATTCTTTTAATATTATGGTATGAACTATTAACCGAGCTCGAATTGACAGGTTATTCGAATCTGAGTCCAGAAATTGAAGGAATATGTCAGGTTTTGGCACATATGTGGTTGGACTCTGAGATCTACGCTGCCTCAGGAAGTGATGCAACTTCATCCTCATCATCTTCATCTTCACCACCATCATCGTCATCTTCCACATCATCAAAGAAAGGCAAGCGCTCTGATATTGAGAAGAAAATTGGTTGCTTTTTTAAGCACCAGATTGAATCAGATTCATCCGCGGCTTATGGATAGGGATTCAGGGTAGGTAATCAAGCAGTGAACAAGTACGGTCTTAAAAGAACCCTCGATCATATTCGGATGACAGGAAGCTACCCTTTCTGATTCACAATAACAGGTTTTTCATTTTTACACTATTCAAGAACCGATTCCCGTCTATTAATACAGAATTAATACATGATAGAACTGAATAAGCAAATGAAATTGTTCATTTGCGTTATTACACTGTACTAGAATACTATTAAACCATAAGAAATAGACAAATACACATGCAATATTACCACCCCACGCGTCTTTTATTTATTTTTCTTTTCCTGAACAGCAGTTCTATTTTATAGGCTTTTCCTGCTATTTCTTAGCAGCTCTGAAGAATGGGTAAAGTCCCAAATTAAATATTTTGTACAATTAAACCAATAATTAAATTGAGTTATTTCATATTTGGATATTTAACTTCATATCATACACTGTCAAATTAAATTTATTCAGTCAACCCTACTCCAAATCAACACAGAAATGTTCCTTTTATCAGACCTCAAGCCTGAGAAACACCGTCTTGTTTTAATGAACCTGGATGGTTTTCATGGCCATATTCAAGTGCGTGAACGAAATCAATCAACGTTCGTCTTATCAAATTTGTAGCATTGAACGTAGCCTGAATAATGGGTCTGGTTCATGTGTGGGGCAATGCCTGCGGAGAATAGGGATTGTTACTGCTGGACAAAAGTATAAAAAATAGCTTGAACAT
Organism: Abelmoschus esculentus; assembly: GCA_035048815.1. NCBI lineage: Eukaryota > Viridiplantae > Streptophyta > Magnoliopsida > Malvales > Malvaceae > Abelmoschus > Abelmoschus esculentus. Next base: position 15,743,255 of record JAUCBN010000034.1, read on the forward strand.
CGTCGATATTATGAACAGTGGATATCATAATTATGAATTAAGCTTAAACGAATAAGATTATGTTTATAATTTTATTATTATTTTCTTAATTTTATAATTTTAATTACGAGGTGTAAATAAAATTTTTAAATATTTATTTTATTAAAAATAAAAATTTAAAAACTTATTTAAAAAAAAAATTAAACCCTTATAATAAAAAAACATAATTTAACTATATATATTAACTTCCAATGACATAAAGATGTCATCATATTCTGACATTCATCTTTTACTGTGGACCGTCACCTGACCTGAGTTTTTTTTTCGTGCAACCAATCATCGATCACTCACAGGAATATGCCTTGAAAAGATTCATGAAGCTTGTGATTTCTTCACTGGGTAAAACTTGCAAAGCATCTCAAGAAGAATATGCGTACGAGAAACACAAAGGAAAAAGAATTGAATAATCTGATGTTCTTAATTGATTGAAATGTTGTGAAAAAAATAAAATAAAGCCAGGATTTTGTTTCCATTTTCACATAATTATTAGATACCAAGGCCAGATTTTTAAAATTAATTTAATAAAAATAATGTAGTGAGAAAGAAAAACTTAATTAGTTTCTTACAAAACTTAAAGGGCTTCTTCAAACATGCTTAAATCTTTATTTTACGTAATTTTTGGTGTTTGTATTTAATAATAATTTATGGTACTTTTGGATCCTTGTTTTGGTGTTTATATAAAGGCTCTTCTTTTCATAAAACCGATCATCTTACTTGTTCTTCTTGCACTCGTTTTTGTTTGTTCGAGAGAAAGAAAGAGAGAGCTGGCCGCTGGGTATGTCTCAGTCACAAGCTTATTGTGTCAAGGAAAACAAGCCATGCAATGTCTGGGTTGAGAGATATTTCAAGGACTGTCTTTGCAATCTAAAGGATGATTTCTCTTTCGGTTTCGGGTTAATTAGTCTTGTTTGCTGGGGAGTTGCAGAGATCCCTCAAATCATCACCAACTTCAAAACCAAGTCCAGCCATGGAGTTTCCCTTCTTTTTCTACTCACATGGGTTGCTGGGTTCGATTCCCTGTGGCTTTCTCCTACTCTCATTCTCATTTCTTGCTTTTTTTTATGCTTATTTTGATCATTGTTTATCTTTGTTTGCTGTTGCAGTGATGTGTTCAACCTTGTAGGATGCCTTCTTGAACCTGCAACGGTGAGCTCTTTTCTTTATCAGCCTTTGGTGGTGGTCCAAGAACCTGAACCAGATGAAACTGTTGGCCGACTCTAGTTTTAGCTACCCTTTTGTTGTTATGCTGTCTTTCAATTTATTCTAGTTTAACCTTATTGATCTTTTTCATTCTTGATATTCGTGGATGCAGTTGCCGACTCAGTTCTACACAGCTCTGGTATACCAGTCACAGTCCGACACCTTCTGCCTATGTTTACACGTTTCATTTCTTTAATGAACCCTTCTTCTATCTATAATTGCACTCGGCAACACTATTTGAATCAAAGTAAAATAACCCCAACTCATGTCAACATCATGCTGCATACTTGCATTGATACTTTCAAATCTAGCTAGGCCCAATTCATTTACGAATAGTAACATCGTATGATACTGGTTCATGGCCTGGTTTTGATTTTCAGCTCTATACAGCCAGCACTGTGGTGCTAGTACTACAGAGTGTGTACTATGATTATATCTACAGCTGGTGGAAATGTAGAATGATCAAAACTAATATTATGGTAAAACACCTTCCTTATGTTCAATGTTCTGGCCTTTAATGCTGTTTTATTGCAGATGTTAGAAATTGTGTTTCTGAGAGACATGGTTTCATGAATATGTTTGTCTGTAATGTTAGGTTGAAGATGAGAAAACACCATTGAAGCCTGCTGGGAAGCTTGGTTCAGGCATTCCCATTCCTAAGGCATCTTCAAAACCCGGTCCTCGTAGGGAGTATTACGTCATGTACACAAAAATAACTTCGAAATACACTTTTTGTTGTATTGAATTCAGAAAACAAATTCCCCTGGGAACTTAGTTACAGTATATTACATTATTTTCAGGTCAGCTAGATCTTTGGCTGCCAGTGGTACTCCGCCTTTTCGAACATATATGAGGGTAGCTAAAAGTGGTCCATCAGCTACGGAACTTGACAGTGATTCATCACCAGAAGATGAATCAGCCCAAGTTTCATCCAAAAAGTCCGGCACTCAACCGAGGCCAATCCTAAGATCTGTGAGTCTTGAACCTGCATTGATGTAAGGCTTTTTTTTTAAGTAAATTGATAGCAGAATTGGTTCATTTTCCAGGCTGCAAGTTATGGTGCATTCTTGGCTGCCTCAATCAACTTCCCCTCAGGAAGTAAGGCATGGATGGAAGCGGGAACTAACTTTACCAGTCGAAGACTATTACAAGTATCATTCCTGGTTAAATCTAACTCGAATTCGACAAAAATTGACCCATGTAACTACATATTGTTTAAATCACTGGCTGCTGTTGTAGGAACACGGTGTGGAGCATAGTGGCTTGGGACAGTGGCTGGGATGGCTAATGGCTGCCATATACATGGGCGGTCGAATCCCTCAGATATGGCTAAATGTAAGCATTGAGCTAAACTAAGAAACCTTGGATTTCTTTCTCATTATAATTGTTTTGGTTTCTTAACAAATAATTTGCTTTTCTTGATCAGATCAAAAGAGGCAGTGTGGAGGTAATGCTCTTAACCAAATATATGTATGCATTAGAATATGTAGATTGAATTTGACTAAACGTGTGGAAATCATATAGGGTTTGAATCCTCTCATGTTCATCTTTGCACTCACAGCCAATGTTGCCTATGTGGCAAGGTTAGCTCTCTCTCAGACTTGTCTATCTGTTTCACTCACTGTTTGAAAGAGGTCTCACAGTTTTGACATCAAGTCCAATTTTTCAAACATTGATTCTACATTTTTACCTACTCTGTTCTATTATCATGTCAATCTTCCCTTACAATGTTTTCACAGCATTCTAGTCAGAACCAGTGAATGGGAAAACATTAAGCCTAACATGCCATGGTTGTTGGATGCTGCAGTTTGTGTGACCCTCGACTTATTTGTATCCTTTTATGTTGATTTTCTTACAACAATTTGAAGAATTTATTATTACAGTTTCTGCTCACAGAAACACTAAACCAGTAAACCTTAACATTGTTTATAACAGATAATATCACAGTATGTATATTATAAATATTTTAGACAGATAGTTAACAGTGATGGAGAAGAATATGGAGATTATTACATGGAGGGAAGTAAAGAAGCAAAGTAGAAGGCTGAAATCTTTAGACATCTTCCTGTTCGTAGCTGTATACGGTAGTATTAGTTCCTGTTTCTGTTGGTTTCAATCAGCAAATTGAACTTTGATTTTTATTATCTGAACTGCTGCTATGTTGGTTTCTCGCACCCAATAAATTCGAACCGTTTTGTCTTAACAAAGACAGGCTCACATATATGTAGACTTGTCTTTACATGTATGCATATATCAGAGGTTTTTGCAATAATGTCGCTTAAGAATCCAAATGGTGTTTCAGAGAAGACGAAAGCCATAACACCACAATGAAAAGATGGCATTTGTAAATGCATTGTAAACCTTGAAAAGTACCAACATCAAAACTGTTTTAGACTGCGTTACCAGACAAGATGCTGGAAACATGTTAGAACATTCTCTTGAAGATGATGAACAAGAACAGATTTTCATGCTCCCAAACAGAAACGGTACAGCCGAACAAGCAAGCATCATGTCTCCATGTCTAAGAAGGGAAAAAGAACACTTTAACTAGATTTTATTTTTGACAAAGAGAAATTGACACGGTTTTGAGTTGTTCTTGAAGCTAAATGAGACAGAATAACAAAGTATCATATAGACAGGTTTTTCTCATGCCAAAAACGTAATTTTCAGTGCTGCTGGTATATTTACAGGCACTAAATAATCGCCACCGGAAGGAAGCTTAAAACCCATTTCACCAATAAAGCAGAGCAAGCACGACAAAGACACCAATCAATAAAAGAATATTCTTCAAAATATTATCTGCCTGCTGCCCTCGAGTCGTAGGTGGGGGGAACCCATGAGCATGACCACCATGAAAGGTATGGAATCCGTAAGGAAATCCTGAAGGTGTTCCATACACAGCAGGATCCGGATATCCATGAAACTGAATATTGAGCAAGGATGGCAATAAGCCTCCAAAACCCATTGTAAAGTTACCGATTCTTGCAGTTGCCATCGGAACAAAACCGCCCATTGGTTCAAACCCGTAATTCACAAACTGGTTTGATTCCGGAGTTGAAGGAGGAGCAGTTGCTGGTCTTTGCCCTGCTGGGCGGTTAGGGATTTCCATGCCCGGATACGATTTTGAGCGCCGATCAGTCTGGTTTTTGCCCCTGCCATAAAGGGGAACAAGTTTTTCCTCTTGAACGAGGGCCTTGCAAACCGGGCATTCTTGACAATGAGAGTGATGGTGCAACCATCTGTATAGACATGGCCAGCAGAAGAGATGACCACAAAGTGTGACAATCGGATCTTGAGCCAATTCGAAGCAGATATTGCATTCGAAATCACCAACATCATTAGCATTACTACTACTCGAGCAATATTGATTAGGAAGAGGCATGCTTGTTGATTCCCCAAAACCACTCGCCATTGCTTATACACCTAAACTAATAGATCAAAATATCATGACAAAAATGCACGAAATAACAAAGGCAAACGTTAAAAAAAATCCAGAAATTCAAGTTATGGAATAATAAAAATCACCACTTTTAATCAATCACTTCAAAACCCAGTTCCTAATTTTTGAAGAAAAAAATATAGAAAATTCGAGATGCCATAAACCTGATAAAACTCTGAAAATCGAATTTTTTGAATCCATCAAATTATCCCATAAACGATACTGATCATAACCAATATCAACAATTTATTAGGTCTAGGCTAAAAATGAAATCCCTAATCTAAAGTTAGAATATAAATCAAAATTAAAAAAAAAAACGCATCTGCATTATCACAAAGTACAATCTAACACAATTATAATTAAAAGGAAAAAAAAGAATTGGGTAAAAGAAACTAACCTGAGAATCAAAAGAATTGATTGATAGAGTCAAGGGACAATTTTCTTAAATGGGTGTTAGGTACTTTCGAGAAGATTCGAGGGTAGTCGAAAAATTCCGTATTCCAAGTTTAAAGCCAATTTGGAGAAGTTAAAAGGAATTTAAAGATTTTTTATATAAAGAAAATCAGTTAAAAACAGTGAGGTTTAGAGGTAATTATTTAGTGAATTGATTGCGAAGTTGGACGGTATTCGATTTGTATTTATTAAACATATTTATTATTTAATTTGATATATTATTTCTTAAGTTTATTAAAATTATGTTTAACTTATACTAATTAATTGTTGGTCAATTTAACATCTCTATTCCAGTTCGATGTCTTGGTCAATTTAATCAATCACTTAAAAATAACTCAATTACTTTAATTATAATAATTTTTAAATCTTAATCTTAATAAAATTCATAACATCACTATTTAATATAAGTTTGTAATTAAAATTTCTTCAACAATTTTTTGTCTTATCTTCGGCCTCCTTTTGCCAACTTTGAGCCGAAATTCATGACCCAAACCATGAAGAAAACTTTCGTTGAAACCATCCAAGCTCAGCAAAACCTGACAATTTATACCTATAAATGCTGAAGTAGAAGAAAGTTGGCCGTAAACAAGCAACTAATCTAGCGTGGGTTTCAAGTCATAGCACCATAAACAGTAAACACACAAGAAACTTGAAACACATCAGCTTTAACATCATAAACTAATGACTTCCATGGTGGTTTGGTCTAATTGTCTTTTGTCATCTCTGCAATATCAGCAGCCTTACCCTTTGTCTTTTGTCATCTCTGCAACTAGTGAGTCTTCAGGTTTGAGTTCATGGTCACTTCAATCAAAATCCTACATGTTTATTACGAATCGTTTGCTTACTATGAACGGAAGCCTAACCCGAAAAACCAGGTATAAACACTTGACACAATCAGGGAAGATGCAATATCGAACAGAAATTAGATTGACTGAACAATGTAATTGTTATATATGATCGAGTCAAGATCTACTCCTCGCAGAGGTGGAACTTCATTACCTCGAATAGAGCATAAGATTAATACAATATAAACACAGCAAAATATATGTTATTGCTAGAATTCCCAAGGGCTGTCTCCAGTTGATGAACTACCAGAACGTTTCATCATCTTCTTCAAAACCAATGCCCTTGCCATCCTAATATCATGGCTACATGAAACGGCCTGTCGACCCAATTCCTCGATCGTTGTCATAAATGCTTCCAACTTTCTCTTGATCTCATCGATTGTGAACTTCAGTGCATCTTCTTCACTAAGTGCAAAATCAGCATTGTGCAATAGTGATTTCATCTCAATTTCCAACTTGTCGGTAAGCACTCTTATGTTTTCCATGTCTTGGATCGCGATGAGAGGACCAATCTCCATTCCTTTTATTAACTCCTTCTGCCCTTGAAGCTCGTTCTCGTAGCGGTTCCAAAGCCAGTTGCACCATTTACCAACCGGACCAATTGGAACCGCCAATGCAGCTGCCAAAGCTGTTACAACGGGCGGTGCAGCTATGGCTGCTGCCACCACAGAGAAGATCAACACTGAAACGAAAGTGGCTACAAACAAAACATTCGACACCCTCCTCCACGTTTTCAAAGATTTCAACTTCTTATCAAGCTTTCTCTTCCGAGCTTGCAATTTCCGTAGCATTGATTTCTGCTGACTATGAACCGAATCAAACAGTACAAAAAACTCCTTGTTGAATGGCTCCTCTGCTGCTTTAAATTTCCTAAGTTCTTCCAAAGTTTTCACAAATTTCCTCCCACCATCCCCATCTTGTAAACTTGCCTCTTCGTCGAAATACTTAACAGCCAACTGAATAATCAACTGATTGTTTCGAGCACGTTTAAGGCAATTCTCAAGAGCAGAGCAAAATTCTAATGTCTTTCTACTGTTCTCAAAGTATTCCTCAACCAAAGAGAACAAGTCCGGGTTTTTCCATATATCTGTCTGACATTGTAAAAAGATTTTCACCACTTCCTGGTTGGTTTGAAGAAGACATTCGGTGACCTGTTTTATTGAGTCAAAAGATAAGGATTCAACACCCAAACCAGCAGCGAGTGAGTCAATGACATCGTTAGTGCGTTGATGGAGGGTCGCATCAAATTGCTGCAAAGTTGAATCTTTTCTACAAGCAGACTCGTAGGATCTCAAGTCTGATTCGAACTGAGAACCGACACTGCCCGGGGAAGATACTTCTGGACCACTTACTGTTTTGCTAGACTTGCACCCCAGCATAGTTGATAAAGATTCAAAATCGTGATGACAAAGATCTTTAAAACCCAGAGATAGTTTTCAAGTTTCAAGTAAAACCCAGAGAAAGTTTGGGTAAGATCTTAAAAACCCAGAGATTGTTTTCCAGATTGGAGACTAATTAGATCTAGATGAGAACAAACTAATTATCCCCAAAGGTTAAAAAATGAATCTTTGGTATATAATCCCAGAATTGGATGAACGTAAAGTACCTGAATTTCAGCTGGAAAGTGAAAGAATCGATATGGTTTCCAGATTTCTGATTTCTCCTCACCTGAAATCTTTAGCAGATTATAGAACTCGAAAACCAGAGGTGAACAGAAACAAGCTATGATCTCATGAATTGAAGGAGCAATCTTGACACAGAATTACAAAGGATAAGGATTTCGAGAGGAGAAAAAGGAGGCATTATAAGATGGAAAATGAGAGACAATAATTGTTAAGACAGGGAAGATAAAGAAGAATGAAGGGTAAGAAACGAGTAGAGTTTGATTCGTCTGATGAGAAAAGTCAAAAGAAAGAAAATTGAATTGGTAAAGCTTTACAACCAGAAGACAAAAGCCGACATGGCGGAACTTTCGAAGGAAACTTCACTGGAGGTGGTGGGTTTTTTTTTTTTTTAAGTCGCTTAAGGTGGCAATTACTACAATAAAAATATTTCACTCTTGAAAATTTAACAAAGTTGAGCTTTCCTGATGTTACCGCATGTTGCTGAGGGAGTATATCATGTTAGTATGGAACTAGGATGGGCTGAACTTTATGCATTGGCTTAGAACATGACATTCTTCTCTGCTTCTTACACCCATGTTTGCTTAAAACAAAGCAATTTGCAAACGCTGCAAATTAAACTGCCAAGACAAGCAACACTACTTTAAGTTACAACAACTGAACATATGCTTCGAACTGTCCTACTGTAGACAGTCTCTTTTGCTCAGTTCAGCTTTCTTCTCTACCATTTAAGCCTTTCATTTAGACAAAGTGAAAGATTTTCACTCTTGCAATTCAAAAGATTTGGGTACTCACACGTACCCAACAGTTCATAGATTAAAAAATGGATAAATTGGATAGTGAATCCACCACAAGAGAACTGAAATTTTATTAAATTACACACAAAATAGTACAAACAAAGAACCCCAAATCCCAATTAGCTATAAGGGAAGAATACCAAATCATGTATAGCAACTTTCGAATGAACGTTGTCGACAAGAAGGAATGAAGAAAGGGTGCGACGGAAATATCTTTCACTTCGACGGTGACCGGAGATTTATCAAGACGAATGATAACGTCAAACGCAGTTCAAGTTAAGGTGAATGCTAAGGTTGAGAAAGCCTCTTGACTATACCAGCCATGTACTTGCCTTGATGCTCAGCCAGAGAGAGCTCGGCATCAGTTGGCTCTCTTGAGCCATCACCAGCATAGACTCCGGCACCGTAAGGCGAACCTCCATGTATGGAATCCATATCGAACATACCGGCTCCAAAAGTGTAGCCAATGGGAACAAATAACATTCCATGGTGTACCAACTGGGTGATCGCCGTCCAACTGAAACAGAAGGGTCAACAAAGAATCAGAAATGGAAACCAAAATCACCAACAAAGATATTACTATATTTTTAACTTACGCGGTGGTTTCTTGGCCGCCTCCTTGAGTTCCAGTGCTAACAAAGAATCCACCTGGCTTCCCAGCCAGTGCCTGATCCTTCCAAAGTTGCCCCGTGGAATCGAAAAACGCCTTCATCTGAGTAGCCATACATCCAAACCTCGTCGGAAACCCAAACAGAACAGCATCCGCCGCCACTAACTCCTCGGCCTTAATCTCTGGAACCTCGGGGTCTTTAGGCGGAGCCTTCATATGCTCCAGCACATCATCCGAAAGCGTCTCGGGAACCCGAAAAATAACCCCTTCCACCCCTTCCACACCGTCGACTCCTTTCTTCATCCGCTTCGCCAGCTTCTCCACGTGACCATGCATGGAGTAAAACACAATGAACACTTTCAAAGTGGCAGTAACAGATTGGGTGTTCGCAGAATTCACCGTAAAAGTGGGAGCTTCTTGGATTTCTTCATCGGCGGCAACGGGTGCAGTGCCATCGGCGTCTTTGGAGGTGATCGGATGTTTTTTCTTACTCGGGAAACAACCACCGCCTTTTCCCATAGAGGATATAGTAAATGAAAAAAAAAATCCCTTTTAGATATTCTGATCAAAACATAGAACTATAGAAGACGAAAGATTGCTACGTTTTCTCTAATTCAAACTTCAAACTAACGAAAGAAATAAAAAATATACTTTGTATTTTGATGAGATTAGGTGTAGAAAAAAGATTAAATCATACGATAGGTCACTTAACTTTGGGTGCCTGCAAATATAACCTTTGTGAAAAATAATTTTATAATTAAGTAACTAAACTTTAGGGTTTATCAATGTAGTCACTACTTTAACTGTTAGCAAAAAATCAATTTCAGTTATCACTTTTAAATTTTGTAATGGTACACTGCTTCTGATAGAATTATATGACAAAAATTAGTTCTATTCAGATAATAATATATACTATCGTTTAAATATATCTCATTTTTTTTTAATCTATAATTAATATTTCACATTAGCTCGAAAGTAAAGTCTTTTTTAAAAATCTTTGGTTTGAATCTCATATACAAAGACTACTTTTCTAGATGATTGTGTGTAACAATAGTGACCGAAATCGATAACTTTTATTAATATTAGCGATGATATTGATAACCCCTAAATGTTAAATGATTCAATTATAAGAGTTTTTTGGTGATACAATTACGAATATTTTAAAAAATAGATGACCATTTATATATTATTAGTTGGCCAGTCGCTGAGACTACATACTTTTCCTTCGTTTTCTAAAACGATGCCGTTTCTTTAGTTTTTTCTTTTTCAAAACCGACGAAACTATTTTTTTAAATCACATGAAACTTTGACTGAAAACCGAAACGTGTTTTTAAATAGTTGGGCTTGTAGAAATATGCTTAACGCGTATTCCAGCGTTATTCTTTTGATTCCACCTTTGTTTTATTATGATTATAATATTTATATTATCCAAATAATAATAATAATTTTTAAAAACCAACATATATATATATATATATATTACTCATATCGCCTACTCTTTTATTAAAATAAATAAATAAATTTGATTTTTTTTCTTAAATATTTTTCCTGTAGTCCTATATATTGCCCATCTAGCTATACAAGTCCCCTGTCACCTACTCCTTTGTGAACAGAAAGTGTATCCTATTCAATTGATGTAAATGGACCTACCTTATCAAGTGGTTGAATATTAGTAATCCAGTTCGTTGCTGGTTTATCTTCCATACAGACAGCTAAAGCTTGGTGACAATGGACCCACCTTAACTAGAATGTATTAGAAAATAGAAACCCTGTTATTTTTAGGTGGATAGAAGTGAATTTTTTTTATTTAAAAAATCAGGTTTAAAAGAAGGTGAAATGGGTTATTAGAAAGTAAAGTTGAGGTAAAACAGGTATGAGTTTATATTTTTTTTAATTTTACTCATTCTAATATATTTAATAAATTTGAATGTATATTGTTATTTATTATTATTTTTTATTTTATAGGGATGATTAAGAAAATTTTTAGGATATAAATTAAAATGAACAGGATCACACCACCTTTTGATGACGTGGTTAATTTCTCTTTCCTTTCCCCTAATAAGCTGTCCTGATTAGTCGTGAAATTTGATTAAAATTAATGCAAAGCATGCAACAAATGAAAGCAAGCATGAACACCTCGCCTGCAAAAGCTGACGTTTTTCTTGTTGTAAAGAGTTAATCTCGCCACTAAAAGAAGGCGTGATCTACATTTACTATTTATTTTGATTTATATCTTTAATATTTCTTTAAACATCCTATATCTCAAATATTAATTTAAAAAATCCCTATACCCCAAAATTACCCTGACATATTTGATGACTTTCTTTGTTATAGATTTGTCGTTTTTTGGGTTAGTTTACATTTTTAGTGTATATAGAGCATAGGTATAATTATTTTGAGTTTGTTTATGAGTTTTTTTTATTGAGTTTGAATCGATTTAATTCAGATTATTAAGATTTTGAATTAAATATAAATATAAATTTAATTAATTTAAATTAAATTAAATTAAATTCAAATTACTTATAGATTGACTCGTTACCACCCTAATTACGTAAAAACTGTGCAAGGTCTTCCTTTTTAGATCCAAAGTTGGTTAAACAAAAGCTCACATGACACAGGCTTTCTTTAGGGCCCAACAAAGGAAACAAGGAGTCATAAGCAACGAACAAGGGCCCAACATGGCATTGGGCAGACAAAAATCCCATGATAAAAGAGATTAACTAATAACTAGAATCGAGTAAGAGAGAGACGCAACACAAACAAAGAAGGAAGACGGGACAATATTTTTCAAGATTTATTTTTCAAAATTTGTAGGAATTTTAGTTAATTAATATAAATATATATTTACCAATGAAACTAAATTAAATAGTTTTTCAACATAATTTTTAAAAAAACTTTAATACTACAGTAATAATTAAAAATAATTTTAAGATTAAACTATTATTTACCCTAAATTTAAAATTTTATTATATGCTAACTGCTAAGTCCGTACGTAGCACATAAATATCAGAATGGGCTTGTTTTTCGGTAGTCGCAGCGACTAAACCAAATCAAAGAGAAAACCTAAATAGTCTCAAGACTATCACCAAAACGAGAATGACCGATTACGAAGCTTGCTATCAGAGTAACGGAGAGGATATTGAAAATAGTAATGGCGGCGTTCCATCTCCTCAGCCACGCGAAGGTAGTCACGGAGGATTTGATGATCTCCGGGATTCCAAATCTCAGGTACGCTTGTTTTACTTCCACGAGACCGCTTGAAAGTTAGGGTTCCTTCCCCTTATCAGTTTAAAGCTATTGATATTGCTTGTTTTAGTCCTTTTGGAAGAAAATTTAGAGGAATTTTAGGTGGTTAGATTCCAGTTTCTTCTTCTTTTTCTTCTTCTTTTATATGTCAGTTCAGTTGTATGAGTGAGCTCATTTATGAAAAGAAAATATATTATGGTTAATTTTGTTTTAAATTAGGTATTTTTTTCGCGAATTAAGTTCGTTTAGCTATATAATTGTTGATTTCATATTCGTTAATCTTAATACGACTAACTATTTGCAGCATGGATCTCGTGAACACGAGAGAGGATCCTCTAGAAGTAGGGAAAAAGAGAAAAGCCGAGATAGGGGAAGGGAGAAGGATTCTGATCGCCATAGGGACAGGGAAAGGGAGAAGGAGAGAGAGAGAAGTAAGGATAGGGACAGAGAAAAGGACCGTCAACACAGAGATCGTTATAGGGATCGAAGTAGAGAACGGAGTGAGAGGAGGGGAAGAGATAGGGATGATGATTATCACCGAAGTCGAGACTATGATAGGTAGCATAGATAAATCAATTTAAGCTGCCTTGACTTTGATTACTTCGTTTACATTATTCTGGTTGTTGTTATTGCTAGTTGTTAAAGGAGTTGTGTTTCTAAATGTTGTTTACAGGCGAAGGGATTATGATAGAGACAGGGAGAGCAGGAATAGGCGTGGGTCTCGTAGATCCGAAAACAGATCAAAGTCAAGGTCCCGCTCTCGCTCACCCTCAAAGAGGTTGGTTATAAAGAACTAGATAATTTGTTAGATGTAATTTTCCTTGATTTACAAATTGAAGCAGCATTTGGTTAGTTTTAGAGTACTTGTGTTCAAGTCTTGTATGTAGTATAAACTGTTTAAAGCTTTTTACCCTGGTTCATGTTGATTATATCTCTTGTCCCTGATTTGCTAATTTTATCTGTCTCCAGCAAAAGGGTTAGTGGCTTTGACATGGCACCTCCAGCTTCAGCAATGTTAGCTGCTGGTTCTGGTGGTGCGGTTGCTGCTGTCACTGCTGCAGTCACCCCCACTTCAGGTACATATGTCTTCACAAGTTCTAAGATTTCTATATTTTGTTAACTGCCACTGTTTTGTTGATGTATTGTGGGAAGTTCGTACCAGAAATCTGGTATGCATTTGGTAAGATGTATTTTTCCTTCCATCTTGCATATACAGACTTTTAAGCTGCAGTGTTTAGAAGGGTTTTAATATTATTTTTATGTACTTGGCGAAATCATTCTGGAACTGAGAGAGTTTTGGTTTTGTCTTGTGTTTGGTGTTTGTTTGTTTGTTTCTATGTTTTTCTCTTTGTTGTAAGAAGGCAATGGCGTGAGCCGACTTCTGTAGCTTTTGTGTACAAGGAGGAATCAATGCACCGGTTTAATGGTTGTTCGTCTTCCCACGGGCAACTATTGCCTTTTTGGGTAGTCTTGCAAGTATTTCCTCGAGAACTTGCTTATGGTGTGTTCTTTTTCTTTTTATCTTTAAGAGGTTCAGATATGCTATGGGAAAGGAGGCATAAAAGTCCTTTGCTGAATCAACTGCTATAGGAATAAGACTGTTGTTTATAATTTATATACTGATATGAAAACTGAATTTTGTTTGCAGTCCAGGTTCCAGGGAATAATGCAGCCCTACCTGGAGTATTTCCAAACATGTTTCCTCTGGCAACTGGTCAGGTATGTATTTCTCTCATTTGAATGAGATAAACTCTCTATGTTCTCAAACTTGTTATAAGCTTTGGTTCTTTGCAGCAGTTTGGTGGTCTCCCTCTAATGCCAGTTCAGGCAATGACTCAGCAGGTTTTGTGTATTATGCATACATTTGAAGTTTAAATAACTTCTCTAGAAAAAAAATTCTGAAATTACAATGGTTTATCTTTTCATTCAGGCTACCAGGCATGCTCGCCGTGTTTATGTTGGAGGGCTTTCTCCTACTGCAAATGAGCAGGTTTTTACTCTGCCGTATGCTTAACATATTCATTGTTATAGTTGCCTTTAGTGCTGGAAATGACCCAAAATATTATATTACAGTCGGTCGCAATTTTCTTCAGTCAGGTTATGTCTACAATTGGTGGAAACACTGCTGGTCCTGGTATAATGAGAATTTTTTTATCTACCGGTCCACTAAAATACCTGTTTTATGTCTAGTTGCTCATTCTGCTTGTTAACATTCAGGGGATGCTGTTGTTAATGTCTACATAAACCATGAGAAGAAGTTTGCTTTTGTAGAGATGAGATCAGTCGAGGAGGCTAGTAATGCAATGGCCTTAGATGGGATTATCTTTGAGGTATTTTATTTTCTTTGGATTCTTCAATTCTTAATGAAGTCATTTAAGTATGAAAGGTTTCACTGAACTGTTTGAATTTCTAGGGAGCGCCTGTGAAAGTTAGGAGACCCAGTGACTATAACCCTTCGCTAGCTGCAACTCTTGGTCCAAGCCAGCCTAGTCCCAATCTTAATCTGGCTGCTGTTGGTCTGTCTCCAGGATCTGCTGGTGGGCTTGAGGGTCCAGACCGCATTTTTGTGGGAGGGCTTCCATATTACTTCACTGAAGTGCAGATCAGGGAGTTGTTAGAATCTTTTGGACCCCTTCGAGGTTTTGATCTAGTAAAAGATAGAGAAACCGGAAACTCAAAAGGCTATGCCTTCTGCATTTATCAAGATCTATCAGTAACGGACATTGCTTGTACTGCTTTAAATGGAATTAAAATGGGTGATAAAACTCTCACTGTTAGGCGAGCAAACCAAGGTACTACCCAGCCTAAACCTGAGCAAGAGATTATCCTCCAGCATGCACAACAGCAGATTGCTTTGCAGGTAAGATAAGTATTACTTTTTTCCTTTCTAAATTCCATTCTTGTTTGTTGCAATTATCATTTTGCATAGCCCTTTTCTTTTGTCAGAGGTTTATGTTGCAACCTCAAGGTGTGCCCACAAAGATTGTGTGCTTGACTCAAGCGATTAGCGAAGATGATCTTAGAGATGACGAGGAGTATGGGGATATTGTTGAAGACATGAGACAAGAGGGTGGGAAATATGGTAAAATTCTTCTTAAACTATTCGGTCCATCCTTTTGTATTTGTCTCTCTTCTTTTTAAGACTTGTGTTGTCGTTGTTGTTGTGTGTGTTTGTATGTCTGTTTCACGGCCTTTTCTTTTGTTTCCCTTCTGCTATAGAATAATCGAGTTTAGATTACATAGACAGGAGAGACAGTAACCCTTTATCTATATTTTCACTATTCGGTTTCTGCTAACTAATTCCTTGAATAAAATTTTATGTGGATTCGAAATTTTCACATGTGATCTGCAGGTGAGTTGGTGAATATTGTCATACCCCGCCCAAATCCAGAAGGCGAACCATTACCAGGTGTTGGGAAGGTCAGTGTTCGGTACCCTTGACTGATAGGATGGTTCTTCCATGTTCATCACTGTTCTAACTTCTAAGAAATCTTATTGTTTTAGTTATCCACCTGCACTGATAGGATGGTTCCGATAGTTGCACTGTATTCCTTCCGTACCCTTGACTGAAACTTTTATATATATATTTGAAGGTATTTCTGGAGTATTCAGACGTTGAAGGTTCCCGAAAAGCCCAAGCTGCAATGAATGGAAGGAGATTCGGTTCTAATCAAGTCATTGCTGTGTTCTATCCAGAGAACAAATTTGCTGAGGGGGACTATGATGCTTAATGGCATATCTGATCTACTACCATGGGTTAGAGTTGTACGAACTGATTGATTCTTTGTTTAGTTTTTTTGTTTAAGATGTCGTAATATAAGAATTTTATCCACCTCTTTTGTAAAATTCTAATGTTGGTTTTGGACTTAATGTTAAGTTTGTGGGATGCTATGCTATAAGCAAAAGTTAGTTTGTTGGTGCCTACTTATTTTGTAAAAAAAATAAATCTTAAATTTAATTTACGTAAAAATATATATTTAAAAATTTTAAATCTATATTCTTAATTATTTTTTTTAAATTAATTAATAGTGATTAAGTAGTATCGTTCAATCACTTTGATTGTATCATTGGTATTCAAATCCGTGATTGTTCTTTTAACCATTTAGAGAGTTCATGTTATATTTTTAAAATTAAAACCGACTTTTAATGTCTAAATTTAGCAAACATGGGTAAAAAATTTTGTACTAAAGTTTTTATCTTTGCTTTATTAATATGTAATTTTTTTGACAAGATTTAATCGTTGTTAATATGTTTGATTAACAAGAACGTAAATTAAAATCTTCTATTTGGGACCTTGGGTGTGAAGGTTACCGTTGTTTAGATGCTCTCGTGTCCTCTCCCACTCTAAAAACCTAACCAAACCCTCAAAAGAGTTCCCGCAAAAGATGTCATCTTCTATTTCTCTCCGCCAACTCCGCCACTTTTCGACCGCCACCGATGCAGTTGCCGCCGTTCACTCGTCCTCCATCTCAGTTTCACAAGCCAAAAGCAAACTCCGCGCCGAATACGATCCTGACAAAGCCCTCGAAATCTACTCTTCCGTTTCCAAACACTACTCTTCCCCTTCTTCTTCTTCCCGCTACGCTCAAGACCTCATCGTCCGCCGCCTCGCCAAGTCCCGCCGTTTCTCCGAGATCGAATCCTTAATCGAGTCGCACAAGACCGACCCCAAGATTTCTCAAGAGCCTTTCCACTCGACACTCATCAGATCGTATGGGGTTGCTGGCATGGTAGATCATGCCATCAAAACTTTCCATCAGATCGACCAATTTGGTACCCTAAGATCAACCATTTCTTTCAACACCTTACTCTCGGCCTGCAATCAGTCAAAGCAGTTTGATAAAGTCCCCCAACTGTTCGACGAAATTCCCAAGAAATACAATGGTGTTTCACCAGACAAGGTTTCCTATGGGATTTTAATTAAAGCTTATTGCGAAGCGAGTCATCCGGAGAAAGGGCTCGAGGTTTTAAGAGAAATGGAAAGGAAAAGCGTTGAGGTAACTACAGTTACCTTTACAACAATTTTAAATGGTTTATATAAGAAGGGAAAAACAGAAGAAGCTGAGAAGTTGTGGATGGAGATGATGCAGAATGGTTGTAAATTAGATGTTGCTGCTTACAACGTTCGGATTTCAAACTTTCAAGACGGGGATCCAGAGAAAGTGAAGGAATTGATTGATGATATGAGCAGCCTGGGGTTGAAGCCGGATACCATTAGTTATAATTATCTAATGACTTGTTATTTTAAGAGAGGCATGTTGGACGAAGCTAAGAAGGTTTATGAAGGATTGGAAAGTAATGGGTGCAGCCCAAATGCGGCTACTTTTAGGACTATGGTGTTTTACTTGTGCTTAAATGGATTGTATGAGCAAGGTTATAAGGTGTTCAAAGAGAGTGTAAGGTTGAATAAGGTTCCAGATTTTAACACATTGAAACATTTGGCGGAGGGATTGGTGAAGAAAAAGAAGATCAAGGATGCAAAAGGGTTAATCAGGATGGTAAAGAAGATGTTTCCTCCGAACTTCACGAATGCATGGACGAAGCTCGAGAAAGAACTTGGTTTGGTTTCTTGCAATGCTGCTAATGCTAAAGCTCAATAGGCAAAAGAATCTACAGGTTGAAAAGGAGATTGTAGCTGTTATTTACCGGTGATTTTGAGATAGCTGCTTTCACTTCATTGCAGCTAAGCATTATTAGATGAATTATGCAATCAGTTTATATGCCAATTTCAGGTAAAGCTTCCATAGAAAATATGAATGGCGATGGTTTTGCAAATGCCAATCCTATTTTAATAGCAAGGATTGATTGATGTTACATTTGTTTTCTGTTTGTTTGTTTTTGTTGTTCTGCTTGTCTTGGGTTGAGAAGGGAATTCCAATAATCAAACTATCTGCTAAAAGTACTAGTTTTGTTTCCTTCATGACATTGAACATTGTTCTATCTATCCCTGTCTGAAATGCTATTCTAGATGAATGCTTTGCCTGTTGGTTTCAATCTGTGGCTGCCCTCCTAATACTGAATGATAGTATCATCTCCAATCAATTAAGCTTTAATTGCATCATAAGTCCTCAAAGACTCAAATTCTGAATTGGTTTCATAAAAAATTATCTAATTTAGTCTTTAAAATGTCACCATCATATTAATTAATTATATCAGCCAAGTCATTATGTTGGACATTGAGTGTCTATTTGAGTATGATATGGAGCATATTTAAAATATGCAGAGTTAAATTATAAACACATGTATATTTATTGTGGGGCAATTTGGATCTAACATATTAAGAAAAAAACGACCTTAAATTTTATGGCATGGTTTGTTTTTAACACTTTGGGTCCAAGCTATTCATGCAGTAGTGTTATATTTTTATAATTTAATCTATATTTCATGTACAATAATTATTTTATTGTCAATACATGAGATATTTTCTCGTATTTTAAAAAAAAATGACATACAAATCTTTAAATTTTATGGTTTAGAAATTTAGGTTGTAGTTTAGGGTTTATAAATTCATATGATAGGTGTAGAATTTAATATTTATGGTTCAATTTAGGATTTAGGGTTTAATATCTAGGTTATGGTGTTAGTTCTAGGGATTAGGGTTTAAGTTTAATTTTTTACATAGTCTGTATATCAAAATATAACCATGTGTGTCAAAATATAACTTTGTTTTAAATGTATTTACTTATATTGAATTTGATAGAACGACATAATTGATACTCTAACGATTCAATTTAAAAAAATTTTAAAGTTTAACCATGCATTTAGAATTTGACAATAGTTTGGGTGATAGTTAACCCTTTAGTTAATTAAATGAATTAAACACTTTGAAGTCATTCAGTAATAATTAACAAACTAAATTATCTCCAATCTTACATAATTATGCCCACACAATTCCTACAAGCAAGGAGAGACCACCTATATTGAGTTTAGAATATAGATGTAGAATTTAATATTTATAGTTTAATTTTAAAGATTAGGGTTTAAGTTTTAATTTTTTATATAATTTATATATCAAAATATAATTATGTGTATCAAAATATAACTCGTTTTAAATGTATCCACTTATATTGAGTTTGATAGAATGACATAAATTTTTTTTTGGTAAGTATTTGAGTTTTATTTATCTAAACCTGAGAATAAGTAAAAACCCTATAGATACGAGAAATTATATCATGGGTCAGTCTCACTACGTCATTCATGGGATCAACCAATAAAAACTGTTCATCTCATTATTTTTTAATTTTCCAAGTGAAGATTCACTTGAGAAAAAATTATGACATAGAAAAATTGATGAAGTGGGCAATTTCTATTGGTTGGTCCCATGAACAGGTGGTGGGACTGACCCATGATATAATTTTTCCTATAGATACCCTTGGGCGGCCATCCTCTTAAGAAATTTTCTAAGCTATACATATATTTTTATTTACATCATCCATGTGTATATTTTTATCCTGTACTCTAAGAATTCAATTTAATTTTTTTAAAGTTTAACCATCCATTTAGGACAATAGTTTGGGTGATAGTTAACCCTTTAGTTAATTAAATGAATTAAACACTTTGAAGTCATCCATTAACAATTAACAAACTAAATTATCTCCAATCTTACATAATTATGCCCACACAATTCCTACAAGCAAGGAGAGACCATAAGACAAATCCCTTGCCCATTCATTTTCCCCACATAGGTCCCGATTCTCACTCTCAATAAACAAGACCCTGAAGAAGAAAGGAAGGGCACTTGGTGGTTCAATCACTTGAATTCCCTCTCGCTTTGCATCTATAACCATATCACTATTTATTTTGTTCATTATCCATCTTCTACTCTATTTCTTTCTTACATTTTGTCTCTGAAAATTGTGTTAAATGAGGAAACTTTGTCCTAACATCGACAAAGAAGATGGCCTCGAGACAGTTCTCGAGGTCCCGGTGCCGGAAGAAATGTTCACCAGCATGGGAAACAACCTTCAAGCCCGGTTGGAAAACATGTTAACATGGATGAAAGCTCAAACATCCGATAAATGGTCTCAGCCGATGCTCGCTGGTCGGATTAACGAGCTACGGTTCCTTCTTTATCTCGTCGGATCACCTCTCATCCCTCTCCAGGTGCAATTAGGCCACTCAGTTCACAAACCTGTCAAGGATTGCTCAATTGTAACTCTTCTCAATAACTCTCTCACGATCAAGCTTGAACCAACATTTCATTCCTTGAATTCAACATTATTTTATCCTTTTAACACATTTATGAATGACTCAACATATGTTCCCTCCCCTGCAGCAAGCTTCAACAGCAAAATACATAGTGCAGCAGTACATAGCTGCAACAGGCGGACAACAAGCGTTAAACGCGGTGAACAGCATGTGCGTCACCGGTCAGGTGAAAATCACCGCATCGGAGTTTCAGCAAGGTGATATCAACGTTAAAGTGAAAAGCACCGAGGAAACAGGCGGATTCGTCCTATGGCAAAAAGATCCAGATTTATGGTGCTTGGAGCTTATCATTTCAGGGTGCAAGGTTGTTTCTGGAAGCAATGGCAAACTTTCCTGGAGGCATTCCTCTAATCAAAACACTCCCATTTCAAGAGGCCCCCCTAGACCCTTACGCAGATTTCTCCAGGTATCATATTTTTTCTTGAAGTATTCGTGTCCGATAACATAAAATCGAGCTTATTCGTTTCTCGGTATGTTTCGAGTAGGGGCTGGATCCAAGGTCTACGGCCAACCTGTTTATAGATGCCACATGCATAGGTGAGAAGGTTATAAACAATGAAGACTGCTTCATCCTGAAGCTGGAGACGAGTGCAACCGTTCGTGAGGCTCAGAGCGGACCAAACTACGAGATAATCAACCACACGATCTGGGGTTACTTCAGCCAGCGATCTGGTCTCATGATTCAGTTCGAAGATTCAAGGCTGTTAATGATGAAGAACAAGGACGACAACGACGTGTTCTGGGAGACTAGAACCGAGTCGGTAATGGATGACTACAAATGCACCGATGGCGTCAACATCGCACATTCTGGTAAAACAAGCGTCACGGTGTTCAGGTACGGCGAGCAATCGGCTAACCACAAGCGGCAGATCGAGGAGAAATGGAAGATTGAAGATGTTGATTTCAATGTGTGGGGTTTGACAAAGGAGGATTTTCTTCCGCCATCTGATCCACAAACAAGTTGAAATAAATAATTTGGAAAATAGTTTACAAGCATAAGAAAAAGAATTTTGAACCAGCTTCTTCATATATTCAATTGCATTTAGAATCTATATTTAATTCGATTTGTATTAGTGATATAACATAAATTAATTCGAGTTTAAAACTTTTAATTTTTATAATCAGGTTTTAAGTTTAATATTCAAAAGAATTAAATTTATTTGTTTAATATTTAAGAGTGATAGTTATAATTTAAAGTATTAATTTAAAATTTAAGAGTTATAAATCAACATCAAAATCTTTAATCTGTTTAAACCTTAAATCATGACTTTTAAAACTTAAATTTTAACATTAATACATGAATTAGTGTCTTAAATTAAATAAACAAACTTTAAATCTAAAATAATTTTGAAAATTAAAATTTTCTGTAATCAATGAATGAAATAATGTATATGATTTTTGTTTCCTTCAAAAATTTAATTTCTCTCTGTGCAACTCTGTTGGGTTTGAAAGTCGTAGGCTGGACCGTGATTCACCAATGCTTAGCTAATCCAGCACAGCAGTTCATAGCAACCTTTGTGGCAATTGAGTAATTTATTTACACTCCAGTGGCATTCTTCTAATCTTATAGTCTTACGTAAAGTGACGTGTAAAAATTTACGAGAATTCTCTGTTTGTTGTTTATATTATGAATTACTCTCGTCTATGTAATTTATGAGTTTATTTTAGAGTTGTAAATGAGACGAAATAAAATGTGAATTATTCGAGTTTGATTTGTTAAAATTTATTCAAAAGTCAATTCAATTGGATTTGGTTCGTGCTTGAATTCGATTCAAGTTCTTATCGAGTTGAGCTACATGATAATCGACTCAAAAAAATCACGAACTACTAAAAAATATAAATATATATTTTTTTTATTTTTATAATTTAAAATCTAAATTTTTAAACTTAAAACCATAAACATAAATCTTGAACCTTAAATTAACACATTAAACCCTAAAATTAACAAGTTTGAATTTACATGTTTATGTATATCAAAGTTTTTTCTTCATTAGACTTTAAGTGAGATGTGACAGATAAGAGTTACTCGAGTCTAACACGATTAAATATCAATCAACACTTGACTTGAATAAGCTCAAATAAAGCTCAAACTCGACTTGAGTTTTTAACGAGTTGAGATAAACTCAAAATTTTTAGGTCCGTTTAAAATTACTCAAACTCGACTCAAAATCTTAATGAGTCTAACCGAACTTAGCATTACTCTAACTTGACTCGACTCGTTTACACCTCTAATCTATTAGATATATTTATTTTATTAATCTTCTCAATTTATTTTTTTATCAAATAAATCTTTATTTAATAAAAATTATTTTTAAATTTAATTTATAATAAATACTAATAAAGATTCCTATAAAAATAAATAAAAATTAATTAATTATATTTATTAATTAATCACACAAATAATTTACGAAAATAAATTTTGATATAATTTCTCCCGCCTGCTATTTTTTCTCATCTACCCACATATTTGTCGAAAACAAACACACCCACCTACCATCATAACCGTTCATTTATCCACGTCACCGATCCGTGTCTTCCTCAATCCAACGACTTACCAGTCCAATAATTCACGAAACCACACCCATAAGTCCACGTTTCCAATATTAAGCGAAAAAAATTATACAAAAACAAGGGAGAGAGGAAATTGAAATTAGGTTTTCTTCTTCTTCTTTTTGATTTTATTTGCAAGCGATGGAAACTTAGAAAGAACTTGATCCGTACATCTAGAGAGAAAAAAGCTTTTAGGGTTTAATCGTTTAGACAGATTGAAACCGAACTCACTCTCGATTTATCGGGAAAAAAACTAGGGTTAGGGTGTCGTTCTTTATGGATGAGATTTGGGAGAGAGCGGTGGAGACAGTGCTAGATGGGCACACGGACCACACGGCGGTTCGAACCTTGACACTTGACGGTGCAGTGAAGTGTGTTCAAGGTCGCCTCCCACCGCCTGGTGTCTTGGAAAAATTTGTGAATCTTCAACACCTTTCCCTCGCCAACATCGGTGCTTTATCCCTAGAACAGTTTCCTCGTTTAAGAAATCTCCAAAAACTTATCCTTTCTGACAACAGAATCTCCGGTGGACTTGAGTTCCTGGTTGAAGCTGGCCTCTACTCGCTTCGAGATCTTGACTTGTCCAACAATCGGATTCAATATATCGAACATCTTGCCCCGCTTGCTCAGCTTAAACTTGTTTCGCTCGACCTTTATGAGTGTCCAGTTACCAGAGTTAAGGATTATCGTTCTAGAGTATTTAGTTTGATTAAATCGTTGAAATATTTGGATAAAATGGATGCTGAAGGGAATGAAAGGCCGGAATCGGATGAGGAGGATGATGAAGAGGAAGAGGAGGATGAAGAGGAAGAAGAAGAGGAAGATGAAGAGGATGATGAAGATGATTCAGGGAGTGGGGAAATCGACGATGAGGATCTTCTGTGCAGAATGAATAATGGACATAACAAAGAAGAGGAAGGGATTGCTGATGAAAACGAAGACGAAGAGAGTGATGCTGATGATGAAGAGACTGAGACTGATAGAAGAAGAAATGGGCAGAGCCATGAGGCAAACGGGTTTCACATTGGGCAAGTAGGGAGAGATGATGATAATGATGAAGATGAAGAAGATGAAGAAGAAGATATTGTGGAAGCTCATGAGATTGGGGGTAGTGATGATGAGGAAGATGGGGTTGAGGAGGAAGAGGTGGATAATTATGAAACGGATCTTGCAGAGCCAGGAAGTATTGGATTTTTGACAAGCACAGAAGGGGAGATCGATGCGCATGAACATGGAGAAGATGACGGGGACTATGTTGATGATGATGGTGAGACTGGCGAGGAAGAAGAGCAAGGTGTTGAAAATGATGTGGAATTTAAAGATGAGGAAGAGGAGGTGAGATTCCTTTTTACTCATAACCGAATTTGGTGTGTTTTAGTTTCCAGTTTTTCTTTTTTATTTTTGTCCTTAGCAGGAGTCAAAATTTTGATTGAATTAATCATTTTAGATTTTTTTCAGGTAAATTACATGTCGTGGCATGGCTGCACTGTTATGCTTTAAACCTTACAGTTTGTTCTTGGTCTTCTAACAGTGTGCCTATGTTTCTTTGAAACATGAAAAAGGAAAACAAGTAGTGTGTTTATGTATTGGTGCTAACCAAGAATTTCTTGCTATAAATCTGGCTACTTTTCTTGTTGGAAAGTTCATATGTGGTTTATGTTTTGCTCCATGAAATAGACGCAACATTTTAAGTTATTTCTACATGCTTCCTTGGTAATTTTGTTATTTATCTGTTTTTGCTAATGTATTTGGTGGTTTCTAGTCTTAATTTCCAACCCTTTTTCTTGTTTACTCTTACAAGTGTTTGCTTGATGAGAGCAAGAGAGAAATTACCAAAGCACAATAGTTTTAGATTTTTAGCTTGATGGAGGTCTCTCTAGTATTTTTCTTTAATCCCTTGAAATTTGTAGTTCATCGTCTCTTTCCTTCAACTGTTGTTTTTTGTATGTGTATGTACTCGTTGTCAGAGATGGTGAATTTTGATGTCTTGTCTTTGAAGTATGTTTGAATCCCTTTCTAACAATTTCTTCACCATGATAATACACTTGTAAAACTGATAAGCAACTTTGCAATGCTATGTCTGCTTTCTTTTGGATAGCGCATTGCATTCTCGGTGAAGTAGTTTTTGCTTATGTATTTAAGAACTTGTTTCTGCTTTGGAAAAAAAAATACTGGCACTTGTGTTCTGGTTCCGTTGTTATAGTAGTTTTTATTGAATTATTTGATGTTACTGTAATTATTGTGGCTAAGATGTTTCCTGTGCAGAAGATTATCGCTGTTAGTTTTTAATGTTATGTATGTTTTCACTTTTTGCTTTTGGGTTTTTTGGAGGATTGAGAGACAAATAAAAAACACAGTTAATTGTAATATCTTCAAGTTCGTTGAAATGATTGAATTGAATTCTTTGTAATTCCTTTTTGTTGACTGTTAATTGCAGGATGATGATTATGGTGAAGGATACCTGGTTCAACCAGTGGGTCAAGCTGAAGAACATGATGTCGGAGGTAGTGATATGGAGCCTATGAATGAAGAAGATGATGTAAAAGATGAGGAAGATGTTGAAGATGACGATGAAGTGTTGCCGTCATCTTCACAATTAAAGAGAAAGAGAAATGGCGATGCAGAGGAAGATGTGGATGAAGAAGACGAAGACGACGATGTTGAGTTCACAAAGTCATCAAAGAAGCATGGTTAGCTATTTTTTATATCCAGGTCTGATGTTTATGTTAAAAGTTTAAAAAATTTGGAAACCATGGGAAGTTGCTGTTAAAAAGACAGTCCTGAGTGTGTTGTTGAAACCAAACGTTCAAGTGGTATATTTTCTTACTTCAAAAAGTCGTTAGCAAATTTGTTCCCCTCCGTTTTGTTTTTTCTTATAGAGTCGTTGCTCTTTGTTAATTCAAATGGTAGTTATTATGAAGGGTTTGCCGCTCGCTCATGTTCAGGTCACGAGTTCGGACTCGGATGTCGGGAACCCGGGTCCCTTTAAAAAGGAGCAGAGGGACTTTGATATTCAAAGTTCTACAACGTTGGTTGATATTGTAATTGTTATAATCTAGCCAGTGGGTGGCTTCAGCCAATTTGATCAGCTCAGTACACATGTCAAGATGTATATACATTGGGTCACATGGGATTGGACCTGTCACCTTTGCATCGTGATCGACAGTCTTCACCAGTGGAGTATGATCCAATTGGATACGCAGAAGCCGAAACTGGTTCTGGTTTTCCTAATGGGCCTTTTAGGGTTGTAGACAGTATTTGCTTCGCATTTCGATTGTTTTGGGGCCAACGTGATTTTTTTAATAAGTACTATGGGGCTGAAAGACTCGGCAGCCTGTTGATTGTTACTAACATGCATAAATATTTGAGTTTCCGCCTTGTCTCTTTATCATAAAACATTCATCTCCCGTCTACAACGGGCGTTGAACACAGTTAAACATCATTAATATTGAACACCGCTGAATATTATTAAATTAATTTATAAAAAATAAAAATTTAAAGGACTAATCACACAATTATTAATTATATATTGAGTTTATCACTCCTGTGTCCTAAAAATCGTAAGTTTAGATTATTTGTTTTCCGTGAAAACAGTAAGTAAACTTGATCCTATCCCTATTTTATAATGTTAACTTTTTATTTAAAGATAATTTAATTTAGTGTGAAAAAAAATATGTATTTTAATTGAATTTTTTAAACTTATTATTGGAATTCTTGATCGGTCACTAATTTTAATCTCAATAATATATTTACCGACGTCGTTATTTTTAATCCAATTACAATTAATTTTCTGCTGAAGTGAAGTTGTGGATCAGAAAATTCCAAAACCAGGAGAAGACATGAGTAGTAAAGACCAAAGAAGGGAACGTGGGAGGGGATTTGTTTGACCGGATGTACGGACGTGTGCATTAAAAGAATAAGCCAAGATGGACTGAACTGAGGCAGCTATGATTATGAAGCTTCATGGATTTACCGTATAAACCAGCATTAAAATTAAGCAGTATGGCTCGGGGATGAGTTCCCTTCTACTGTAACTTTCGATGATGCCTATCAATATTATTACTTCTTGTTCGGTACGAAAATGTTTGAAAACTTTGTATGTTGCTTCGGAGTAGTTTCCTCCAAACACCAAGCATCTGATTGCTTGAAAAAACTTTCTGCATTTCTATGGCTAATTCATTGAATAGAGTCTCTCCCTCTTTGCTAACAAGTGAGAACAGTAGCCAAAGATGGCAGAAATTAAGGTTGACAGAAGATGGTTGATAAACATGGCATGGAGAATCTTTCTGGTTCTTGTGGTGATGAGCAATGTGGGGGTAGCAGAGAGAGTATTGAAAGACAAAGGAAACCAACATGTTCCCAAAGAGACGGTTAAGACACAGGGAGTTCTTGTTAGAGTTGTCAACTTCCTCTGGCAAGGGGGGAAGTCCGGCTATGAACCTGTCTGGCCAGTAAGTCATGCACAGCTGATGATTAATTCCTTTCAAGATTGTTGACCTTGATATATATGGATTTAATCATTGTTTGAGCAGGACATGGAGTTTGGTTGGAAAATAGTTGTGGGATCGATTGTTGGATTCCTTGGTGCAGCATTGGGTAGTGTCGGAGGCGTCGGAGGCGGTGGGATTTTTGTGCCAATGCTCTCTCTCATTATCGGCTTCGACCCAAAGTCGTCTACCGCCATTTCCAAGTGTGAGTTTCAGCTTTTATTCCTGTAGTTTAATCCCTTTTATGCATCCGCATTGCATGACTATTTCATTCTTTCCTGAAGCATGCTTCTGTTCATGCATCGGATACTTACGCATATAAAACACGAGCATTTATGCTGATTGTTTGGTCTTTAGTACTAATCATATGCTTGTAAGTTGTTACAAGGGTTTTTATGATTGCAGGTATGATCATGGGTGCAGCTGGATCAACAGTGTATTGTAACCTGAAGCTTAGACACCCAACCCTGGAAATGCCCCTCATAGACTATGATTTAGCATTGCTCTTCCAACCCATGCTTATGCTTGGAATCAGCATTGGAGTGGCTTTCAATGTCATGCTTGCTGATTGGACGGTCACAGTTCTGCTCATCATCCTCTTCATTGGTAATAAGAATTAACACCATTTTCGGAGTTCAAGTGTATTTGTTCCATCGTCTCTTCTATTTGTCCTAATTTGATACTAACCTTCCTTAGTTAAGAATCAACAATGGTAATCAAATAATAAATGGAATCATTAGGCACCATTTCATCCCCTTAGTTCAGTTTCTTTATTCAAAAGAAGGCGGGCCGGTTAGCTGGAAGGGCTAAACAGTTATATGTAACATGGTTTCCTCTGATATAGAAGCATAAATTTGTCGATGCCAGGTACATCTACGAAAGCCCTATTCAAAGGTATTGATACATGGAAGAAAGAGACGATGATGAAAAAGGTATAATTTCCCATTGTTCTTTCAGTTTTCCATGTATTGCTTCCCTTTGGCATAACATTATTAATGAGGATTTTGATGTTCTATTTTCAGGAAGCTGCTAAGTCCGAAGTTGATGAGTCCAAACCAGCCGGTGAGTGCTGTAAACTTAACTATAAAAGCACTTTTCTTTCACAGGAACTTCAAATGAAAATTTGACATTAATCGGAAATGATTTCCATACAAACTCATGATGCTATCGGAGAAGATAAAACAAAACAAAATGGTCTATACTTCAACTGATCATACTTCAAACAAAGTAAACTATGTTCATATTTGACCTTAGATTGGCATCTGAGTTTCAGATTTGATTCAATAGCAACTCAGTCCAATTACTTGAAACCAAACATAAGCAGTTCCTCAGTAGTTACAAACATATGCAGTTTGTAACACAAATAATATGTCAAATGAAACTATACAAATGGATTATGCTAAACTTGAGAATTGCAGATGGAAGTGCACGGGACTATAAGCCGCTACCAAGTGGCCCTGGAAACCAGCCAGATGATGTAGTAAGTTCTAGAACAGTTCAGTTTCCGTACAACTATCGTCTTTGGTATAATTACTCACTGTTGTTATATTCAATTAAGGTACCTCTACTGCAAAACATATACTGGAAAGAGGTACTGCTGCTTGTCTATGTGTGGATCGGTTTTCTTGTTGTTCAGATTGTCAAGGTATGCTAATATTGTCCACAATGTCACAAGAACGATTTCAATGATCTTCTATCTGTACATAGTCCACATGTTTGTTTCTGCAGGAATATCTTCCAACCTGCTCAGTCATGTATTGGGCTGTGAACTCCTTGCAGGTAAAATCTGGAAATTCTTTCCGGAATATAGACAGATAGAAAGGAACTGATTCTTAAGGCTATTTTACAGTATGACTGATCCATGTTACTGCCTTGAAATAAAAGCTTAAGAAACGCAGGTTTACAAATAACAAAACCTAGAGTTTCTTGGGGTTAAAAGCTCTTCGACTCGATTGTTATTGTTTTGTTTTAATAGATACCCATTGCTGCCTCTGTGACACTCTTTGAAGCCGTAAGCTTATACAAAGGAACCAGGGTGATTGCATCTAAAGGAAAGGAAATCATAAATTGGAAGGTATATCAGATTCTTTTATACTGCTCTTGCGGAATTATAGCCGGTATGGTTGGCGGCCTGCTTGGACTAGGAGGTGGCTTCATCTTGGGTCCCCTCTTCCTTGAGCTAGGAATTCCTCCTCAGGTACACGTTAGTACTACTTAATGAAAAATCAAAATATAGTATCCTGTTAGACAAATTTTCTGTGGTCTGCAAATTTCTGGTCCAAAATTTCTCTTCCGTCGTCATAGTAACCGAGTTCGACATACCACCATGCATTCTGCAGGTAGCTAGTGCAACATCAACGTTCGCTATGGCATTCTCATCCTCGATGTCAGTCGTACAATATTATCTTCTCAGTCGTTTTCCTGTCCCATATGGTAAGTGACAATATCAGTGAAAGTTTACTAACACGATTGATTCTTTTAGCAATTACAAAAGAAATCTAAGCATAGACCTTGTTTTTCCCCTGCAGCTGCTTATTTTGTTCTGGTAGCAACAATTGCTGCCTTCACTGGCCAGCATGTAGTCAGAAAGATTATTGCAATCCTCGGAAGAACATCGATAATCATCTTCATACTCGCTTCGACGATCTTTATCAGTTCCATCAGTTTAGGTACAACGGTTCCTTGCTTCCTTGAGGGCTTACAAGTTACCAGTTACCTTGCAAAGCAAGTCACTGATCCCATTTTCTTGAACATTGTTACAGGTGGAGTTGGCATTGCTGATATGGTTGAAAAGCTAGAAAATGGAGCTTACATGGGATTTGAAAACCTCTGCAAAACATCTTGAGTTTGTTACTAAAATTTATGGGTTCCAGCACAGTTGTTATTTCTAGAAGTCACGTGTTCAAGCATTAATAATATAACACAGTCATTGAGTGATCAATATTATTCGAAAAAAATTTAAAAATATTAAAAATAAAATTTTAAATTTTAATCTTATAACTCTATCAAATGGGACATTAATTAACCAAAACATTTAAAAAGTCCTTTAAAAAGACATTTTTCAAAAATACAAAATATCACACCGTTCCTCGAAGTTCGGAAAAATTAAAATAAAAAGACAGAAGAAAATTAGTGGAAGCGTGCCCCAAAATTGGGAACCCATAACCTACCAGTGGAAGCCACATATTCTAGGCCCAGAAGAATTGTACATTACAAATATACCCTTCAAAGAATCAAGAAAGGGTCGGAATCCACTGTTATATATTGAACAATTAGGGGCATTTGACAAAGTTCGTTTTCCCGCCCAAACCAAACAATTAGAAAATAAATAGAATAAAATTTTAATGTTTAATTTAAGTGCTCCGCCCGTGTGATAAATCTTTCCATTCTCATTTTCTCTTTTCCGCCCTGCTTTGATCTGCTCTGCTTGCGTTTCTTTTTCAACGGTTCGATTTCGATTCTCTCCGGCTAATCTCTGGTAATTGAAGCCTTTTCTCTGTATGTTAAGTTCCTTGTTATACATTTCGTGTTCTGTACTCATCGGGGTGGTATTACTTTGCGTTCAACGATCTAGAACCCTAGGGTTTTTTCTGTATTTGGATGAAACTAAAACTTTAGTTCATATGTGTAATCGCTTAGAATTTGATAATGTCGTTTTCATGCTCACTGCTCATGTTTTTTTTTGGTGTAAGTAATTTTAGGGTTGAAAATGGGGGCCGAGAAAGGAATGGAAAATGACGCTCCTGCTGAATCACCGACTTCAGTTCTCGAAGACGAGGTTTGCTTGGTGTACTTTTATCTCTTTTATTTCCTTAAGTATGTTTCCTTGGGGTTTTAATTTTTAAAGGTCCTTTGTAGTTTTTTTAGGATTAAAAATTGTTTCATTTCCATTTTTATGATTTTTATCCTTACAAAAATGAAGGAGAAGTGCAAAGAAGAAATCATTAAGTTGGAGGAGGAAACTTCGCTAGATGCCAAAAATGGAGATGCATCTCTTTTATCAGAGGCTATGGTCAAGGAGGAAGAGAAACTAATGGAAGATCGGTTGAAAGAAGAGGTAAAACAAGAGCAACCTGAAGAGTCGGTGCAGTTGAATGATACTCAGTTTACTAGATTGGATGAGCTTTTGACCCAAACTCAGATGTACTCAGAGTTTTTGCTTGAAAAGATGGAGGACATCACATTTGTATTTCCCCCTCACCTTTCTTTCACATACATTTTTATAATTTTAATTGGTTTGGTGTTTTGCTGATTATCTGTTATAATATTTTGGTAGAATGTACCTAAGCCTGAAGCTGCTGAGACAAAGAAAGGTCGAGGTTCTAAAAGAAGAGCTGCTAATCAGTACAACAATGTATGCTTTCTGCTTTATTTACCCTGTCAACACTGAATGCTTACATATCATGCATGTGCTATAATGCAGCATCATTTGTGCATGATTAGTTGTGTCTATTTCTTACTTGATAAATCTTTTTTCTGTAGCATTTTGACTTACATATCATGCATTATGCTTCTGTTATTGCTTGGCTACTCTGTGCAACTTGTAAATTGTTCAGTGCTCCTGTTGCCTGTTAACAATCTGGCTTAAGCTGATAATAGTTTTTTTGAGAACAATGTTAGTTTTCAGGTTGTATGTTTCTGATCCAGTGGTAGTCTTGAATATTGATATCTTTGTAATATAATTTGAAGCCCTGAATTGTATTAAGCCATTATTTTTCTGTGATTTTTTCCCCAGAGGAAGGTCAAGAGGGCAGTTGCAGCTATGCTTACTAGATCTAAAGAGGGAGAGATTGCAAACACTGATGATGAAAACCTGACCGAGGAGGAAAAACTTGAGAAAGAGCAGAGAGAACTTGTTCCATTGTTGACTGGTGGCAAATTGAAGTGGTTGATCTCCCTATGGCAGAATGGACTGAATGGGATACTTGCAGATCAGATGGGTCTTGGAAAGACAATCCAAACTATTGCTTTTCTTGCACATTTGAAAGGAAATGGGATGGACGGGCCCTATTTGATTATAGCTCCCCTGTCAACACTTTCTAATTGGATAAACGAGATAACAAGGTGAACTAATTTGTTAGGTTTTATGTCAAAAGCATAAAATCAAATTCATGTTTTAATTGTTATTTTCCCTCTTATTTTTAAACAGGTTTACACCCTCCATCAATGCCATTATTTATCATGGAACCAAGCAAGAAAGGGATGAGATTCGTAGGAAGCACATGCCTAAAGGAATTGGCCCCAACTTTCCAATAGTTGTTACTTCTTATGAGATGGCAATGAGTGATGCAAAGAAATGTTTGAGGCATTATGAGTGGAAATATGTCGTGGTTGATGAGGCTAGTATTTTATCCCTGGATATCTATAGCCTTGCAAAGTCTTCTGGCTGTACTTCTAAATATGTGAAAACTTGAGACTTGTGGATGGGCAAATGAGTCATCCTAACTGTTATCACTTCTCTTACAGGGGCACAGGTTGAAAAACTTCAAGTGCAAATTAGTGAAAGAATTGAAACACTTGCAGGTTGGCAATAAGCTTCTCTTAACTGGAACACCTCTGCAGAACAACTTGGCAGAGCTATGGTCGTTGTTGAATTTTATTTTGCCTGATATTTTTCAATCTCATGAAGAATTTGAGTCTTGGTATGTCGCTTAATATTTTCTTGTTCAACTCTCAAGTTTAAAATATGGTACTAACTACTAAACCATGTTGTATGAACCGTAGAAAAATCTAATCATGCCTGTGTTGGATACATATCATATCTGATACTCATGCCTGCGTTGCTTACTATTTATGTTGCCAAGGTTCCACTTCTAGTAATTCTTCCATGCAAGTCATATCATGGGCTATTCTTCTGGAATTACTTAGGTTACTATATTGATTTCTAATGTTATGCTGAGTGCATATCTTGAAATTCTTGGGGTCTCTTCTCTAGTTCTTCTGAATACCTGGAAAACATAGGAAGTGCTTTGTTGGCCTCTTTGATCATTAAAATTTGCTGGCAATAATGTTATGACACTATTTTTTCAGGGTGTCTATTCTTATATTTGAGTTATTAATCTATATACATTTTCCGCTTTGCGGGTGAGATTTGCTGCATTGACTTACTGCTATCCCTTTTTTGACATGGTTTAAATATTTAGGTTTGATTTTTCGGGAAAAAGTAATGGTGATATGTCACAGGAAGACATAGAAGAGAAAAGAAAGGCTCAAGTATGCACCTTTCTGATTGTTTTCCTTCCACCATCTCTGAAACTAGAATTTATAAATTAATTCTGATTTTTGCCTTTTTTCTTTCCTTAGGTGGTTGCTAAACTGCATGCTATTTTGCGCCCCTTTCTTCTTCGAAGAATGAAGGTTGATGTGGAGCAGATGCTCCCTCGTAAAAAAGAGATCATATTATATGCTTCATTGACTGAGTATCAAAGGAATTTCCAAGATCATTTGCTTAATCAAACTTTGGAATCATATCTAAAAGAGAAGGTTGATACAGGTACTATATCAGTTTTGAGTTTTGATTGTAGAAGCACTATTTTCATTTCAATTTGAGGGAAATACTAGAAGGGCAGAGGAAGTAGAGATTGACAATACTGCATTATATTTGAAATCTTAACAAATTGGGTTGTGAACTCCTTGCAATACTATTTTCATTTCAATTCTGCATTATATTTGGCCATGATTTGTATGATAGTTTATCTTTGCATTACTGCAGGGCGTGGTATGGAAGGGAAGCTTAACAATTTGATGGTTCAGCTTAGGAAGAATTGTAACCATCCAGATCTTCTAGAAGCTGCCTTCGATGGATCATGTACCTTGTGCTTTTATTTTAAAAAATTGCTCTGAAAGAATTATATACACCATCACTTACACTGTTTTCTTGCATGTGAAGATTTATATCCACCTGTAGAGCAGATTGTTGAGCAGTGCGGGAAGTTTAAATTGCTTGACCGATTGTTGACTCAGTTATTTGAGCGTAAACACAAAGTATGTTATAAGTGTCTTTGGTTTGTATGTTCTCATTTCTTTATATATGTTTAAAGCTGCCTAATCATTCTTCCTGCCTTTTGTCAACAGGTTCTCATCTTTAGCCAGTGGACTAAGGTTCTGGATATAATGGATTATTATTTTAGTGAAAAGGGATTTAATGTTTGTAGGATTGACGGTTCAGTGAAATTAGATGAAAGAAGAAGACAGGTATGTGCAAAGCGATGAAGACTGTCTATTTATTGTAATTTGTTTTTTTAGTTCTCTTACATCACCTTAAAATTGAAACCAAATTATGCACAGTAATGGGTTGAACTGTGTATTTGGGGTCTTTATTTGAACAAATAGCCAAATGCCTCACTGATGATGTCTATCAGTCTTTAATTATGTTGTCTTCCTGGATGTGCTTCATTGAACATGTTTCAGTATCAGGTTTCTAATAAAATGTATTTATTAACCCGTTCCTTTGTATTGCCATTTTATTTTCGGTTCTGCAAATAGATCCAAGAGTTCAATGATGTGAACAGCGATTATAGGATATTCATTCTCAGCACAAGGGCAGGTGGCCTGGGTATCAACCTGACTGCAGCTGATACATGCATACTCTATGATAGTGACTGGGTATCCTGTTCCATTCCTCATGTTTATTTGTTCTTCAGTTCCTGAAATGTTAATGGAGTTAAAACCGTACTCATTATGCTGCCTGTTTATCACAGAACCCACAAATGGATTTGCAAGCCATGGATAGATGTCATCGCATTGGACAAACAAAACCTGTTCACGTTTACCGACTTGCAACAGCACAATCTGTTGAGGTATACACCCCCACCCACCCCACACACAAGTATTTGGACATTTTTTATGTTTCCTATTGAGTTTGAGATTAAGAAGAAACTGAAAGAGGTGGTTCTTAACAGTGTCGCATTCTGAAGAGAGCTTATGGTAAGTTGAAGCTAGAACATGTGGTGATTGGAAAAGGGCAGTTCCACCAAGAAAGGAAAACTAGTAATGATGTTGTTGAGGTTTGTTTTATCATCCATGTCATTTCTTGAACTGTCTGCGCTTGGGTCTTTCACCAATCCATTGTGAGGTTGTAGACTAATTTTCAGACAAAATTTCAGGAGGAAGATCTACTGGCCCTACTCCGGAACGAAGAAACTGCTGAGGACAAGATGATTCAGACAGATATCAGTGATGAGGATCTGGAAAGGATTCTTGATCGCAGTGACCTTATTGCTGATTCTGGTGATGGAGGGGAGGCCAAGGCTAGTCCCAATGTAGTTCCCCTTAAAGGTCCTGGTTGGGAGGTTGTACTGCCGACTGGTACCGGAGGCATGCTTTCAACCCTCAACGGTTAAACTGATGAGTCATTTTGCGGTGTCTTGATTTTTGTGGTTGAGCTTAGATATAGCTCTAAAAGTAGAGCTCCCTTTTCCATTGACCTGTGGATTATTGGACTATTAGGGAGCCAATTTTGTAAATACCCGCGGTAGAACTTCAAAGTAAGAATGGGTAACGTTGGATAATTGATTACTGATCAATTTAACAACTCAAATCTTAGAATTTCAATGTGGATTATGAATCGATGTTTTCATCCGCTAATATAATTTATGAATTCTTAAAATTTTAAACGAATTTTTACTTAAATATTGTCACCTTGTTTTTTCCCCTCAAAATATGTTACCATTCATATAATTTATCAATTTCAAAATGCTTTTTAAGTTTTATATATTGGGTTGTCCAGGCTAGTGTGCCTTCAAATTTATTGTAACATATCATGCCCCTTCTTAGTATTCTTTGTGGTAATGTTTTTGAATGTAGGTTTACCGGCTCTCGAACCTTGGCAAATGGCAAGGCTAAGTACTAACCATTGAGGACAAGAGGAGAGTCATTGTGCTAATGTTATTATCCAATTTATCCCATTATTCTAGGCACTACCGGGTTTCCTTCAAAATGGCTCGGTATGTGGCGCATTGACCAATTAAGATGACATCAACCGTATGATTTCGTTTCTTGTTAACGGTGAATGTGGAGGCAACGTGGCTGCTGTTTCCACCCATAGGTCCGTCGTGGCTAGTAATTGCAACGATTAATTAGTTACTATTGCCAATTTGCGATTGGCAAATCACTTTTTATATCTACATGTGACAAGTCCTAGAAAAAATACATGAAATGCAACGAGAGTGGCATTTCGGTAGTTATATAGAAACACAAAAGGCAAATATAAGTGTGTTGTGCGTCACATCCACCGGCAAATAGCTCCATTTCCTATTTTGCCGCAACCCGTTTGGCTCTCTCTTTTTTCTCCGATTACGATACCTTCCGAAACCGATAACTTGGAAAAAGTAAACCTATCGAACGCAAACTTTGATAAAGCGAGCGGACATGTGGCGCTGCGTTTCTCGTGGCCTTCGAGTTCAATACTCGAAGAGATCAGTTGCCAGTGATTCTATTAGATCTCACATTTCCAGATTCTTCTCCACTGATGCTGTACTGTTCTTTTCCTAACCTCTAATTCTAGTGTTATTGAACTCTTTGTTCGGATTTTATTTCCTTCCATTTTTATGCTTTGAAAATCGAAAGGGGATTTATTTTTGTTCCCGATTACTGGATTTTCTCGGTAGATCTTGATTGGTTTTGCCTCATATGTCAGTGATTGCACTGTTTTGATGATGAGAAATGACAGACAAAAAAATGAATACATGGAATCTACGCTTTTTTTTTATCGTTTTGATTTAGCTCCATTTAGTTGACTGTTCTAATAATCTTTAGAAACAAATACCATATCGAACTTAAGCTTAGTTAATATCTTATTCTAATGGGATAAGTTTTCGTTCTCTCCGTGTTGATTGTTTTAGCTGCGATCACGCAAAATGCGTATATTTTTTTTTATTGTTTGTAAAGTATTGTGTTCCTCTGATTATGCACTTTTTGTGGAATTGGTTATAGTTATTATAAAAAATAGCAAAGAGATGAATCAGATAACTTTTGCTATTTTGCAGGGAAAATCCCCTTATACAATCGTGGATCATACCTATGATGCAGTGGTGGTTGGTGCTGGTGGTGCGGGGCTTAGAGCAGCCATCGGTCTTTCAGAGCATGGATTTAATACTGCTTGCATAACTAAGCTTTTCCCAACTCGTTCGCATACTGTTGCAGCTCAGGTTTAAATTTTTTTTGCTCGTGATAATGAGATATGCTGTTGCTATTAATCAGGGCATGCATGTATACAGTGACTGTAGATTAGTGGGATTCATAATTCTAGATTTTATGGGCATATAGTTCTATGATTTAGTGAGTTTATGTTGACGGTACTTGAGTTGTCTCTTGCTGTTGTTTCCTTCCTCGTCATGGATATTTGGGTGGGTTGCACTTTAACATGTGTTCTCTTGTCCAACTAAGATTGAGAAAGGTTCACCAAATAATAGTATTACCATTACTGTGGGCTTTTCTTAGAGTTTTTTGAAGACTGTAGATTATCGATCCTACACTTTTCATATATGATCTATTTGCGTCTTTGTTCATTTTAAAAGTGTAATACATGGGTATTTGAATTTCTTATTTTGGTATACTTTATAAGACATATTGCATTTATCCATATTTCTATGTAAAAGCAAATTTGTTGTTAATTTACGCGTTTAAGGCAGTCTGTAGGGAGGTTATGAGATCAGTGGCGCTTTTTGCTTTTCCATTCCATTTGAAGATTGTCTCATTTGTCTGTCTGTACATTTCTGTTCAGGGTGGTATAAATGCTGCTTTGGGAAATATGACTGAAGATGACTGGCGATGGCACATGTATGACACAGTTAAAGGAAGTGATTGGTTAGGTACATGACTTGTTTGAACTTGTATCTTTTGTGATTTTATAGGTGGTATGCTGAGGCCTGAGTGTAAATAAGCATGTGCTATTTCTTGATATTTGGTCGTGTAAGAATGGTTTATTTTAATCAGCTTCTCTTCTCAAGTAAAGTTGCATGTTCCGCATCAGTACACTTTTGTCTTGACTGATGTAGTTTATTATCTCTCTGCATTCATTGAAGCGGTTACTGTATTAACTGGCCTTTTCTCCTTTCAAACTCCATTGAAACTACTTATATCAGTTGTTTGATTGCCAAAACAATATGGTTGAAGCTAAGGCATAAGAGCCATGCCACAGACTTGAACTTATATATTGCATTAAACCAACTATTTTACTTGCATCTTTATAACATTGTGATCTACCTCTTTAACAGCCTTTTCCCTCTTTTTTCACCTCCTGTTTTAACAAAAGAGGATGTTTCATTGCAGGTGATCAGGATGCAATTCAATATATGTGCAGGGAGGCTCCAAAAGCTGTGATTGAACTTGAGAATTATGGCCTGCCTTTTTCTCGAACAGAAGATGGGAAAATATATCAGCGAGCATTTGGTGGTCAAAGCCTTGACTTTGGAAAAGGTACATGTACATAAATTTGATAACTGGATTAGTGATTGAATTCTGATCTTGGTTTCTTGGTGTTTTCTATCTTGACCAGGTGGACAGGCTTATCGTTGTGCATGTGCTGCTGATCGAACAGGGCATGCTCTATTGCACACCCTCTATGGCCAAGCCATGAGACATAATACCCAATTCTTTGTGGAATATTTTGCTTTGGATCTGTTGATGAATAGTGATGGTAGGTTATAGCTGGGAATTTTTTTTCCTCATCAATTCTGTATCATGGTACTTTTGTTTGCATTGGTTACTTGAGGCTTGGCATAATCATCATCTCTTGTTTACCTGTCCACAATTTTGAGATTTACTTGTTTTCTTCATTTTGATGATCATGTCGCCTTACCATTTCATTTTCTGTTTCATTCATGTTTGTGATAACTAGTGTTTATTGTTTATGTCTCGTGCAGGAAGCTGCCAGGGAGTGATAGCTTTGAACATGGAAGATGGAACACTACATAGATTCCAGGCTGCCAACACAATTCTGGCCACTGGGGTACTATATTTATCATTTATATATGTATTTTTGTTTTATTTGAAATGGCTTGTCAAAATAAATAAAAGGACCCTTATCTTTGCTGTCTGTTTCTTTCAGGGATATGGTAGAGCCTACTTTTCTGCAACCTCAGCTCACACATGCACTGGTGATGGTAATGCTATGGTTGCACGTGCTGGGCTTCCCCTCCAGGTTTCTAATGTTTTTATAACCCTGAAATCTGTTTCCCAAACCTTTTCCTTAACTATCTCTATATCTGTTTTTCCCCCTTTTTGATTTATTCTTCTTACAGGATTTGGAGTTTGTGCAATTTCACCCAACTGGAATCTATGGGGCTGGGTGCCTCATTACTGAAGGTGTGTGCCTATTTCCCTTCTTATGAAGTGTGGTGTTATGGGTTGAGCTTTTTGGTTACATTAGATTATTATTTCATTTTTCTTTTTCGAATTTTATTTTTGTTGCACCTCTATATTTAGCTGAAGTTGAGAGGTTCATTTCTAAGTTTCATCTGCAATTTGCAGGGTCTCGTGGTGAAGGTGGTATTCTTAGAAATAGTGAAGGTGAACGCTTTATGGAGCGGTATGCACCTACTGCCAAGGATCTTGCTTCAAGGGATGTTGTTTCAAGATCTATGACCATAGAAATCAGGGAAGGTCGTGGTGTAGGTATGATTCTCTCTTCATTGCTGACATTTGTATAATCCAGCATCCAGAGTACCTGTATTTTTCCCCCTGAAGGAGTTTATATGAGGTTGGCAATGTGCATTGAGGTATTGCAATATGGTGCTTGTGGTTTAGAGTAGATACTCGTTTTATGTGATTGTTTAATCCTAGTTCTATGAAGTTTAGATGTTTTTGGCTATGCATGTGCCATGCCGTAAGAAGTATATGTTTGTTTGTACTGTTATGTGATTCAGACTATTACCAGTTCCTGCAAGCTAATTTGAACTCATGGTGTTACTAATTGTAATCTTATATCCAATAGGACCTTTGAAGGACCATATCTATCTCCACTTGAATCACTTGCCTCCAGAGGTGCTCAAGGAGAGGCTTCCAGGTATCTCTGAGACTGCTGCCATTTTTGCTGGTGTGGATGTTACAAAGGAGCCCATCCCAGTCTTGCCTACCGTACACTATAACATGGGTGGAATTCCAACAAATCATCACGGCGAGGTGTGATATTCAGATACTTTTAGATGTGATGTTTGGTTCAAATGCTGGAATTTAATTGTGTTATTCATTAAGATATACACAAAGGAAATGCATACATGTAACATTAGTCTCTTCAAAATATCTCGTCTGGTAGTCAACTATTTGTGGTTTTAGCTTTGCTGTAATGTATCTTTCACTGATTTTCTGTATGTCTAACATTAATGAATTTGTTTTTATTCTCAGGTAGTTACTATCAGAGGCAGTGACCCAGATTCTGTGGTTCCTGGACTAATGGCTGCTGGAGAGGCAGCCTGTGCGTCAGTTCATGGTGCCAATCGGCTGGGTGCAAATTCCCTTCTCGACATTGTTGTCTTTGGTCGGGCTTGTGCCAACCGAGTAGCAGAGATCAATAGGCCAGGCAAGTTGTATTGTATTCTTTTGTATTTAAGTACCTTTGTCATTCATGTCTAAATGTTAATTCATTTACTGGTTATTTTCAGGGGAGAAGCAGAAACCTTTGGCAAAGGATGCTGGTGAGAAAACAATTGCATGGCTCGACAAACTAAGAAATTCTAATGGATCTCTTCCAACTTCAAAAATTCGGTTGAACATGCAACGAGTAATGCAAAACAATGCTGCTGTTTTCCGCACACAGGAGACACTAGAAGAAGGTGTGACATACTTATTAATGTTTTAGCTTTCCCCTTCTATTTTTCGGTCATGTGTCTTCTTCCTGACTTTCAGTCTTCTGCTTGTTCCTTATCTAGTTCTATGTTGCTCATGAGATGCATACTTGATTGAACCAGTGTACCTTTTAATATCTAGTTGACACATGGGAAAACCCTAATTATGTCTTTCTATTTTTTAGGTTGTCAGTTAATTGATAAGACATGGGAAAGTTTCCATGATGTTAACATGAAGGATCGCAGCTTAATATGGTAATATTGCTGGAACTAGGATGTTGGTGACAAAGTATTGCTTGTAATTTTAGTTCATTTATGAACTTTGTTTTTAAAATGTTTTGCAGGAACTCTGATTTGATAGAAACCATTGAGTTGGAAAATCTTTTGATAAATGCCTGTATCACTATGCATTCTGCTGAAGCTAGGAAAGAGAGCAGAGGAGCACATGCTCGTGAAGATTTTACAGTTCATTTTTACCTTTTTTGTTGTTGTGACCTTTTTGCTTAGCTTTGGTACAATAAGTTTTTTACCTTTTATCTTTTTGGTTATTTTGCAGAAAAGAGATGATGAAAAGTGGATGAAACACACATTGGGGTAAGTTCCCTTTCCACTGAAAGAATACTTTGTAAACATGTAGGTTGGTGGTTGGGGGAGTCAAAATTAATCGAAAAGTGTCCGGTCATGAAATGACTCCTCCAATGCCGTGAAGGTGCCTTACACCATGGTTCCCTAATGGAGCCTAAATCTATTGAGACTGACATGAAGTTGATTGTTCACAAATTCTACTTTGATTTGCAGGTATTGGGAGAATGAGCAGGTGAGACTGGATTACCGGCCAGTTCATATGAACACATTAGATGATGAGGTTGAGTCATTCCCACCAAAAGCTCGCGTCTATTAATCCGTGTTCCTTTATTCAAATGGCTGCGTGGATCCAACAATTCATCATGCAATCAACTATGGTGAACGGGGATTCAATAAAATATTCGTAAGCACAGCATGGCGGCAATATTTTTGCCATTCATCAGTCTTAGAACTTTTGTGCTTGAAAGCATTCAATAAGATTCAGTTTTGAGTCTGAATTT
The DNA here is from genome assembly GCA_035048815.1 of Abelmoschus esculentus. Classification (NCBI taxonomy): domain Eukaryota; kingdom Viridiplantae; phylum Streptophyta; class Magnoliopsida; order Malvales; family Malvaceae; genus Abelmoschus; species Abelmoschus esculentus. The sequence continues at coordinate 15,785,620 of JAUCBN010000034.1, forward strand.
TGTAATTGTAATTTGTATGTCAGCAATAAGGTTATGGTTGCTGAATTCGACCATCTTTTTTTTATACCGACTGACCTCTTTTTACTTGAATCTTTATCCCTTACATGTGGACCGACTGACTAAACGCATTTCAAAGTTCAACTCTGGAAATTGGGTCATTAACGATTGAATTCCTGTAGAATCCTTGGCAACGTTTATCCCACAGTTTTCCTACCAATACAAGTGCACATTTATAGGGTATGTTGAAATGTTTTTTAGTTCAGTTAATCTCAATTAGTCAATTTGATGGTTCCTCCCATGGCTGTCTCTGCTGAACTTGGTGACTAAAGCACCCTCTAATTATCTCTAGCTCAATTTCATGATCTTTGCTTTCTCCTTTGCCATGTGAATTGAAAGCCTCATGAATGTAACGTTTGGATTGAGCAGAACAGAAGAAAATAAAAGAGATCATGAAATTGAGCGGCTGACACTTGAAGAGGGTGATTTGAATAATCGAGAAATCATACAACTGTCTATTAGCCTAGAGTCTATTAGCACGTAATTTAACTCAAAGGATCATTTTTTCTAATAATGGTGTTTGAATTTTATTTAATGCGATAATATAAATATAATATATCAAAAAGAGAGATTATTTGTCAAATATCTTATACAAATATATATATATAAAAAGTAAATACTTTAATGGGATTAGTGTACCATCAAAATCCAAAATTTTTCATGAATCTCTTAAGATTGGTTAACAAACTATCAAATGAGTAGTGATCAATCTTTGAGACCAGTGACAATAAATTAGAAAACTAACATTGTGCGTATCTTTAAACATGCAGCGAACGGTTGTTAAAATCATGTCAAACAACCCTTTAAATAAACCACAAAAGTTAATAAAAAATATGAAAAACACATGCCACAAAAATAAAAATTCTTATTAATATTTTTAATAAAGATTGATTATCGAAAATCAATATTAAGATTGGTTATTGATTGTTGACCAAAGAATAAATTCTACGTTCTAATAAATTTCAAATTCCAATTATTATATTTAAATTTTAACCATAAAAACTTCTAATTTTAACCACAATTATAAACTAATTACTAAAATTTGAAATTCAATATCTCATAATAAAGTTTGTGCTATAGAAACAAAACAAGGTTTCCTTTTTTATTATTTTTCTCTAAACTAAGACAATTCTTAGTCCAATTTCGGGGAGATTTTTTTTATTATTGTTTTAAGTGGAATCCACTGAAATGTATGTGTGAACGAAATGTTTTGAATAATAAATGTTAAATTGTACAAAATATCAAACAAGTGTTTATGTTTTTAATATAAATAAATGTTTAATTTTTTAAAATATTATATAATATTACGAGAATTTAAATTTGAACCTTAAAAAATTATTAGAAAAAATAATAAATCTTAAACATAAGCTATTATAAAATAAACTATATAATTTATAAAAAGATGTGACATTGATTTTATGTGTACGATGTGTTCCAAAATATACTTCAATCAACATCTTTAATGCGATAAAAGATGTGTTCCAAAATAAACTTGGCATTTATTTGATTCCTAGTCAAAAACATCAGTCGATAATAATAATTATTTCTTAAATAATCAAGATCGTTTATTTTTAAATAATTACTTACCTATTAATTATATGTAAAAAAATATGATAATTTATTTTAAAAAATTAAGATAAATAAATTTGATAATTTATTTTTAAATAAATTTGATTCACCTAATAATTTTTTTCATTAATACTACTATACTTTATTCACTCTTGAATAAAAAATATTTTAATTAAATATCAAGTAGTGATACATAATTATTTTTAAACGATTTTGTAAAATAAAATATCCCATCAACTAGATTTTAAAATAATTACTTATATTTTATTTTTTAAAATTTAGGAATAAGTCTCACATGCATTTGAAATGCATGTGCCACACTATCTCATATATAAATAATTTAAAATTACACAATAAAATAATGAGAAATCAGAAATCTAAAATTAATAGATGAATATAAAATTTTGGAGCCTTTCAGTAGAGTTGTCAGCCTTTCAAATATTTTCATACTTACACGCCATTTTTTATCTTGCTTTATTTTTTTTTTGCATTCAAATAAAAAATAATACGTCAAAATATAATATAATTTTAATAAAAATAAATAATATTTATCTTAAGATAAAAATATTTATAAATATATACTAAAATTTAATTATTTTAAATTATTAAAAAAAAGTCAATATGCACAATTTATAAGAATTTTGAACTTTCACATAGGGACAATAATAATGCACGTGCCCGACGAGTACCGACCCAAATCAACTCATTCGCGGCGGGTTTTTTAGTACTAAAATTAAATTTTGGGATAAAGTTAATGATTATTTAAAGTTTTAAAGATTAAATTCGAGTTTAAAATTTAAAATTTATAATATTTGATTTGATTCTGTATATATATATATATAATATTTTTATATATTATATTTAATATTTTTATTATTTTTTGGATATTTTGATCAAATGATATTATAATTTTTTTGTTATATAAAATCAGATCAAATCAAATAAGGTATATTAAAAATCAAAACAAAACGAATTTAAATATCTTAATTTATTCAATGCAATCTTAAATATTAAAATTTAAAAATTTTATGTTAATAATTCTATATAATATAAAAATATTATTCATACTCGAATTCATACGTAACATCTTCTCGAGCTTAACTTAATCTTATTGGATGTTCATTAAAATTAAATTTCGGGGCCATCTGTCTTTATTCTTAGTAGCTACTGATATAAGGACCCATTTCTTCGTTTGGAGGGACTTTATTCAGCTCTCCTCTTGCTAGTTGCTTCTGCTGTTTTAGGTATCCTTCTTTAAAGCTCCGCTTAAACAGATTGATTGCTTTATTTCTTTGTCTCTCATTAGCTTAAGAAAAATCCAAGTTTGTAGAGCTTCTGGTTCAGGTACTCTCTCGGCCCTACAAGTTTGTACACACTCTCTTTCTCCTCTTCTTTTATGGTTTAAAAAGTGGGGGGAAATCTCACTCTTTTACTGATCTTTTCTTTTGTTGGTTGGGGGTGTAATGTTAGTGCAGTTCACGAGATCTTTCGTCTGAGTTTGACCGGAGAATGGCATATATGTGTGCGGAGAGTGGAAATCTAATGGCAATCGCTCAACAAGTTATAAAGCAACAGCAGGAGCAGAAACAAGAGCAACACCATCAGCAGCAGCAGCAACAGATTCTTGGTCTCAGTCCCGGTTCTTTAAACCCTTGGACTCACCAGGGCGTTTCTAACTCGCCCAGTCTCGGGTACGGGCTTTCGGGCATGGGGTTTACCGACCTGTTTCAGGGAGAGACTGGAGAAGTGTTTCAGTTCCTTAACATGGGTCATTATACCTCGAGTGGGTTTCGGTTCCCGGATTTTGGCGGTGGTTCGGGTGGTGAGTTTGACACCGACGAGTGGATGGATTGCTTAATGAACAGTGGGGATTCGACGGATAGTTCGAATCTGCCGTCTGGTTGTGAAGCCTGGTCAAACAATGCTGATTTCGGTATTTACGGTGCCGATCCATTTAGTGCTTGCCCCAATCGTCTCCCTGTGGCGTGTGCTACGCCGTCTGATGTAAATCGGGTGATTTTCTCAGCTCAGGCAGAGAAAAATCTCTGCCATACCCTTCAACCTCAGGCTCAGCTATCTACGTGGTCCCCATCTCCTCCACCTCCAGCTCCTCAAGTAGCCGTTAAAGAAACCAAAGCAAGCAGCCCCCCGAGCCAAATCCCACTTAGAAACCACGCCGTTGGGTTCTCTGTTGATTCTCCCGAGATCGAATCAGCTCCACCGCTTTTAAAAGCTTTACTCGACTGTGCTAGACTCGCTGACTCAGAACCTGAGCGCGCGATTAAATCACTGGAAGGACTGCGGGAATCGGTGTCAGAATCTGGAGATCCAACTGAAAGAGTGGCTTTTTACTTTACCGAAGCTCTCTATAGTAGAGTCTGTGTTCGACCGGAGAAAAGACTGAATCTGCTAGAAACGACGTCGGAGGACTTCACTCTCTCTTACAAAGTATTGAACGACGCGTGTCCTTACTCGAAATTCGCTCATCTAACAGCAAATCAAGCGATTCTCGAAGCAACGGAGGGGGCAAGCAAGATCCACGTAGTGGACTTTGGAATTGTTCAAGGAGTTCAATGGGCTGCTCTTTTGCAAGCCTTAGCCACCAGGTCAGCCGGAAAACCCACCCGGATTCGTATTTCGGGTATACCTTCCTCGGTTTTGGGATCATCTCCGGCTCTTTCCCTTTATGCTACAGGTAACCGTCTACGTGACTTTGCGAAGCTTCTGGATTTGAATTTCGAATTCGAACCTATTCTAACTCCGATTAAGAAACTCAACGAGTCTTGTTTCCGGGTTGACGACGATGAGGTACTGGCTGTAAATTTCATGCTTCAATTGTATAATTTGTTAGATGCTACTCCGGCCACTGTTGAAGAAGCTCTCCGTTTGGCTAAATCTTTAAACCCCAAAATCGTGACATTGGGTGAGTACGAAGCGAGTTTAAATCGAGTTGGGTTCCCCAACCGGTTCAAAAATGCTTTACAATACTACACGGCAGTGTTCGAATCATTGGAACCGAACTTGCCTCGTGAATCACCGGAGCGAATACTTGTTGAGAGACTGTTACTGGGTCGGAAAATAGCGGGGATTATCGGGCCAGACGAATCCGAAAGCCAGCGAGAGCGGATGGAAGATAAAGATCAATGGAAGGTTTTAATGGAAAGTGCTGGTTTTGAAACGGTAACCCTTAGCCACTATGCGATAAGTCAAGCCAAAATTCTTCTGTGGAATTATAATTACAGCTCCTCGTATTCACTAACCGAGTCCCAACCTGGATTTCTGTCATTATCTTGGAAAGAGGTGCCTCTACTGACAGTTTCGTCCTGGCGTTGACGATGATATCTGGTGATCCTAGGCCATCAATGTTGTGAATTTTTCCACCTGGTAATTTTTTTAACAGTTTGAAACTTTCATCATGACACAAATTGTACTATAATGGGATATGAACTGTCAGCATGTCACGGTGCAGTTGGGTGGTCGTTTACACTGGAACTCTGATTTAGCGTAAAATGATGTTGCAGCATTATCTTTTACTCTCTCCTTTGAAATCAATCTTTCAACCCTTTATCTTGCACCTGTCTTACAAGTCTGCATCTTTTTCCTTGGTTGTCTTATTTGGAGGGAGAAAGGAGTTGGGTTTGCATGTGGGGTGGTTGCTGCCACTGCCCTCCCTGCCTAATCTTACTTTTCTTTCTCGGTTTCTGGGCTTTTTAGCTATAAACAAGAGCCGTTGGTTACAAATTCAATGGGTGTCATTTTCATCCTGATGGAACCCAAATCTTAAACCTCTTTTTATCATGCTGGATTGAATTAAACATGAGATCTTATCCTGTGATTGCGGAGGCATTATCTCTATTTAATCTTATTTTTAATGAAAGATGATATGAAAATCATTTCCCCATAATTACAATTCTGCAAACCAATAACTTGAATTACCAGAAGGGAAAATTTCCCTCTACTTTCTAGTCAATCAAACAAGCGTTTCAGCGGTAGTGTTTTACCCTATAAACAGATCCGAAAAAAACCCTTCACCCATCTTTTGATGATGGGTTGAATTTGTTGGTGGCAGCAACTAAAATCTCTAAAGGGATGCTTTTGCTCTTGTTGAGCTATTTTCTACAAGTCATGACCATTCCTATCTGAACTGGGTTTTTATATTTGGAATGCCTCTCCGAAAAGTGGACATAGTTGGGCTTGGAGGAGTTGTTGAAATTTAGGGATGATCTAGCACATGTTGGTGGAATGCAGAATGGTTTCAAGGCTGGGAAGTTCGGAGGCACAAACAGAAAAGGGTGTCCTGGTACATGATTGGTTGGGGTGGTCTCTCTATTCCAAGACAGGTCCCCAATGAACAGCAGGCTGGCGAGTTGGGTCTGCCATGTTTGATCCACTGTGTGGCTTGTGTGGTAGTGAGGTGGAGATTAGGGACCATCTCTTTGCTGACTGTAGTTTTTCAAGCCAGGTTTGGAAGGCATTGCTGCAGACTTGTCATTTTACCAGGTAACTCGTGATGGTTGGGAGGATATATTCCTTCGTAGAAACTTGGGTAATCAGATGTTGAACGAACTCGTTGGATTTGCTCATCAGATTTGCAGCCTCCTTAGGTATGATTAACTTAATGGTCAATGGTATGTATCAATTCTAAATAGATTTTAAAGGGATGAAAATATTAACGCGAGATCATCATGGCCTAATTATAACAGCATGTACATGTACGTTACCAAGAGCGACATCAACAAAGATCGTTGAAAGTTAAGTTTTATATGCATTTATTCTTTTTGTACTAGATTAAGGATGACCAAAGGTTACTTTTAAGTTCGATGCTGTAAATGTGATTAATCTTATTTAATAAAGAACTCGAGCTAGAATGACTTTGGTTCAAAATATGATCGAAACGAGAGATTACTTTCATCATTTATACTTGTTTATATTCATCGTTCAATAAAAACAGGGCAACCCATACTTTAGTTCATTGAGCGTTTAGTGGTCAACAACATAATTATTTTTGTTTTAAATGTCCAAATTATATCAAACAAATTATAATTGATGATGCTATTAATAGATAATATTAGTGGGTACACTTTTTCCCTTAAAAGGAGACATTAAGCTTTTTATTGTTGATTATAAAAGGATTTTTAGTGAGGCTCGTTTTCCTAAAAAAAATAACGATTAAGTGTTCGATTTGTATTAAAATTAAAAATTTAAATTAAAAAATTAAAAAATAATATCAAATTAAATAATGAAACTCTTTCCGGTGACTTTATAAAATTTACCATAAATTAATACATATGATTAGGTTGAAGAAATTATTTGATAGATATAATTTACCACGTCATCTATAATATACATATAATAATATTCATCTACTTTAGTATAACTTTTAAATAATTATTTACTTATTAATTATGTAAAAATTATTTTAAAAAATAAAATATTATTTATTAAATAAAAGTATAAATAAATTGATAAACCAAACTCATAGTATTTTTTCTTCGAATTGCCTTGATAAGGTTAATAAAGAACAATTCAGATCCAACACAACCTGCCCCGCGTACTTACAACGCAATTTCGCAAAATGGGCCTGTATCCAACTCATGTTTCACGTGGCCGTGGTGCCCAAGCATTCGTCGGTTAACCTAATATAATATCGGGACCGCGTACATACTTTTCTAAATATATAAAATAAAATGCCGACTTAATGACACGTGGACGCATCTAAACAATTTCTTCGTCCTGGACTCTAATATCTGGACCGTCCATCCGCCTTAAATACCCTATATAATTAAGGCTTTGTCAAGTGGAGAACCACTCATTCCAACTAATTGATCTTATCTTTTCCTTCTTTACGCATTCTTTTTGCAGATCCGTTTCTCGCTTCGATGTCTCTCCTTTCGGGGGTTCTGTCTCAAGATTTGCTCGCATCGGCCTAACGTGCTCTTTTGTTATTCGATCTGGCACGATGAAAGGATTGACGTTGTCGGATCTATGCTTTCAGAGGCCTTTGCCGGCAAGAAAGCAAAGATTGAAATAAAGATCGGCGCTTCTGGCTTTCTTTGTATGTATTTGAAGGCCCTTGCAGGAATAAGGTCGTAGGTTTTATTGGCGTTTATGTTTAATTCATGTAATTTTGTAGGTATGGTCTCATCGGCGGCTGAGATTTGGAGATTCTTATTGTTTTCAGATGTACGGTGGTGATTAGCGAGGCGTCTGAAGTTGTGAACCGGCGATGTGGGATTGAATGGTTTGTTTTTGAAAGGATGTGTAAGATGTCAGGCTGAAGGTCCTACTGATGATGTTTATTTGTTAGGGGACTGAGTCCTGTTCTATCTTTGTCGTCCAAGGCCTTTGCCATGACAGGTGCGCTTGCATGGCAGGTCACCCAAACTTAATAAAATTCTACTTTTTGGTGTTTTTGAGGGGAGTTCGCACGGGGTTGCCCGGGTTCTCCCCTCTGCTGCGGTGTCGCATCGTGTCTCCTGCTCTTTTATTTTTCCCCTTTCCCTTGCTCGATTTCCATATTTTTCCATCATACGGGATGGATGCTTGATCCAACATCATCATCAACGCTGGAATGCACTCCCAAGCCATACTACTAGCGTATCTCAAGGCCAAGGTATTAATTTACATATTTTAACCCCAATTTGCCTTACAAAACTTTAGTTAATATGCAAATAGATTTAACATCAACTTAGACAACATGATACGGTAACAATTATTTTTTTAACAAATTAAGGGGTTTAAGTAGTTTGTATGGTAAAATGGTAATAATTGATATTCATGAACATGGTTTTTAAATTAATTATATTAATTTTGTGGGATATAGAATTTATTAATTTTTGAACTTAAACCCTTGTTTTCTAAAGTTATGCAGGAATTATATATATATTTTTTAAAATTTTGGTATTGATTTTCCCAGTTTTAGCAAGTACAATGGTAAGCATAAAATGAATATTTTTTGTTTTAATATAATTTGTTTTATCAATTCCAGCTTAACTTTAAATACCAATTTGAAGCAGAATTAATATATAGTCCTTAACAATAACTTAATATTTAGAGTAACACGGTTATTCTAAACTATAGAACATAAAAATGGTTGTATTAGTTCATGGAGAGTATACACTGGTTTTATGCTCTCCAATCTTACGATTACAACTTAAATTAAACATATAAGGTTCTAACAGAAATATCAATCCCAGCTGCACTGTTTATTAGATTTCAGTTTATTTTCATTTTCAATGCTATTGAATTCTCTTTTCTTTCTTTTCATTTGCTATTTATATCTTTACTTCACTTTTGTTAGTGAAATGCATTTCGAGTATATCGGTATTGTTCTGCTAGTGCATAATGGAACTGTGTACTATCTTAGGAAAATGGCATATGTAGGTTGATGCAGCATATGTATTTTGCTTGTATATAGCTCTTGGTAGTTTTCTAGGCCTTTGCACAGGTGTCTGTTTTCATCGGCTTGAAGGTACATTGTGTAGAAGATTTCGTTTGAAGATTTCACAGCAGCAAACATAAAAATGTTGGGTGGTATTTCTGGGTTTACACCATTCCATCATGTATAGCTTGGTCACGATGGTGATTGAAATGGGGTTCTGAGGTATTTCTGTATTTTCTCTATTCCATCATGTTGTTTTGCTCTACTTTTTCATAGAAACTGGAAATGAAGGTATGTTGGAGGAAGTGTTTGACGGTATAGCTTGGACACATCAGTGAGCGTTTGATGTTGGAGGTATTTCTGGATTTTACCCTATATCGACTTGTTCCGTGACCTTTGTTTTTGATAGAAACTGGATATCAATCTATGCTGGATGAAGTGTTTGTCTCTCAGTAACTTGGTCATGGCTGTGAGTATAACGGTGTTGTGAGGTATTGTGGCTTTTCAATATTCCCTTTTGTTGCATCTCTTTCGTTTTGATAGAAACTGGAAATCAAGGCATGTGGGATGAAGTGTGATGCTGTTTGAAGGTATTTTTAGCTTTAATCTATCATGTTCCTTATCCCCCCTGTTTTGAGTAACGCCGGAAAAGATATGTGCTGTGAAGTGTTTGTCTATCTAGCTTGGTTGACATTCAGGGTTTAAGTTGCAAGTCATTAGAAGCACTGCGGAGACACATAATTGAGCTGTGGAGGCATTCAATTTCAGCATCCCATGCCCGTAAGCCGTAGCAGGTCAATCCTTTGAAGATTTTTCAACCAACTGCAAATGTTGAAGCATTAAGTGATTTGAACATATCTTGGTTTTATGCAGTGATGTAGTGAGATTAGTTTTTGTTGCGGAAGATTATCAAATTGTGAATGAGGTACAAGGAGACCGTGTAAACCAGTTCCTTTAGATAGTGAAAATTTTTCTGCCGACTGCCGTGGTTTTTCCCCTTAATTATCAAGGGGTTTTCCACGTAAATTCTGGTGTTTGCTTTCTTTCTTTTTTTCCCCCTTATGTTTATTCTGCAGGTATGATGAACGTGTGCCACTTTGAATTCTCGGTGAATTAAGGCCGGAAGGTTATATATTTATAATTTCATATAGATAATTTTTTATATAGAAGATATCTAAGATTTTTGTAACGAAGCCAATTTCATATTTCTTTGATTTTTACTCGTTACCAGTTAATTTTGATTTTTTTTCTTCTTGATCTTGAATTCTTCCCCTAAATTACCAGTTAATATTTTATTTACCTCTATATAAAATTGGAAAACTGAAGTTTTAATTATTTGACGTAAGTCCTTTAATTTTAAGATAATTATCTTTGTTTACTTTTACTTTTATAATTTGGTCCACACGTTTTTATACGATAGTAAGGTGGTTGTTGGTGATATAGAGTGGATTTAACTGATGAGTAAAAATAATAAATGGATCCAGGTAAATAAGTTTATTAAATTCAAGTGTGTTGTAAAGTCCTATTTCTTATGGTAAAGGAAAAGAACGAAAATAGAACTTTTCACCGCGCGTTTCTTTCTGTGTCCAGGAAGATCTGTAAGCTCAAAATGGCAGAGCGCTCAATCCCATCTTGATAGAGGATCGAGAGGTTGGTGGTTCGAATCCACCCGGATCTGTAGTTGTAATCGTGAACCACCATGAAAAAGATAGGAAACGATTTTGGATAAATCTCTGATTCCCTAATTTAATCGTAGTGTTAAATTCCCAATTTAATCCATCGTCTTAATATGTTTCAACTTACTCATCGAGGACTTAGTTTTCCATTCATCAAATTTATTAGGATTCATACTATTTATGTAGATTTAAACATTTTAACACATCACATCCCAACCTCTGTTTAGTTAAAGTGAGAAAAGGGAGCGAAGATGATAAAGGCTGTGTGATGGTGTTGATTGTTGAACACTCAAGGCAAGACTCGACTAGCAAAATTTTACGATTATCTGGTGAAGTTGTATTTATCTTTCTCTTTTCACAATTGAAGTTCGGTATATTGTTAACTAATCCAAATTCCTTCACAATAATCGACGTGGCTCCGAAATTTGGTTCAAATCAGCCAGTGGAGAAGCAGCAGGAGCTTACATACGCGGCGTTTTGGCAGGTTCAGATCTCTCAATTTGTTATTGTTTTAGCTTGTTATTAATTTGAATTTATCTGCTTGGGTCGAATGAATCTCGTTTTCCTTTTTTGTAATCTCCTTCGGTATGCTGCCTAATCGATTCTTCTTGAATTCGTACTTATAGTACTTTTGACTTTCTTTTTTCCCTTTCAGTTTTGATTTTTATCAGTAGAGCTGAGAACGTAAGTAATTTCATAGATGCGGAATCAGTTTTTGGTCCGGTAGTTTCTTTTGTTTTTTCTTCTTATAATTTTCCCTTGTTCTTTTAAGACTTGACATCCATTAGTTTCCATTTATATTCTCCTCTTGATTAGAGTTTTTGTTTGAATCTTATCAATACCTTCCTTAGCTTTAGTACAAGAATTCTGTTTAATTGTTTCATATGTCTCCCTCGCAGGATAGTTGCCTTGTCTACAAGCATTTTGATACTCTTTACTTTGTCTTTGTGTTTGATAGTTCTGAAAATGAGCTAGCGATACTTGACTTGATACAAGGTATCGTTTGCAATTTTATTTTAGAATTTACTTATAATGGACTGATCTATCTATGAAATGTAGTTCTCCTTAGTTATATCCCTTTCCGGATCTAGATTTGAATTGACTCTGTATTTGGAGATGTCTCAATAGTCAATACTTAAATGTTGCATTATAGATATGAAACCTCTTTTATAAAGTTGGATGGATTCATTGTTATGGTCTCTGTGATGATTTGAAGTTAAATTTAGTTTGGAAGCACCTTTTTATGGAGTAGATTTTGTTATTTGAGGATTTAGTGAAAAATGGACTTTGATTTTCGTATGTGTGCTGGAATGGGCGATAATTGTTGTTGTGTCACCCGACTTTGTTGTATTTACCTCAGGTGTCGGATTAAGTGGAAAGGTTTGATTGTCACCCATCTTTTCTCTATGAACAATGTTAGCAATTAGTGTTTTTAAACTGTAAGATTCAATGGATTCTTGACTCTAAAATTGTATGTTTTTTTTCTTATTCAGAACAATTTAGCATGTTTGTCATGCATTTCCTTACAAACTAGAAAGCCATAAACAATAATTATTTTAAATATTTGATCATTTTACGTACTTTAGATATGATGCCTTCAATTTTTGTGGAAACGTAGGACAAATGCTTCAAGAATGTTTGCGAGCTTGACATTGTGTTCAATTACAGCAAGGTTATATCTCTCTTCACTGATATCTGTATCTATTTCGTGTCAAAGTAAAGTTCATCTTTATTTATAGTTTGGTTCTTTGAAATGCAAGAGGATGGCACAGCTAATTTACCAGAAATGATATTGTTGCAAAACATTTATGGTGTATGCTTTGGTTTCTAAACTTTATTTGATGATAGGGAAAGCTTTATTTGTGGTACCAAAAGGGTCGATTGCCATGGAGCTTGCCTAGAGTAACTCTGGAAGTTACCTTTGCCAAAGTTCCATAGTATTTTGACTCAATCACCATGCAGATTGCTGAGAGTAACTTTTGAAAGCGTTGCCTAAGTTCCTTAGTTCCACCAGTTTTTCATGTTATAGTCAATCTAAAGTTTCTAATAAAGATGAGCATTATTGCCTTTATGCGCTGCTAACCAAGGATTGACTTTAGAATAAGCTCAATAGTCACTTCCTATTGCATCATTTTAATTTCCTATCTGTGCCCTAAAATATAAATTAAAGTCCCTAGAATATCTTATTTTTACAAGACGATTCTGATTTAAATCTACCTTGCTTTTGCTTGGTCATTTTTGTTCCTCACCGACATGGGCCTGGTTAATATATTCATTTTATTCAAATCTTCTATAAACTCTTTGTAGGTACACACGATCCTGGATGAGATGGTTTTTGGAGCTCAAGTTGTGGAAACAAGTTCATCAGAAGTTATAAAGGCAGTTGAAGAGATTTCTAAGTGCTGTCTCTATCCTTTCCTCTCTCTCTCTCTTTTTTTTTTTTTTGTGTGTGTGAGAAGCATGTACATGATGCCAGTTTTTCGAATTTTGCATTGCATTTCATTCTTATTTACAGATGAACTGTAACCATGATGTAGGTTAGAAACTGCCTCAAATGCTATCACACTCATTCCAAAATCTGCCTCTGGTTGGCGAAGTAGGTAATTTTAACATACAAATGCTGTTAAAATTGGTTGTTGAATTATTTACCGTTATTGTAAGTTGATAAGTTATGTTTTTAATTAACTTGTTGGTCAATGCTTGATTGAAGAGTTTCATTTTCGTATTGGCCTACATACTCAGAAGTTTAGAGATGTTCCATTTGAATAGTTAGTTTTCTGTGCTTCATAAGTAGGAACAATTAAATGTTATAGGGTGTTTTACTAGCACATGCTTACAGCTTTGTGTATTGATTCTGATTTTTTCAATTTTTATATGCTTTCTCAGAGTCATCAGATTAGTGTTTTGTAACTTGTTAGAGCTGTGTGGTTTGAGCTGTTATTTTTCTCTTCTCCCATCCTTTAGCCTTTTATTTTCATTTTATTTTAAAGTGAAACATACATCAAGTCTGCCGTGCTGGTGCCCTTGGCTCGATTAGATTGAAAGGTTGTTTACTACTATAAATATTAAAATATATTTCTAACAATGTCATCTTATAGGTACACATGTTAATAAGTACACAGACCGGAAGGATAACCCATCTACCAATACTACCGTGAAATCAAACATAACCTCAGGCCGGAGTCTCCTGCTGCAACAAGGACATAATCTCAAGCGGTGGTGTATGAAAGACAACAACTTCCAAAGTATCCGGTGAAGTTTGCTTTGCCATGAAATCGGCAATCTTATTCCCCACCATGCAACACATGTTGGAGTTGGACGCGGATGTCCCAATCAACCTTGTCGCAGCTCACGATCATGGAGTAGCCAAACCACGTCCATACAATCAACCTTGATCACTACCTTGCGAACTCCAACGTCCCAAGCACGTGTATGACCAACGAGAACCCCACAAAGCTCGGCGATGAAAAGGCAAATTCTAGTAAAATTTCCAAAACCAACCTTCCAAACTCCATGGAGTCTCGCAGCATTCCACATGATGCAACATCATCACCAAGCAACTTCGCCCCATTCGTATTGATTTTATACCACTCATTTCTCTGAATCTTGACCGTCAAAGTGGCCTCTAGTGCACACCTCGGGGCACACTCTAAACTATAAATGGTTGATGGTTCATCTTTGGGCGTCAAGTATATATATTTTCTAAGAAATTTAAAATTATATAAAAATACAATATATAATTTAATTTAATATATTAACAAGTATTAATAATAATAACATATATCTCGTAAAAGATGACTCAAATGTCTAAATAATCATTGTTGTACTACTTTCATACACACACACAAAACTTTTAAGAATAGAATAAAGTTTTAGGCCCAATCAAAAACAAACAAACCCTAAGAAAACCTTACCAGTTACCAGCACCACCTACCTAATCGGCACGAGGCAACCAGGTTCAGGCACCCACACCTAGCCATCCAATATTTAAGGGGACTTGAGTTTACCCTTCCCAATATATACAATTTACAGTTAAGCTCCGTTAACAAATAAACAAAAACAATACAAAGTATAGAAGTAAAGCTCTGCAATATTCTGTCTGATCAGTCATCTGAACTCCAATATCAGCCATAGCCCGGGAAGCCCTCTCTTTGGCAGCCTAATACTTAGCCTTAACATCTTCAGCATGATGGGCTTCATCTACCCCTTGCTCATCATGGGCTTCATCTCCTCTATGTTCCAATACACCCATCACTTTCTCCATTTCCTAAAATGGTATTTCCCTCACGTGCAAAGGAGACAAACATTGGTAAGTTAACTTTCTATTTAGAATTGGACCACAAAAATAAAATCTTGTAAAAGATTATAACATAAAGAGATTATACGTGCATTATATGTATAAAAAGAGAAGTATGACTTAAGTTTATGATTGATCATTACTCGGCCAACTGGTCCTTTGCCGTCTCCTGCCATCCCCGGATAAGTTCCCATTCTCAATGTTTAGTGGCTGAAACTGAAACATGACCTATGGACAGCAATATACTCAACTTTTCCCAGACGAGATGATAAGTTCATAACCAGAATGCATGCTTTCCTCTCTTTAAAGTTCATTATAATAGATGGACCCTTTCGAATTCGGGTCCACCAAGAGCTAAGGTCAGTAATTGCAATCATAGACCCGAATACATTGTGCAGAAGTAGGATTAAAAAGACCTTGATGGCCAAGTCTTGGATCATTGCCTGGTAGGTTACTTCAATGAGTTGGCAAGGGACAGTGGTGGGGTTTTGTTGAGTGTGATTAATATCTGTTCTGCAATAGTTAGTGAGGAGCCTTCATGGTCAAATCTTGTGGAGACATACCCACATGAGGTTGGTGAAGGTCCTTCCAAACATGCCCTAAACCCATGATCTCTTAAGTCCTACCCTACCAAGTACCATCACTTATGGGGCAAGCTATAAAATTTTATACCTCCTAGATTAAGATAATTGAGTCAATTAGGTCAGATGTTTTTCTTTTGGATTAAAATATACTTTAAGAATCTGTCAATCATATCTATCCCATACCGTCCATGCACATTATTGAAGTTATTAGTTTTACATCCCACTGTTGCTGGGCCCTTTGATTTAGAGGCGCTATGTCTTTCAGCATATTACACCATTTTTTGTCCAGCTTTTGGAAAGACCTTGCTAATTAAATGATAGTCCTAAATTCGAGTAGAAATTTCCTATTTCTTTATCATGTCTCCTATTAAAAATTCTAAAAAATTGAATTTTAAACTCTAACCCTTATTTTTTATATCCTAAACCCTAAACCTTACACCCTAAAAATACACCCTACCCCTAATTCCTTAAACACTACACCCTAAACTCTCTAATTTAAAGCGGAGATACGAATGGAGGCATGAAAAAGAGGTAGACGATTTGCACCCCTAAATTCTATTGAGAAACATTTATAGTTATTTATGGTTCAAACTTCAAAAGAAATATAATAATTAATTGTCGGTTGATCTAGTAAGATGAAGTGTTAGGTTTTTTAAATAAGGTTAGAACTACGTCGTGAATGAAGCAAACTAGGTTCAGAGGTTCGTACCTATAATGAACTTATACAATTCTCCATTCAGATTAATCGACCAATAGACTATATTATTGATATATCAAAAAATGTAATGAAATAATGTTTATAACTTATTTTGCAACTTAAAAAAGATTTTCTTTGGTGAATGCTCCATTGAAAGTTAAGAATAACTTCACAATTCACATCACCATCTCCTACTGATTAAGTACAAGATGGTATTCAAGAAAGAAACTAAGCTAAACTAAACATAAGAGAGACATATATGAGGGAATATCCTTAAAATTGCTTAGGAAGGAAATCAGACCTTCAAAGAATTTCTAGGATGCTCTGGGTTATATATATAATAAATAAATAACCTAAATGCATGGGCATGCAATAAAAGTTGAAACTCATCTCACAATCTTTAATTTAATTGAGCATAGAACATGAAGATGCTTGCTAGAAAAAGCTGGTTGGGGGGAGATTTGTTTATTTGCTGTCTTAAATTGCCACACATTGTCGGTGTGTCACTCATAAAATCCATTCAATATATACTTGTCCTGGGAAATTAGGAGCTTTTTGTTAACCAGACTCCTCCATGAGCTTTAATCTATATAAAAACTCGTCTAAATACATGTGGAAGTGCATATATGTGACACGATTGTCCCTGAATCAGGCACAAGATGTTGCAAAGTATCTATGCATCCTGGTTGCTTTGATATAGAAAGATTTAGTTGCTTGTTTGCTGTTTCTGTCCAGATTCAAAACCTGCATGTTTTGGTTATGTAGAAACTTGAGATTTGGCTTTCTACTTGATCATTTTTGACATGCTTTAGAGCAGCAATAGAAGCAAGAAAGAGTTCCTTGAAAGTTGAATCCAGTTTCCTTTTGTTGTCTATGTTATTCTGTGGGCTGCGGCATGCCGCATATCAATGCAGTTTACTCTTATCTATATATTTACTTCTAACCACCTAAATAATATAGATATATATATAATAAATATTTAACATAAAATGATGCAGTCAACAAGCTGGAGTAGCTCAGTCGGTTAGAGCGTATGGCTGTTAACCATAAGGTCGGAGGTTCGACCCCTCCCTCTAGCGTTTTGGCTCTCATTTTTCTCTTTGTGGGTTAATTTCCAAATTGATCCCAAACTTCCTTCAAACGTTCATCGAATCGAACCTTCTCTTAATCTGTGATGTGTTTGCTTAGTCTGTTAAAGGGGTTAATTGCTCTAAAAAGACTCCAAATTTGAATTCTTCTCTAAACCATATCTTGTTCATTAAAGGGGTTAAATCTTTAGACATCCTCAAATGATGAGTCAAATTTTAAATTAGTCCCTAAACTATATCTTTTCTATTGAGAATATTTATTGAATTTTATTTATTTAGTATTTAAATATGTTCAATTTCAATATGTTGTAACAACACTAATCAAATTAAATCCAATTGAATTCTTTTATATACTTATTGTATGAAATATAGAATAAATTATTTTATAAAATTAGTATAATTAAATAATTTTTTATCAATGAAAAACAGTCTTAGGAAACTAGAAGGTTCATCAAACAACTTGATTTGATTATTTGTTTAGAGCTAAAGTCTTTTTGACGATGAAAACCTACCAAATTTAAGCTGCAGCCTGCAGGTGGAAGCCTTCAAATATCACAAATTCATCTGAATCACCTTCACCAAACCTTGAAAATGTTAAACTCAACTTCAACCATTACCCGAACCCGAAACCAAACCCGGGATTCCCGACCATGTTTTGAAGCCTCTCGTTTTCTGTTATAAACTGACATTCTCACATGGAGTTTATGTCACTGGGTCCCATTGGCCACAAGCTCTCGTTAATGGCTTACATTCTTTGCCTCTCTTCTATCCAAATCATTTTTCTTTATAAATATAATTACATATCCCTTGCAAATTCATCTTCACCATAGCAGCTGGGGAGAAAAAGGGTCTTGAAAAAGTTTCAAAAGAAAGCAAAAGGAATCCCATTGCTCTTCCTTGGTGAATTGAACATGTTACACAGGTTAGAGTCCTTAGAAAGCTGTAATTATAACGGGATGGACGTGGCAATGCTCCAGAGACAAGCAGCAAGGTTGAAATGGCAGCAGCAGCAGCAAAACTATGTGGTCCAAAACAACAATCTTGTTGAATTATGTGCAAGTTCAATGCCTCAGTTTCAGGGTCTGATTGGGAGCAATTTAAGTAGTGGACAAATGGTTGAGTTGAAAAGGCCAGAAGTTTTTCTGGGTACTGATGATTTTCAGGAATTTGTGAACTTTCCAGTCGCTGGACCTGAGTTTGGTGACAGTGAAAAGCTGGATTTGGTGTCGCCTGAGGCTGCTGCTGATTACTGTATTTCTCGGACTTCTAGCTGTCAGATGACAGCTCTCAATACTTCTGTTATTAAAGAGGAAGGAGAAGATATGATTCCGGAGAGAATGGAATCCACCACTGGCAGTGGCAGAGAGAGCTTTAACAAGAGAAAACCTGAGGTTTGTTGCTTTGTCTTCACTCCAAATTTATTTATGTTTTTTCAAGTTGCTGGTTATTATGAATTATGAAATTCTGAATAAATCTGATCATTATGATACTATGGTTATGGATTGTAGTAAGTTTTGTGAATTACTAGATCAAAGCAGTTCTAAATAGTGTCATTGTTGCATTTGTTTCTTGATGTACAGACTGCTGCAGACCATACAAGCAAAAATAAGAGGATTAAAGGGGAAGGGGAACCTGAGGTGAAAACAAAATGCAGTACTGAAATTTCAAAGAATTCTTCAAAGGAGAACTCCAAGGCTTCTGAGGCTCAGAAACTGGATTACATTCATGTAAGAGCCCGTCGTGGCCAGGCTACGGACAGTCACAGCTTGGCTGAAAGAGTAAGTCAATTTTTTTCTTCGAATTTTGAGTTCGGAGTTGTAATTGCGAAGGAATATTAGTAGTAATTCAACTGGTATGGCCTTTTATCTATGTCTGTAATTTACAGGCCAGAAGGGAAAAGATTAGTAAGAAGATGAAATGCTTGCAAGACTTGGTCCCTGGTTGCAATAAAATCACAGGCAAAGCTGGAATGCTTGATGAAATAATCAACTATGTTCAATCCCTCCAAAGACAAATTGAGGTAAGATAGATATGCATATTGATATTGTTGGTCATGGATATCTTAGTACATTATCTTTCTGTTAAGCTTATCAAATTGTAATTTAATATACTTGCAGTTCTTGTCTATGAAAATTGCTGCTCTAAATTCAAGTGTTGAATTCAATGTTGAAAACCTACCTATGAAAGAGGTAAGAAAACAGCCTTCTGAATTGTCCTTTCTCACTGTGCATAACAAATGACTTCTTTTATGACTGACTTGTGCTTATATAATCATGCAATGAAGTTTCCTGCTTATGTGGCCAATTTTCCATCCGCCGCTAAGTTACCAGCAATGGCCGGTTTGCCTTACTTTCAGTTGAATCCATTGCAAAAAGAATCTGTAAATTGCATGTTAAATGAATCAATGCTTCCTCCCCAAACAACTGAAGGAATTGCAAGTGCTTCTGTTTCCATCTCGGAGCAATCTCTTAGCTCATCAAGCATGACTGTAATTTTTCCTACTTTTATAATTTCCACTACTCTTCTTTCCTGATTTCATGTATGATGTTCTGAAATGCCTCTCACATTGCAGCAACTGCAACCATTCTCAACTTGGAACATGGATCCTCAAGGTCTTTATAGCATGTACAATATGGGGTTTCATTAAGAATGATCAACTAATTTTTGCATCCTACATCAACAGGTAGCTCTAGCAAATTAGCAATCTTACTTTTATTTTCCACTCCAGTTCCATTTTGTTCATCTATGTTACTCGGACTCCATTGTAAGGGTTGGATACATTCGTATTCAACACTTGTTTGGATATACCCCCGACATGGACACTTCATGAAAGATGAAGAGCTGGAACAATATACTTGTACATAAACATAATCCATTACAAAGACACACACTCACATTTCCGTTCTTCCAGCTAGCAAAAACATCTGCCATTTCAGTTCCTTTATTTATTCTTTAATTACCAGCTAAGATATGTTGTTCACAGTTTTTTTGTTTTTTTTTTTTTGCTTTTTTTCTGCAGATATTGTTCCTGGAATCATATCAAACTTCAAGAGGGAATACAGTTCTAAATGCCACTATTCACCCTCTTACAGGACTTATTCCAAGATTTTGATAGTTATCATTCCTGGAATCATTGCAGTATCTAGATGAAGATGTTATTTTTTTATCACTATTGATTATTCACCATCTTAGTTCTTACAAGACTGTACTACTGGAAAATCCCAACAAATTACTCAATGAACAAACTCGTGTTCTTCATGTATAGCCCCCCACTATAATAAAATATCATTTATATCATTAATCATCACAATTTTTTCCATATTTCCCTTGTATAATGACTAAAGATATGTTTCTTGTCAGTATGTTTGCCCACTGCAATTAATATGGTTGTCTTTCTAGGCTGTGAAAGGAGAGAGCATAAAGGACCACACTGAGACTACCATAAAGAAAGGCTGATGGGAATAGAAAATGACAGAAGAGGCATTGTGTTGGAAACTTTAAGTCATGGTTGGGGGGGCAACAAAGATGATAGAGATGAGTGAAAAGGGTGGGAGCTAGTGACAGAAATGGCCCAGCAAGCCGCCCAACTTGCCTGCAAATCTTCAAACTCTCTTTGGTAATACTAAAATCAAAAGACAGTTCAAACAGACATAACTTAACATTCTTGATATCATTACGGAGGCCGTTAACGGTTTCTTATCGTTTCTCTGACTCCCCTTTCGATATCAGTTGATGGTGGAATAAAAACTGGTCGAGCATTTTTCTGTTTGTCTTGAAGCTAATTATGTGATTTTTCCACTTCCATTCAGTTTTATATGCGGTGCTTAAAATCTATATTGTCCCTCCTAAATCCTAATTTGGGATTAAGTGTGAAATACGGGTATGCGTTTGGTGTATGTTGAGTAGCATCAAAGTAATAGTACGGACCAAAAGAATCAAGAGTGTAGCAGAATTCTGTATGCTTGCTTCTCAAGTTTCCATGAGAATATTAACAGTTGGTACTATATTGCTGTTAGTTAGCATCAGCTGTTCGCAGCTGGAGCACACAAGTGCATATATTAACTAATTATTGAGGAATCAACAACCGGTTGGTCTATTGAAATGTGACATTAGATCCCTTAAGTAAGTCCAATGGTTCGAATTTTATTTTAAACTTTGTAAGTTTTTTAAATGCTGTATCGCAGGAATCAATTCCGCACCAATCATTCCAAGATGCTTGAAGGGAATTCAACAGATTCTCTCAACTACTGTTGAGATAGTAATAAATGTGGTCTAACAGCTGGCTGGGAGAACAAAAGGACATTGAACATGAAATGAGGAAGGTTGTCTGAGATTGAAGAGAACAAAAACATGTTGCAGAAAGCAACCATATGATTTGTTCAGAACTAGGAAATAATAGATAAGACTATACACATCTATAACATGGTGAATATGAAGAAAAGGATATGATATTGATATCGACAGTGATCACTCCCTTGTGCACTGAATTACTGTTTCTCTTGTGCATGAGATGTTTTCTGTGAGACAAAATAATGAAACTTTCGGGCAAGATCTCTCGGATTGAGTGCAGGTCTCCACCATTAAAGTTTGAACTTGCAAAATGCAAGGTAAAAGAAAAACAAGTGGATAAGGTTTGGCTGCTAATCAGAGTCGCATGGTCTTAATTCCTTGGTGTTTGGCTTTGGCCTTTGGATGGGAAGACACTTCTAAGTTAAGGAAATAGTAGCCACTACTAGCAAAAAGCTTACAGCAAGCCCCTCGAACCAAGAACAATCGACTTATATTCTCACGACACGATCCAATAGGTATACGAATAAACTTGAAAGCGATCTGTAATATAATTTAATTCAATTGATTCATGCAATCCCTCTTAAAAGATCATATCCAATAGATTTGTAGATCTAATCTCAATGCCACACTTTTTTTTTAATCTCAAACTACCAAAAGAAAGTGATCTGCCATATCCTATTTGGAACTAGTACCTGAACTGTAAAAGTGAAACAGGAGTGCTAGGTTTCCCACTCCTCTTCCTCTGAACATAGAAGGGAGAATTCTATTTTGATGTTACAGGAACTCGAGTCTAACTACTGTATCAATATCTTTGTTTTGAGTTTATTAATAAGAAAACAATACAAGATATAAACAACTTGCTGTTATTCAGTTTTGATTCTAAGATGATCGAACAATATGCAAGTCAGATTGCATGATCAGAAAAGTCATGCACCAAACAGCTTATGCCAGCCAGTAAAGACCAGACAAGAAAAACTTCCATTTGAAAATAAATACAGTGCTAAGAAATACAGGAAGCATTCTAGAGGAGGAAGATATGTATCTCATACCAACATACCCTCATTCAAGCTGCTAAGTAGATCGCAAAGGCGTTCAAGGAAGGGTACTTATAATCATGGGGACATCAGTGATGTAGATCCTGACCAGTGGTGATCATTCACAAGCTGGTTTGGTGTCAAAGCAGCTTAGGCTGATTGCAAAAGCTTGAAAAGCAGAAAGAGGGTAACGATAATCCATGGTGAAGATGTCTTTGCCGATTTTTCCAAACTGTAAGATTACCTTCTCTTGCTCTTCGTGTGATACATTATGCGATGGCTCAACAGCTGCAACAAGCTGGAAATTCTTAACAGAGGCCACTGTCACACGCCCTTTGAAGTTAAGGCACCAGCAATGTAACTGTTCATGCCATCTAGGAGCCTTGTTTTTAAGGGCTAATGGTTCTGTTGAGCCTGAAGAGAATACTGGTGTGGCCAAGAAGCTTGGGGAAATGGGGTCTATGATCAGCTCCTTTCCTTTTGAACTCAAGGGATAAAGTTGTTCATCAAAGGAATTGGGGAGGACTGATAGTGTTGGAGCATTGCCTCCTTCTTGAATTGAAGAGACAGGAATCCAATGCAAAATGCAATGCATTCTCCTTGGTCCTCGTGTCCGTAGAACGTTGAGCTCATAGCCAATGGTACCGATGCTGTAGTTGCATGCAGGTAATCTTGGAGATACCTGCTTAGAGTGAAATCTACGACTCGCTCGAGCAGTTGACGGGATTATCGAGTCACATGGTGGCTGGCTGTCATATATAGTGAACTTGGTACCCACAAAATTAGACCTGAAAAGAAATCACAATATGTCATAGACACGAGGAGAAAAAATCAGATAAGCATGAGAAATCTGATGGAGATACTTGCCTTAGTTTACCAACATACATATTGCTCGCCCTACAAAAATCATCTGCAACCAAAGATATAACAAAATCTGTGCACGTTGCCCTTCTGAACTTTCTGGCTGCCAACAGCAATTTATCACTCTCTCCCTCAGCTGTAAACCAAAGAAGAAACACAAGTGAATACCTCATAAAAACTGAGGAAGCTTCATAACATGAAGGCCAAGTAACCCTGATTATCTCACAAAGTTGCTTCCAAAAACAATGATACACTATGTTCACTGCTTTCCGATCAAAACAGATAAGAGGCTGGCAGCTTTAGGTTATTCAAAGAAACCTAAGATGTCACACTAACTTTTCCAATGGATCAATTTTTTTTAAGATTAGAATGATATAGATGTACCTAATTTCGAATTTATAATGAAATCCGTAACTAAGGCCATAATAACAAGATGACTTACAAGGCACCAGACCACAGAACAAAAGATATGTAGAAGTTGTTCTGTCCCTTCTAATATAGCACTGGATTGGAGACTCGCGAGGACCCGGCTGTTCATTAGCACAAAGAGAACATATAATAAACTTAAAAATGGAATAATAAGAAAATAGGCACCACCATTATTCATGGACACCAACATGAGAGCTATTGCTTACTGTAAGACCGACATAGCAGATTAGGAAAAACAAATACTTTGCTTGATATGCATTGTTCGAAAAGTTAAATTTATAGTATTAAACTATTAGTCGGTGCTCATTTCATGACAGAGAAGTCCCCAAAAATGAATAAATTTTCACTCCCCATTGGCATAAATCTAGCTTAACTCAAAACTTCCAGGCTCCAGCAGTTTATTCTAAAGGGATCAAAGTGACCTATTATCCAACAAGGAAAGAGTTTTAACCTGCTTCAATGAGAGGGGGAATGTGAGTCTTCCGCATTGCTCAGGAGTCTTCACAATCTCCTTTGTAATTCCCCTCCAAGACCTACAAACCGTAGCACAGAAGACAACAACAGCTCGGGCCGGCCAAGTTGTTTCACTCTCTTCGACCCTCTGGATGATATCCGAAAGCAATTCAGGCGGTAGATTGGCCCACAAGCTTTGCTCTTCGAGTTCAGGTTCCAATGATGCTTCATCAGGAGCTACATGGGATGGGGTCCGGCTACGCCAAAGCTCGCTTTGGTCTCCCCTCTTTGACAAGTTCTCAATCCCATCTTGCATTTCCTTTAACTCCCGCAAAATACTCTTCAGTGACATCTTCAAACACCAAACAAGAATAAACTTTTCTACACTATTCAAATCTCAGCTCAACTGTAAGAAAATTCACATCAAAACAAACTCCATGAATAGAAATTAACACCCAGAAAACACAAAATAAAGAAAACCCCAAGATCATCAACCGGAAAAGCTTACAACTTGAAATTCTAAAGGGAAAGACAAATAATGTGGAAACCAACCGGTTCAAATCAAAGCCAGAATTGAATCAGCCCAGACGCATCCCAACAGTCTTAAGGACCCATAGTTCGACCAACACCACAAACCAAGAATAAAGATCAAATCCGAATGAAAAATAAATAAAAATGATTCCTTTTTCTCTTTTTGGATAAAGAGAAGGTGCCAATATTTCTCTCTGAGTGGGAATCCTAAGATGGCTAAGTCATTGCTAAAACCAGTGCCACCGCTGTGCCATAAACACCGTCAGCGCCGGCATTATAACATCCCTTCCACCACCACCGCCATCAGCACAAGTTTTCGCTCATCACTTCATCAGTCGGCCAAAGCACTTTCTCTCCTCTTCCTGCGTTAAAAGGACAAAAGCTCATTCACTTAAAAAGGAAAAAAAGATCCAAACTTGTTTAATGAATTCAAGTGAACAGTCGGACTGCCGTGACGGTTATTAATTAGTGAAAAACATCTTGATGTTAAGACACGTGGCATCTGTTAAGTATTTTCGGAGATCCATCTTTTTCTACCCACCTGATTAGTATTTGATGGGAGACCTTGTTTAGTTGTTTTAGGGGCTTCAAGTTCAATTCCTTGCTAATAAGTCCATTAAAAAACAATTATTCCTACCTAATAAATTAAATTTACCAATTATATTAACCAGTTTTTATTAGACGAGTAATGATAATACCTGGAGAAGCTTAATGTTGGACGACCGAGCAAATGGGTAACATCCGAGTGAAATCGGCAGCCAGAGGCGCCTTGGGTGAGGGTGAACGTGGTTCACCTGCCATTTTGGGTAGGTGTGAAAGGCACTTATGGAGAGTGGGGGAGCAGTGTTGGTAGGGGCAAAAGGTTCGAGCCATGTGGAGAAGACCAGAACCCATGGGTGGAGTCCCATACCGGATGAGAGCCGAACAATGGTCCACAAATGCACGTGCTGAAGTCCATTCCATCGGCCAGTGGGCTTAACTGTTACTCCTTTCCATGATTTCCACTTTTTTCTTTTAGGGTGCTGGACCACACGTTGTTAAGCTTACAACGGTATCCGTTCACAAGCTTCTAGGAAAACAAGAGTCAGTCTTTCCAACAACAAACAGGAAATAGTCCATTTTCGTCACACATTATTATCTTTGCATTATAAAAAACAATCTACACAATTTCATGCAATAGAATCAAGTGAACTTAGGAATGTAAATGAATCGAGTTAACGAATTATTTGTAAATTAATTATATAATGTTTATTTTTGTATATTTATTAAGTTAAATAAATGTGTATGAATAAAATTTTTAAATTAATTTAATAAAGGAACGGACCCAAATATATATATGTGTTTGATTCATTTATTTTCACGAATAAGCTTGTTTCTCGTTATAAGCTTGGTTAGCTAGTTTTTTTTATATATTTTAAATATTGGTGAAAGTATAGACTAAATTGAACGGAGTGAACTTTAAAGTTCAAACTATGAAACCTAAAGAACTTAAAGACTAATCGTATAATTTAATCATATTGAAGAATATGTTTGCAAACATATAAACGATCATGTACACAAACATTAAACAAATGAGTATAAACAACTTCAAAAACAAACAAACACGAACAAAATTTAATTCGTTTACGCACTTAAAAGAAACCACTCTTTATTATATATCATTCACCCTTATAATTGTTCTAGAAAGATTCAAACTTGTAATAAAAAACCAACACTGCTTTGCCAATGGTCTTAATTCAGTCAGATTCAAGGAATTCAGTGTACACACACGAGGGATTGTCATTAGAGTGGAGACCAAAGAGATGAGCACTAAAAATATGAAAACTTTAGTAACACACACGTTTAATGGGAAAGAAGAATCATTTTCAACGCCAAGCTTAGCTTAGCTTAGCTGCACCCCAAAGTTGCTTTGCTGATTAATCTGTGGATCCCATGTTTCTCCTTTCAGGCTTCAGGGGTTGTATCAAATATATACACAATATATTTTTTAAGGCTAAGAGTTAGTTGGATGATGGATTAATGGGTACTTGAAGCTTAAATCTCTATTTTTTGTGTAAAATTGAGTTGAGGTTAGTCCCTCATTCTCTCAATATGTAATGTCTCATTCCGAGACATACTCAGAAGAGGTGCCGTGCAGATTCGATGTTGCCGGATGATGCATTGCCATGGTGCAAGGAATTCTGCATAAACGTCTTGAGCCAAAACCGAACCTTATGACATAGGCGTCAATTTGCTTGGTTTCTTTCACAGCTGAAAAACTGGAACATGCTTTAGGCAGGAAAGGAGAAGTGTAAGAATTGTGTGGAACTGAAAGATTCAGTATTTGTTCTAGATTACCATATTTCAGAGACACAAAATGTTAGTAATTTTCTTACTAAGATCATTTCTGCAACAAGGCCTGTTTTGAACATCGTTCATAGGCCGTCTGGGTGGCGTTTAATTCCAGAGAGAGCTACTTTGTTGGAGTTGAAATACTGTAGTATGTTATTTTAATTTTAAACTTTAATATAATAATACAAGATTCATGCCTTCTTCGTTTAATTAGCTAAAAAACCTATTTGGTCTGATTCAAAATAACAGGATTTTAGAGTGTTGAGTTAAAGATATTGATACTTCAGAGAAGATGAAATTTGCATGCTATAATTCAGGTGTCCTTGTACATTTTTGCTGTTAGAGTTTCACAAAAGAACTATGAAATATGAAAACTTTTGTTGCAGGTTGCAGCCATTGACAGAATATCAGCTTATTACCATCAAGTTCGTTGTAGACTTTGGTTTTTAGCCTTCTCAGCCTCAAGCTTCCTTAATGTTGTAGAACTCAACTTGCCTCCACTACATTCTTCAGAAACTAAATCTATAACTTCAATCTGCAGGAAACAGCACCATTTCAAGGAGTAATCTTTGACAAGTTTTGTGAAATTCTAAAGAAAATTTGTCTTTCTTTACTGCCAGAAATCAACCAGGAAAAACAAACAAACCTTTAACTCGGAAAGGCCCCTTTCAGCCCTTTTCTTATTAACTGAGACTCCACCTGGTAATGTCTCCTTGCTGTCAAGAAACTACTGCAGTTAGGCAAAGAAGGATTCCACTAGCATTATCAAAGGTTAATATAAAGTAGTTCATTCGTGCGTTGCGGTTGCCGCTTTTACAAACATGGCCAAATTAAGTAGTTAATTCAAATGAAAAACAACACAAAAGACAACCCAATTTTTTTGCAGTTCAAAGTACAAGAACCAGAAAGCAAAGTAAGCATCTATGTGAACTAAAATACCAAACAACTCTCTTATATTTCAGAAAAATGGTAATAAACAGTGACAAACCTCACAACAATGGCCTCCAAATGTTCATCAATGATTGAAGGTCCATAAGGATCTGTAATAGGCTCAACTTGCACTTCCAGCACTGGTTTGATAGACTGCACAAATATAAGCCAAATTATTCCTAATAAACATGTTGTTCTTTGATAAAAATCCACCATTGTTTCATAATTTCATTTCATACCTTAATGTAATTCTCAACATTACGCATCCTTTCTTCAATGGGTTGAATCAATTCAGCGAACTGCATAAATAAGAGAAGTATTACTACAGTTAACAAAAGGTCTTTTGCCTTAATCTATTTCAACAAAGTCTAGGATTTCGACTAGTTCAGAGTAAGCAGAAAATTAACTTGTTTTTTGGTTAACATGGGACCATCACAAACACCCACCACGATTCGTTCCCTGGCAAGCTCCGCTGCTGACTATTTCCCAAAAAAAATGTTTCTTTTATTCAAATTCGGATAAATAACACAAGCGATCAGAAAACAGAGAGAGATGGGTAATTGGGTATGTTAGTTTTACTTTGAGAAAGAGGCGGTGGCCGTCATGCAAACGGTCGAAGGTGCCACCGAGAACGACGGCACCGTATGAATTTGGCGGCGATAGTTTCTGATTCTCCAAAGCTGATTGATCCTTCTGCTCTTCCAACAGCATCATCTGTATCAGACAACCGAAACACAGCAAACAAAGTGAAATGAGAGAATCCTTTCGTCACCGTTCAGTTTAGAAGAACAAATGGAAAAGAAAGTTTATATACGATTGACTTGGGTTAGGTACACCGAACCTGGACTACTTCAAGCGTCTGCTTGGGTTTAGAACTTAAAAAGCAGGTTGTTTGAAAGTCTGGGTCAGTTTAGTTTAGTAGGAAGGTTTTATCTTTCGACTTTCAGATACCTACCTACCTATTGATCTATCTAATTCAGACCATTTAGTTCCTGTTGTTGTTAATGTGTTTTTAATGAAGGAAAGCTTCATTTGCCCAAATACAAAGGCAAGAAGATAAAGGCCCAGAAAACCACAGGGAACCAACCGAGCCCAGAAACAGAAACTAGCATTTGGTAAGGAAAGCGGTGGAAAAAAAATCTTTATTCACATGGCGTGGTAAACCACGTCTTCAACTTTGTAAATTAAACTAAAGGAATCAAAATTCTTTTGTTTGGAACACCAGAAAATACTAACTGGGGACTCGCCAGCTCTTCCTTTGTTCAAACTAAAACTTCAGTTTTCCTCTTGTATATAGTGTTTTGACATGGCTGAGGAAAGCAAAATTTTGATAATCTCAGGCACCGGCTATATTGGGAAATCCAAGAGGTATATCAAGCTTTGCGCTTTCTTCAATAAGTTTTGACTTTCGTGTGCCTAAAATTATACTTTGGTCGTGAGGGAATGGCTTGATCAGACTGATGCAACTTATATTAGATCCATGACTTGATTGGAGCTGATAGAGCTATGGTGATTTTCCATGTTTCAGCTGTTTGTCCGGGAAGATGACATAGCAACTTATACCATTAAAGCAGCTGAAGATGGATTACTAATTGTCTGTAATCATCAATATCTTCTGTGTGTTGTGTTACTCATCCTGCTCCTGTTTAGTTCGGTTGAGTGACTGAGTCCCAAATCCAATGTCCATGATAAGTCAAAAATATTGAATGAAGATCATTGTTGAGATGCCTTTTGCAGGGTGAGAAGGATGACAAGATAATTGCTGTATGTGCTGATGATCCTGAGTTCCGTCATTACACAGACAGCAAACAGTGAGCAAACAGCTTCCTCACCATGCATCGTCTGTCTGAAATCCATGTCCATGCTTTGTGTCCATGTCATGCCACATTCTTATATACAGCATTTTGTCTTTAATTACATGAACTTTACTACATTTATTATTTATAATGGTGTATATGTCTAGATTTTACCACCACCATACAAGGTTGAGTAACTTGTAAATATTTGTATGCTTTATGTTTTTAAACCAAGGGTAGAGAAAAATGAACACTTATGGCCAATTGGATTTGAACGATGGTTGGTTAAGTAAATTCAAATTATTGTTTTACCTTGAAATAAATTCAGATATATAATATTATTCCCACTTTTTAATTACATCAAATTTATCTTCATAGTTAAGTAATTATCTTAATTTTGCTCAAAATAATTTAATATCAAATTTACCTCTAAAATAAACTCAAATCATCAAAATTAAATAATTTCAAAAACAAAATTGATGTAATTAAAAAGCGGAGATAATTTAAGTTGGAGTTTATCATTCCCTGTTCACATTTAAAGAATGCAAATTGTTATCTAAAAAATCTGTAAACTTTGACTTTTATTTTATTTTCTAAGGGGTGATTTCGACCCTTTAATGGAAAAAAATTATTAGGTGAACTCTGTTCACCACGTCATCTATGGTCTGAGTAATCAAAACCGTTCATCTCAATTTTTTTCCAAAGTGAATTATCACCTTTTTTTTACATATAATTAGTAGGTGAGCAGTTATTAAATAATTATTTAAAAATAAACAATCTTAATTTCTTAAACCATAGATGATGTGACGAACAGTATTCACCTACTGATCTCTTCTTTAACGAATATATTGTTGCATTTCATTTGGAAAATAGTACATTATTTATTAAAATAAAAGTACAATACTTGGGGAAATTTCCTTCCACGCGCACCCAATATTTTATGTTCCAACTTGCCATCACCAAGCAAGAAACATGTTGCGTAATCTATAAAAAAAATACACAAAATGACTTTGTCACATTTTAGTGACGATATTAGGACCATTGACTTATCGCGGAGCGGATGTCTGATTCACTCCCTCAAACCGTCACCTAAACAAAATTGTCGTCACCTTTGTTGGACAAACAAAAAGTCCAAGCCAAGAATTAGTCAACAAAGGTGGCAAAATCTGACCAACACAAAACAACCAGTTTTAATCAAATAAGGCGTGCCAGTAATTCTTTTAAAAATTACAAATATTTCGGTCTCAGCAAAGCCCTTACCAAACTCATAAATATATACAATCTTTGCTAGAAAGACATGCTAAGCTAAGCCTTTCTTTATTCTATCATCTTATCGCACCATGGCCTTGCTTAGAGCTTTCAGCACCAGAAGAGACCGCAGTGGCTATGAAAGGTTACTTGTCGAAACCGAACTCGATGACCAGCCTGTTTTGCGAAGTAGTCAGTTTGAAGCACAGTTGAAGAGAGCTAGAAGTGTTCCGGCTCGAGTTTTCGGTTTGTCGAAAAAGTTTAATGGCATGGAGTTTGGGATGCCGGAGAAGGGTCAAGTGAAATCGTCGTCAAAGACGTCGACGACGACCGAGTCGAACAAAAAAGGTGTCAAGTCCAAGAGTGTTCACCCACTTTTCAGCCTGTTCGATTCCCGTCGCAAGAAGAGAACCACGGCTAAACCAGAGTTTGCTAGGTATATAGAGTATCTTAAAGAAGGAGGGATGTGGGACATGAATGCTAATATGCCTGTTATTCACTACAAATGAAGCCTTTTCTGGGGAAAAGAAGGAAAATACCCAGAATTTGTAAACATATTGGATTGCTTTTAAATTTGTACTCTTTTTTTAATTATTTTAAACTTTGTAAACAAAGAGTATATGGATTGGATCTTCTTAACTAGTGATTTTTCATTACTTGATCTAGTTAATAGCTCCTTTGAATTTCAAAAAGATATACATTCCTATTTTTTTGCAGTTTGCATATCAGTCCATTCCAGTTTATTCAATATTATGGAGGTTTGCTATATATAATTAGTAAACTTAATAAGTGGTCTCATTAAAAAAATAAACGATACTTATTTTTTAAAAAAATTGAGTTCGATTATAATGTTTAGGATTTAGTCATTAAAAAAATAAACGATACTTATTTTTAAAAAATTTGAGTTCGATTATAATGTTTAAGATTTAGTAGACGATAGATTTAGATATCTATATTATAAATTTATTTTCTTTCGTAGATAAATTGTTAATATTCAGTGACGAAGCTAGGATCGAATGTTGGGAGGGGCAAAAATTGATTAAATCTTTAAATTAGAAAATTGAAAGGGGTAAAAACCCTTATTTAATTAATATTTAAACTAAAAAAACTAAAAATATAATTATATATATTATATGATTTTCTATTTAAAATATTTTTAAAATTATTTGGGTCCATTGGTTACTTGTATATATTTTTTAAAAATATATATATGGGTCATTGACCCTATAAAGTGGCTCGGCTCTTGTGCATTTGGAAATTTGAAAAGACACATTTGTAACATTTTAATATATGATATTTAAAAGGTGTTGATTAGAAAAATAGTATGTATCTCTAACTGATATATAATTAATTTTATAATAAAAAATTAGGATTTTTTTATATTATTTTTAATAGTGTTTAGCATCTAAATTTTAATATTATAAATAAAAAATTTAAAAATATATTTATAATCATAAAATTCTTTAACATAATTGTTTTATATTAGTCAATATATCATATATAAATGGGGATATCGAAAAATATAACAAATTTGTTTAAACCAATTCTCATCCATTAACTAATAATAAAAAAACAATTAAATAAACTTTACATCCAATCAACTTATTACATACAACACATTTTATTAATCTGAAAATTATGATCGTTTATTTTCTATTACCTGATTGGATATGATCCGAAAAATGTAGGATTCTGTTTCTTTTAATCGACAAAATAGTAATTTATATATTATCCAAAAAATCAATTAATTTATTCTATTAAATATTAGATTCTGAATCTCCAAATAAATATCTAATTTTTAATTCCAATATTTTATCCAGACTTATATAATGGGTCAGTCTCACCACGTGTTCATGAAATCAACCACTAAAAGTCAGGGACGGAGCCAAAATTTTTTTTAAGGGGTGTCATTTTCTTGAATATTATTTAAAAAGAATTAATTATTTATAAAGGGGTGTCAATTATATATATATTTTTAATTTTTTATATACAAATTATATAGAAAAATATGATTTTTCAAAAATTTTGGGGTGTCCACACCCAAATGATGCATGTGGCTTCGCCCATGCTAAAAACTACTCACCTCAGTAATTTTTTCATGTTATAATTTTTTTTCTAAGTGAATCTTTACTTGAAAAATTAAAAATTGATGAATAGGTACTTTTTAGTGGTTGGTCCATGGATGACGAGACTGACCCATGATATAATTTCTCCTATTAAAGACAACCTGTGCACCTTGTATATTTTTCTTTTAATAAGTATGTTTGTCTTTGGATACGAGATTATTTCTTTTAATTATATCGTATTCAAAATTTAAATTTATATATGTTTTTTACAAGTACAATACATTTTATTAATGTATTTAATATTTATCGGTGACTTTATACACATTATGTTTTAAAAAATTGTAGAATTAAGAATATGGGTGTATATTTCGGATATTTAAAACTTTTGAGTGATAGGAATAACCCATTTTTAGATGTTGAATTTTTGGATTAGATCTAAGTATTGGATTAAGAATAAGTATTTTTTTTTAAATTTCTGGATAGGCATTTTTTGAATTTTTTGACATTGAATATCTCAATTTTTAAATTTAATGATCTTATCTTTAAAAAGTTTGGATTTTTAATTTAATAGACAATAAATTATTAATTATAATAAGATTTATATCCATAAAAATATTATTTTTTTATATATAAAAAGTAAACAACAAATGCAACAAGATTCATATTTATACTTTTTGAATATTTAAATTTTAAATAATAAATATTTTATCCAAATATTCAATTTAAACTATTAAAAGATGAATAATAAACTTAATTACCGGATTAGATCAATCCAATCAGCTTTTTCTTACACATCTGGTTAGGACTCAGGTGTATGGCCTCCTCAACTCTCACCCGTTTTAACCACCATAGGTTTAGAATCTTGTACCTCAACACGTGGAACAGAAAATGCCACGGCTGTCGCTTCATTCATTTTAAAGCGTACACATTTTATCGTTTTCTGATGTATTTTAATTGAGGCTTAATCGTGCCAGAATGCGAACGATATAAGTAAAAAAAACAATTAATATAATATGATTTATATATCATATGTTTTGTATGCGATAAATGCCAATTAAAATTTTAAAATAATAAAAAGAATCTTTCAAAAGTCTTCATTAACCAGCCGGGTCTAATTATGCCTTTTTCGAATCTAATGGGCACGATCTCATTATCAGTCCAATTTAATCCCTCCACGAGGAGAAATTATATCATGGGTCAGTTTCATTACGTCATTTATGGGATCGACCAATAAAAACTAGCCACCTTATTATTTTTTAATTTTTCAAGTGAAAAATCACTTGGAAAAAAATATAACATAAAAAGATAGATAGTTTTTATTAATCGGTCCCATGGTCACGTGGTGGGATTGACCCATAATATAATTTTTCCTCCACGAGGAAGGTATTTTAATTTCAATATTTTTATTTATTCTGATGATATCAGATGCCATTTACGTGTGGTCAGCCTTGACTTCATCACTTTTAACACGTGTTCAGTTACTTCTTAACCGTCCATTTTCTAGATTACAAAAAACTTTTAATTCATATATTGATTTTGAGGTGTATTTTCATATAAAAGTTAAAATTAATAATATAATGATACCTAATAGTAGTATAATTTAATTAAATGATTAAATTTATTAAAATTAAATTAATATAATAAATAATTAACAAAGATTAAATATATAATTATATAATATTTTTATTAAATTTTATCCTATCATATTTGTTATTTGTTGTCATTTCCGCATAGGAATTTGTCCGTGACTTAATTTTGTCGCTGTCGGTCACTTTCATTATCTGACCCACGCCTGATTTTCATTGTTTCTCCCGCAAAGGAAGTTTCGCGGTTTCACAAAAGAAACAAAAAGTACAGAGAAACAGGACAAAACGATGTCGTAGTGAAACAAAGAACATTTCCAAACACTTTGGAAACCTCCCCAACATTACAAAACCCCGTAATTACCCACATTCCCATTCCCACAAACAAGGTCAAATCCGACATTTCAGTAATCCCCCAGCTACGAATAGGAAAAATTGTCAGCGGGGTGAATCTTTGGCGGAGAGAAGTGGAGGCGGTCTTTGCGATAATAACTTGAGGAACAGGTGTTCTTCCCTCTTTTGCGTCTTGTAATTTTTAATTTCTTTCATTCGAGAATATAAGAGAAGAAAATTCCAGTTTTTCATCTTCTTTTGGGAAGTATAAATATAAGAAATGAAAAATCATTGGCTTGTGTCTTCACCGCACGCGCTCTAATCAGATCTATTTGATTCCGTCTAGTTGCGCCACCGTTTCGACCACCGCTCGCGCTTAGTTTTTCTTGTTGAAGGATTATATCTTTATTGTTAGCCTATTGGGTAATATATCTCTTAATTTTTCATTTTATGAATTCTTTTAGTTTTTGTATTGCTCAATATTTTTTTATTTCTTTTGACGGTTTTCTTTAATTTTATTTTATTTTCAAGCTTTTGAATTAGCTGGTATTAGCTATGTTATATTAGGGATCCTTTTCGGTTTTAATTTTCCTCATTTTCGTTATTATATTCGAAGCGGAAATGATGGAATTTGTTATAAATTCTGGCCTTGGACGTCGTGTTGGATTTATAATTTTTGTTTTCTTTTTCCCTAATTCATCAAGTATTCGAAGTAGATGATTGAATTCTGAAAATTTAAAGGATTTTTTCGTCCTGTTTGGTTGCTGTTAACTTCAAGAGGAATTCTCATGTGTTTCCTTTTTTTCTGTGTCTGATACCTTTGCTTTTTGGTTCTCTTTTTCATTTGGGGCTTTAATTTGTATATAATTTGGTATTTAATTCAGCTAAATGATTTCTTATTCAAAACCAGTATATAGGTTTTAGTTTTACATGGAGAAAAAGATAATTTTTGTGTGGCAGTATAGTTGAAATGCTGAATAAATGTGTGTATGAGTTTAAGATTGTTTGAGCTGCTTATTTTTTATTGTCACAAAATTTTCTGGTTGTTGATTGAGTGATTGGTAGACGCCTAGACGGGTCATACTTTGGCTATGTTGGTTCACTTACTTTGGTTTTAGGGTTTGGATCACAGTTCCCATTAGAGGCAGGAGTAAAACATTGAAGTTTAAGTTGTAGCTAGGTTGTACAATGAGATTTTCTTCTTTCCCTTTCCTTTTGGTTATTCTTCTAAGAAAATGATACATATGGGTTTATTGAGTTTAGCTTTTGTTTTTGTTATTTCAGAGCCATGCCAACGTTTTCTGCTATAGCTTTGGATAGGTTGTTAGAACCTGGATCTTCGAAATCTGTGGACAAGTCTGGTCCTAATATGAAACCACCTTTGCCCAAGACAAAGTTTATACCCAATTCGAATCTAGAGAGGAGGAATAGTGCATCAGTAGCTGAAAGGAAGGTTAATCGTCCCCAAATATCATCACCTTCCCTCTATGCCACTCCTGAGACAACTCCGCTACCTGATACACCGTCTTCTTTCCCTCCGTCACCTTACATCATTAATCACAAGCGACGTGGGCCTCGCCTTTTGAAGAGCTTTTCTGAAAATAATGTATCAGCTCAGAAGAAAACCACTGAAGAAAGTGAAGTTAATGAGAAGGCAGAGCTGACAGAAACAAAGTCTGTTGATCTATCTAAGGACGGTTCTATCGTTTTTAGCATTCAAGAGCCTGATGAAGAGGAGCATGAGAATGGTGTCAATAATGGTCCTATTATAGTAGATCAGGCAAATGGTTTCCATGATGGTGAATTATGGAGCAGTAATAAGGCAGTTGGAAGCAGCCGAATTGGTAATGGTATGGCCAGTGATATTGCTTTGCCGAAGCTTGTTTCATTGAACTTGAGCAGAGGTGATGAAAATGAGGATTTTTTTGATCCGAAGGATTCCATGAGCGCCACAACTAATACAGATGGAGATGATGAAAGTGCTGCAAGGTTTGCTACATCAGGGGTTGAGTTTTTTGATGCTTGGGACGGTATGTAGAGTTTTATTTTCTTCTGAATACGATCATGTATAGCTGCATATGTTTAAATGTAGGAGCTTTTTTTTTTTGCTTAAAAACAATTTTCTTTTTTGGTCACTTTTTTATAAAAAAAAAACTGATGTATTTACTTGGACTTTGATATTATGACATGTGCTAGCCTTTGTACAAATGTCTCGATTACATTAAGACTTGACAAAAAGGCCTGTGTATGCATATCATATTATACATTTTTCTATGTTCATGTTTGCATATATGCGTGTCCAGTTTTCCTGGATGAAAATTGAAAATTTTCCCAAAGATACATCTTAATGTAGAATAGGGATGATTTTGTGACTGTTATTATTGCAGTTTACTTAGATTTCTTGTTTCCTTCAGAATTATCATCCGAGAGTGGAACTCAGTCTCTTAACCGTGACACTGAAGCTGAAATACGTGAAATGAGATTGAGCTTACTCATGGAGATAGAAAAGAGGAAACAGGCAGAAGAGGCTCTAAACAAGGTCCAATGTGTGTGGAAAAGAATGAGCCAAGAGTTGGCTATTGTGGGATTGTCACTGCCTGCAGATCCTATTGATGTGACAGATGATGAGCTGGTGAAACAAGCTGAAGAACTGAGGCAGCAAGCTGATATTGCACGATTTGTATCATTATCTGTTGGAAGGGGCATTGTAAGGGCAGAGATGGAGACGGAAATGGAAGCTCAAATTGACACAAAGAACTTTGAAATTGCCCGATTATGGGACAAACTAAACTATTATGAGGCCATGAATCAGGAGATGTCTCAGAGGAACCAAGAGGCTATAGGTGATAACTTATCCTATTTTTATTTCACTTGCATAACTAGTTGTTTTCCGTTGTTCGATTCTCTTTGTTGAAAATTTGCTGCAAGCAACTATATTTCCGTTATTTGATTCTGTTTTCACAAATTATCTTTGTTTTCTACAGAGATGGCACGGCGAGAGAGACAAAGGAAGAAAAGGAGGCAAAGATGGGTATGGGGTTCAATTGCAACTGCAATTACCCTTGGGACAGCAGCCTTGGCTTGTTCTTATCTTCCAACAGGTAAAGGATCATCTTGCGGCGATGTTCCTCAAGCTTCCGATCCCGCTGATGATACAGCTGAGTGATTGTTACCGTCAATCACTAGAGCTGTGTGGCAAAGCGAATAAGATGCATATATTCTTTCATGTGAATAGCAGTCGAAACTGCCATGAGCCATCGGAGGATGTGCAGGTACCATCAATAATAAATTTTTACTACTAATTGTTCCTTACCTTGGCAGGCTGTTGGTTGATGAATTATCAAAATTATGTATCGTTCTTTGTTAACCCAATTTTGGCCTAGTGTGTGCGTACACATAAAACCTTCTGGGATTTGTTTTAAAGGTCTCTTAATAGATTCAGGCAGATATACTACCTGTACAAGACATTTCAATGATAAAGCACAAATGTAATAAGTTCGTACAGTGTATGAATTTGTGTTCGTCAAGACAATCCAGTTCATGTTTCATTCCCGGGAATTGTTGAACATGAACATCATGACAGACAAATTGCATAGGATGAGATTGAAGCTCTTGAGATGGGAGTTGAAGGACTTGTATTCGTTTATCTTTTATAAAAACATAAATACAGAGGTCATCTTTCATTCTGGAGCCAATATTGAATCACATATAGAAGAAATCCTAGGCCAAATCCAGCACAAGCAAGAAGAACAATGACCCTTACCAACAAGGAGGAATTAAACGCTTCCACAACAACTGCATCCCATGACATGTACCACAAAACTGAGAAAACTGAACCTACGACAGCACCCATGAGAATTTGATTGAACGTGTGGAGCTTTTGTGACACTCGAAGCCAGGACTGAAAACCATAAAAAAAAAACAAAAAACGATTAGATACTGTTTTTCACAAGCTTTGAAACATCAAAGGTTTCCAGTTTTTTATTTAGTTCTCAGAATGTGTGTACTCACAAAATATGAACCAAATGCCAGAGCCAGGACGGAGATGCTCGCTGAAAGTACATTAACCCCCATCCATTCCAAAACTATCGAACACCAAAAGACAGAATTGAAACATTCTTCACTTAGTTTCCTATTGAAATGCTAACTTTAAATCTTAATGCAAAATGAAAGATGGAGGAGTGTAGTGTAAGGGATTACTTGAAGATATAGTGAAGACGACAGTGAAGAAAATGGATTGGGCATGAGAAGATGGCATCCCCGGGTCGGACTTGAGCCCGGCCACTGGTCGCTCTTGATTCAGGACCCGTTTCAGCCCAACTGAGAGCAGAGCGTTCACAATCGAACCCATCGCCATCCATAAAGCCTTGGCATCGTGCCTCCAAAGTATCACCCCACCAAACAAAGCCGAAACCAACCACTTGCTCTATCATTTCCAAATAAATATATATATATATATAAATCAGTAAACATGGAAGGTAATATATGCCCAAATACGTATCGTAATACTCACCAGACGATTCAAATTGGCTTCAAAACTTTGGACCCGTACTGATCCGTCAAGGAAACTTTCTTGTTCAACTTCAAGCACTTGAATACCACCATCCTCTCCGTCCCTGGAGTCCTTTAACATCGAAGTTTTAATCATAGCTCTTGAAGAGTCACGCAACCCAGTTTTCCCGGCAATAATCCCTCCAAGAAAACTAGTTTTTCGGATTCGGAGACAACCGGAAAATTGTGGGTCAAAGGAATTATAGAGCTTAGGTGAAGAATTAGGCTTGAATTTAAAGAGCACGGGCGGGAAAAGAAGCGAAATCGAAGACATTTTTTTTGGAAAGTCACAGCGCGGAGTAGATGAGGAGAAACATTTTTGTTAGAGAAGAAGATAGGCAGTTGGTTTTATTTAATGGAGTTTGTGAGATTTCTGTACAATTCCAAGACACAGGATCTCTTTAGAACCCTAATTTATGAAGTTGCATGGGAATGCCAGATTCTATATCAGATGCTTTCACGCACGTTTTGTCATAATTAAGAATTTAACTTCAAAATTTGTATAAATTAAGCAAGTTTTAACTTCAATATTTCAACTCTTGTAAGCATACAATCAAATGTTTCTATAAAACAGAAGCAGCCAAATGAATTAGACAACTCTCGGATTAAGTTTTTTTTCTGCTAATTTCGTTTAATATTAGAAAATCATGCTTATCCATGACTCCTGAATCTATCATCTGATTGGCAAGTACTGAAAACGAATATTTATGAAACTTGATACCTAGTAAATACTTTATTTTAGCTATTTTCTATTATATTCAAGTACATACTGTATTTATTTATTTATCTTAAATGACATCAGGAACATAATTATGAAGGGACTAATGCAGCCCAATGTCCCTAAAAATATTAAAAATAATATGATAAAATAATCCTTCCTCGATTATCTCGGTTCCATGTAAAATGTGGCCCGTAGACCTGAAAGAGAGGTGATAAAACGGCATCGTTTTTATAGTGTAATTAAGCCCATTTAATATATAAAATGGGCTAACCAATTTGATCCTCGGCTTGCAACACGTGTATCTACTTTTCCATCCAGACTTTTTAGAGTTCAGAAACGAGAGAAATTATATGATGAGGTTGACTTATCAAATTAGTTATGGTCTCATCCAATTATAATCATATATTTTTGTATTGTTATCTTTCAATTTTTTTAACTAACGAATTTTCACTCATTTTTTCCATATCATTTTAAAAATATAATTTTTAAAAATTATATTAATGATATGATTGATTAGTGGTGAAATGGGTAATTTTTATTGGTTAGGGATCACGGTTGAC
The DNA here is from genome assembly GCA_035048815.1 of Abelmoschus esculentus. Lineage (NCBI taxonomy): Eukaryota > Viridiplantae > Streptophyta > Magnoliopsida > Malvales > Malvaceae > Abelmoschus > Abelmoschus esculentus. The sequence continues at coordinate 15,826,686 of JAUCBN010000034.1, forward strand.
GTGATAAGCCGAACCTACAATATAATATCTTCTGAAATGGGTTGATTGTCTTGGTGTGTCTATTTTAAACACAACAAAACGACCGAACATCAAAGTTATAACAGCACACGTAGAAACGAAAATCGTATTATGAGAAGTAGATATCGAATTAGAATTAAATATTAAAAAAAATAATCGATAAAACTGAAGAATACATTGGTATGGTCTACGAAGTGCATGAGCAATCTAATAAGGATAATCTAACTAAAATTATATCGTATTTGAACTTAAACAATTAAACTATACCATAATTCATGGGATGCACATAGGAAAATTCTCATATGTATATATATATATAGTCAAGTTATATAGGATAAATTTCTCGAAATTTTATATGCTTTTTAAATCGTCGAATCATTAAAACGGATGACTCAAATTGACAATCGATTATGTAAAGATTATCATTTGAAAGGAAAAAAAATTAATGCGAGTTATCCGTTTCAATCATTCAATTATCCAACAAAACATTTAAAACTTGAATTTTATATTATGTAACTTAATCTGACCAATTATGCATAAAAATCGAATTCAAACCTGATCGAATATAAAAAAGATATATTAGCAACCAGATAGTTTGAAATGCAATATCTTGGGTTAAAATTTGTATGAAATGTATAAATTTACCCACAAAAATCGAATTTAAACCCGATCGAATATAAAAAAAAGTGTCCGAATTATTTTAATAAATAAAGCGTAAAACAGGTAGTTGAACAAAATTCAATAAATAAGATCATACAACCTGACGTGTCTGACACTACAGTTGTAAAAATCTAATGTGTGGGTTTTATTTTTTTTAAAAAAATCAGTGAGAAAATTGATGAACTTATTGATTATCTACACAGCAAGTAACGGATGATCCTTTTAAGTCGGTCCAAGGAAGTTGATAAGGAAAGGGATCAGAATTAAATTAATTATACTTTATAAAATTTTAAATATTTTATATAGGTCATCTCAAAGTGGACCCACTGCATCAAATGTCATTGGAATGCCATTAAAATGTAGTATGGCAGTTCAATATTGAACAACTTGCAATGGGACCTAAACCGCATTTGATGCGTACTGTTTTTGACTGAAAAAAATTATAGTGAAAAAACGTGATCTATGCAGTATGTTTCTCAGTTTATGTGATTAATGTTATGTTATGATAAATCGATAAAATTATATTCGAATTAAAGTATAATTTTTAAATATTTTATATTTAAAAATTTTAAAATTTATAATTTAGGGTTATACTATAAAAAATGAAGTTAAAAGTTGTAAATGACCGATTAATTTAAAACCCAGGAAGCAATCTTAATCTAACACCTAAAGATTAAGTGTTAGATTAAGATAAAATATAAATATAATTTTATTTTAATTCTCTAACTGAATTAGGACGAGTAAGGACGAATTCAGATCTAAGATTAAAAAATAAAATATAAATATTTAAAAGTATGAGGAATAAATTTATAAAAAAATTAAAAAATTTAAATTTTAAATAGAAAAATATTAAAAAAAATTGTAAGATGAGACGACTATCCTTCTTCTCTCCCTATAAAATATTTATTTTAGAATATATCTTAAAAGAAAATATAAATAATTCCGTGACTATCGGTCTATATAAGCATTTCCCTGGGAGGATTTAGTTCTCCCAAAAGTAAAAACTTGCTGCTCTTACTGTACATTTCACTATAATTTTCAAATTCTCCCTTTTTTTCCCCGGAAAACTTAAGACTTCAGTTTCTAGAAAACCAAACGGAATTTTAAACTTTTCGAATTTCTTTCAGTACGTCTGCGTTGAATGCCTTGAAAACTCGTGTCTTAATGGATTCTTTTGTTTTGGATAATGTGAAAGCAGAGAAAGCCAAGGCGATGAGGAGGTACAATCAACTTCGAAGCTTAGCGAACGTGTTTCGTTTCTTGGAACTGCTCTCGGCTTTGCTGTTTTTGGCGTGGACCTTCGAGCGCGTGCCGTTCCTCGTCAAGATCTCCGGTGAGTTCATTTTGAAGCTCGGCGGAGTCGTCGCGAGTCCGCTCTTCGTTTTCTTTGTCTCTAACGTCATCATCGTCACTCTCATTGCTAAGTCCGGCATTTTCTCCACCGTTAGCAGTGCCGATTCCAAAATCTACGAGGAAATCACGGTAATCGCCGAGAATCGTTCAAAATCGGAGCCTCAAGAAGAGATTGTATATCAAGACAAGGAGATCATCTCTCATCCGAACACAAAGACTCTCGCATGTGAAGAATTGGAGCCGGAGTCGGAGTCGGATTCCAATTCTGAGATGGATAATCCAAGAGTGTATATAAGGAATCAGTCGGATAAGTTACCAATTAGAAAAATCGAGGAGCAAGTGACGAAAGAACTACGACGATCGGTGACGGAAAAATGTCGGAAAATTGAAAACATCGACGAGAAATTATTTTCAGAAGACGAATTGAGTAACGAAGATTTTCAACGAACGATCGAAGATTTTATCGCTAAACAGTTGAGGTTTCGTCGAGAAGAATCTCTATCTATTGTTCTTCAATGTTTAAATAATGAAAAATAAAATTAATTTTCAGTAAATTTATAAAAAAAAAAAGTAAAAACAACTGCTTATAATTTATACAGTGCTAAACATTTTTACTTTTAAAAAATAAAATTAAAACAATTACTTTAAATTATATTATCCATTAAATTTCAATAATTTCTAATCATATCCTTAAGCAACATAATTTAGTGCTTAAAAGCATCAATCATTACCCAATAATTTCGAAATCAAAACCCTTGCATTATTTACTTTCCCATTCTCTCTGTAAAATCTGGGGGTTTATTCTTTCCATGGAGAGAACTTTATGTGGGTAATCACAGTTAATTCCACCATAAAAACAACTGAAAATGGTTAGATTTTGCGAATTTAATTAGATACTAAAATGGGTTTTTTTACCAAAATTAATTCAAACAAGAAATCCGAAACTAATCTAGGTATTTTTTTTAACAAGCTAACAGTGATTACAAATAGTATCTGTTCTAGAATATAATTTCCACCATTTAACATTGATCGTTCAATCACTCTACTGGCATCGTTGGTGTTCGAACCCGTGACCTCTAGGTAATTTTTTTAAATGAACTTAAATACTTTTAAACAAGACAGGGGCAAAGACAACTTTAGGTTTGAACACTGAAAACTTTGTCACAAATGCAATAAATACTCTTTTGATGCAACAATTAATATTTATTATGTGTGTTTTAGTGATGTTTGCCTTTTGGTCCATTAATTTTAATTTTAATTTTGCAGCTTTAATGACAATAAGAGAAGGCATATATTCCTTAAGGTAGCAGCATTGGACAAGTACCATAGAAGAAACTAATATTAAAAAACTAAAAGAACTTGAAACTCAATCTATTTATTATTAGGGTAAACTATATAAATAGTTATCGAATTTTTAGGATAGATTTATTTTGGTTACTGTATTTTTAAAATATTTGATAAGATCATTCAATTTTTAGTTCGTATTAGATAAGATCACTTAACTTTTAATTCGTATTTGATAAGGATATCTAACTTTTAGGCTTTGTTTGGCTCGTAATGTTCTATATTTGTGCAATGCAAAGTGAAACTCCAAAATGTCTTCCCCCCTTTTGCCCATGTTTTGAAATTACCGACACTATATACTAAAGATGTACAAAGGGTTAAAACCCATCTTGATTCCTTTTCCTTTATTGGTTTCTTGTCTAAATCATCAAAATTCAAAGCATGTAGAGTTTGCTTCATTACCCCCATAGCTAGCAATCATGGGAAAACAAAACAAAGCCAGCAACAGCATGACACAGTTCATATTTGCATTGTCCAATCGTTCGAAAGCTTTTTTGAACATAAAATTCTCTTTTACCCTTGAATCGAAAAAGAAAAATTCACATTGGGAGTCTCAATCTTTGCTGTGTTTGACAAGAAATCAATTACAGTACCCCTAATGGAGATTGTGCTCACTCTTCCCATGCATGCCATATGTCCTGCAAATGTATGGACTTGTCAACTAGGCTCAAGGACCCTCACTATCTCAAATGTGACTGTAACTGAGTTGAACAAAGATTGGTAGGTGGTTAATTTGATGTCAAAATTGTTGGTTTTTGGGGGAAAGCATTTATATTTGCAGGTCTTTGAATTATGGGAAAAGTTGGGGTTGATGGGATTTGAATGAGGAAAAAAGTATTTGTACAGAATGGCTTGTGACCATATAACTATTACAGGCAAAATTAGGGGATCGTAGGGTCTAGCATTGTCAGCTATATGTGTAAGGCAATTGAAAACCTGATGGATATTGATTCAAGACTTGGTCTAGTCTGCCTAGGGGCTATATATCATGCATGCATGTAATGTGTGAACATTCATACATAGACACACATAATTAGTCTCTGGTTGCTTGAAATTCTAAACAAAAATTTAATTTACATGCATGCATGCATGTAATTTATGTATGTTGTTTTACCTATAATCGAGTTCGAATTATTACTACAAAATTTTAACTTTACTTTCCTACAAATATCAAATTCCAAAGTCATTAAGCAAGCTATCTTGGTAGAACAAGGTATTTTTAATGTTCATTTTACTGTATCCAACACTTGTTATATGTATAATGTATATCAGGGAAAAGTGATGTTGGATTTAAGAACAGTATTCTTAAACATCTGTTTCAGATGTTGAAATCAAGGAGAAAATGTATATACAACAATGCATAGAAAATTAGTACTTCAAACTTCTGCTGCTCCCTAGCTAATAATAGCCTGCCTGCCATCAGAAGTTAATTTTACTATATTACTTTATCAAAAAGACTGCAATAACTCTAGGGTAACTTACATCTATATCTATAATTATTGCCGGGTATCAAGGGTTAGGTATGTTTGGTCTTGTCCGTACTTACATGTTAACCTTTTTTATAACCTGGACAAAATCATATTAATTATCATCTAGCTCTGTCAATTCATCTTAAACTGTTCCATTTTGTATATATCCAGAAAATCTGCAGTCAGCTGATGCGTTTGATTGTATAACTGTATCTACGAGAATCAAGGTCTGACTATCCGAATACGTGAAAGAACTCATGCAAGACAGTAGGACGCCAGTGGCAATGATATTCATGGTAGGTCGAGCCCCATGCATTGTAACTGAGAAGACTGAACCGTGGGGTGTAAGATACAGACCCAACTTATATAGAGATCGAACCTTTAGATGGGTTTAGATGTTTAGACTGATGTAGTTTAACTGTGAGCCCAAAGTCTATATGGGTGGCATCACGAATAAAAAGGGTTGGTTTGTTTTGGGTTTCTTGTTGGCTCACTATGGATGTCTGTTTCATGTCTGCAAAGTGTTTTCCCCCTTTAAATCTGACATTTCGTTTCACTATCGTAAATGTTTATTATACGGAAATCGATGCTTCTAATTTCTAATACTGACGTGATATTCATAATTTCTTAAGAACTACAACAAAGGTGACTGGTTTAATATCTTCTTTATCCATTTCCTCATCAACCATTCTCCCATAATTGTCAAACAAGTTGTCTAGATCTATCCCGTTTCCAAAATGGTCACGAAGCATGGATTCTTGGACAGCCCTCACCGTCATAGCCACCGCGGTGCCGTAGCTCTCCCCGTTTTTAACTTCCCTCTGTGTCTCAAACATCTCCATCCTCTCCATTTCGAAAGACCCTTCTCGTCTCATTCCATCCTCTAGTTCATTTCTCGATGCTGCATAAAAATGTACCTCGTAAGAATCAAGCTTTCCCCTTTCAATTTCACCCTGCAAGAACACAAGGATAAGATTCCAACAAGAAGGAAAGAAACATATATATGTATGTATGTCGGGGAAATAGGGTACCCTTGAAACAGACACGGCAAGGGATCTTGAGAGAATTTCCCAGAAGAAAGAATTGCCTCTATCAACATGATCTTGGCCTATTCTTCCCAATAGAATCAACACCATTCTCCCACCTGTAACTAGCTCTTCCGATCGTGATTTTAAGAACAATTCGAAGTCTTCTCGGAACTGGTTGTAGTATGCTTGCGACACACTTGGAGGGCTTGATTCAGAAATGTAAACGTTTCCCTTGTTGAGAGACTCGCCATGCTCGTCGTAAAGAGCTGGAGGAACCTGCATGGATTATTGATTCTTGAATCTTGAGCCATGGTTTGTCATTTCATGGAATATTTGAGAATCTTATCTTACCTTGGAAAGCCAGTGCAAACTGTAAGATGAATAGATGAGGTGCAGACAATTGTATGGGAACAGTCTTCCATAAAATGAACCAGGACAGCCTGCTATGAAAACAGTAGGAGTAGGACCCTCTTGATTTCTGTCTTTCTTAAGGTCCCTGTAAAAATCAGGCAACGACTTAAACACTGAGTTGAAGTCATTCGTGGGGAGATCATTAAGGTAAACTCGAAATTCTGGCATGGGATGTGAAATTTGATGGCTGATTCCTTCAACAACCCGGATCATATCTTTGATGAGGGATAAGGAGTTGGGTCCAGAAGAGCAACCCAAATCAGCTATGCCTATGCTCCTCGGAGTTACTTCATAGTAAAGTTGTTGGATCGTTTCCATGGTTATATGTTTCACCATATCAGATGCTTTTTTCTGTTGCAGAAAACATAGTTATAAGCACCATGCTCTACCGAAAAGAAAATTGAAAGAAAGAGTAGACTGAACCTGGAGAGAAGAATTTTGGGCATAGCTCGTCTTGCCGATCCCTCCAGTCATATGAAAGACTTTCTCTACATTCATGTTTCACTACAAGGGTGCTTATTGCTTAGAGGTAAGTTGGATTTAGTGGGGGGATTGTTTTGAGTCTCCTTTTAAAGGCAAAATTCAATCACAAAACCCTTTACTTTTGGGGGTTATCCTTTGTTTTCTTAATATATATATTACCTGTCATGGTAGTTCAATTATTAACCTTTTGTCATTAACCATCATGGCAGGCCCCCCATCCCCATGAACCATTGCCTTGCTAGTGCTCCTGGTTTCTTGATGGGGTAACCTTTCAAAAGTACCCTAGTAAATTAAAAGCTTAATTTGCATGTAAAAGAAGATTACTTTCCCCATATGCCTAGGAAAATCTAGGAAGCTATATCAGAAAGTTCTTTTGGTGAACATAACTCAAAAATAGTAAAACAAATTACAATTAGTATATATCAGAATCAATGTATTCAAATAAAAAATGTAGTTCTTTCTGGCATGCATTAGGAAGGGGGTGAAGCTTTAATAGTTTGAAAGAGAAATATAAAAGTTAGGTTCAAATTCAATTCACCAGTCATGATATCTCCCTTACTAACAAGCTCAATTATATAAAACCAGTAAAACATTTCCAACATACTAAAATATTCAACTTGAACTCCATTACTTTGAAGCAATTGGTGGATGTATGTATATATTGTAAGGAGTTTGTGTGGCATTTAAAGTCCTTTTTAAGTGCTGTCTTGTATTGTCTTAATTGCTCTCAACTTTCACAGAGTTCCCACTCTGCAAGGAATCAAAAAGCAACTGAGTTTCATCAAGTCAGATACTGTAGCATCTTTAAAGTGCAATTTGTAGGGATTGTTCTCCACTCGTACAAGAGGTGGACAAATGGCAGGCAAGGGATGCACCAATGTGACTGTCCCCAGACATCTTTTGTAGTTCAATACCACAAAAGGCTCCAATCACAATCAAATTTCACAGGGAACTAAACCATTGCATTGGTAGCCAGCCAGGCACAGTCAAAAGGCTTCATCAGCACAGCTTTTGAATGGAGAAAGATGAAGTTAAAAAGATTCCCTAGTGATTGTAGTTCAAGTAGTTTTCAATTTTGTGCTTCAAAGTCACAAAGTGATTTGACATTTCATGCTTTTTAAGTACACCATCACATGTTACACTTGTTGATAATATCTCTTCTTTCTTTTCTTTTTAACATGAATGAAAATGTTTATGTTATTTTGAAATGGTTACAAAAAAAACCCTGAAGTGATCATTTCGCACAGCTTCAATCCCCCAGTAATCCAATTAGCTTTGAGAATCTGATTTGAAGCATATGCTTTTCAGGCAAGGCAAAACTCTCTAGTATACAGAAACCTGCTTTTGAGTCCAAAAAATCTGTTATTCGAGTAACTTTATCGTATTTCGAATGGATACCGTTCAAGATTACTCCTTAATTAGAAACGGAAGTAGCATAATTATACCAACATAATTGATTCTGGATTTGGTTAGCCATGGATTTTGATTCTTGGCTTGTTAAGTGGCAGTGCACCCGATGATGCAAGCTGGTGACTCCTGAAAGCCGAAGGCAGTCTAAGCTAATAGCTCCAAATATAAACAATCAACATAGAAAGGTCAAATTCTAAAAACCCATGACTCTGAAACTTGTTGTGATTAGTATATATTTTTGATGTATTCAAGGAAAACTGGTAAGAGGACAAGCCTCCTTGCCTACGATGGCCAGGTGAACAATCCAAAGATATGTGTGTGTCCATCTTCCTCTATAAATAAGATCATGATGCTGCAATTACTGTACTTAACCTAGAAGTTATTTTTGATTTAGATTTCAGGTACAAAAGTAGTCATTTTCTTTTATAGGTTACATGGTAAATAAGACTGTTAAAAGTTGATATCTCATGCCATAAATGCAGGAAGAAGCTTCTCATGGCAATCTCTGGTCTCCAAGGTAATTTAAAACGCTAAACACTGTTCCATTTCCCAGACGATTATGTACAGAAAGATGATTGAATCTGAATGTTGCACAGGAGTAGACAAGATAGAGGTGGATGCTGGTAAAGGAACTATATCAGTAACAGGCGATGCCGACCCGTACGATCTTACTGTTCGGACGAGAAAAGTAGGGAAACATGTAGAGCTGGTGAGTGTAGGGCCTCCTCCACAACCTCCAAAGGAACCCCAAAAGAAGCCTAAGGAGAAGAAACCTGAACCAAAGAAAGATGATAAGAAGACCGAGTCATTAGTGATGCCCCAGTTCCACAATCCCATAACATGTCCTGTCTGTCAGCAATTGCATGTCGTCTATACAGAGCCCAACACCGGATGCTCCATCATGTAACATCAGTGTTTTGTTGCACAATAAACTCATAAACTATGAGAAATTATTAGATGAAGATTCAACTATTCATCTATTTTAATTATATGTAAGAAAAATTTAATTATTCAAATTTTTTTATTAAATGAGACTATAAATAACATGATAAATCGAGTTCATCTAATAATTTTTCAAAAATTATAATTTTTTATTGCATGTGAAACATATGTTTAAATTATAATTTGTAACCATTTGGATATCATCTTTATCTTCTCCGTTCAAAGCATCACCGGTAAAAAGAATAAAGATTTAAATAAGCTTAAAAATAAATCGAACGAATCTAAACAGTTAAATGAATGAAATATTTTATTCGCGTTCATTTGTTAAGAAATATAATTTCTTTGTGTTCGTTCAAATGAATGAATATAAAGGACATATGTGAATTTAAGAGAACATAAATGAACGAACATATGTGAATAAATTTATTTCTTTAAAAATATTATATTATTATGAAAAATAATGAATATCGATAGATATATATGAATAAATTTAAATGAACATAAACGAACAGACATAAATGAACATATTATCAAACGATCATGAACGTAAATGAACGAACAAACTCTTTGTTCATTTCGTTTAATAAATCTTATTCATTAAACGAACAAAAAATCTTATTCATGTTCGTTTGTTAATAAATAAACGAACTTTCCTCAAACAGTTCACAAATAATTTGCTAAACGTTTGGTTCGTTTACGACTTAGATTTAAAATTTTAAACAAAAATGTAAAAGATATAAATTGTAAAATTAGAGAAAATAGAAAGTTAACTAGAAAAAAAAAACATGTCTAAATGAAATACTTCAAAAATATTCATAAATTAATATTTTTTATTTTTAACATAAATTAATAATATATATTTTAAAAAAAAATATCACATGATGCCTTCTAATAGTACTGTTATTGGTGTTTTCTAGTTGTGTCACATCATATTAAACAATTTAGACAACAGTGAAAACCAAAATAATTACATATTGTAATTTAGGTATTTCCATAAGGTCATTGATGTATGGATGTACTATTTGCCTGGTCTGCTGGTCATGTATCAAGTCATACATTCGTGTCGACGTTCACTTGCAGCAAGTTTTTAGCATTTCATTTGAATGATTTGCTTAGGAGGCAATTCATTGAACTTGCATCTAGCTCATAAATTTGCTGTATTCTATTGCAGGATGAGGTGACAGCCTTCTCTATTATTTTTCTGTTTCTTTCCTTGTTCCTGCAAGCAACTTCTCTTTTCTGCAACATTGTTTATAATGCATTCAAATGGGTAAGTTTCAAGCCAAATGGAGGTTGACAAGTAATAAATGAGCCAGCTGCCAGCCAAAGCTCTGTCTCTATAACCAGACCTTGAACCTACTGTCATACACCTATAGTTTATAAATGTTCATAAACCAAAAGCCAAAATTACTATTTCTTATGTACAACCTCAAGTTCTCAGTAGGGAGATGTCTAAATCCCACCACTGCAACTATTAATAAAATATGATGCTAAAGACTGGGGCACCAGGCATAGTCCTCTACTTCTGAGGTCACACTTCTGCTCTTCTTTTCCTTGTTCCTCTCTTGAACCCTGCAGACAATAAGAAGAAAAGAAACTTGTAAGTTTCTGTCGCCAACAATGGATTCTCCGATTAGTGATGGTTTATTGAGATAGCTAAGGAATTTCATACCCCTTGCCTTGTCCTATACAGCTTACTTTGTGACGACTTCATAAATGGCACGCTCAGTGTCTGCAAAGGGAAATTGAAGAAGAAAGTTGTTCAAGATCCCAAAGCAACTACATGCATGCATGCATACATACATGCATGCATGCAATAACTAATTAAAGGAATGGAAATTACCTGAACTTGGTCTTGGAGGAACTGGATGTACCCAATGGCTTCTGTTAACACAGTAGATGTATCTGTCTGGACATGATTCAAACATAGAAAATTTAGATATATGAAAGTATGGCCCTATTAATATATTCACTTCTTTAACTGCAACTTCAAGACTCTCATCTCAGACTCAATCAGACTTAGTGGCCGGTGATCAGGAAGTAACATGGAGATGAAATGTACCTTGCCAAAAGGTGCCACTAACTTCTGAAGAGCTGCGATCCTGTCTCCTAGTTTCTCTTTCCGAACCTGTAGCTAAAAATACAAAAGGCCAAGCTATTTTAAGTAAAATAGAAACTACAACTTACAGAGTCTGATAGTGGAATATCAGTTTCACCTTCAATGTGGGACATGAGGACTTATGCTTTTTAGCATCTGTATGGGTTGATTCCTTTGTATCTGAAAAGCTACCAGGCCTCTTTGTGCTTGTTTTAGATCCACTAACAAAGGATGGTACCTTATGACCGTAGAAAGAAAAGAAAGTCAGTTTATGGATCTCGACACGTTAAAAGTGACCAATGAAAACAGAACTCTTTCATTGCTGGTGCAATAGAATTGAAGAATCTTTTAAAAAAACTGAAAGATGGAAAGTGCACCTTTTCCTGTATCTTTCCAAGTAATTCCAAACTAAGGCTAGCTTTTCCATTGTTAAGTTGTTTCGTTTAGTAGTAAGCAGGAGTTTCTAAATGCATGGAAAATTCAGTGGCATGAATAAGAATAAGAGAGAAAGATACCCACTTTGGGACTGGCGGACGTACTATCACTATGTTCTCTTCTTTGATCATTGGATTCGTGGCTTATAAACACGCTTCTGCTTAATTTTCCGGGAGTCATATCAAGTAGAGATTGATTATAACTTCCACCATCGTACGTTGAGGTCAAAAGATCCAAGGATTTCAAGTTCAAATCCAAAGAGCTAGACAACAATGTGGAACAAAAATCCGAGGTGGAAATGTTTGTACTTGGAAAGACCTGATTGAAATCATATCCGCTAGTTGCTGCTGTAGTTCCCAGACACGGGGAATGATGAACACTATTGTACAACTCTCCTGAAGAAAGTTGCAGCTCAGTCATGTTATTAGCAATGGAGGAACTGCTGTGCCATAAGTTCCCTCCAAGATCATAATCACTAGGATATTGTGGACAGTAGTGCTTTTTAGAAGGTAGTGAGTGCTCTATAGAGTGACAGTACATCATCTCACTCAGTTTGGAGAAGGAATCTGACATCTCATCTTTGATATTTGCAAGGAGAAATTCACTTGCAGATTGTTGGTTGAAGCTATCTTGGTTCATGGAAGTTCTTATCAATGGTGGCGCTTGCCATGGATATTCCTTTGCTGAGATGGTTTCATTCAGATCCCTATCGTATTTACTACCAATATTCCTGCACGAAAGACATAGAGAAACACAATATATTCAACATGAAAACATTACCAACAAGTATTATACATGTTGCAGGAACAAATCCAGGTAGTACATGTAATAATCAACAATTAGCAAATAAGTAAAGCTCAGACTATAAGTCTATAACAATGAAAAAGGGAAACAAAAATGAGAAGGGAACTGATTTAGGTACTTACGGAAAGACTTTCTGATTCCATTCATCCATGGTTGAATTTGAAACTTGATCGCTTGTTGGAGTTACCAGAGCTGAATACTTATCATACTGCTGTTGAACGTTATGATCATGAGGATGAAGATTTGCAGACTCCATGATGATTCTAGTAAGTATATCATATATTACTATATATTATAACCCTTGAAAACATAAACCAAATAAGCCATGATTTCCCTTTGGTTCAAGGAAGAAGCAATATATATAGTAAACCACTTCAGCCTGTAACTACTTTTCTCCCTTGATTTCCTTCACCTTCAACTGCATGCAAAAGTCTCAGCTTATACCCTATATGTTGGTTAAATTCTTTGTTCTTTCTACTCTTTATTCTTTTCCAAAGATCGCATAGATGGATGAGACATGATTGAAACCCTGATTCTGGAATTGCACAAAGGTTTCTTTTTTTAAAATGCTCTTTCCTTTTACTTTGTAATCCAAAGACTTATGTATTAAGCAATTATATGTATAGGCACATTAGGGTCTAGGGTTTTCATCCTAAAGTTAAAAATATTAGTAGGTTGTTTTACGATGATACCACTGTTTATCGAAACATAATTCATATAACTATAGTTAAAAGGCGATATTTGTAAATCTGAGTTCGAGTCTTGATATTTGTTATTAGACCGACAATGAAAATGATAATACTTAGATTATCTCTCTATTTCTTCTGCAAATCTCAATCTTGTAGCTGCATCAATCACCACTCTTCTAGCAACATGCTATAAATTCATAAGATGTGTAGTTATAGTTTATATCTAGGGTTTTATGGAGCTCAACTTTCGGAATTATTGGATTAAACAAAACTAAGATGTCTTTTCAACGAAAAGTGGGTCAAATATAATAAGCAAATAATGAACCCAGAAAAGCTAGCTGAGACCCAGAGGGAAAAGATGATAAAATATGAAGCTGATGGGCCAGATTGAAGGCTTGTCGTTTATCTATTCTCCTCCACTTTGCCCCTCTCCCAATCACCCATTACTTTTTCATGCTTTATTTTTTTAACCATCATATTCGATTCTTTGTTCGATTAATTCGAATTAAGTTTTACGAAGACTTAATATGAGGAAAAAAAATTCAATCTTACCTTTCCCATTCACACCACTAGAATTTGAACTATTAGCTTCACTTAAAGAATTTAATATCTCGTCCCGTTAAATCAATTCGTTGTTGGTATTTTTCGTTTTTAATCTTATCCTTTAAATGGTTTAAAAGAATAATCAATTAAATTTTGATTTCGATCCGATTAATTTATATTATTAAAAAATATTGGCTACCAATTTGATTGTCAAACTTTTAGGTTCATAATTAAGCAATTATTTGAATAACATTGGGATTCCAAGATGCAATTTTTTTGTGTTTGTTTATAATTAATTAGGAGAGGATTTGGAGTATTAAATTTAAAGTGAGAGACCACTTATCCACTTGCTTAAATAAGCATCCCCGTTGGAATCCACGTTGGGATGCAATAAGCTTTGACGTATATAATTAAGATTATATTCGATACATGCCCGTAAAAACTAAAAATTTTTATAAACGTTTTAAATTTAGAATATAAGATTTAAAAATTATAATTTAAGGTATATAATTATAATTTAAAATTTATAAGTTAGGATTTAGTTTTTAATGTAATATAGTGAGGATTTAAGTTTAAACTTATATATCATAAATTCTAACATATCCTTAAGTTTTAAACTAAAACTATAAACTTTAAAACGAAGACATTTGTAAAAACATATATTTTATATTATATTATATATAATATTATTTATCATCAATTTATTAAATAATTATATATGATATTGAAAACATATATTATTCTAAACCGACATCAAATAAGATAAGCTCTCCAGTCTCCACTACTCTTACTTTAATTTAGCACGGCCATTGTACGTAGTCAACCCTACTCAACGATTTCTTTAATTCCCTCTTTCCTCTGTAATTTAGAACGCCTATGCTTTTTGTTATAGATTAATGCTTCTCCTTCTTCCTCCTCTACTCTTAAATAATGGGTCGTTCTGTAACATACCTAACTTGGGTTTTACTCCTTAATATTTTGTTTTGGTCGGTTTAGGTACTCGGATAGTTTGAATGTTGATATTCAATCGGCTCGATTAAATATGAAATATAAGAATCGAACTCTTGACCTTATAGTTAAGGGATGAGATAAAAAATTACTTTATCATATTTCATGGTTTAAAATATATTTATTTAAGTTAGGTGATTGATTGTATTATGTTTGTAAATAAGAGAGATTAAATACTGGCTAAATTCTATTAATTTTAAAATTAAATAACATATATTCTGTTTATAATTTTGAATTAAATACTTGTGAGAGCACGACAACGAGGTGTAAAGTTGTCTGAATTATTAAGCTGAAAGAAGAAGACAAAGGGCATTTGACTCCTACAAGAATATATGCTCTCTTTTGTCAACATATAATATATATCAGAAAAATCCAGGTATGGTGGAGCAGGCTAACCTTCTTTTACCATTAATTATGTAGAAACCAAAGGTACGTCCTTGTCTTCTAAATCATCTTCCACCACCAGATCTGTTAATCTAAAATTTATGTCTCAGTCGGGACTTTGTATTTTCTTATACGTTTCGATAAGTTAGCACGCAATGCAAAGAAATAATAATAATTAGTCCAAATGGTAAGCAGTTTGGTTCCGTTTAAGTAAGTCTCAAGTTTGAGATGTTGTGTACGCATAAAATCCTTGCCGAGAAACTCACCCACCAAAGCTAGGTGTACAACTCGGGTCGGTCTGGATTAATAGATTTAAACCCCGAAACCAGAAGAGGAATCAAAAAAAAAATTAATTAAAACATAGCTTAAAGCAGGACACATAATGGGAGAGAAAACACGTTATTCCTCTTTTCATGTCTCCTATTAAAATTTTTAAAAATTGAATTTTAAACCTAACCCTTACTTTTTATATCTTAAACCCTACCGTTAATTCTCCAAACTTTAACTACAATCCTTAACCTTAAATTCTCTAATTTAAAACAGAAGCATGAGAAAAAATAGACAATTTTTGTCCCTTTAAACCTACTCGAAAAAGTATGAAATTATTAACCATAATTTAAAAGTATTTTGTTATTAGGGATCACAAAACTCTACTCGTTTTTCATTCTATCTCAATCATTGCTTGCATGGTAAACCATCTTTAGGAACGTGATTTCCGCCAATGAAAGCAAGCCAGGCGGCCAAAAATGGTGAGCACACGTGGGCGGCACCTTTACTTGAAACTGATGAGAAATCCAATGCCTTGTTGAAACAGTCTCACAATGTAAATTTGTATTGGATGGATGGATGGATTGAAGGCAAAGCAAAGGACACATAGCCAGATAGGTTCAATTCAAGAAACATTCCTTACACGTTTTATTTTGTAATGAAAAGCTAAGTTTAGCCGTTGGGATGGGAAAGTTTTCAGCTTCAAGCTGACTATGGTGTACTACTAATAGAAATTATTGATTGGAAAACAAAAGCTTGTGTTCAATTTTAGTTAATTATTTTCCTTGGACTCTAGGAATTGTTAAGAACCATTTAAAGGCTTTACCCCTTCGTTATAGATATCTTCTCTTCTCTCTCCTGTCTCTGTGGTCTGATCGGAATTTAGATTAGGATAAGATCGATTTCTCTTTGTTTTGGATAAGAATTTTGCATAAAGATCCAACTTTTGTTTCTGGGAAATACAAGGGAAGAAGCTTTCTGGTTTTATTAACAATGGGGTGATTTCAAATTTGTGAATTTGGAGTTGGTTTAGAGGAAGAACAAGGAGGTGGGTTTGGTGAAAGTTTGAAACTTTACGAAGGAATGTTTTAAAATTTGGTGAATTTGGGGTTTGCTGATTGATTAAAGAAAAGGGTAGCAGAAAAAAGTGAAAAGCTGATAACAAGGGTTAAAGCAAAGAAGTAGAAGCGGCAAGTAAGAATTGATTCTAATCCTTATTCTCCCCCCTTCTTTTTTGGTTAAATTTAACCCCTTTTTTGTTTTTCTAGGAATTTCATAGGAATGGCAACGCCGGTGGAGCCACCAAATGGGTTGAAGCCAATGGGGAAGCATTACTATTCAATATGGCAAATCCTTTTCGAGATTGACACAAAGTATGTTCCAATCAAGCCTATAGGAAGAGGATCGTATGGTGTTGTTTGCTCGTCAATCAACAGGGAAACCAATGAGAAAGTGGCCATAAAGAAGATCAGCAACGTGTTTGGGAACCGTGTTGATGCGTTGAGAACCCTGAGGGAGTTGAAGCTTCTCAGACACATTCGACACGAGAACGTGATTGCCTTGAAAGACATTATGATGCCTGCTCACAGAACCAGTTTTAAGGATGTTTATCTGGTTTACGAGCTTATGGACACCGATTTGCTTCAGATTATCAAGTCTCCTCAGCCACTTACTAATGATCATTGCAAGTATTTTATTTTCCAGGTACTGGGAATTAACCCCTTCCATTTTTCTTTCCCGTTTACTGTTTTGAATTCCTGCATTATAATGTGCGACAGACATTCTGGTCCCAAATTGCATTTAGTTCAGCAGATAATGTAGGTTGATGAGTTATTAGGCTTGTGTGAGAAAAAGCTTGTACCACTTGAAGCTTATTAGTTGTTAATTGTTCAAACGGATAACAATGGAGGTTTATGAGTTATTCGGTTAGCATTGTTCGCTATGATAAAGGCCTGAGTGGTAACTCGTGTTTGTGTCGTTTGGCAAGGGTCTTTTCTGTGTTCTTTTCGTTTGGTTATGAAATGCAGCTTGTATCATATGCTAACAGAATGGTTTCTATTTGCTTATCAGCTTATGACTAACATTTGTAATAAATTATAGCTACTACGAGGGCTGAAGTACCTGCACTCGGCAAACATCCTTCATCGAGACTTAAAGCCAGGGAACCTTCTCATCAATGCCAACTGTGACCTGAAAATATGTGATTTCGGGCTTGCCAGAACCAGTAGAGGCAATGAACAGTTCATGACAGAGTATGTTGTCACCCGCTGGTACCGTTCACCCGAGCTCTTACTCTGTTGTGACAATTATGGGACCTCCATTGATGTTTGGTCAGTAGGATGCATCTTCGCTGAGATTCTTGGTCGGCAACCTATCTTTCCCGGGACAGAATGCCTCAACCAGCTTAAGCTAATTATTGATGTCCTTGGAAGTCAGCAAGAGGCTGATCTCGAGTTTATAGATAATCCCAAAGCCAGAAGATTCATCAAGTCACTTCCTTACACTAGGGGCATCCATTTTTCTCGTTTATATCCTCGAGCCGATCCATCTGCCATAGATTTGTTGCAAAAGATGCTAATTTTTGACCCATCTAAGAGAATCACTGTCACAGAAGCTCTCCAACATCCTTACATGTCAACACTATATGATCCAAGCTGCAATCCGCCAGCCCAAGTCCCAATTAATCTCGACATTGATGAAAAAAACATGGGAGAACAGATGATTAGGGAGATGATGTTGAGTGAGATGCTTCATTTCCACCCAGAGGCTGCATCAACAAATGGTTACATGAAATTGTTTTAGCTTTGCTTGGCTCAGTTGCTTTGTCATGATTTTCTTTCGACATAGACGATTGTTATCGGGAATTCTCCCTCGAACCTCACCAATTTTGCCAAGATTTTGTCTTAACATCTAGTTTATTAGTCCGGCTTCTTCATAGCCAGACGCTGGCTCGTGTAACTTGTAAATATTTATGTTGTTTTTAATATAGAGCTCTTCTCCTTCATTTTTCATGCTTTAGTTTTACACTTTTACTTTTTCCAGTTCATGCATTTAGCCTTTAATCAAAGGCTAACCAAGCTTTGACCCTGGTTAAACAATGTATGCAATTTGCAGCAAGCAACTAGGAATCTTCCATGGCATATAATATACATGTGTTTTGTTAGAAAAAGGGTTATAAATTAAAACTATAGTAAACTTTTGTCTTAACTTTCAATTATTTATTATTTTCCTTCTGGAAATCAAAGATGATTTTGGTCTGTCCATAGACCAAAACCAGACAGCCAACAATTTCAGACAATGCTAAAAGAAACCAACCAGTTCTCATACATGAATGTCCGGATACTGTTTGGATTCCAAAAATAAAAAATAAATGAAGTTAATTGGAAGATGAAGAATCATCATAGAAACTTCACAACTCCCACTGTTTAGAATGGATGAATGATGAATTTAATACTGTCAAATTAAGCAAAAAGGTTCTGTTTAGGGAATTTTAAATATACAACTGTTTCAAGAGACCAGCTCCTGGAGATTTTAAAGAGCCACATGCAATAAACCAAGCCGGTCCATGAGCTTGAAATTAAGAAAAATGGTGGTCTAGTGGGACCAGTCTTACAGAAATCTGGCATGAATGCATGTGATTTGTACGGCTTATATATCACCCTATAGCCTATACTCCGTGAAGAACTGTTTCCATTTTCCCAATGGTAAAGTAAAGCAATAAAAGCTTAGATAGAAAACAGAACATGCAATCATGAAATGAAGATTTACTGGAATCAGCCAGGCTAGCAAGAAAAGGACAGTCTGAACTCGACAAATGTAGAAACAAACCCAACATTACATTGTTGCAGCACATAGGAGTAGACAGGAAATTTTGCCCAACTCGAGTAAAAATTCAAGCTTGATCAATCTAATTTAATCCTGTTAGTAACAGTTAATTGTTTTTACAGTGGATTAACTCGATTCGAAACCAACTCGATCATGTTAGTAACAGTTTACTGTTTTTACAGTGTATACCAAACTAGTACACCTACTGCAAGCTTGCCAAAATCAATTTTGCAACTGCTGCTTTTTACCAAATTCCAATGTGCATTCTGCCATTTAGTTATTAACCGAATAGTTTCTCTAGATCTGTGTTCCATTTCCGGTTCTTTCATCAATTGCAAAAGGAAAATTGATCTTTTTTGAATACTCTTGTTCCTGATGTTTGAGACTAATGTCTCCTGTACTCGGTGAAATCCTCCTTTCTGGTTTTATGATCAACTCTACACTCAGGCGCAGGAACCATCTTGTTCAATATTTATCTGTTGTATTCCTTTACTGTTTCTACGTGTTTTCATGAACTATCAATCTCTTTCTGATTGAAATTTGAAACCACATATCCAGCCCTTGTTTTCTTTACCATTTTCCGTCAACAATCCCGTATCTGAGTTTTTTTCCAATAATAAATTTTCTGGGTCCTGCAGCCGGTTATTGTTTCTTCTGTTTTAACCGTACGGTAATGCCGCTATCCGAAATCATTACTAGTAAAAATAATGGTGAGATTTCAATTCACGCCGATAACGGTCGTTATTTAACGGATAACAGTAAATAACAATCCGTTATTTGACTGTTATTTTAAAAATTCCGATGCGAGTTTTAAAAAAATTCACACCGCGATAATAACTGTTATGTCCGCCACCACGATAAACGCAAAGCTACCGAAAACGCTTTTTAAATCTCTGAATTGGCTAGTTCAAGCACGCTGGGAAGCTCGAGTTCATCAGAGGATTTTCAGCAGATTTTGGAGGAAAGGAAGCGCTAGAAGATGGTATCCACCAGGGAATCTGCACGTAGGTCTCGTATGCGTAAACAGAATCACCTGGATGAACTGATGGGACAGGTTTCTGAGCTCACAAAGCACAATAACCAGATCCTGACAAGCATCAATGTCGCCTCGCAACTCTACTTGAAGGTTGAGGCTGAGAACTCGGTCCTTAGAGCTCAGATGAGTGAGCTCACTACCAGGTTGCAATCTCTTAATGAGATCATTGATTTCATAAACCCGAGCAATTGGGTTCTTGAAAGTGGCAACTTTGACCAGGCTGCCTATTATCATCTTCATCATCGGATCAATGATGATGCTTTCATGAATCCATGGAAGAAATAATTCTGTTAATCAACCACTCAATGCAGATGCATTTTAGGCACACTTCTGCGATCAATTAAGATGAATATTGAATTACGAAACGAAAAGAAAAATGAAATCGAAAAACATAACAGATTTCACAAAACTAATTGTAAAACGTTTCCTGAACAACTGTTACATGATCCACCCCCATTGTAAATCCAGTTGTGCATAACATAAATCATACAAACTAAAAAACTATGAGCCTAAGAATCTTTGATCTTTTCGAACTCCGGAGCATTAGAACTTTGTGTTACAGCCATTCTTCAGCTCAAATGTAAGGGGGGTCTTTGGTAGCCGTGCCTAGAAGACGAACCTTTTTTTTTTCACCGAGGATTAGATGAAGCGCGAGGTTTATTCCTCATTGCATTCAAGTGTTGGGTCACAAAGATTACTCCCATCACAAGTAAAAGACAACCGACCAGTGTGCTGAAGAAGAGGGCACCGGGTTGTCTTGTCTGGACGAAACCATATACTCCACTTGAGGTAACGAGAATGATATCAGTGAGCCCGTCATTCGAGAAGTCCTCCGTGATCAGGGCATGGGTGGGTGGAGCAGGAAGATCGATTGATGTTAATGAACTTCCTCCTGGGGAAATAATTACACCTGTTTGATCTCCAGCAGCAAGGATCATTTGCTGATTGTCGTGCACACGCAATGAGATCAGCTTCAATGTTGGAACCACTGTACCTCCTTCCATCATCCCTGAAGGTGAAGGCAGGTTTGACCATGTAGCATCTGTCAAGAGCTGCCATTGCCATTCAGCATCATGTCCATGCAAGCCAGGAGAGTACGCGGTTACCTGAAAGGATCAATGTGTTTTAACTTCCCAAGTCTTCAGCATATATAAAATTTAACATGCACTTTGCAGCCGAGAACTAGAAAATGAAACAATAGAGAAAATGCAACAATACCAGCCAATGAGCTACACAAATGTTAAGACACAGAATAACAGCTTACCTCTCCTCGATTGGTTAAGAAAATAACATCACCATGGCTTCCCTTACGATGCCTATGCCCGTCACTTTTGGGGATAAGAATGGGTGTTGCCACTTCCAAAGAAGCAACATTTGCACTTCGACCAAAACCTCTGTAGAATTCTCCATGCTGGAATAAATTGAAAGGGGAGTGATGACATATTGAAGCATTGAACAGTTGTTCTCGAACTGGTACTCCAGAGGTTGCCACAGCCCAACAAGGTCGCAGTACCTCCATTGATCCACTAACAACAGTTTGCTCAGCACCATTTCCGCCAACAGCCTGAGGAGAACAAAAATAACTGGTCACTTGCGTAGTTGGCACACTAGTACTAATGCAGCTTTTGTTATTAAATACGAGACGCACAACAAAAACAATTTGGTACAAGATAATATAAGAAACCAAAAGAAAAGCCCACACCTGAACATGATCCAGAACTCCATCTCCATTGATATCAGCATGAAGGCCACCTTCTTGGAGATGAAGCTGATGAAATCAATAAATATTACCAGTCAAATCAGTATGCAATATACAATACTGATATATAGCATGAATACATTTTATTTAAAAACTAAGAGTAGAACAATTTGACAATTGCAACACATATTTCATGAGGGAAGATAAAAAGCATAACAAAAGCAATAAGATCAGGGGAAAGGCTGACTTCTTCAAGTTAAAAAAAAACAAACAAAAAAACTTGCATTTCATATTAACAGCCAGTGAAAAAATTTAGACAAAAGAAAATAATTAAGCAGATTTCAGAACCAGTATATCTAAAAACACAGAGTGTGGGTCTAAGGTCACCTTGCATACAGTTCGGCCAGATGCCAAATGAACAGCTTCTATCCCTTCCTTTTGATGGGCCACAACTACATTAGGAACCCACCAAAGCTGTGTGTGGTTTGTTATGGTTGGAATATAAGTCATAGGCTGCAACAAAATTGTAAAGAAAATTATAAGCATTTATAAGATAAATTGCATGAATGGACTTTATCCTAAGATGATCAAGGTAAAGAAACTAATCACTAAAACCATACAATGATAAAAACGTCATACATGGAAATATTTAGTTTGGAACATATCTGTCAATCACAAAAGAGAACTGACAAAAACAAAGTTGAGAGGTCATAGAATATAAGCAATATCTTCCAGTAAATAAGTTTATCACAGGGTCAGGTCTCCTAGTGTACAAGACTGATCAAGTGCAGCAGCAAAATGCCGCAGTTAAATGTATCAAAGCCACAGAAAAAGTCTATGCAACAAAGGAAAACAAAGAGATGAAAAAAAGGTGCATAAAGGGGTGCCATTCCCAATGGACTACAAGTTACATAGCATCACAACTAAAACAAAACCTACCAAATAACTGAAAAACCTTCATGTCAAGTCTTTTCTAAACTTCAGAATGAATGTGTGAACCTAAGTATGCATATCCGATTGAAAAACCTACCTTCTTAGCTTTAGCTGAACTAGCAATCTTGGCAGCTTTTCCAATCAAGTTTGAAATTTTTTTGGAATCATCCTTCCCTGGGGGATGGTGTTCCTCAGGCTTGTGAAAAGGATATGTTGTTGACTTTCCAGGTACTTTTTTCAATGTTTTCCTCTTATGTCGCTTGAAATGTGACAACTCCAACAATGTATCTTCTCTCCTATCCTAGAGAAAAAGATAGACGTAAAACAAGTCCTTTACATTCTTGAGTATGCAAAGAACAGAATAAAAGTTCATAATTAACATGTACTACTAGCGTACCCAATGATGTGGCATAACTCCAAGGATTGACTCTCTAAATTCCCTGCATTCAAACTACAGTTCAACATGTCTTAAGAAATTTTATAATAGGGAACGGTACAACTAGATTGGAAAGAGAGTTCAAAAGATTATCTCAGCAGGAATCATTTAGATAGGAAGCATACCAACACAATCAGACAAATATGAAACATCCACAACTTAGATCAGTCAAAATGGCACAAAATGTACAAATATGAGAGCAAAGGTGTGCTTATACAGCAGATGAAATGAGACTCATATTTCACTGAAAAAATGAACAAAGATGGACATAACCAGGAAAAGAGATGTGAAGCTCGAAAAATCAGCTGCATGTGATTTTTACTTTAATAATGAGTCCGTTAATAAATAAAAATTTAGCCTTCAGTATATTTCCCCAAAAAGAACTTAAAGTTTATAATCTCCTTCAGAAAAATAAAATAATCAAAATGGCCTTAAAGCATACCTCACCAGGATGACGCGTGTTCAGAGCATGTACATCAAGCCTATAGTTATGTTGTGGAATTAGCTGTGATGAATCTGAAGAATGCTCTTCAATATTCTAAACCAAAAGGGAGAAAATGATCATTATCAGCATGGAGTGAAGGAGAAAATAGCTGATAAAAGAACCAAACTTGCAAATAAGGTGACAACCATTATCAAGAGCCATATATACATTCTCCCAAAAGCCTCACATATGGTGAAAGATATGCAAAGTGCAAACTTCAAAAAATTGCAGAAAACAATAATGAGAAATAAAAACGATTTCCAAAAAATTAAAAGCATACCTCATTCTTCCTAGACCATCGAAGTCCACCTTTTCGTCCATCGAATGCATAAAAAGCAAAATGACGTAAATTCACAGTTCCAGAGTTTTCAGAAGCCTATATAGGGATAGAATGCATCAGTCGGTACTTGAATCATGGAACTAGAAGTAATATCCACTTATTTCTAATGCTGCAGATTTTGTGCATGGAAATGCAGGATCATCAAGTATCTCAAATAGGGAAAATAGCGGAAACTATGTCCAACTTTGACAGCTTCAAATGACTAATGCCAAATGATGACTTCCGGTATTTGATAGACAAGTTTGAAAAGAGTGAAGTAGCAAAAAGAATATGAAACATGAGAAGGAAGCTCCCAAAAATTTCAAGCAAATTTAACATGCCTGGATTATATTAAATCTCTTTGCATAAACATGGAAATACCAACATCAACAATACTAAGAACCCAGATGTCTAAGATCAACAGGCAATGATACATCCATACCTCCTTTTCGTTCGCACTTCTTCTATGCTGCTCAGCACTTTGTTCAGCCATCCCAATTTCTTCAAAAATATCTAGGTGTAACTGAAATCAGTAAGAAACTTGTCAATCAATCAAAGTGAAGAAACAAAAAAAAAAAAAAAACTTTGAAAATCATATATCCAAGTCTTGATAATATGAAACACTGCAATGCTAAAAATATATTAAAAAATCAGTTACTTTGTGATTGAAACATAATAGTTTTCAGAAACCTGACATGGTGAACATAAATGTGCAACTTCGATTTTAAGAATATAACCAACAAGGAATGAAGGACACTACAACAAAAAGAATCTTAGATAACATACATGGGGCTGCATTTCCATCCTCCCACCAACAATGACTAAACCTGAATCCCCGTGCTTCAAGGTATAATTACTTATCGAAATTGCTATCTCTCTGTGGTGCGCACTATGTGGAAAATCATCCTGTCCAACACGACAAAAACCCAAGACTATCAGAAACAACACTGTTTGAAAACATGTTACTGAAAGATCTAATACAAAAGCTCAAAGTAAACAAACCTGCAAATTATTCTCCCATAACTTTTTGAGATTATGGTCGAAACACATAACAGACCAATCGGAAGTAACTACAACCAGAACCTGTTTCTGAGGTTGTCCAGACTTATAAATTCGATCTACAACACCAGTGGCCATGGCCACTGGACGTCTACCGGTTGCAACCCTGATCTTATCAGGCAATAAGGACACCTCTGCCAACACACGTGCTTCACTGAATCCTTCATCAATACGCCGTGTGTGTGGCTCCAATACCTAGTAAGTTCCAAATCCAATCAAATTTATAATTTTAAAAAATAGATATCATTTTTTCTTACCCTTCATACTAAATTGATTTAATTTTACATAAATGTAAAAAACCTGAATTTTGGCCTCGTGAGTGGCGACGAGGATTTCTTTCTTTCCATCACCATTCAGATCGGCAACAAGAGGTGGGGGAAGACGTTCAGCTTCGTATTTGATCGGATATTCATCGGATAAATGATACCAAGCTTCTCTAAACGAGAAATCTCCCCCATGCTATAAAAAATAGGAAATTGAAATTACAGCATGGAATTAAAACCAATGTGTTTCTAGGGTTTATGGTTCAAGTGAAGAGATACAAAATTGGGAATTAACGAACCTGAAGAGAGAAGAATATGGCGAAAGCAGAGAGCATAAGAATAGCTAAATCTCGCTTCCTCATGAAGGCTCTAAGTGTTGGAATCGCAGCTCGGTGGAAGAATCAATGGTTGATCTGGGTTAGCTCAAGCAGATGTAAAGACTGGAAAACGAAAAAAACGTCGAGGCGGTTCAAGTTTTAACTGAACTTGGGAAGACAAAGCATGGACCGGAGCGAACTGGATATGTTTCGTGATCGGGCCGGAATAAAAATAATCGGGGTTTAAGAAATAAGGTATAAGCCCATCCAAACATCGTGTAAATGTTGGTGAATAATGAGGTTAAAAAATATTTTAAAAATAAATATAATTAATAATATCTGAGAAAATAAATTAAAATGAATAATATTTTTTAGATATTATCGCCTACAACAGATGATGAGGTACGTAATAATCATTAAAATAATTTTTAATTTAATTTAATCGTTATGACGAAATATAAATTTTTAAAATCATTAAAATCAGAATATCCCGTCCTTTTAAATTATTTTTTTAGATATTTTTCTCTCAATCCCACTTTATTTTAATAAATTTTTAAAACTTTTTTTCACCGTTTATTTTAATAAATTCGATGTCTTCAACCCCACAAACGTCGTCGTTTGGGTCTGCCTTAGAAACAATTGACTAGGAGGACTTTTTGTCAAAACAAAAACTGCTGAACAAATATAAGCCATCGGATTCAAGAGAAATAGAAAGCGAGGTAACGGTGGGGAACACAAAAAGGAGCCAAATTCCTCCATTCATAAATCCTCGATCTTTGCTTTCTCTTTCTAAACAATCCATCTTTTCTTTCATCGTTGATTGGTATTTCATTTTCATTCTGATTTCAAAACACTCTCAAATACGTAAACAAAGGGACCAAACTGTCATACCCACCGAAAACACCCCCATATAAGCATGAGCAGCTCATCCGCTTCCTCTCGCAAGGTTCGGTTCACTCCTTTGATGCATTTTCAATCTGGGTTTGGTTTTGTTTTAATGGGTTTTTGATTTTTGTTTTGTTTAGGCACTTAGTAAGATTTCATGCAATCGCCTGCAAAAGGAGTTGGTAGAGTGGCAGGTCAACCCTCCCTCAGGTTTCAAGCACAAAGTCACCGATAATCTTCAAAGGTTTCATTTTGGTTATCCCTTCCTTATTTTCTTTAGATTACTTCCTTCGGGGGGAAATGATATTTTTCTGTTGTAAAAAAAAAGGTGGGTGATTGAAGTCAATGGAGCTGCGGGAACTTTGTACACCAATGAAACCTATCAGCTTCAGGTGGATTTCCCTGAACATTACCCTATGGAAGCACCCCAGGTTTGATTTATGTTCAAAATCCTTTTTTTGTTTGGTTTTAAATTCCTTTTGAATAGCTTTGCTCTTTTGGGTTATTGTTGGTAGGTGATATTTCTTCAACCAGCACCTCTCCATCCACATATATATAGCAATGGCCATATTTGTCTTGGTATGGATTTTGATATCAGTTTCCCATAGATATGCTCTGTTTTTTAGTGATTTTCGATTGCTCTTGTGTTTTCTCATAGACTTTATCTTTTATATAAATATATTTACGTATTGCAGTAGATATGTCATGATCTGATTCTCACTTTGCTTGCATTTTAATTTTTCCCCATTTATCCTTCGAAAATGATGGGGTTTGGGGGATACTGTTGTTACCTTTAAAAATGTTTTCCTTTACATTGTTAAAAGGGTCGTTGATGCTTATGTGGGATTATGTTCACTAATATTTGGATATTATTGTATCATTTTCTATCATCCTATCATTTTCACCAAAAATATATAATGCATGGAAAATATAATGTTGAAGTCCAAGTTCTAGCTTTGTCTCGATTACTTTACAGCGATGGGGATATAAAGGGGGAAATTAAGGTTCAAGATGGTTGCTTTAAGTGGTATAGATGTATTGTATACGTACAACTATAGTGAAAAGAAAGGGGGAAAGAAAGTTTGCAGTGGTATGGAACTATAGACCTTCCTTCCTTTGAGAAGGAGCTTTGCAAGACTTCAACAGAATTTGGTTTTATTTTTTCAGGGAGTTCTCTATATTGTGATGCTTGAGAACTATAATCTATCCTTTTCTGCTCCTTGGTCATGGATGGATGTGGGGTGATGCTATTGTGTTTTACGGTGACCAGTGATCGTAGATTATCTGTTCTTCACAAGCTATTGGCTTGATTTTAAATTCTTTTTGTGCTTCTTTCAATTAGACAAGGTGGGGATAAAATAGCTTGGGAAATGAACTAAGGATAACGTTTTTTATACACTTGATGTGCCTTTCCAACATATGTTTGCCAAATTCAAAGCATAGTTGATTTTGTTAATGTAACAAACATTTAAAATTCAGAAGCTTTCTGTCTCACACTCACACACACACATGCACATATAGCAATGTTGCTCAATTTTTCCACTTGTATTTGTTATCCTTATTGCTTAACTTTTGACTAGACAGGTATAATACATGATTGTTCCGTTTTATTTTTGTAGATATCTTATATGATTCATGGTCCCCAGCCATGACTGTTGGTTCTATCTGTATCAGCATTCTCTCAATGCTATCAAGCGCAACAGCAAAGGTTCGGATACACATTCGATTGATTTTCTGAGTGCTGCCTTATTCCACACAATATATTATGAGCGTCCCACACACCTTTTAATACTATTATGAATCATGTCTCGCAGCAATGCCCTGCAGACAACGATCGCTACGTAAGGAACTGTAGAAACGGTCGATCTCCGAAACAGACCAGGTGGTGGTTCCATGATGACAAAGTTTAATTGGCATCAGCATGTTCCTGGATTAACTAGTTTAATAATTATAGTTTTGACAAACAAATTCCACTTTTAAAGAAAATCAAAACAAAAGGAGAGTGCATTCTTCGTATCGAAGTTAAATGCTCAATAACTCCTGTAAATGATTATATGCTGGAATTTAGTACGAGAAAGAGAAAAGGTAGACTTTCATTAGCAACTTGTAAAGGACAAATCTCTCTCAACTCATGGTGTTTAACCCATGTGAGAGATGCTTGGTACACTGTCAGCCCTAAGCACATGAATGAGAAACCATATCTTTCTGAAAAACTTTTCTGAATTACAAGTTTTGAGCCTTTGTTTCATATATAACACAGACGCACATTTGGATCACTATCATTTTGTTTAGTTAGCTGTAAAACAAAAGGAGTGAAATTTTATAATGAAGTTACAATCTTTGACCAATGTCATTGAGCATTTATTAACCATTACTAAAAAAGGATTTTGGCATGACATGGAAAGAGTATGGGGAAATGTTCAATGGTCCAGTAAGGGAAAAAGAAAATTCTGAGACTGTATCCAATTTTGTTTTGTATTCCTTCAATAGTTTTTAGTAAGGAAAATTCTCAGCGATGCATGTTACTCCACCATGAAAGGTCAACCGTGTTCTGAATGGCTACTGGGAAATTAACTTCGTATTTCAGAATTCAGACCAAAATCTTCAGATCACGAGGCTTGTAAGAGACATGAGAATCAAGTGTTCATCCTTCTTTGAACATGTGACTTGCCAGAGTCTCAGACAGACATGAAAATAGTGTTTTTCTCCATCACACTCTTTCCATGGTGCTCTGTTTTTAAGAACAAAGAAATCCATTGAATTTTAATCAACATCATTATCCGTTGAAATTTAATCAACACCATTTTGAAACTGTAACTAGTATTATATTCATGTGATTATAGTGAAAGGATGAGATGTTAACAACAGATTAGGTTCAGGAACTTGGTCATGAGTCTTGGCAGTATTTACTTTGCTGACTGTATGCAACAAATTAAAGAAGCAGCCAGGCAAATGTATGGTCCATAATTTTCAAGGAGCAGGTGAAAAGTATGTGAATTCCATCTTCCATACAATTTCCTCATGACCCTATTTAAGATTAAACAATCTCTTAACTTCTTTCGTTTTTCTTTCACAGTTGAGTCAAGCCAGTAGTTTCTCCCCTGTTTCTTAATATAGTAACCAAGCTGCTTAAAACCCACCTCAGTTCCTCAGTTCTCTTGCAACTGAATCCCTCATTTGTGTTGAAATATGGTTTCTTTGTTGAAAGAGCTTCCTTCCATGTCTACCATCCTTGCTGCCTATGCTTCCCTCTCAGCAATGGCAATGTTAATCCGTACCATACTGAATGAAATGATCCCGAAACCGATGCAAAAGCTCATCAACTCGAAACTCTCCGATCTTATGTCCAACTACTTCTCCTCTAATTTCACCTTCATCGTTGAAGAACGATGGCAAGCTGTTTACAACGAAACGTTTCGAGCTGTTGAGGTCTATCTTCCTACCCGAATTGGCCCTACCACCGATAAACTTCTCATCGGCTCCAACGACACCAATAACCCGACATCGCTGCCGAAACGAAAGATCCCTTCGGATTGTAAAATCATCGATGAGTTCGAAGGTATGACCTTGGAGTGGACGTTGCACGTTAGAGAAACGGAGAAGTACTACATCCCTGATAAAAAGACCTTTCACTTGACGTGCAAGAAAAGAGTGAGGGAACTTGTTGAACAAAGGTATTTCCCCCACATAGCTAAGACGGCTCAAACAATATTGAGCAAGCGAGACAAGCTCAACATCTACACTTATAACCAAGACCGTTCAAGGTGGGAATCTGCTGTTTTCAGGCACCCTGCAAGGTTCGAGACTCTAGCTATGGAGCCAGACCTGAAGCAGTTCATAAAGGATGACCTGGACTTGTTCACGGGTCGCAAGGATTTCTTCGAAAACGTTGGCAGGGCGTGGAAACGTGGATACCTTTTGTTTGGTCCTCCAGGGACTGGTAAATCTTCTT
This sequence comes from Abelmoschus esculentus, assembly GCA_035048815.1. Lineage (NCBI taxonomy): Eukaryota > Viridiplantae > Streptophyta > Magnoliopsida > Malvales > Malvaceae > Abelmoschus > Abelmoschus esculentus. The sequence goes on from JAUCBN010000034.1 coordinate 15,857,240, forward strand.
TGGTTGCAGCCATTGCAAATTACTTGAACTACAACGTGTATGATCTCCAGTTCCAAAGTGTTCGAAACGATGCCGATCTCAGACGCATACTTACATCCACCACGAACCGGTCTATTCTCCTCCTCGAAGACATAGATTGCAGCACAAAGATTGCAAAAGATCGAGGCGAGGATAAAGATGACGAAGAAAAGGAGGACAAAGACGGAAGATCCGATCGTCGTTCACCTATTGATCCCGGAGTAAGTACACCATTAAACCTTATAAAATTAAAGTAATTAGTTTAGTACTTTAGTTGAGTCTGCGTTATTTGTTACTCTTCTGCAGGTGACATTGTCGGGACTATTGAATTTTATCGACGGACTGTGGTCGAGCTGCGGGAACGAAAGGATCATCATTTTCACGACGAATCACAAAGAGAAGCTAGACCCTGCGTTGTTGCGACCGGGGCGAATGGACGTGCATATTCATATGGGATATTGTACGCCACCAGGGTTCAGAAAACTTGCGACGACGTATCTCGGTATCAAAGACGATAAACTGTTCGACACCATTGATGATCTGATTAAGATCGTTGAGGTTACTCCAGCAGAAATAGCACAACAATTGATGATCAAAAGTGACGATCCTAAAGCCGCCCTTCAAGGTCTCATTGAGTACCTTAACGTGAAAAAGGATAAACCTGAGGAAGAACCAACGATTCAAGAAGAAGCAAAGGATGATGGTGACAAGAACGATGGAAAACAAAGACTGAAACTTGATGAAAGTGAAACTGGTTCCATATATCTTTCTTAGGTTGTCTTTTTCATGCAGTTGGGTCCAAGCTAGATGTCTTTTCTGTTGTCTTTGGAATGCTATATTGTTTCTATGTATACATTGATCAGTCATGCCATGTCATGTCTCTTCAACTGATCATTGTTATGAAATACTACCAACTTCTCCATTCGGCTTGTTTCGTATGTTGCATTGATCTTCGAGTCGATCACAGTTGATTATCCATACAGACAAGATTAAGAACATTATATTAAGAGATCAAAATTAAATTAAAAAAAAATGAGAAACACAATATTACAATATTTTGTAGGTTAATTATGACACAAATTCTCCCATCATGTTATAAATTAGTTGCTAAATTTTTAAATAATTTAATTTATATTTTTTATTTTAAATCATGGTTCTCATTATTAATTAATCCTCAAATTATTAAACAATTTAATGTTATCTATAAATTATCATTATATGCTAATTATATATCATATTAATAAGATTATTATAAAAATTATTAATTATCATATAAACATTAGTGTATAATATATAATAATATGATATAATATAAATAATAATTTGATGATAAAATTAAAAAGTTTAGAAATACGAGAATAATTTAAAATTTGAGTCATATTTAAGGACCAATTTAAAATAAAAAATTATAATTTAAGATGTTATAAAGTATTTAAAAAATTAAGGACCAATTTAAAATAAAAATATATAATTTAAGACATAATATACTCAAGTTTATCCTAAAATAATTTAAATTAAATTTATTTAATAAAATTAAAAATAATAAAATTGATTGGGCTGAAAACGCAATTGGACCGAGGTGCCAACACATCGCGTACCCAGGCTTCGTTTTATCTACAAACGAACTTGTCAAGCAAAGTAGTGAATATTTTATTAAAGGGAAATATATGATCTACGACATTAGATATATTTTGTTCTCGCAAGTGTCTTAAATATAAACGTCAATATTATATTTAAAATTATAGTTTAAATATTTAAGGTTTATCATTTAAATCAAGTAAATTCTCATTAATATTTATTATAAATTAGATTTAAAAATATTTTTTTATTGAACAAAAAATTTAAAATAAAAAATAAAAAAAATAAATATATTTGATTGATCTTATAGATGATATGACAGGAATGACCGATAATATAATTTATTCGATGTAAAACTTTTTAAGTTTAATATATATTTCGAAATTTACGTTTGAGATTTACAATATATTATGTAAAAATTACAACTTAAAAAAATTTAAATATAAATCTTACTCATCTAACAATCTATAAAATATATAAAATTATAATTTTTTTTATATAAACCATGATTTTTAAGACAAATAATGTTCGTAATTAATATGAGACAAGACTGGTACATATAGTAATAAAAAAATATACTCTCTGTCTGCTCCGACTGAAAATACTAGTAGTCGTGTAAAGTCTCCAGCTCTGGCAGTCAACCATAGGAACCGACACATGGCTCGAGAATGAGTGAATGACACACAGACTCAGACCGAGACATACAATTATTGGGACTCGGACAATCATTCACTCCTTCCACAAACAAAAAACACCTTAATTTATGGAATATTAGATTTCATGTTTTCTTAGGACGAATTCTTTTTAAGTCCCTGTATTATTCCAACTTTAGAAATGTAACATCTCTTTTATACAATTAGTGTAATCCAGTCCATCTATTGGCGTGGTTTAAAAGACGAAAGTCTACTTGATAACACTTTTGACTGAGTTTTTCGTTATATTTGAACGTTGATTATCAGTTGGATTTTAATATCAGAACCAAGATTTTAAGTAGTGAAATGTCACGTATTTAAATATAACAAAATTACGATAATGTTATTGTTTGTGAATATAATTTTTAAATTTGTATTCGATTTTATTTAATATGTATTTATTTTAAGGTACGTTTTTATGACTGTTTTTGCAGAGTTTTAGTATTCGTACAATGATCTTCACGACGTTGGTTTCTTATCTATATTTTTCGATAGTCTCATAAAATTTAAACCCTTTATTATGTTATTTATCGATATAATCTATAATAAAACATCCTTTTTAAGAATAAATATGAAAATATTTACGTTTTTTTATTATCTTTTATGTTTCGTATAAGATGTGAAAATGTTATAAGTAACGACATTCCGTTTATCAAATATGGTGACATAGGAACCCTTCAAAAGTGATTTTGGATATGGAAAAATGTATTATTAGTTACATTTTATTTTTGATATATATATATATATTACATTTATAAATGAAAATAAAAACTTTTCAGAATATAATATTTTTTATTTTGATTACTAAGATTAAAATATTTGATAAAATTTCAACTCTAAAAAAATATAATATCGTCTCAAATGGATGCCTATTTTTTATACTCAGAGGATTTACACCCTAAAAAGGCAAAATTTATATTATATTTTTTCATATTCAATGTATATTATTTGATATATTATTGATATTTTTTTCAGGAATAGCTATAATAATTTGATAATTTATTTTTCACAAATAAAATTATTTAATTAAAATTATTAATATTTTAAAATTATTTAAACTAATATATAATCTATAAAATAATTAAACTGTAAATACTTTAATTATATATTCATAATATATTTTTATTAACTTTAAAAATTAAAAAAAAACTATATAACCCATTGAAAGCAAAAATACCCTAACAAACAAGAAAACGGAGAGAGAGAAAAAGCAGCGGATTTCACGGGAACAAGGCTGGTGGGACGACACGTGGCTAGAACACGACCGTTAGATGGGAATGAAAAAGGAGTCCGGCAACAGTTGATCGTTTGGAGATGACATTTCTCAGCCAAGCGGCATCCCTTAGCCAAATGAAAGGAGTTTCCGGGAATTTAGTGGCAACTGGTTAAGTATTTTTTTTCCTTTCACTTTCTGGGTTTTGATTTGTTCATCAGATACAAGAGCAAATAGTTAAGAACAAAATCAGGGAAAGGAGTGAAAGAGTGAAAAAGAGATTTGTACTAGTACTGGAATTTTTGAAGCAACTACAACAGAAGCTGCAGCTTTTTCCGACAAGAAAATATACAAAAATACAGGCATTAAAACACTTTGAGTGGGCTTAAGATTAATTAGTTCGGTAATGACATAAAGTGTAAACACGTTCAAGAGAGAGAATTGACGGTAGCTCGGGGAAAACAAGGATTGGAAAGTGCACCCATTTGGTAATATTGGGTTGTAAAAAATAAGAATAGGGAGGTAACTTTCTGATATGGATTATCAGCTCGAGAAGCTACAATGGCTGGGTTTTTCTCACTAGGGGGAGGAAGGAACAGTCAAGAAGAGCAACAAAACAACCCACCAACTGAAATTCAACCCGAGAGCTGGTTTTGGTACAAAAACGAGGATATTTCTTACAAGGGTTTCGAGCCATGGCAACAACAACAGCAGCAGCAGCAAGATCTTTGTTCATCGGCTGCTGGGTTAGGTATTGGTCCTAGCAGGAGCTCGATCAACGTCTCTGATGATTCTTCGAGCTCAAGACGGGGTATCGTGACGGGGAGAAGTAGCTGTGAAGGAGGAGGGAAAGGAATCATGAATTGCCAAGATTGTGGTAATCAAGCCAAGAAAGATTGTCTTCACATGAGGTGTAGAACTTGTTGTAAGAGCCGAGGATTTGATTGCCAGACCCATGTCAAAAGTACTTGGATTCCTGCTTCTAAGCGCCGTGAAAGGCAACAAAATCTTCCTGCTGATTTGCAGCAGCAACAACAACAACAACCGCTGCAGCAGCAGCAGCTCCGGGTAGAGAATCCTAAAAGGCAGCGAGAGAATCCAACACCTTCTTCCCTAGCCTGCACTCGTTTACCAACACACATGTCAGGTGCAGTCCTATTATTGGTGGTATATATATGTATATAAACTATATCTGGTATACACTCTCAGTGAATTACTTACAGTCTCACGGATTGATTATTTTTTATGCATTTAACAGCAAAATTTTCTACAAAGAGATAAGAAACTTGTACCCAGGAAAGAAAAAGAAAAAAACGCAGAAAAATTCAATTGCGTGTTGGAATAGACCTTCACAGTAAACCCTGCAGCAGCTTTTCTTTTCTTCTTTTCCTTTTACGTTTAGGAATCCTTTTGAGTCATTTTCTCTGTCTTCCCCGAGTTGATCTTTGCGTATAACCAGTCGTGTTCTTGCATTTTCCCCTTCGTTTCCCACTTATAATCGTGGTAACCAACAAAATAAAGAAACCCCATTTTTGTTTTCTACTTGTTTGAATTTTTTGTTGTCGATGTTTTTTTTTTTTGTATTTTAGGGTTAGAGCAACTGGGGAATTTTCCGGCAGAAGTGAGCTCTCACGCGGTGTTTCGATGCGTGACAGTGAGAGGTATCGACGAGGCTGACGAGCAGTATGCTTATCAGACGGCAGTGAGTATCGGAGGGCATGTTTTCAAGGGAATTCTTTACGATCAAGGTCCTGATACCGATAATAACCACAACCACCTGGCAGCAGCAGCAGCTGGTGAGAATTCTGCCACCAACAACGCGGCTACATTTGCAGCTAATGCCAGTGCCGGTAACGTAACAGCTTCTTCTTCTTCCTCAGCCACCGCAGTTTTAGACCCTTCATCTCTATATACAACTCCACTCAACATTTTCATGGCTGGTACGCAGTTTTTCCCAAATCCAAGATCTTAAAAAAAAAAACTCTACATTGTTTTTCTCTTGTTTCTCCAATCTTATCAACTTTCTAAGCAGTTGATGATACAGCCCACCATTGAAGTAGGGCGTTGTTAAAAGAGATGAAAGAAAAACAGAAGAGAGAGAGAGTGCGAGAGATGCTGGAGATTTCTGTTCATTATTTTGTTGTGGAAAATTTAATGCTTTCGGTTCAAGTTATCAATATAAGTTCTCCTTTCCCTTTTGAACGAAATCTAGAGCTGTTTCAGTACGAAAACAAGCGAAGCACATAGCGTGGCAAGTGAGTTCAATATTATTTTAGTCAGAATATGAGTGGTGGAGGGCTTTTTGATTGAATAATTTCGAAATTTCCACTCCACTTTTTTGGTTGATTGTCGACGGAGCTGCTTTTTCCCTGTTTCTCCGTATGTTTGCTGGTTACAAAACGAAGAAATATTGGTTTCTTCTGTAGTTGGAGCAACTTCAATGACTACCTATTTTTCACCTATGGCTATCAGCCTATCACGGTATGGGCGGTACAGCCGAGCATGATCGAGAGTGAGCTTAACTAGCTAGCTAGCTTTCATGTTCAAAAGGTGAAACATTAAACCCTCCCCCTCTCTCTCTATAAATATATAGTGTATATATTCATGTGATCATCGTTACTTATCGCATTGATGCGACTTAAATTATTTGATCAAATGGGAAAAAATTTCTTATCATTTGCTCCTTGTTTTAATGCCTTTTCCTGGAACAAACCTGTTAGTATTTGTTTCTGCATATTGCAGTGTTATACATTCATTCCCTGCATTGTGCTTAATGATAGAACTGCTTGTTTGTAACTTGAAATTGGAAATGTTTGAACTAAGACATTAATCACAAGGATTATGAAGATTATCCTTTAATCTAACATCCTACGTACCTCTACCCACCCCCTAATTACATGCTTTCCTAGACATGCTTAGATATATTGCATGTTTCAATTATTGCTGGCACCTAATCCCACCTGCATTGGTTCAAGGTCTGTCGGAACTGAGATTGCACTTGCGTTATGTTTAGAGTATTTTTTCTATTGTTTTCTATGTATTTTAGAAACAAAGTGGTTAACCCTTGCTTATTTTTGTCCTTCTAATGCTTATTGTTTCCTTACAATACAAATATAGTGTCACTGGTGGAAACATCTTTATATATCTATATGCTATCTACCTAAACGGAATCTCAATCTTTAAGTGTCTCAGACATCGGTTAAATCATAGGTAGACAAAAGACTCGTACTAGGTTTACTGTCAATACCAACTTCGAATTTGATCTTTGGATAATCTTTGTTAGGGTATATATGTTACAGCACCATGAGAAACATGCTTATTACAAATTTGGAGTAAATGTTCACTAAGAAATCTCTTTGTTAATACCTATTTTGCTGATAGGATGTCACAGGAACAGTGATGAGGAGCTATAAGATTAATCATACACATAAATGAAGCTCCTTGATGTTGTTCATAAAATATAAAGAAAATGGGTTCCTGGTGTTGAATGCACTCAATAGTCTGCTGGATAATATATCAACAGAAGAAAGGCAAGAGAATTTAGTTAATTTTCTATACTTTCAGAAACATTCTGACAGTTGATTAAAATCCTCAACAAAAGAGAATATGTTGATGGAGAATTCACACCAGGAAATTATATATACACATATATATGTATATATTTGTTAATAAAACACCAGGAAATTATCCTCTTTGATGTCTCACAAGACATGAGAATCCAGAAAACCTGCATTGGGAAAGGTTGATACGATTTGTACACCATTTTTCTTTGTTAAGTCTTTTCAGGGAAAGATGTGATAGAACATCCTTGTTTCCTGGTTTTACCGTAAGAATTTTCCCTTTGAATCAATCCAAACATGAGATAACATGGAAACCTAAACCATTTGATGAAAACATATTTATTATAAGTCAAACGCACTTAATTACCATCTAAACCTAGCTAAAGAAGAACATGCATGTGATGTGTCCTTGACAAGCTTCATGTCCCAACTGTTCTTGACCCGACTCCTGCCATGAATGTGAAGCAGATGTATACAGTGTGTTCGTAACTATATACGAAGTAACAACAATGATTAAGCACATCAAACAGTTCTTTGCTCGAATAGAAAAAACAAAAAAGGTCATTAATGCCAGAAGGATTTTGTTATCTCATTAAGACAGTGAGCATGTGTCGATATCTGCGGGTACATAGTACCTAGGGGGTGTGGACGTAGTGAAAACAGGGATAAATCTTCCGCAGGAAACAACAGTAATAGATTTGGCTTTGTAGGCATCAATGGCTGTGGTCCCCAAACTGACTTTTCTGTTATTGAAAATCTCAGCTTTGATCTTCCAAAAGCTTTGCTTTACTCAACTTGCTGCTGGGGAAAAAGAAACCCTATTGGCTATTGTGCTTGTGAGCGGCAGCAGGAGGCAGTCATTGGTATTGGGACAGTCTTCTCTACAAAGTATGCTGTTAATACTGCAAATTGGTTCAAGTTCAGCCTGTTTAAAACCATAAATAAAAGCTGACAATAACATTGTTTCCAGCAGTGAATACATCCAAATATTTTCTCTGTAGGGGGTCTGATGGATGTTTCTTGCATGTAGAATTGCAGATCAATAAATAGCTGGGGTTATCAAGTATTAAAGCTATAGCACGTAGGGTTTCATCCTCCATTGCAGGATTAAGTTGTAGGTTCTGAATCCATTTAACCCTGAGATTGTTTACCTCATGAACCATAAAATGTAAACTACTCTTATTTTATGGAGTTGACCTGCAATAAACATGCATTACCTTTTAATCAAAATCTTGTCCCCCATTTGAAAGAACAGACATTTAATGCGACCGGCAAACTTAGTTGATCATTGGACTTTGTGAAGCTTAATGCCGACCCAAAGTGGAAGTATCCTATCATCTTTGGTTTAGGGTCCCCATTTTTTTGTCTCTGGAATATTGGCATCATAATGGAATAGGCTTGGTGGATGTTGACTACAGTATTTTGTAAAGACATGAACACTTATGCCCTAAGATCTGACTCAGGGCATTGGAAGCCACATACATTTTCAAATGACCATAAATCTGAAACTCCTTTTGCTCCATGCTCCCTGTCTTTACCGCTTCAATCTTCCAACTTGTCTGAACATAACAAAAAGTTGGGATGTGTCCAAAACTGACATGCATTCTGAGTCCTTGGTGGGAGCTGATAAAGCTTGATGGATATGCCTTCACTTTGTCCGAAACCCATATTTGCATCACACATAATTGATATTAAAACCCATCATCATATATAGTCCCATCACATTTCACGTCAATTGATAAATATCTAAATATAAAAATAAATGATTTTTTTTCTTCAAGATTCACGTCCAGAAATAAGATTATATTTCTACATTTATTGGGATCATTCATAAATCAGAAGTGGAAAAAGAAAATTTTATCTAATAATTAATAAATAAATTACTGATTAAAAATGATTTTGCAGAGATGTATTGCATAAAACATATGGATTGACAGATGAATAGTTTATCTCATTCATAAAGAACCAGACAGAAAGTGTCCTGACCATTGCTGCTTCTTTGTGTGGGAAAACTTGGGTTACCACTTCACTTAACCTACTAAAAAAACCCTAACAATTAGGTGGGGTTTTGAAGCTTTGTCCTTGTATATGATGAAGAAATCTCCATTCTTCCCTACCATGTTCAGTGGGGCCCGATTAGTACCCAAGAAATATGGGCTGTGTTTTTGTTGGACAGGGTCAGTTCAGCACTGATATTTTTTCGACCCAAAACTTGATAAACCTAGGCAAAAGGAAAGCTACTTTGAAGCTTGAACATGCATGGCGAGATCTGTGAAGAAGCTAGCTACTGTCGGCTGAAGCCAGTCATGGCAGAACCTAAAAAGCAAGATATCAAAAGCACTCATGGCATTGCCTCCTGCAACAAGAAGCTAATATTAATACTCATTCTATATCTACCCTAATATGTACGTAGCTGTACCCTGTGGTCTGTAGTTGTGCTCTTTTGTAGTTTGGTCGATACAGAACTTGAAAAAACACCACGTGTATCTGGCTACCATGCCATATATCAACATCTTTTTCGATACTTAACCTAGAACCAAGCTTAAAACACAGTTTGTCCAAATCATGACATAAACAGCGGATTCTTACATGGTTGTAGTCTATTAAGTACTACTTAATTTGTAGGTGATATTATCAACATTAATGTTACTAAAGCACCCACTTTGCTAGTGAACCCTTATCCTTTTTATTTTAATCTTACTCTAACCTTTCAAAAAGGATTGAATAACTAATTTTTTAAATAAAAACATTGATTAAAGTTAATTTTCTAACCAGATTGACAAGACATTCTACCCAAAAGTTCATGTTTTTTATATAATTTTATTTTAAAATTATTTATTGACATAAAGTATATAGAAAGTATGATATCGCAATATAAAAAATGAAATATAAAATATAATACTATTTTGATTTTATTTTAGATTTTAAATAATTTTTAATATAATGTTTCCAAAAGCTAACTCCGCAATATATACACTTTACATGTTATTACTTTGGCTCCGTAATATATAAGATTTGAAACTGATCATTAACATCATCTTATAATAATCTTATTATGAAAAAAAATATTTTTAATATTTAATTAAATAATTATTTTGATCATTTGTTTTTGTTTTAAAGCAATTAAATATTAAACATTTTATTTTAAGTTAAAATGACCTTTTATGAATGAAAATTGTTCGTTAAAATAAAAAATTTAAAATAACGTGATAAATCTACATGATAATATATATCGATATCAATATCATATAGACAAATATAATGAATTAAAAAATGTCACATTAATAAAAAATAATTTTATATTTTATATAAAATTATTTTTTATTAACATATAATTTTATCAAATTATTTTAAATAGTTTACCATCATTTAACTAACGATTACAATAACCTAACCCACTAATAACTAGCCTGGCTATCTTTTAACCTTTTATTTATGTGACTAATTAATATTTACGCATAAACTTAAATGTTAATCAGCTTTAAAATGGAAAGATATTTTCTTTAAGAAACACAAGCTTATTCATTAATCATTTAAAACATTTGAAATTACATTGTAAAATGAAATAAACACTTTGAAAGCTGGTAAGTTAACTCATTGAAGAATAGATCCTGTGATCCAAGACATGTATAAACTCTCTTTGCATTCAAGATTCATCTTCTTTAATGGAATTCACTGCTTCGACCACCTCACGCGCATCAATAAACCCTATACCTCCAGTTCGCAGGCTAAGAGAAATCAACCTCAAATCATATCTCGAAGTACAAACGCTTCAGATTTTTAAACTGAATCCCAACACTGAAACTAGATCTCCCAACAAAAGAGGTTTAAGGAAAAGGAGCATTGTCTACTACATTCATGTCTTGTCATAATGTCTAGCCATAAGATGCCTGTCCCTGTTGTTTTGATCAGTCTTCACTTAATGAAAACCAACATTTGTAGTAACACTTTTCATGCCCCTTTCCCCGGTACTGTACTTTTTTTTTTTTTTTGAGTTTCAAGGGTTTAAAAAGAAAAATGGGTCGTGGGAAGATCGAGATCAAGATGATTGAAAACGCTACGACAGGCAAGTGACCTATTCCAAGCGAAGGAATGGTATTTTCAAGAAAGCACAAGAGTTCAGTGTTCTCTGTGATGCTAAGGTTTCACTCATCATATTTTCCAGCACTGAAAAATTCCATGAATTCATCACCCCTAAGATGTGGTACGATGCCCAAATACCATCTCTATCTATCTCTTTTCTCTCCATATATATATACTATGGTCTTTTGATCTGTATCAAAAGACCACAGGCACTGATCTCTGGAACTCCCACTATGATTGTTATCATGACTCTCTCCCTTGAATGTTTACAGTGCTTACACCCTTTTGTGATTATTGTTGTATGCTTTGTTTTTGCCAGAAAATGCAAGAAAACTACACAAGGCTGAAGGAGAACTCAAGAAGCTGAGAGGAGATATCAGGTAAAGGCATTAGTGACTTTAACATATATACCAGAGCTAGAGGATGGGTGGAGATCTGGTCGATCTTACCATCAAGGAATTGCAAGCTCTAGACGCTAAGATGGATTCTGCCTTGGTTGAAAAAAAGGTTTGAAATTATTAGTCTTTCATTGGAAAGGAAAAAAAAAAGGGTTCTAGTTTGTAACTGAAAGTTTGAATCTTGAATTTGTTAATTGTTTTTTTCTTAAAGATCAAACGGTTTGATTGAAGAACTTGAATGACAGAAAAGAGTTCGTTGTGTGTTTCTATCTATCTAAAATCATGAAACTGATAATATGTCATCAAAAGGGTTGGAACTTGGATGAATGACATGCAAATCTTTGTAAGATTTTAACATCGAGTGTTCTTGTTTTTGTTTTTCCTCAATGTTTTACCAGTCATTTACGAGACAAAGCATGAACATCATGCTTGGAATCGCTGAAGGTGAAGGGTATCCGTATTGCAATGAAGCATCCGCCTGTACCAAAACCACCATCTTAATCTCGTTATTCATCATGGGGGAGGATATGGTTCCGATGATATTAGCCTTGCTCGATTAAACCTTAAAAATTAAATCTCACACCATAAGTCTTAATTTTAAACCCTAAACCTAATTATATAGATTTGAGACATAATAGATACACTAAAAACTGGCAGAGATTTCTGTTCATCAGCTACTACTGTAGTTATTTGATTTTGTTGAAAAATATTGTTTAATGGATCGTGTTCTTTTTGTTTTATTTATATTCGATATGTAAGAGTTCCATTAGAATTTTGTTTAACATTTCCATTTTAATTTTTTGAACATTCATTGTACAATGTTTGCATTACTCAAATTTTCTTCACCCATAAAATCAAAGGATATTAAGCATTTAAACATGTTCTATCATATGCCCTATTATATATTGAACTAACGACAATATCAATCGAATTATATTTGATCGTGCCTCTATTTTAATTCTTAAAATCATTTCATAATTTCTATACATGTCTTCATGTCGTAAATAGATGTTAGGTTAGAAAAAGATGGAGGAGATTGATGCAGTTCTCAGACAGCCAACGATCACCTAGAAAGAACTATTGTCCTAAAATTTGAGGGGATTTTTTTTATAAAAAAAAAGTGTTGAGTTCACATGCAGGAGTCATAATGGACCCAAAAATGAAGAAAGGAAGGTTGATAATGTAGGTTGAAGCACAGCAAAATGTGAGATTAAGGTATAGAAATTGGTTAATTAACAACCTGACAAGATGTGTTGGTTGGGTGTACCTAATGACACAAGCTACTTTCTGCAAATGGCAATGGCTTTTTAAGAAGGCCTATGGCTGTAATCATAACTCAGTGGCCCGGACTCAGATTCCCTGAAGCTATTCCACTAACTCAACATGTACATTTTAAGGGAAAAAACTCAACTTTTTGATTCCATACAAGAACACCCCGGAATGAACTCATCTGTCTCTGTTTTTACAAATTTCTTTGTTCAATCGCTTGTGATTAATTGCTGCTCAAGTAATGTAGCTTTTCTTTGCCATTAAAGACATTGGGACATGGCAAAGCAGTGCCCCCCATGTTATGCTAAAGTGAAGCACCAAATCAAGTAGGAGTTACTACTAGGGGTAGTGGTGATCAATCTGGAAGTTCCATTTTCACTCCCACGGACCATGTCTCCCCCCACCAATTTCTGTAAAGATTCTATATGTGGGTACTTGAGCAGCACAGCAAGATAGGATGAACAGAGTTTTGAGATCAAATTTCAGATCATGCCAGGGGGAATAGAATGAATTCTCAATGTATTACAGTGACATGTTTTTCATTGTCCCCCTTCTTTAATCTGTCATTAATAATCATGACTAAAATGCAATCTAAACTATAATCTAGGGACTTGTACATGAGTTTTACCATTAAATCTGCCACCAAACGTCACAATTTGTAATTATTCAAGTAGAAGGAAACTTGAAATAGTATCCTTTCTCATCTGTCTTCTCTCTTGGCCAAATCTTCCAAATTTAAATACGGGCATTACAGAACAGAACACTATTGACAATTGCCCGTGAATCTAATCACTAAAAGTTACTCTGTTTTCACCCCAGACTGCCATTATTGTACTCCAATACCCATCTTTCTCTTGTCTCCCTTTTTTTTTCAAATAAAATCAATAGTAGTTTCCACATCAACGGTCGTGATTAACTGGGTTTCTGAAGCTCTTTATCTTCCTCACTTGCTGTCTAGATTCTGAACTTTACTTTCACTTTCCTTGGTTGGAAAAAAATGTGTGCTTTCAAGTTCTTTGTATCTTCAGTTCTTCTGTTGGTTGTTGTTAATGGTGTTTTTCCAAGAGCAGAATCCAAGACGTTCTGGGGAGATATTCAAGTGTTGAAACAACTCAAAGATGGAGTCGAGCTGAACTCGGTGAGTCCAGGTTCTTGTTTGAGTTCCTGGGATTTCACGGTAGACCCATGCGACAGTCTCTTCAGTGAAAGATTCACTTGTGGTTTCAGGTGCGACGTTGTTGTTTCTGGGTTGAGTCGAATCACGGAAGTTAGTCTTGACTCAGCTGGTTATGCCGGCTCTCTCTATTCCACTTCCTGGAACTTGCCTTACTTACAAGCCCTTGACCTCTCCAACAATTTCTTCTCCGGGTGGATTCCGGCTTCACTCTCCAATCTGACTCGGTTAACTCGACTCGGTCTTTCGAGGAACGCATTCTCCGGTGAGATACCTGCCTCGATTGGGTCATTGTCTAGCCTCGAAGAACTGTACCTCGATAACAACAACCTACAGGGCTCTATTCCCAGGGGTTTCAATGGTTTGGTTAGCTTGAAAAGGCTCGAAATTCAATCAAACAATATCTCTGGTGAGTTCCCCGAGTTGGGTTCACTCAAAAACCTATATTTTCTTGATGCAAGTAACAATGCCATTTCTGGGTATCTTCCTACAACATTGTCGCCATCTTTAGTTCAAATTTCCATGAGAAACAACATGATTGAAGGCACAATTCCGCAAAGTCTTAAATATTTGAGCTTTCTGCAAGTGCTAGACCTGAGTCACAACAAACTCACCGGCTCAGTCCCTTATTTCGTCTTTAACCACCCATCTCTCCAGCAACTCACTCTCGCATTCAACTCCTTTGATTCTTTACCATCTCCGTCTAATCTGGGCACCCAAAGTGAGCTCATTGCGGTCGACTTGAGCAATAACGAGCTCCAAGGCTGGTTACCTCCGTTCTTGCCACTAATGCCAAAGCTGTCAGCTTTATCCCTGGAAAACAATAAGCTTTCGGGTATGATCCCTGCCCAATACGCATTGAAAGCGGTGCTGCCCGGATCCGGAATTGCCCCGTTTGCGAGGCTGTTGCTCGGAGGGAACTACTTGTTCGGACCAATTCCAGGACCGTTGCTGGTACTGAAACCTGACACTGCAAATATCAGCCTTGTCGACAACTGCTTGATCAGGTGTCCGTTGCGTTTCTTTTTTTGCCAAGGTGCTGACCAAAAATCTTTAATGGAATGCACGAGTTTTGGCTCTGTAATCCCTTGACTCTTTCATGTAATTCAACAATGTTTTTTCGGTTGAAACATCCGTGTGTTCCTTTCCTGTATAATATTCTATGTTGTTCTATTGTTCATAGTTTGGGGCTGTTCGCCTGTTTGTTAGTAATCATGATTAAAAGGCTCTAAAACATTACAAAACATGAGGAAATCACATAAAATGGACATGCTTTTTCATTTTTTTCCTCGCATGGTCATATTAAAGGCGTCTGAGGTATACGCGTATGAGCAATATAGACCTCGGGTCCTACTTGTCCTTTGAGTCTTATCAGATAGGTCCGAATGACAGCCAACCTTGTTCGGTTTATTTAGGTAACCTTTGTTCCAATTAAGGACTTTTCTTCACTTTTTGTGTCTTTGGATAATGGATTGATAAATTTGAGTCGTTGAAGTTTCACTCATTTGTTTTTGTAAGAATATCTCTGTTCTTCACTTCACGAGATTCATCCACATGGGCATAAAAACCAGTTACCAAGGCTGCAATGCCCAATAATGCTCATCAGAATGGAGCCTATGGATATTATCAGACTTTAAGTCCCCGCTCCCTTTTAAAATGGTACCACTATTTACTTTTCATTCAAAAGGTGGATTGAACTTATAATGGAGAGGTAATAGTCACGTGGTACAAGCAGTGTCGGATCTAAAAATTTAAAAATAAAATTTAAAATTTTCCCTTAAAAGGTATACAAATACTCTCTATAAGGCTACATGCATCCTCCCGGAGTTTGCACACGAGATGACTCGACTCCATGAACTCAAGCCAATTAAAGATCAAAGATGTATTATGGACAGGACACTGTGTTTGTAGGGGAACAACCGTTTAACCGGTAAGATTCCCAAGTTTTGGCAATCTATGAAACCTTCAGATGCTAGATTTGTCAAAAAAAAAAAAATCTCTGGTGAACTTCCAATTCAGCTGGTTAAGTTGCAGAACTTACAGAAATTGGACCTGTCGTTTAATCCTCTAGGACTAGTTAGCATACCAAGTATTAGCGCAAACCGGGATCACAGGGTCTCTTCCGAGGTGTTTATCTTCTACATCGATTTCAACTCTAGATTTATCAAGCAATGCTTTGACAGGGAAGTTACAGGCTTACAGCCATGGATCGGGAACATGAGCAGCCTTTCGTTTCTCAATTTATCGAACAAAGGTCTTCATTCATCAATCCCTGCGGAATTCAAGAGTCTTAGGTGTCTAATGGCTCTCGATCTTCATTCGAACAAGTTGTCTTGTAATCTGGATACAATTTTCTCCAAAGAAACTGATGACCCTATAGGTCATTTTAATTCTATTGATCTATCCCGCAATATGTTCACTGGTCCTATTAACGATTCCGCTCTACAGAGCCCTGCAATGGATTCTGTAACATCACTTGTTCCGTCATACAATTAACTTGAATGATTAAAACCAAAATCCTTAGGGAAGTTGAGTCAGCTGAAAATCTTGAAGCTGGATTACAATGCACTTTCGGGCGAGATACCGGTGGAGCTCGGTGATGCCATGGAATTGATCACAAAGTTTCTTTCTAGGAACAAACTCATCGATTCTATCCCAGGGAAGGTGATCAATTTGAATGATCTCAAGGAATTCGATGTGTCTTATAATCAATTAAGCGGCAGGATTTCACCCCATAAAGCCATAATCCCTGCATCTGCATTTAGGGGTAATCCAGGTTTGTGTGGTACCCCTTTCCACCTTGTAAACATCCATAGTATTTTCACAAAGAAATTATTGTAATAATTGTAAGAACATGTTTTTTTTACAATAACAAGGTTTGATACACGTTCCACAAGGGTACATATTCATCTCGGACATGTATAACATAAACTACCATAAGTTACCAGATTTCAGAAGATATATGATTAGCATATATGCAACACTGTCGATTTGTATGTCAAGTTTGTTTTCTAGTGCCAAAGGATGGAGAAATGCTGTTTTCTAACGGCTACATACAGCTCCCAGTAAAGAAATAATTCAATATTTATTATTCTGAATCGGCAGATTCATTCGGGATGCTTGTTTTAAAAACTACAGATGTGTCAGTCCATGCCATTACCAACAGAGCAACGGACAGATCTTAGGATTTGAGCAAATAATATAATCACAAACGTAAAAAAAATGTCCAAAATTGTCTTCTAATGAAGTCAAGACGGTGAAAGTTGGAGTACTTTAAGGGAGCGTTTCTGACTGTGGCACTCAAAAACATGGCTGCTTCTGTAGTTAATGTGAAACTGAGATACTGACAGAGCACTTTATAACTGCTCCCACTTATAGGGGTAAATATTTCTGTGACATGGCCCAGTTGGGGCTGTTTATTCTTTTATTTCATGGGGAAATTGTAGACAAGGAGATCAAAGTGGTAATGTCTTCTCTGAATTTGCACTTTTTGGGCCAAGACTGATGGAGGCCTAAACAGGCCGTGGGTTGCCACCCCCTCCACCATTCCCGCGCCACCACCACCACTACCACTACAGTCTCCTCCTTTCCCACCATTATGAATATAACGATTGCTTTGGACTAAAATTTCTTGAGAAGAATTCAAGCCTTCGTCCCGTACATTGTCAATAACACCATGGTTCTGACTTCTGAGTAGAAGCCGCAATGGTGGACTTAGCATTGGACAACCCAGGAACCCCATTCTCTCTCTCAAATCCGAGCATCTCATCAACCCAACCCGAGCTGATCATCACCACCGCAAGTAGAACCAAAACCTTTACTCCTCTTGTCATTTCCATCTTCTATCTCAACTTGACACAGGCGTCAAGCAAACACGATCTTCACATTCAACACTCTGCTCTCTTAATCTTGTTTCAAGAAGAAACAAAAAGAGAGACGCCGACCAATCATGATAAAACCTGCTTAAACATTTCAATTCAGAATCTTTTGAAAGACTATTTAATTGCTTTAGGGATATTAACATGGAATCACACACTTGCAGCCTGCAGGCATGCAAAAGGTATAATCTGAATCAGTTATAGTTTATCAGCGTCGGTCACATGATATAAGAAATGGAGAAATTGTTAAATTTCCATGGTGACCTAACAGGATCATAGCATAAACCAGCACAAAAGCTCATTTTCAACTGACGAGTTTATGTTACAATCATAAAAACATGACTATATTTTAATCCTAATACATACACCATATGAAGTAGACTACTGGAGCTAGCTTGAGCCATGTGCGGTTGAGAGATCACGGGGACTGGAAGAGGGTGTGTAACTGCAATCCAGATAGACAAGGTCCCCAAAGGGACAATGTTTACAATCACACCAGACCAATTTCACCTCATTATTTCTCCCATGTGAAGAAAAAAAATCCCATTTCAACCCGATTTTTTACTTTATATATACATACATACACGCATACATACATACATACATACATACATACACGCATACATACATACATACATACATCCATACATACACGCATACATACACACATACATACACACATACATACACACACACATACATACACACACACATACACACATACACACACACATACATACACACACATACATACACACATACATACACACACACATACACACACACACACAGACATACACACACACATACACACACACATACACACAGACATACACACATACACACACACATACACACACACATACACACACACATACAGACAGACATACATACATACATACACACATACACACATACATACACACACACATACATACACACACATACATACACACACACATACACACACACACACACACACATACACACACACATACACACAGACATACATACAGACATACATACATACATACACACACACATACACACATACATACACACATACATACATACACACATACATACACACATACATACATACATACATACATACATACATACATACATACATACATACATACATACATACATACATACATATACACGAGGGTATCGGAGATTTAAATCCAGACCCTCTGAATTTCATCTCTTAAATGTTATTTTATAAATCAATAACTAAGATTTAAATCCTTATATACCTTTTTTGAGATCTCAATAATTTTTAATTCTTAATATCATTGTTATAATATCTCAAGCTTGCAATATGCTTGATAAGGCAATTGAACTATGATCAATTGTCATACAAAGAGAATTTCCAAATTAACCAAACCAGGCTAAGAATACAAGGGAGGAATCATCAATGGACTTGTCTTTTATTTCTTTTCAAAATCTTAAACAAAGAACAACTCAGAATGATTGTTGGTGTTTTTCTTTCCTTTACAAAAGGAGAGCTGTAAGGCTCGAACTCAATGCCTTTACCTCAACCCTCAACCCATTCCAATCAACCGAATTAAAATCCTAGGTGGCACAAATGAAGAATAGCTTCACCAAACTGAACTATTTTCCATTTAAAAGAAAAGAAAAGAACTGTTTCTTTCCCCTTGTGGGGTTATTATGACACTGCACCTTTACATCAGCATACGAACCATGGCAAGACCAACAGCAGATATGGAAACGAGTGTGCCTATGCAATATTTTATCAAATCATATTTTGCAGCTTCCAGATGAGCCTTTAATGTGTGAATTTCCTGAACAAGTTTTACAATAGGATATGGAAAAAAAAAACAAATGTCATGAATTCGATCAACTAAAGCAAGCCATTTCTTGTTCAATTAAAAGTACTAACCCGGTCAAGTGTGCTAGTGAGGTTAGATGTTACAGCACTCTGATTTGTAAGTTCATCCCTCATTCTCCTGCAGTTGTTAGAAGCCACACATACATTATACCCTGTTTTGGTGAATTTAACGAGAACATAACTGTATGGTGCAAAACAAGATATTCATCTTTTTCTTACCCTCTCTCAAGATTCAAATCCAGGCGATGCTCCGCAGTGACTTTGTCAATTTCATGTCTGTATATCAATCAATATCCTTATCACGGCATGATCATAATAGAAAATGTAACAGGCAAACAGGGATGTATGTTAGACTTGAAAGAAAGACCTTAGTACACTGCGCATCTTCTCTATATCATGCCGCAGCTTCTCATACTCGTGTTGCAACAATGAATAATGGTGCTTCTGCATAACTTAGTGTTTAGAAAAATAACCCATTTGAACAGACAAAGAGGCACCGACTCAGATCCAATCCTTAGTGTGCATCATAACAATTGTTTCATATTAGAAATTTCAGGCAATTTTTTCCCTCTTTTCCTAAAATGTAGAAGTTCTCGAGAGATGTTCGTATAAATAATAAAACATGGGAACACTACTGCTGCTGATGTTTTGAATAAATGCAAACACACATATACATACATGCACTAAAATTAATAAGTTTGCAAATTCCACTTACAATAATCAATATTGAATGTAAAGAATTGGCAAATACCTGAGAACTATGAACTTCTGATTTCAGCTTCGAAAGATTGGATTCTTGAGTCATTTCACTCTACCAAATGACACCCTTTTACGAGTTAATATAAGGAAATAGGATATTTTTTGGAAAAGCAACTAAAAAGACTATATATTTAGTCCAATAAACCGCCTCACATTGTAACAAAAAAGCACTTACTTTCTGCATTTCAGACTTGGAAACAACCGAAAGAGACAGATTTTCCAAGCTGCCATTCAAAACTTCAGTTATGGAAGATGTTATGGCCTCAGCTTGCTTCGAAGGCAGACCTTCCGACTCTAATCTCTTAACCTATGTATGATCCACCCTCTCATTTTCTCAATAGGGGAAATGCATGAAAAACATAAACCCAAAAATGAAAATTTTGAAATTACCAAAGCTAATGTGTCTACGAGAAACAATCTCTTTCCATTTGATTTCACAAGCTGCTCAGAAACATGTCTCCATTGTGAGAATGGAGAAGGAGAAGAAGCTGAAGCTGACAATCGAACCGCCGAGGGAAGAAACGTTGACGTATCGAGAGGGGAAACCACTGCCTTAAATCCGCTTCTCATCCACGAATTAGTTCCGATTTGACAAACGCGTTTACAAGCAGCCACAGCGGCCATTAAATTGGAAATTGGATTCAAAGGAAACACGCGAATTGAATTCCCAAGAAGCGAAAGCTTTAAGAAGAAAAAACGAAAGATGGGTTAGTTATAAGAACAATGGGCTTATGAATGACATGAAAATCGAAGAAGAAAAACAAGTACCTGTTGCTGCAGAGTTTGAGGAAGAAGATGACAATGGAGATAGGATATATGACATGATTTTGACGATTATACTAATGGAGGGCATTGCTTACTAAAACGGGGAATGGAATTGGCAGCTCTTGTCTCGGGAAATGGAGGGAGACCTTTGGCTGTTGGTTCTTCACCGTTACTTTCAAGGAGAGCAGATCTTTTGACTTTTCAAGAAAAACAAAGGAGCTGCCTGTTTTTCTGTTCTTCCGACAGTCAACTATTTCCACGATAAATTGGCGGGTGCTTTTTTTGGTTAAAGTACACAAATAGTCATTAAATTATGAAAACAATCGTTTTGGACATTGACATTTTAAACGTTATAGATTAGTCATTAACATGATTAAACTTTTATAAAATAATTTTTAAATTTTATCAAAACCAAATTCATTAAATTAATCAAATTATCGTAAAGAGTGTCTTGTGCTCCGATGAGCTTGCAACCGATAAAGACGGCTGCAATGGCTGAAATCCGGAGTTCCATTGCTTGCTTTCCTAATGCTCCCGGTGGCGGTAATGGTGCTTTGTTCTACCAAACAACATTAGCGATTATTACATTATAGGAATGTGATGAGATTGTAATGTTTATAAAAAAAAAAACAATGGTTGACCTTGAAGGTGATGTTCATTGCAATGAAGTATGGAGAATTAATGGCGAATGTTGCAGCACCATAGGTGCCAAGTGAATGGCCTGACTGCCCCATCTTATCACCTGTGTCATCCCACTCGATGACTGTTCTGTCTGCACCGGCACCTACCAATGTAATGTAAGCCATAGTTTCAGGGACTTGAATCTTTTTTCTGTATTCACCATCCGAATTCCAAATCAAAAATCTGTAACAAACAACGCTATATAGAACAAACATCTCTATAATTTACCTGTAAGTTCCTGCTCCAATGGAGATTACAACCCGGCATCGATTAATGATTGGAATCGAGCAAATAGCCTTCCGCACTGCTGAAAACGCTGCTAGATTTGGCTTCTTGTTCACTCTTATAGTTAAGCGGAGCTTTATTTATTTATTTATTTTGATAAATTAAGCAGAGCTTTAGTTTCCCAAAGAGAGATTGCTTGAAAATGGATATGTGTCTAACAAGAGTAGCCTCATTATCATATTGCCAGTTAAAACCAGAATACAGGTTTCAAACTTCCAGAAGATTAATATGTTAAAGCTTTTGACATTTGAGTTGCTATTGAAGATTTATTGTCTCCATTTTTATGGAGCTGGTTCAAAACCCAAAATGGATGATGATGAGATTATTGTAATTCAATATCTGCCATTTCCTTTAGACCAATTCAGTGACTTTCAGCTGGTTCAGAACCCGTGAATGTGTCATGAATGTACTCACTACTCACCCCTCAGTTTTCAGTCTCCATTGTCAGTTTCAGCTTATTCCAAAAATCCAGCAAACATGGATTACAAGACTGAAAGCAACAAGAGATCTAACAGTAAAAAATGTTCCTGGACCCCTTCCAATTGCCTTCTTTTCCTCCATCAGACAAATATGATAAGAATATATGTATCTAGTCAAGTAAAAAAAATATAAGGTTGTGGATTATCAAAACACAGTAGATTGTTCAGCAATCTATGTCTGGTTTGATAAAATTTGTCTAAAGTCTCTTACTAAACACATATTGTAACTATTGACAAAATGTTCAGCTATCTTTTGAGGCAAAATGCAAAGTAAAACTTCTTTGTGTTATATCTTAGCAGCAAAAGAAAAGGTGAAAATATTTAAAATTCCGTTGCCCGGACTTGAACCCGGGTCTCTCGGGTGAGAGCCGAGTATCCTAACCAACTAGACTACAAAGGATTGTTGTTTTTCCTTGAATTTTTTAATAAAAAATCGTTCTTTTTCAGTTAGGGTGGAAAGCAAGGGTTTATTGTGTTTCCCCAAGCTTCCCACGCTATTTCCCTATCCATTGAAAGACATTCTAGCTCGACCCAACTTTGTATTTTTCAGTCATCTCGAGAAAGGTATGTCTTCTCTCACTAATATCATTCACTCATTTTGACTGCTGCCTCTGAATTCTCACTGGTTAGGTCTGAATAATCTGGGAACCGTGTCTTCAATTATTCTTACTTTTATTCGGCCTTTAAGTTCTCTTAGTTTCAAGTAGAATTTTTTAATTGCTTTCTAGCCACTTTTAATCGGTGAAGATAAAGTTGCCTCCTTTCCTACGATTTTATCTGAACTACTGTTTAGTTGATAATGTGTCTTTCCGATTAGCGTTTTGATTGTATATTTTTAACTGTTTTTAAGTCACCCTATGGATTGGGTTATAAGAAAGGAAGCAAATTGTTCTATTGAGACGTTTTCAAGGAGGATAAATGAATGAATTCATATAAGATTCAATGTAATGGGTATACTATTCAAGTTTACAGAGGAAATAGAATAGGCAATGTCAAATTTTGTTTTATTCTTTATGCGATTTATATTGCTGTCTAATGTAGCTCATTGAGATTTTTTTTCGTGGGCAACAGCCGAACGAGGTATATTAAAATGAGCATCTCTGGACTGACTGGCAGTCCCTCAAGATACTGTCTTCCGCTACCTGATCGCAAGCAAGGGTTGGTAGTATGCAGACAAGTCTCGGCTATTCCAATTGCTGGCAAACCAAATGAGAAATTTGGCAATCTTTGTCTTGCAAGGTAGAACTCTGGTAACATGAACTAGTAAACTGAACTTTGAGTTTGGTTACATTATGTTGTGGTCTTTTTCCTGTTATGGTACAGGAATAGGTGGACTGTTTCAATCAGAAGGTGGAAGACGCAAAAAACTCCTTCGATCAAATGTGCAACGGATGCCTCCTATGGTGATATGGCTAGTGAATCGGGTGGTAATAATATTCATTGCTAGGAGTGTGGACTTTTTTCTTTTCTTTTCTTTTTCTGGGGGGAGGGAATATGCAGATGTGTTATTTTAAGGATTTTTTGTTGGAAGTAGAAGCAATTAGAACACCCTTCTGACCTTATTAATTTCTGTCTTGAAGAGATGCTTCACATTTGTAAAGTTTAAACTATCAACTTTGATGGATGATGTACGTTTAGTTGTTTCTTTGGATTGATTATTGAATGCAAATGGTCTTAGTAAGCATATGTCCTTATCGATCCTAACCAGATGATTCTGAATTACTTCTTTTAATTCTATTTAAAAGATTAATAACATATTAGCCCGTTAGGCTTAAGTTAAGAAGGATAAGGAATAAGAGGGATTAAATCAATCTTAATTAAATTGTGGATTGGTGTTAAACCGTTGCTGTTTGTTCTGTAACCGCCACATGATCCACAATTCCATGAGCTTGGGATTTGTTGCTGACATAAAAACATCTCTTAGCTACTGATATCTGAATTTGGATCCAATATTGATAAGTTCTTTGTAATTTGGAAATGGCATAAGCTCAGCTTTAGCATAGCTTTTATTCATTGAGCATGGAGCTAATTTAACCCTGACACTGTTGGTTTCTTAATGACCTTGGATGCCCCTGTTATGTGCATTTACCAGGCAGGAGCCTATAAATTGCAGTTTGCTTATGAAGAATTGTTTCACCGTATTGTGCTTTTCTACTAATTTATTGTTGTTGACCCTGTTTTATTGAACTTTCTTATGGGTTTTTAAAAGCATTTACCTTATCGAATTGATTCATTAACTGTCTTTGCAGGATCGGCTATATTTCCTAGGATTAATGTTCGGGACCCATACAAACGGCTGGGAATAAGCAAGGAGGCTTCTGAGGATGAAATTCAAGCTGCACGGAACTTCCTTATTAGTAGATATGGGGGGCATAAACCTAGTGTGGATGCAATTGAAGCAGCCCATGACAAAATAATTATGCAAAAGTTCTATCAAAGGAGGAACCCAAAAATTGACATCAAGAAAAAGGTCAGGGAAGTCAAACAATCTCGGGTTGTACAGGCTGTGACAAGCAGATTCCAAACTCCAGCCACCAAGGTCATTGTAAAAACATCCTTAACATTTTTAGTGCTTGGAGTTCTCACTGTTCTCTTCCCAACTGAAGAAGGCCCAACCCTGCAAGTAGCTATATCACTGGTAGCTACCTTCTACTTCATACATGATCGGTTGAAAAGCAAAATCCGAGCTCTATTTTATGGGTATGTGATGACATTTCCAATGTTAATGTGATACACTGTCCTTGATATATCTTTCTAAGGCATTTTCTTCTTAAATTTTCATTTTAGTCTTCATATAGTCCTGTTTCTTTTATCAGATATTACATATACTTATCAAGAAGATGAATGTTCCTAACCAGATCCTCTTTTAAATGTTTTTTTCCGGATCTCCTTTGCTGGTGAACCCTGAATTGTAACAGCATTAACGGGCTTTAGTAACCGATTTATTTCTGCACTTCAGGGCTGGAGCTTTTATATTCTCCTGGTTGGTGGGAACCTTCTTGATGGTATCTGTGATTCCACCTATTCCTATTCTTAAGGGCGCCAGGAGTTTTGAAGTGCTGACATCATTGATAACCTATGTGCTACTCTGGGTTTCTTCCACATATCTTAAGTAGTGCTAGAGCACCAATAGATTCCCAATTTTGAAGTAGTGGATAATCACAGATTTTCTTGGCAGTAGCTCATCGATCATGTTAGATTTGCTTATGAGAGCTGTGTCGTATCTCTACTTTGGACATCGATGCTAATTGTGCTGAACGTGTCATCCAAAGGCACAGTTTGCAAGAAAAAAAGATACGTGGATAAATTATTTTGTTGTCTGGTAAAAGATGTAAAACCAGTTAAAAGTAAAGATAGGCTGTTGATATTCTGAAATGTGGTTTCTTGCATGCGTTTCCCCCTTGTTCTATTCCCCATATCTGTGACTACGATTCTAAATCGTCACGGAATCTCTCTATTTCCTTTTTAAATGCTCACAGGATTTGTTTATGGGGTTGAAAATTGGTAAGACTATGAACATCATTTGAAGCACCTGAGCTCTAAAACGCACCATAGATTGAGCGGCTGAGAGCAGCCTGGTGTCCTCTTTTCAGTGTGTCTGCATCTGTTCCACAATGATTCCTATATTCCTCTGAAGGAGATTCTCTCCTCCACAATCAAACGTGTCTTCTTATTTGTTTTATTTAGTTGCATTTTCCATAGGCATATACAGCCAGATCTCGACTACGGGGCGTTGATGTTATGACAGAATTGCTTGGTCATAAGCTCACTTCTGCAACTTGAGGTGACCAAAGAGGCTAACGTTGATTCTATTACATCTTTCTCTTTTCTTGCTTTCAATTGCTCTAGAGTTGTCCTTATTAGGAAAGTTTGCACCTTGTCTTACGGCTGCAGAATTAGTGGCTACTGGCCAATGCCTTAAGTTAACTTCAGGACACCTCATGTATTGAAATACGATACGTATCTTTGTTACATTCTATTGCATACACAAGACATACTTGAAAAAAGAGACAATTATTACTGTTAACAAATTTGACAAGATAGAAGAAAAAACCACGGGCAGATGAGAGAAAATTCAATATAGTAAAATTATACAAAAAATTCAACATTTTATCTATTATCTATTTATATGGTCTATTAATTGATTATAAAGGAAATTTAAACAAAATAAAAAAACTTCTTTTAATAATAATACCAGGGTTTTAGGCTTTTAGCTTTGATTCAATTTACTTATTCTGGTTTTACAAATGTAAGAAAATTCAACCTTTTATTTGAAGACAAGATTTCCAAGAGATGTACTTGAAGCCCCCACCTTATATCAGCCACACCTCTGCCATACCAAGTTACCTAGTAAGCATCCCTCGTGTCAATTGACGATTGGCCTACGTATAACAGCCTCAAACGAGATATCTCTTGGCGAGTGCTGGGAACTATAATTTATAGAATTGGAGCCTAAACGTTGTGCCAAAAAAGGTTTGAGCTGAGAGATAAGAGAAAAGCATTGAAAATACAAACAATGGCCTCTGCATCTCTCCTCAAGACTTCACCTATTGTAGACAAGTCTGAGTGGGTTAAGGGTCAGACCCTTCGCCAACCTTCAGCTTCGGTTGTGAGGTGCCGCCCTGTTGCACTGTCCGGACTAACCGTGCGTGCTAACTCATATGCCGATGAGCTTGTCAAGACTGCAGTAAGTGTTATATAATTCTAATTTCTCTTCCACAACATGCTTAAAATATATGCCGATGAGATTGTCTCGAAACAATGATTTTGCTCATTGTTGGCTGTTTGTAGAAAACTATTGCCTCTCCGGGCCGTGGAATTTTGGCCATGGACGAGTCGAACGCTACCTGCGGGAAACGTTTGGCCTCGATCGGGCTAGAAAACACAGAGGCTAACCGCCAAGCCTATAGGACATTGCTTGTTTCTGCTCCCGGCCTTGGCCAGTACATCTCGGGTGCCATCCTTTTTGAGGAAACCCTCTACCAAACCACCGTCGATGGCAAGAAGATGGTTGACGTTCTTGTTGAGCAGAACATAGTTCCCGGTATCAAGGTCGACAAGGTAAGTCTGATGCCCCATTTGTTGAAGAATATCTTTTCTCTGTTGTTTAATTCTAAGTTGTATGAAGTATCTGTTACTTAGAGCTTGATAATATGAATACTGCAGGGTCTTGTTCCACTGGCTGGCTCAAATAATGAGTCATGGTGCCAAGGTCTTGATGGCCTCGCTCCACGTTCGGCAGCATACTACCAACAAGGAGCTCGTTTTGCAAAATGGTAAGATTTTATCCTTTTGGCCCTTCCTTTGAATATTTTTCAGTTTCCCATTAGCATTTCCCTTTGCTATCCATATTCCATACAGCCAAGTGATATAAGGATTAACGTACATACATACGTACATACATACATACATACGTACATACGTACATACGTACATACGTACATACATACATACGTACATACATACATACATACATACATACATACATACATACATACATACATACATACATACATACATACATACATACATACATACATACATACATACATACATACATACATACATACATACATACATACATACATACATACATACATACATACATACATACATACATGTTTGGTCATGCAGGACAATGGATTGGTTCCAATTGTTGAGCCAGAGATCTTGCTTGATGGTGAACACGGAATTGACAGGACGTTCGAAGTAGCCAAAAGGGTATGGGCTGAGGTTTTCTTCTACCTTGCCCAGAACAATGTGTTGTTTGAAGGCATCCTCCTCAAGCCAAGCATGGTCACTCCTGGTGCGGAGTGCAAGGACAAGGCTACTCCTCAACAAGTTGCTGATTACACCCTCAGCCTTCTCCGCCAAAGAATCCCTCCGGCTGTTCCCGGAATCATGGTAATCAGCAATACAGTGCAAGTAATTTGACATGCTTGGAGGAAACTTAAAAGCTAATGGTTAATTGGTTTTATTTTATGGCAGTTTTTGTCTGGTGGGCAGTCTGAAGTAGAGGCTACCTTGAACTTGAATGCAATGAACCAAGCTCCAAACCCATGGCATGTGTCGTTCTCATATGCAAGAGCCCTTCAAAATACTTGCCTGAAGACGTGGGGAGGCAGACCTGAGAATGTGAAGGCGGCTCAGGAAACGCTGCTCGTCCGGGCAAAGGCCAACTCTCTTGCTCAACTTGGAAAGTACACAGGCGAGAGAGAGTCGGAGGAAGCCAAGCAAGGAATATTTGTTAAGGGTTATGTCTATTAGCTTGTTTATAGCTTTATAAATTTCCTTGCACTGAAAATTTAATTGGAAAAACAGACTGCTGATCTTTCCATCATTATAAAATCTTTTGTTTTCTCCTTATTTTCTGTTATAATGAATTTGATCATATCTTATCATGTAATGGAGAGTCTTATATGTCCAGAAGCCGCTTCGACATTGTTGGCCTCCATTCTCGTTGTTCTTAATGTCATGGCCCTAGGAGAGGAGCCAAAGCAATTAGGGATTTCAATTGATACAATTGGGAAATTCGAAAGTGGAAAAGAGTGGCTGCAGAGTGTTGAGGAAGAAAGAACAAACGACAGCGTTTTGGAGAGCACTCCTGGAGCACGTGGAAGATTAATGAAGACACGTGAGGTGGAAATGAAATGAGCTCAGGGGGGAGAAAATGCATATGACCACAGGCAATCCTATCAGAAGATAACAGTTGCACAGCTGTCTTAAGTTTGTTAGGCATGAGTCCAGAATAAAAGGAAAAATATGAATGTAATAGGTTTTTTATCGAATTTCAATGAAAGTTTCTGAAGTTTTCTTCTTCTCTGCAACCTTACTCTTCTAAATTTCTGAAACCCTTTCTTATTTTCTATTGAGAACATTACAATTGGTATCGAGAGCCAGGTTATTTTGATCCAAAGTCACACTGGGAAGGCCAAGAAAAATACAGCAGATGGCTGAAACTGTGGACCTAGCTACCATCCAACGTCAACTTGAGGAGGTGGAGGTTGATAAGAGTAGCTGGGAGAATCGAATGGAGAAGCTTAAAGAAAGAATCGAAGAAACACAAGCTGATTTAAAGAAGCTTATTGGGTTGATTACAAGAGAGGTGGAAAATACAGATCCTGTCACTCCTGACAAAGCTAATCCACCTTCTTCTAGCAATCAAACGAAACAAGAAGGTAAGAAGCATGTTCAGGTTACTATACTAGATGAGAAAGAAAGATACTCTATGAGGTTAGATGAACCTGGGATATTAGCTGGAAAACCTCAAAATATGTCCCATCTTACTGAAAAGCTGAAGATAGGAGGAACTTGGTCTGAAAAGGGGAATGTTTCACTCTTACAAGAAGCTGGTGGGTCTGAAAAAAATGACATTAGTAATGTGTGGAAATCCCTAAATCTAAAACCTAAGGTTGAACTGAACGATTTTGAAGGGGAAAATTCTAGAGGATGGGTACGAAAATGTGAGAAATACTTCTCTATTTTTTCAGTACCAGAGGAAGGAAAGGTGGAGATTGCTGCGATGCATCTCACTAGAAGGGCTGAAGTGTGGTTTGATGGGTATATCATGCAGAAGAACAAGGTCTCTTGGCATGAATTTGTGGCTGATCTGTGTCACAGATTTGAAGACAAAACCTTGAGTGATGTTATAGATGAGTTTAATAAGCTGCAACAAAAAGGAACAGTAGAAGAGTATCAGGAAAAATTTGAGGAACTCAAGCCTTATATGATACAGTTAAATCCAAGTGCTGGGGAGAGCTATTATGTATCCAGTTTTATCAGTGGGTTGAAGGATGAGCTTAAACACAAAGTGAAGGTTCATGAACCAACCACCTTATCATCTGCCTTCAGACAAGCCAGATTATATGAACTAGCAATTGAAGTGGAGAATAGGAGAATGAAGTACCAGGCCAGATCTGTGACTAATTCTCAGATAATGAATTCCAAGACAACAAATGTGACTGTGGCAGCTAAAAAACCAACGATGGCACAACCTGCCAATAGGCAAACACTTATTGAATATAGAAGGACTCATAATTTGTGTTTTAAGTGGGGAAAAATTTAGTCCTGGCCATCAATGCAATACAAAACAGTTGAATGCTATGGAAGAGGATGAATTGGAGGAAGAGAAGAGTGATGAAGAAGAGCCAACTGAAGAGATCAAACAGGAGGAAGGGAATCTGGAAATATCTATGAATGCACTGACCGGGAGTATTGGGTATAATACTTTGAGGATTCTTGGAGTGATAAAGGGAAAAACTATCAACATCTTGGTAGATAGTGGTAGTACCCATAGTTTTGTGACTCCACAATGGGCCAAAGAAGGAGTTGAGATAGAGCAAACTAACCCTTTAGCCATTACTGTAGCTAATGGGGAGAAATTGTATAGCACAGCTAAGTGTAATCAGCTTGTTTGGAGAATGCAGAAGCAACAATTCGAACATGATTTCAGGGTAATCAGTATGGGGGGCAGTGACATGGTGTTGGGAGTTGATTGGATGAGAAGATACAGTCCAATTCTTATGGATTTTAAAGAAATGACCCTCAGCTTTGACAAGGAAGGAAAGAAGATAATTTTGCAAGGAGGACAGAGACCCACAAATCTTAAGCTAATCTCAGAGAAGAAATTACAAAAACTCAGGGAAAAAGATACAGACTTACAAGGGGAAATGTATTTGCTCAGTCTGGAAGAAGAGGATCAAAGGGTGCCAGGAGAATTACTGCCAGTCTTGGAAAAATATAAAAGAATTTTTGATGAACCAAAGGGAATGCCTCCAGAGAGATCTCATGATCACGCCATCAAATTAAAACCAGGTTCTACACCTATAAGCCTCAGACCTTATAGGTATCCTTATTTCCAGAAAACAGAAATAGAAAGACAAGTCCAAGAGATGTTGGCAGCCTCTATAATCCAAACTAGTAAGAGTCCATTTGCATCTCCTTGCTTGTTAGTTAAAAAAAAAGATGGATCATGGAGGATGTGTGTGGATTATAGGCAGTTAAATGAGATGACTGAAAAGGATAAATTCCCCATTCCAGTGGTAGAGGATTTACTGGATGAGCTGGGAGGTGCTAAGTATTATTTAAAGATAGATTTGAGGTCTGGTTACTGGCAGATTAGGCTGAAAAAAGAGGATATACCAAAATCAGCCTTTAGAACTCACCATGGACACTTTGAGTTTAAGGTGATGCCTTTTGGTTTGACTAATGCACCAACTACATTTCAGGCTCTTATGAATGAGGTTTTTGGTCCATTTCTCAGAAAATTTGTGTTAGTGTTTTTTGATGACATATTGATTTACAGTTCTAGATTGGAGGAACATGTGGAACACCTCAGCCAAGTATTGAAAATACTACAAGACCAGCAGCTGTTTGCAAAAAAGAGTAAATGCTTTTTTGGGCAACAACAAGTAGAATATTTGGGACATATTATCTCACCTAAGGGGGTATCTACAGACCCTAAAAAAATTGAAGCAATGAAGGAATGGCCTTTGCCGCAGAACCTTAAGTCTCTCAGGGGTTTCCTAGGACTTACAGGTTATTATAGGAAGTTTATCAGGGGTTATGGTGAGATCAGTAAGCCCCTTACTGAAATGCTCAAGAAGGATGGATTTTATTGGACTGAAGAATCTGTTAAAGCTTTTGAAAGACTCAGAACAGCAATGTGTCAGTCTCCAGTGTTAGCATTACCAGATTTTAATCAGACTTTTCATTTAGAAACTGATGCAAGTGCAAAGGGAATTGTGGCAGTCTTAAGTCAGCAAGGCAGACCAATTGCCTACTTAAGTAAGGCCTTAGGACCCAGAGAAGCAGACTTGTCCATCTATGAGAAAGAATATATTGCCATCCTAATGGCAGTAACCAAATGGAGGCATTACTTGGAGGGAAACCAATTTGTGGTTAAAACTGATCATGAACCACTTAAGCACCTACTGAACCAGAAAATTTCCACAACCATTCAGAAGAAAGGATTGACAAAGTTGTTGGGATTGGACTATGTTATCCAATACAGGAAGGGAAAACACAACTTGGTTGCAGATGCACTTTCTAGGCAGCATGAGGGGGAGACTGAAGTTTTACAGATGACAGCAGCTAGAATTATACCCAATTGGGTCCAAGAAGTGGAAAAAAGTTACCAAGGGGATGAAAAGGCCCAGATTGCAATTACAGAATTATCTATAGACAAGGAGGCTATAAAAGATTGGAGTTATCATAAGGGAGTATTGAGGTACAAGAAAAGGGTCTATGTTGGGGAAGGAAGTAGCCTTATAGAGCAATTGGTTGCCTGGATGCATGATTCTCCTCAAGGGGGGTATTCTGGGATGCAAGCTACATATCACAGAATTAAAGCTTACTTTTATTGGAAGGGTCTGAAGAGAAAGGTGAGAGAATACATCCAGAATTGTGAGATTTGTCAAAGAACTAAGGGTGAGCATGTTGCTTCACCAGGGCTGCTACAACCACTCCCTATTCCTAAGGAAGCATGGGAATTTGTGTCGATGGATTTTGTGGAAGGACTTCCAACCTCAGGGAAGTACAATTCTGCGCTGGTGGTGGTGGACAGGTACACTAAATATGGGCATTTTTTAGCTATTTCTCATCCATATACAGCTATGGATATAGCTAAGTTATATATGGATAATATCTATAAGCTACATGGTCAGCCTAAAATAGCTCTATCAGATAGAGACAAAGTCTTTACAAGCTTGTTTTGGAAGGAGTTATTAAAGCAAACAGGGACCACTACCGTGTATAGCACTGCCTATCACCTTGAGTCTGATGGACAGACAGAGAGGCTCAACCAGTGCTTAGAGCAGTATTTGAGAAGCATGTGCTTCTTGAAACCCAAAACTTGGGCAAAGTGGTTGCTTTTAGCTGAGTGGTGGTATAACACCAACTATCACACAGCTATAGGACTTACACCCTTTGAAGCTCTTTACGGTTACAAACCTCCTATCCTAGTCTGGGATTCTAACACTACTGTAG
Organism: Abelmoschus esculentus; assembly: GCA_035048815.1. Classification (NCBI taxonomy): domain Eukaryota; kingdom Viridiplantae; phylum Streptophyta; class Magnoliopsida; order Malvales; family Malvaceae; genus Abelmoschus; species Abelmoschus esculentus. The sequence goes on from JAUCBN010000034.1 coordinate 15,890,913, forward strand.
ACAGTGTGCAAGTGGAACTTAAGGATCGAGAACAAATGCAAAAATTACTCAAGGAACAGCTAGAAAAGGCACAGGAACGCATGAAACATTATGCTGATTTAAAGAGAACTGAAAGAGAGTTTAAGGAAGGGGACGAGGTGTACCTAAAGCTACAACCATACCGGCAGACTTCGGTGGCTGTCAGGAACAACCTGAAATTGGCAGCAAGGTATTATGGGCCATATAAAGTCATTCAGAAGATTAGAGCAGTGGCATACAAATTACAGTTACCTATTCAAGCTCGAATCCATCCTGTATTTCATGTTAGTTTGTTGAAGAAAAAGATTGGAGAAGGAGTGATTACCTCACTGGATCCTCCTGATGTGGACGAGGAAGGGCAGATGAAAGTTTACCCAGTAACTATTCTGGATAAGAGGATGGTTAAGAGGCAGAACAAAGCTGTGACGCAACTGTTGGTTCAGTGGGCAAATTTGGGAGTGGAAAATGCGACATGGGAGGATTATAGTGTATTGAAGACTCAATTTCCGGATTTCGATCTTTGGGGACAAGAATCGGCAAAAGAGGGCGGAATTGTCATGGCCCTAGGAGAGGAGCCAAAGCAATTAGGAATTTCAATTGATACAATTGGGAAATTCGAAAGTGGAAAAGAGTGGCTGCAGAGTGTTGAGGAAGAAAGAACAAACGACAGCGTTTTGGAGAGCACTCCTGGAGCACGTGGAAGATTAATGAAGACACGTGAGGTGGAAATGAAATGAGCTCAGGGGGGAGAAAATGCATATGACCACAGGCAATCCTATCAGAAGATAACAGTTGCACAGCTGCCTTAAAGTTTGTTAGGCATGAGTCCAGAATAAAAGGAAAAATATGAATGTAATAGGTTTTTTATCGAATTTCAATGAAAGTTTCTGAAGTTTTCTTCTTCTCTGCAACCTTACTCTTCTAAATTTCTGAAACCCTTTCTTATTTTCTATTGAGAACATTACACTTAACAGTTTCTTTTCCCATCTGGGTCTGGTAACTTGGACCATTCTCCAATAATGAAATTATTGCGGTTGATATCACACATATTGAATGATATATACACGAAAACGTTTCAAGAAGAGACCTAACAAAATTTAGAATCAGTCCTTTGCAGTAAATTGCATTCTTCTGTTGGTATGAGCTATCAAAGTTGTCTGCAAATTTTACTCAACAACTATCCAAGTTCACGGAGAAGTGAAAGAGATGATAACTTGACCAGCTATGAAGCAGTTAACAGAAGGACAAATGAGGCTTCCCCAGTTTTCTGGTTTCCTAGTAAAATTTAAACAAAAATAGACCTGATCCATTTATCATCGTCAGTCGTCACTGCTGCTGAGACAATCGATGTATTGTTCCTTCGGACATAACAACAAACATCATGGATCAATTTTGCAAGCTTAAGAGAACAATGAACTTGTAGGTGCACATACATGTGAGAGAATGGCATCAAGTACAGAATTTGTCGACAATAAAACCGGCAAAACTTACGGGAACTAAAACAAGAAACTGAACTTAGCACGTTTGGAGACTTTCCAGGAATTTATCTTACAGTGTTTGTTAATACAAGCCAATTATTCTTTAAGGTACAAATGAAGGATGATTGCTTTCTCTTCTAAATTCTACCATTCTCTATTTGATTTCATGAACAACGTAAAAATTATCTCAACACCGTTCTATGAAATTTCCATTACTATCCTCTCAGTCTGATACTGCAATCTGATTTCAGAAGTCATACAATCCTCATACACGGGTTTGTATCTTTTCATGCATATTGAAACAAATGATTCCCATTACAAATAGAATGAAAAGTTGAGGGCTTCCAGCCAAGAGAACCTCTCAGCCTCACTCCTTAACGAGAAATAGCAGATATTATCCCTAAATATGTAGAAAGAACGATTACATCATGAGTGTCAAATGCTGTGAAAGAAAAAGATCAGCTAGATAGACAGCTATATATATAAGTAGTTAAAGTAGTTCTAACCTGATTGTATGAGGCTTGTCCATTTATTCGATGAGGCTTCATATTCAAATCTATCATTTTCGTATCTGTTTCGAGACGACCAACAGCATTAGCATCTTCCCCACGTAGAGGAGAGGCCTTGTGACTTTGTTGGTTCTCTCCCTCTGCTTGTTTAGCTGGTTGATTTGGAAGACCCCTCCTTGTCTCAGCTATGTTACCAGGTTTATCCCCTGGAAACTGCAACAAAGAAAAAAGGAAATAAAGTTTCAAGGGGACATTAAAACTCCAGGAGGAACATATGACCCAAATTCTTTTAGTGGTTAAGTAACAAACCTCTACTCTCTGCCTTAATAGAAGATATCTTCCATGAGTTCTTTTACCACCAACATGAACAATCATATCACATTGCAAACAAAGGGAACTTCCATCTACCCCACAGTAAAAGAAAGCTGCAAGTACAGCCAAGAGATGATGATTGATGAACATAACTGTAAGAAACTTCTACTGGACCTGATATAGCAACAGCTCTATAATCCAAGGAAAAAGAGACACCTGCATACCAGGTGCATTTTCACATATGTCACAGCGGGGAACATCACTGGGATTTGCCAAACCAACCCGGACATGTCGGCTAGCAAGTTTATTGCACATGTGGACCTGCCAAATCCACGAACCGTTCAAAGCAAGGGCTCAATTTTTCCACTACAATCTTGTATCAAATGAAGGAGTTCTAATGAAGAAGCATCGTTTCGATAACAATGCAAAGGAAGTTTTTGATATTGTATATAAATTCAATAGATTTAACAGTGCAGAAGAAAGCGCATAAAAGATTCAATTTTGAAGAAGAAAAGAGGGGACTCTGGGAGGGTTCAATGGGAAAACAGATTCTACCGAAGTAGCAAGATATAAACAATTAGATTATCAAGCAACTATGTCAAAATCCTGTCTCCTACACAGCAGAACAATAATAGACCACAAAATCCCACATGGGGGTCCATTTAACTGCTAAAAGAAACCTCAAAATGTATAGTTACATGAAAAATAGTATCGATTAAAGAAAGATGGTGATAAGAACGGAAAGAAAGAAAAAAGGAGAACCAACTTTTTCATCACAGGCACGGCAAAGAGCAGCTTCATCGGCGGCACAGAAGACAATAGCAGCAGCAGTTTCACAAGCGTCACAAAGGATTCGCATAGTTGTCTCTCACTCTCATTCTCTCCCAATCAACCAGAAAACAAGAACGATCCCAAGTAGCATGCAAAAGAAAGCAAGCTAGTTTTATAATCAAATGAATGACACAAGTAGAGGCAGCAACTGTTCTTTTTGTTGTTGATGGGATGAGTTGGTGATAATGGCAGGCAAAGACTAGGTTCAGTGATGGGAGTGAAACAGCACAAGTTTGTTTTGTTTGATTAAAATAAATCAATGATGGGGAAAGAGAGGGTGGGGTGCAAGTTTATTTTGTTTGATTGATCTGGGCATTTGTTCCCACTATGAACACCACTAGTTTTTTCTTCTTTTCCAAAGAGAGTCTTGGCTTTTAAGAGTTGTGGGGTTGACACTTGACAACTCTTCTTGCTTTAACCTTTGCCCACCACTGCCATGTCTGCAGTGGGACAAAGTAATCTTACAGTCAATTACATCTCACACATCTGGACGGAGTCCAATGACTTGCAAGCTCCATCAAATATTGTACTGCTTTCATTTATGAGATATATTTTTGGCCTTTTCTTTCCCCTCTTTTCTTTTTGCCAAGGTTTCTATGATCTTGTGGTGTTAATTTCTTCCTCCACCTGCCTGCCTGTCTGCCTTTTGATAGTGGTTTCCACACTTTTCTCTGCCACATAAATGGAAATCATAGCTAAATCCCAATAGTAATATAAGTGAACTCAGATGATAAATGGTCTTGGATAAAAATGGTGGATCAACCAGGCAGTAAATTTAAGTTGCAGACATCTTCATAGAATGAAACATGTTTTGTTTTGTAACAAAAACAAAGCAGCAGCTACTGCTTAATAGACATTTCACAAATAATATTGGCAACTGGCATTGCCAGGCCAAGGCACAATATGGCCATGTCTGTCATCCTTTTGATATTATAGGCCATTTTTTTCAATTTAATACAATCAAAAGCCTCATTTAGGCTTGCATGGTATAGATATATTACACAGGGATTACAGTACTCAATCCCACAAACTTATTAACTACTATTACCAATACACAATTTGTTCATGCAAAACAAGACAGCAAACCAGTGTAAGAGTTGTGAAAACAATTGCAGCGTAGGATAGCAGAGAAAAGAAAGTGAAAGTTGTTCACAATTATCATTCCTCTGGTGCAATTTCAAAATGAAATGTTTAGCATTTCCATGCTCAAGCTCTCCATCATCACGTTTTCCATGAATCCGCATTTAGCCGGTGCAGACTTGATGAAACTGCTTAGCCGTGGCTTGAATGAGCATGAAGAAAGGGGAATAATCGGAATGTTCTCACAGTTGCAGAGCTCAACCATGTAACCATCTGGATCGTGGAAGAACACCTGTTCAACCTTGTTTCCTTCGTCTTCGACCAAGGCCGTGACGGACTTCATTCCCATTTCTTCCAGCCTCCTTAAAACAAGGCCAACATCTGTACACTGTCATCAAAAACCGAAAACTTGTTAATGCTGCAGATGCAGGCTTAGTTTCTAAAAGATTCAACTTGAATTCATACACTATACCTGGAAGGATATGTGATTGTCTTTAGGATTAATTGGTCGCGGTTCAACGATAGTGTCGAAATCATCGAACGATGGATTCTCAATTAAGTGTATCCCAATGCCATAGTTATACAACCTGCATATGAACTCACACACCAAGTATTTAGTTTCCTGCTTCATTAAAACTGGGGAGTTATTAAAGAGGGATAAAGCAGTAAGCTTACCAAGCTCCATTGAACTTAAAAGAAGAAGGGCGTTTGATGGGAGCAAAGCCCAAAACTTCTTCATAAAATCGCATCGAATCCGAAACTGATCTACACAACAATGAGACATGATTCAACGACAGAAGTGGCAATGCCTCAGATTTGTTTACTTCCACAGTGTCCATGTTCTCACTCTTACACTTTGCTTCTTCCTTTCTCTGGTATCTCACTTTGGATGATGACTATGTTTCTGCCGACTGCCCCTATGCTCCTTTTATATAGAGAGAACACCCCATTTCCTAAATTCAATTTCAAGTGATTAAGAGGAACTTTCCTGGCAAATTCTTACTTCCCCATCAGATACATAGACATCAAAGAAAAGTTTGTACATCCTTATATTTTGAAAGAAAAATGCTTAGATTAGTTAAAAGAACTGTACCAGAAAAATTGTAATCAGATTAATGGCTGTCATGGTAAGTATTTGTTGGGATTCCATTAAGAACATACCCCCCCCCCCCCCCCCAAATTATCTGTTTTTCTTTGGTTTTATGGTTTTGACATAAACAGACAAGAGGCCATTTAGACAATAAGCACTATATGCCATGCTACATAGTATCTGTAATTACATTTTTTTTTACCAACAACAACCCTAAAACAGGAAATCTAGACATATTATCTTGATTTGTTTAATGTTCCTTTCAATCCAAGTCAATGTTATATACTTTTTGGTTTGAAGATTTTTTTGAATATGTGGATCCCAAGTAGCTAGTTACTGCTTTAGAACGCGCTTTTTGTACTGACCATTCATATGCAGACAATCAAGTTGCAACAAAAAAAAGCTGTCTGGTCTGGTTTAGCTTGTTGCCTAAGCTCAATGTTGACGATGGTGCTAAGATCAATGACAAATCTATTGTGTTATGGCTGATTTGAGCCCAGAAATGGTGATTTTTGAAGGCTACAGCCAAACAAACATGGAGGAATCCTAAAGACAGGAAGTGGAAAGCTCCAAAAAGGTTAGAAATTTCTTTGTTGTTTCTTCTTTACAACATGACATGATCGAATTTCCTTCTCCGATCTTTCACTCAAAGACCCACAGTTGCTAATACAAAATTGCCTGTACACTATACATACTAAATTTTGGAAATCATATTAGCTACATTTGTCAATCGGACAATCAGGTTCGATTGATTTTTGGGGGAAAAATATGTCTCTAATCGTGTCTCATTTTATGTCTCACACTAAAAATTACTAAAAAATAAATTTTAAACCTTAAACATAAGTTTCACACTGTACATCTTAAAAAAATACACTCTACCACTAATTCTTTAAATTTAACCACAACCCTTAACCTTAAAGCCTAAACCTTATACTCGTTATTTTAAAATGAGGCACAAATAAAAGCACAATAAAGGAACAAATAATTTTCACTCGATTTTTAGTGGTCGAAAAATCACACTTTTAAAATTTTGGAGTTTGGATGGTTCTAGGGTTGGATCATTCGAGTTTGAGTCAAATTTTCAAGTCAATTCATTTTAGGATTTTATTCGGGTTCGATTCTTGAGTTCGAATCATTTCGAGTTAATTATTTTGAATATTTTGAATAATCCATCCACTTAATTGATTAACTCTCTGTTTCTCCAATGCTCATCTGTTTTGGGTTTTAGACAAGACGGGCCTTGTTGTCTTGGGAAATTAATTGGATTTATAAATGCCTTAAACTGTCCGGATCTTGATTAATATGAAGGTTTAATACTGGTTTTAGTCCCTCTACTAAATTAAATTTAGATTTAGTCCTTTATTTTAATTTAATATATAACCCGTTGTCTCTTCTTTTATAATAGTGTTAATAACACCTTCAATTATTACTACTAAAGTAATAATGTTAATTTTTACTGTAATTTAGTTACCTTTAATTATAACAACCAATTGTATTTAAAATCATCTTCGGTTGATATATTACGGTTCAAGATTATTTTTATGTTGCCACCTGACAGAAACGATGAACTTTATTTCCACATCGAAAAGTAAAATAGAGGTCATATAATATAAAAATGATGACATTATATATCATATCAAAAAAATCTTTAAGAAAGAGAATAATGATCTTGTGACACTTACATTCAAATAAGAGTTAAGGTCAAAATATACAATTTTTATTAACTACAAAAATATGCAATTTTTATTTTTAGGACTAAAAGAATTTTTTTACAGACAAGAAGGTATAAAGATAAATTTTATTATTTTATTTACTAAAATTTTATAATTTTTGTAATTGAGAAAATGATTTCTCAAGGTGCCAAGGTCCTTTTCAAACAAACAGTGTCCCTCATCACCATATGTATTAATCTTACAATAAATTTGTGATTCCAAATGCAGCTGTATTTGGACCATGTAATGAAGGAGATGTCATCCATGGGAGTAGTGACAGAGATAATGACACTTGAGTTGAGTAACACACACCACAAAAGCACTAATCAAATGCCCTGAGAATACAGTCTTCCTTGCCATTTGCCACCCTACTGACTTGTAATTATATAAACGTGAGTAACCGACGACATTCCGTTTGATAATATTTTTTTGAAAAACTACATGTTCTGTATTGTTTTTGGCCACAAAACGGTTGTGAAAAACAATAAGGAACGGTCTGGACTCGTTCGAAAGCAAAACAAAACCGATTTCTATACACCGATCTTTGTCTAGCCAAACCAACCCTACCTGGTTGAGTAGCTCTGCATCTTGGATTGCATAAACCAGCACAGAAGGAAATGCAACCAACAGAGCTGAAAACAGGACCAAAAACAATGGATTGCAACCAGGGAAACAGGGGCATATGCATTGCTATCCAATATCATAGAGCTTGAATTCAGGGTATGAGTTATTAGGCTTTCTTTCAGACATTTTTTAAGGTAACCCAATCACCAAGCAAGTGTGGTTGCCAAACTCATAAGGTTGTTGCACTAAAAGGGTGTCTAAACACATTTATTCTGATTAAAAAGGTCCATCCACGTTCTTGGTTCCTTGAAAAGGATATTTTGAAGGAAAAAAATGGTACCTATTTCTCCATAATATATTGTTAAACTTAAGTGCATCTTCGTATATTCGAACTCACACATTTATTCGTAAAACTATGAACACTTCTTAATGAATATCAATTCATCCTTGTAGACAGATTGATATCCATTCAATAAAGATCATTCCTTTATTTATGAGCATGTGAGTTCCAATATGTAAAGATAATTTATAGGTGAAAATACGAGTCTTGTAAATCTTATATTATACTCTCATAAAGAAATTTGACGCGTTGAGTCAAATTATGACATGAAAACATACCCATGAAGTCCTCAACGTTGTTCATCCCGACATAATCTTAAATAACCCGTAAAAAGAACAACTTCGACTTATGTCTCTTGATGCAACCCAATGAATTGGATTGAGCTCTGACACTTATAAAACATTCTGGTCCTAATGTTTGAAACAATGTTGGTTGATTTGCATTTCAATATATATATGATGAAAATATGAAAACACATTCATATACCTAATTCAATAATATTGAAACCATGTGCTAGAAAAGCAAAAGGGAAAGAGAAAAAAACCAGAAAAGAAAGAAATGAATGCTCTTTCTTGTACCAAAAAGAATTATTAAACCTTTTTTTGAGTGAAAAACAGATAAAGAGAAGGTATTGTTATTGAGAGAATAAAACTGGGAAGAGCACATGCATGTAATCTAATTTTTTAAGTTGTCAAATCTTGCAAATTATATAATAATGTTAATTAGTATACCTGCTAACATACAACCAGAAAGATGATGATTGTAGTGATTGGTTGCGGTTCATCACTTTGGATTTATATTTAAAGGTTGTTTTGGCAAAAAAAATTCTGGAAACACAAGCATATGCATGGGGCTCCATTCGTCTTTGAAGGAGTGGAATATGTTAAGCAATGGCTTTTCTCAGCACATGGGGATGGGGGTGAATTTGCAATTATTAATCTTTGAGGGGTTTTGGTCAAAAAGGTCCCTATGCTTTCTGTCTTTAGCAGCTGTTGTGTTTGGCCTCTGTGTTCTTGCATGACATAAAGTCAGCAGGGAAGTTAAGACTTTGCCAATATTAATTAATTGTATTTTTAACATTGAATTTTATACAAAAATGAGATATCATCATGAAAGACTTTGACTTAATAGATTTCTGTATTCTAAATTTCAAACTTTAAAAAAATATGTTTGAAAAATGATCAAATTAGATTAAATGGACTAAATCCAAATTTACACATGGTAAAGACTAATAGAAGAATTTTACTGTATTTCAACTGTCATGCATGAGAATTTTTATGGAAGTGATAAATGCAGAAAGAACAAGAGGTGGAAGCCCCTAATGCTAGATTAGAACCCATCAAACTTGGTGGATCATATACTTTAGCATCCACCCAAAGATGGAAATCTAGTTTAGATTTAGAAAAGCTAGTTTTATCTGGAACACTTGAGCAATAATTTAATGCAGGGACTAACAAGGCTTGGTTGCTAAGCAAATTTGGTACAGCTTTAACTCTAATCTAATCAACTTCTGTTATAATAAAGCTTTTCGCATTTTGTTTTTAATTTTAAAGGTTAATTATATTTTTTACTTTAAGAGCAGCTTCCAAATCAACAATCAAACATAGAAGTAGACAGCATAACCACATCAATATCTCACTCACTCAACTTCATTGCATTAAAAGATCCCAACTTCCCTCTCCAGAGAATTAAAGGTCACAAATTTCTGCTCGTTTACTCTCTGTCTCCTTCAATGTGCTTTGTTTTTTGAAAATTTGTTTTACCAGTAAAAATTTGAAGTTTGAAAGCTGAAGAATTTGAAGTTTTGAGGTAAATATGGCTCAAAAAGAAAGAGTTGAAATCTGTTGCTGTATTTCTTTTCATATTCACTTTTGTTCATTGTGCTCTGCATTTGGAATTTGGGTTTAAAATAGTATTGATTGTTTCTTTCAGGTTAAATTTAGAAGAAGAAGAAGAAGAAGGGAAACAACAAAGTTGATATTTGCAGATGTTCCAAATCCAAATCTGGGGAAAATATCAAACATTCCTTGGAAAATAGCAATACCCTTCATTCCCAAGGTAAAAACTTCCTAATTCTAACTATCTTTGTTGTGATTTCGTTTTGTTTAATGATTATTCCAAAAAAGATTCTGTTTTTAAACAGTGTGGGAATCTGAAATCGACAGTCTGTAAGAGACCATCTTAGAACAGTCCAAAATCTTGAATTAACTAAAACTCAAATAAAATAGTCTCGCCGTATGATTGTTGACTTAAAGAATTATTATAGTCTGTGATAAAGGATACGATTTTTGTTTCCCTTTGGCCAATTATTTGTGTTTACATTGACGTTTCTGAATAAAGATTCCAGATAAAGACATGGGGAGGTTTTGTTTCTGGGTTGAGACAATTTACTGAAGAAAAAATGTTGGGTGGATTTAGCACCAATCCATGATTAGTTTGTTGATTGCCGGGTTGATGGTCCTTATACTAATAGAAGCTTCATTGTCGGACCTTGTGAAACTATGATGAGCCAAATTGACTGCAGAAGAATAAGTGTGGGGAGCTGAGATAAAGAAAAGAAGCACTCATTTTTGGAGAAGGAAGCTCGGAGATGGGGATGGACGGTGGAGATGAGCAAATGCAAGAGCCAGCAAGCTGTGGGGAGAGAATTTTCGTTTCAGTTAGAATGCGCCCTCTCAGTGAGAAGGAAATAGCTAGGCACGATGTATCAGACTGGGAATGCATCAATGATAACACTATCATATACCGGAACAGCCTTTCGGTTTCCGAGAGATCCATGTACCCAACTGCCTATACATTTGGTAAGAGTTCAGATTTCAGTTCATGCATAATTTGATTGCTTTCCTTAGTCACTCTTCACCTTGGGAAAAAATAACTTTCGAAAATGTATCTAATTTCCGGAAATAGCTGATTTCACCTGCATTAGATGCAGAAAGACTTCATTTTCCTTTGAATATGTTTTCATGGTAGAGTTTTGAAATTCCTTTCCTATATACAGCTTGATAAGGTGAATTGGGAGTTTGCTATTTACCAAGGCCTTGATTCTTGTTAGGAAAATTTATTGACATTTCATCATGTATGAAATTGACATCAGCTGTTTCTCATAGTCTTTTTTTATCCATTCTTTCCGATTCGTGGGTGTGCTGCTGATTTCAGACAGAGTTTTCAGCTCTGATTGCCCAAACCAGCAAGTGTATGAAGCTGGAGCAAAGGAAGTTGCTCTTTCAGTTGTCAGTGGTATAAACTGTGAGTGCATCTTATTCTTTTCCTTTATAAGGCTCTATTCTGACTCCCCATAGCTTCATGATCTCCATTTTCAATTCTTAACATAAAACTATTTTTCAGCAAGTGTTTTTGCTTACGGACAAACAAGCAGCGGAAAGACGTATACAATGACTGGAATCACCGAGTATGCCATTACAGATATTTATGACTACATACAAAGGGTAATGGAGATGCAACAATTTTGTGGTTATACTATTCCATTGTATTCCACTTTGGCTAAAAGCATACTGTATTTTTCTGTAGCATAAAGAAAGAGAGTTTATCCTGAAGTTCTCGGCTATGGAGATTTACAATGAATCCGTCAGAGACCTCCTTAGTGCAGACAGTACTCCCCTTAGGCTTCTAGATGATCCAGAAGTGAGTTACAACGTTACATGGTTTGTTTATTAGGAAGAAGTTATCTTATGGACTATCTCACTAACCGATAGCTGATTAAATAGAGAGGGACAGTTGTTGAGAAGCTCACAGAAGAAACACTGCGGGACTGGAACCATTTTAAAGAGCTTCTATTGGTGTGTGAAGGTAACAAATGGTCTCAACAAGTCTCCCTTTAACTAGCTCATGACTGTGTATTTAAGCATGTGTTGGTGCTTATTGGCAGCTCAAAGACAAATAGGAGAGACTTCTCTGAATGAAGCAAGCTCTAGATCCCATCAAATTTTGAAAGTGGTATGTTTTCTGTTCCATGGCAACACTTTTCAGTACCGTTCAATTGTAAATGATATGATATTATATTTTACTTTTTCTGTTTCATTGCTGTGCCTATGTCACTCATCAGACGATTGAAAGTTCTGCACGGGAATTTTTAGGCAATGGCAAATCAAGTACCCTTGCAGCCACTGTGGTAAGAAACAATATATGCTTTTCAGTCAGATTTTATTGTACAATAGATATAGGAAAAAGAAACTGATGATTTCATCCTTCTTTTCTCCAGAACTTTGTTGATCTCGCCGGAAGTGAGCGCGCATCTCAGACATTATCCGCTGGTGCTAGGTTGAAAGAAGGTTGCCATATAAACAGAAGCTTATTAACACTTGGAACTGTTATCCGTAAGCTGAGGTTAGCTTCTTAATTAAGTCTTGTTCTAATGTTTGTAGCACTTTGAGAATCTTTTTCTTTTTTGCAATGAAAATCCCTTCAGTATTGTGACAATAGTAACATCTAGTACCATAAAATTTACAAAAAATACTTATCATGTGCTTCTTTTTTTTTTATTTCTTTTTCCCTTTGCATGCATGTCCCGATGTTTATGAACTTGGATTCTGATTCACTTTTACTTAGAATTACCCTCCTTGATGCTTATATTAGACCTTGAGCCTCAAGCATAAAGCAGTGATTATAATTCATAACCACATCTTATAAATTTATATCAACTGCAGCAAGGGAAGAAATGGGCACATTCCTTTCAGAGATTCAAAGCTGACCCGCATACTTCAGTCTTCCCTTGGAGGCAATGCTAGAACTGCTATCATTTGTACCCTTAGTCCAGCACGAACTCATGTTGAACAATCGAGAAACACCCTCTTGTTTGCAAGTTGTGCTAAAGAAGTGACTACCAATGCACAAGTCAACGTGGTTGTGTCTGATAAAGCATTAGTGAAACAATTGCAAAGAGAATTGGCTAGACTAGAGAACGAGCTGAGAAATGCACAAACTTTTGTTTCCTCTGATTCTGCTGAATTGCTGAGAGAGAAAGACCTTGAGATCGAAAAGGTTCGATTTGCATTGCACCTCTTACTCTTGCATCACTCATTGAGTAATTTTAGAATGGCTGGTGGATATTAACTACAAAAATAGTTGTTAACCACCAAGCTTTTGAGTTGATCATTCTTTCAAGAATTTAAATACAATATTGTCAAGTTCTTTGCTTAATCCATGAATTATTTTATTTTCCTACATGCTTCATGCAGCTGAGGAAAGAGATAAACACACTGATACAGCAAAGAGAACTTGCTAGGTCTGAGGTTGAGGAACTGCGACAATCGGTGAAGGATGAAAGTCCTGTAGACGAAAAAACAGTGAAGATATGGGTATGTCTAAATAATTGAATCATTTGATGCCTCTTTTAAGTTCACTTCACCATCCAAAGTTTAACTCGGATGTCTTCTCCTTCACCAGGCAGCTCCAGATCAGTACCCCAACCTGCGAGTGCAAAATTCATGGGACTTTGAACATCCAAACATTGTTACACCTCTTATGGATGTCGGTGATAGGTCCTTCACCCCTTCGGATAGGCAAAGCTGCAGTTCTGAAGAGAGCTTCCTCCAGCTTCCTGACTTCAAACTGAATATGCCACATCCCAGTTCCTCCCCACATCTGTCACCTAAAATTCCTAATTTTGTTGGAAATAATCTGAGACAGGACGAAAATGGTGAACTTGATGAAAATTCAGAGGCACCCTGCAAAGAAGTTCGTTGCATTGACTCGGGAAGGTCAAGTATGAATCAATATTCAGACTCTATTTTGTCAGAATCTAGCCCAAAGAACTATAAAAATTATAATATGTCTTCTCCAAGAGAAAACACGGATATTTCAGGATTGATGGATATTGGCAATGAAGATGGATCAAAGCGAGAATCTGTGTCATTCCACTTGAAAAACAGTAGCAACCATCCAGATATTGCTTTTTCATCTCCTGAAAAACCATATTTATGGGAGCTAAAAGAAGAAATATCTAGCCGTAGAAGCTGGAAATTAACTAGGAGTATAAGTTGTAAAGCGAGTCTGATGACCGCTTTGACCTCAGAATGGATTGAAAGGCTAGAAAATGATGAGAACACACCTCCCATGGAGAATGAGAAAGATTTCCCTGGAAGACCAGATAGCTTCCGGAAAAAACTTTCTGCATTGAAGTATGATCTTCCGAAAGAGGGGTTGTCTAGAAATGGATCTCAAAGTTCTTCAACAACTGCTACTGAATATGAGCTTAACGTCCCGATGGCAAAAAATGAATCTCAAAGTTCTTTGATAAGTGCTGCTGAAGTTGAGCATACAGCTCCGGATGTCCCAACTCCAGAAGATCAGAATAATACTGTTTTCTCTGCTTCAATGGGATCAGGAACAGAAGAAATGTCTAAGAAGAAACTTGCTGATCATGCAGTGAGTTTTAGTTACATGATCGAAACAGGAGATCCATGCTGAATTTGCCATTGTTTATATGCTTTAGAATTGCCTTCTGAATATGATATTGTTCATGCATGACAGGTTCAGGTCAGAGAACCCATTGTACATGTTAAGGATGTTAAAGACGTTGGCTTGGACCCTATACCAGATAATTGTGGAAGTCCTTCGGTATGGCCTTCGGAATTTAAGAGGCTTCAAAGAGAGATCATTGAACTCTGGCATGCTTGCAATGTGTCATTGGTCCACAGGACCTACTTCTTTCTGCTATTTAAGGGAGATCCAAAAGATTATATATACATGGAGGTCGAACATAGGAGGCTATCATTTCTTGAGAGTGTATCATCCAATGGTAATCAGATGGTGGAAAACGGACACGTTCTTAACCCTGCTTCAAGGTATATATGATTTATTCTCATTAGCTTTTGGAACATTGGTGATAAATACCCTTTTTTTTTATCAAAAGCAACTTAGTTATCTCTATGAATATGTTGTAACCAGTGAGAAGGATCTACGACGTGAAAGGCATATGTTGAGTCAGCAGATGCGCAAGAGACTCTCCGCTCAAGAACGAGACAATCTCTTCCTTAAATGGGGCATCGGGTTGAACACGAAACACAGGAGGTTGCAGTTGGCTTACGGCTTGTGGACCGACTGTAAAGACATGGATCACATTGCTGAGAGTGCTGCCGTTGTTGCAAAGCTGGTTGGCTTTGTAGACCCAGAGAAGACTTTTAAGGAAATGTTTGGTCTCAACTTTACATCCGGACAACAATCAAACAAGAGACACTATAGTTTGAAACGTATTGTATTGTCTTTCTTATAGTAGAGGTGTTACATAAGATAGTTTTCATACAAAAACTTATCCTGTTTGATAATCTCTACTGATTTCTCACATTAAGAGTGATTTCTAGAGATTTGCCGGTGGAGTACAGGTAGAGCGCCATTGAAGACTGTAGCCAACTCTACTTATATGTTACTGTTTACAGACTTTGATTTTGGATTTTCTGAGTCTGGTGTTAGTATAATGCAAGAGTTTGTAAATCATATCAAATTGGTTCAAGGTTTCATCAAAGATTATGCTTTCTTTTTCGTTATTTTACGAAAGGTGTCACGATATGGAGATACGAGAATACACTGAAAATTCGAACCTAGACATACTGGATGCCACTTTTTAAGAGTGAAATATGAATCGGA
Organism: Abelmoschus esculentus; assembly: GCA_035048815.1. Lineage (NCBI taxonomy): Eukaryota > Viridiplantae > Streptophyta > Magnoliopsida > Malvales > Malvaceae > Abelmoschus > Abelmoschus esculentus. The sequence goes on from JAUCBN010000034.1 coordinate 15,906,449, forward strand.
CTATAACCCGAATTTGATTATTTTGATTGTTAATACATCTGAGTATGAACTTTGAAGCAAGATTCCCATACTGTACATATTATGGATGAGAATCAGAATTTTAATACATTCTAACATGATCAGTTTCAAAGTAGCAATCAAGCAATGGTAAAAAAAATGGAATACTGTCTGGAATTTTTACATACAAATCTTCATTAGGTGCGGCCGTTGATCTACCACTGCAAAATTTATTGGATTAAGGCCTTAATCAGCCAGCTTTAAGTAGAGTTGGCTACAGCCTTCAATGTCTCTGTACCTGTACTCCACCGGCAAATCTCTTCAAATCATAACTCCATAGGAAGTAAAAAACCAAGTCATTTATTCAGCTGCATCCGGTACACCTGCCACCTGAAATTGCACCAACAACTTCAATATGGCCGTCTCGATTTGATTCCGGTTGGTTGAGCAAAGTAAACCAACAAGTGTATATGGTAGAGATCAGTAAGAGTCTATAAACGAATATGTATTTCGGTGTATATACGATTAAGTATTGATTTAGTGACACCAATAACATTAATAATACATATTCTTAAAGGTTATAAGTTTGAGTAGATTTAAATACATAATATCAGACTCAAATACATATTAACATTAGATTAATGTATAATGATAATATAGTAGGATGCAATACGGCATAATCTATCATAGTGGTGAGAATTTTTTTAATTAAAGTTTGGTTTTCTACCCAATTCCTTGTAGGGTCACCATTGGCAAAAGCACATCATAAGTCTATCTTGGCTTGGCACATAAAGTTTTATAAATACTATTATTTAGGCTTTTAAACTAGATCCCTCCATAAATCAATTCCAATTTGTCACTAAAAACAGGTTAAAAATCCTTTACCTCTTTATTATATCTTTATTTATATCTCCTGTTAAAAAATTCCAAAAAATTGGATTTTAAACTATAACTCTTATTTTTATATCCTAAACCCTAAATCCTACACTATAAAAAATATATCATACCCCTAATTCCCTAAACCCTAACTACAACCCCTAACCTAAAACCCTAAATCCTACCCCTAAACCCTCTAATTTAAAGCGAAAGCATGAATGAAGGCAAGAAAAAGAGATAAACGAAGTATGAGTTGCTTTTTACGTTATTTAGTCAAAAACGAAAGACCGACATGTAAAATTAAGTTCGATTAACTGTTAATAAATTATTTTAGTTAACCAAATCAATTATAATAAAAGTCGATAGAGAATTAAACGATCCATTAAAACCAGTAAATTATAAAATATTTGAATTGATTAGCCTTTTGTTTGGTGGGTAGGGTTTACATCTTGCTCCTTTTTTAGGCTTTTTCTCCATTCCTTACTCCTGTTGAAAAGAATGCGTGATGGCAATCTTCTTTTCCCTACAAACCCAGTCTCATCTTCATGTTTGAATCAAATAGTGAAGTAAAGTTCGAAAAAGTTACACTAAAAACTGAAATTTGGGAGAAAAGATAACCAAAATGTCAAAAGTGGAGGGAAATGAAATCACGGAGATACAGAGTTTAAAAGAATTTAAAGTAATGTTATAAAAATTAAACTAAAACTTGAATCGATTAGATTATTGATTTTGTTCTATTTTTTATAAATATTTTGACGTGATTATATAATATTTATTCTTTAATTTTAAAAATATAAATAATATTATTATTTATTATTTTAGTCACTTAATAAGTTCGGTTTTAATATTTTTCAATGGAGTCACTCGTCTTGAAAGTCGAATAATGAAATAATAAAATACTATTAAAAAAACTAGTAAAAGAGAAGTGACAATGGTTTGTATTTTTATTGTGCTTGTTTTGGTTTTATTATTTTAAGACGGTGGATTTAGGGTTAGGTTTAATGTTGGGAGTTGTGGTTAAAGTTTAATGAATTAGGGGTATGATATATTTTTTAAGTCATAAGATTTAGAATATAAAATTAGAGTTAGGGTTTAGAATTTAATATTTATGTATTTTTTAAGATAAAATATAGAAAGAAATACAATAAAAAGGTATAAATTTTTTGTTTGTAAAAAAATAAAAAAAGGGTACAAATAGGCTGACCTTTTATTATATTTCATTTAGTGTTCTTAATTTAAAATAATAAATTAAAAATTAAATGTTATAAATAGAATTTAAAAAATTAAAAGTAAAATAATTTTTTATGACGTGTGATTTAAAATATAAAAATTATATTTATAATTTAATTTTTAAATTTTTTTTAATGAGACCACGTAATAATAGAATATCATATCTTTGTTCCGGAAAGATTACATCAGGGGAAAGATACGATCACGCAGGGCTCGATGATTCTGCCCAGTGCCCACATCATATCATAATTATCATATGAGGTTAAAAGGGGCAGCCAACCCCGCCCTTTTCCTCTGCCCCACCACTCCACGTTTCAAGACAGAGATCATCAAAAGATTCAAAACCTCAACACTCTGTTGTTTTCATGGCGAAACCAACAGTTTTTCTACTGTAACAAATGCTTCTTCCTCTGTTTTATCATAAGCTGTGACACCCTTTGCTCAAAGAGACTCCATTTTTGTTGCCAAAGGATCAAACTTTGTTGTTGTTAATGTTAATCAAATGACTAAAGGTTTCATCTTTTTCCTTTCTTTGCTTCTTTGCTTACCATTTTTATCACCGGCCGAGACAGACCAAGCTGAGATCCAAGCATTGACGTCTTTCAAGCTTAATCTTAATGACCCACTTGGAGCTTTAAACGGATGGGATCCATCAACACCTGCTGCTCCTTGCGACTGGCGGGGAGTTGCTTGTTCCAACCAACGAGTCACCGAGCTACTTCTACCTGAACTCCAACTCGGTGGTCGACTCTCTGATCGTCTCTTTGAACTCATGTTCCTTACCAAGCTCAGCCTCCGTTCCAACGCATTCAATGGCAGCGTACCTTCCCGTCTTTCACAATGCAAGAGTCTAAGAGTTGTTTTCTTGCAGTCCAACTCATTCTCCGGGATAATACCATCTGAGATAAGTAATCTCACTGAGTTGGTCACTTTAAATTTAGCTCAGAACCAGTTCTCCGGCCAAATACCAATAGATCTCCCACGAAATATCCAGTACCTCGATCTTTCTGCGAACTCGTTTTCGGGTTCGATTCCCAGGAGCATTGCTGATTTGTCGCGGCTGCAAGTCCTTAATCTTTCGTATAACCAGTTCTCTGGTGAGATTCCCACTAGTATTGGTGAGCTTCAACTGCTTCAGTATCTATGGCTTGATTATAATCTTTTGGAAGGGACTTTACCTTCGGCTTTAGCCAACTGCACTTCACTGATTCATTTTAGTGCCGAGGCCAATGCGCTTGGTGGGGTTATCCCAGCAGCCATTGGAGCTCTTCCTAAACTTCAAGTTGTTTCGCTTGCTCATAACAATCTTTCCGGAACGGTTCCGGTTTCGTTGTTCTGTAATGTTTCTGTCTATCTGCCTTCCATTCGGATTCTTCAGTTGGGATTTAATGCATTCACGAATGTTGCTGGTCCTGAGTCAGGGAAATGCTATAGTGTTTTACAGGCTTTGGATGTTTCCGAGAATGAGATTGATGGAACTTTTCCTTTATGGTTAACGCGTTTAACATCGTTAACAATGTTGGATATTTCTGGGAATTTTTTGTCAGGTGAGATTCCAGTTGAAATAGGAAACTTGCCTAGATTGGAGGAGCTGAAACTGGCTAACAATTCATTAACTGGGGTTGTTCCTATTGAGATTAAACAATGTGGTTCGTTACATGTTCTTGATCTTGAAGGAAATCAACTTTCCGGTGAAATTCCTGGTTTTTTAGGTGGCATGACTGGTTTAAAAGTGCTCTCTCTTGCGGGTAATTTATTTTACGGTTCGATTCCAGGGAGTTTTAGGAATCTTACTCAGCTTGAAACCTTGAATCTGGGACATAACAACTTAAGTGGAAGCATAGCAGAGGAGATAATGAGGTTGAGCAATTTGAGTACGTTGGACTTGAGTGGAAACAAGTTTTCCGGTGAGATTCCGGAAAGTATCGGGATGTTGAGTCAGGTTGCAGTTCTGAATCTGAGTGCTAACCAGTTTACCGGGAAGATACCAGGAAGTTTGGGCAATTTGTTCAAGCTAACTACTCTTGATTTAAGCAAGCAGAACCTCTCTGGTGAGTTGCCATTTGAGCTTTCAGGTTTACCTAATCTGCAAGTCATTGCATTGCAGGAAAATATGTTATCTGGGGATGTTCCCGAAGGTTTTAGTAGCTTGATGAGCTTGCAATATGTGAATCTTAGTTCCAATTCATTTTCTGGTCAATTACCAGAAACTTTTGGATTTCTTCGTTCACTGGTTGTTCTTTCATTGTCTAATAATCACATAACTGGGGTGATCCCACCTGAGCTTGGAAACTGCACTGAGCTTGAAGTTCTCGAGCTCAGATCAAATTCTTTGACAGGTCGAATTCCCGCTGATCTCTCTCGCCTTTCTAGGTTGAATGTGCTAGATTTGGGTGGTAACAACTTAACTGGAGAAATCCCAATGGAATTCTCCAAATGCTTATCAATGACAGCTTTGTTACTAGATGGTAATCAGCTATCCGGAAGCATACCGGATTCTCTGTCCCAGCTATCGAATCTTATGATGCTGGATCTTTCTTCAAATAACTTGAGTGGAGAGATTCCTTCTAGTCTCGGTCTTATATCTGGATTGGTCTACTTAAATGTCTCGAGAAATGACCTAGTAGGAGAGATTCCAGTTGCTCTAGGCTCTAGATTCAACAACGCATCAGCATTTGCGGAGAATCAAGAGCTATGTGGAAGGCCATTGCATCGAAAGTGTGAGGATGTAGCCGAAAAGAACAGGAGGAAACAATTGATTCTTTTGATGGTTGTGGTAGCATGTGCTGCTTGTTTCTTGTCTTCATGTTGTTTCTTCTATGTCTTTAGCCTGTTCAGATGGCGAAAGAAGCTCAGAGAAGTTGCTGGGGACAAGAAACATAGCCCTCCGAGGGATAGTTCGGGAGCAAGTGGTGGCCATAGTAGCTCGGAAAATGGAGGCCCAAAGCTTGTTATGTTCAATGACAAGATCACTGTAGCAGAAACAATCGAAGCAACTAGGCAATTTGCTGAAGAGAATGTGCTTAGCAGAACACGGTTTGGGTTAGTTTTCAAGGGTTGTTACAATGACGGAATGGTGCTCTCTATCCGCCGTCTACCAGATGGATCACTTGCTGAGAACATATTTAGGAAAGAAGCTGAATTTGTAGGCAAAGTGAAGCACCGGAACTTAACGGTTCTTCGAGGCTTTTATGCAGGACCACCGGACTTAAGGCTACTAGTATACGATTACATGCCTAACGGCAATCTGGCAACACTCCTCCAAGAAGCATCCCACCAAGATGGTCATGTCCTAAATTGGCCGATGCGCCACCTAATTGCGCTAGGCATAGCCCGTGGTTTAGCCTTTCTACACACATCCAACATTGTTCATGGAGATGTGAAGCCCCAAAACGTCCTATTCGACGCTGATTTTGAAGCGCATTTGTCGGATTTCGGCTTGGAACAACTCATGATCGCAACCCCATCAGATGCTTCCACTTCAGCATCGGTTGGAACATTGGGTTATGTATCCCCAGAAGCAGTTCTAACAGGGGAAATCACCAAAGAGTCCGATGTTTACAGCTTCGGCATCGTCCTACTTGAACTACTCACTGGAAAGAGACCGGTTATGTTCACACAAGATGAAGACATTGTGAAATGGGTGAAGAAACAGCTTCAAAGAGGCCAGATCACTGAACTTTTAGAACCAGGGTTACTTGAGTTTGACCCTGAATCATCAGAATGGGAAGAGTTTCTCCTAGGAGTCAAAGTTGGGTTACTTTGCACAGCCCCAGATCCTCTCGATCGACCAACCATGCCCGATATCGTGTTCATGCTCGAAGGCTGTCGTGTCAGCCCTGATATTCCCTCGTCTCAACCTTCACCAGCATAAACAACACCATATCCGAAGCTTTTTTTTTTTTACTTTTCCTGTCTCATGAAAAAATTTAACCAGCTTTTCTGGTTTCAGAAAGAAAATGTTCAACAGTAGGGTGAGAATTTTTTGTTAATTCCTCTTGTTCTTGTACTCCATTTCAAGTTTGTTACTTTTTGTTCTTTTTACAACACTTGTGATCTATTGCGAGAGTGGGAGTCCGTGAAACTAACATGGACAAAACTCAAAAGCTCGGTTTCAAAGATGTCCGAGAGCAGACAACAACCGATGGGATCCACATGGGGGTGTTTCGCACCAAATGTGAAACTATTGGGAATGGTGTACCCTGGATTCTTCACGTTGAACAATGAAAAACTATAGACGTTCAAATTGAAGACCCCGAGATGTACTGTCTACACGTGCAAGAAAAATATTAGTAATTTAAAAGACAAAGCTGTTTTTAAACTGTAAATTGAATTCGGAGGAAACAGATGCTGTCTCCAGACTGCAGTGAACGTTAAGGCTTCTCTTCTCTATAGTTTAATACAGTTCAGTTTTTTTCCCCACATGTATAATTTCATGTTCTTTTTGTTCATCGTGTAAATCTCAAAATCTTGAAGAGCTGACATGCATTAAACACATCACGTTTAACGATCTATCATAATATATAAAATTAGCATATCTAGTGTTATTACTGCCGGCCAGTCAGCAGTTTCATTGAGAATTGCTGCAAAAAATATATTTCAAGTGGGGAATTGCAACAATTAATTAGCCAAATACAACTTTAACAATGTGAGGCATTGCCAACCCACAAACTAAATTCGTTCCCCCAAGCAACCCTTGACTGGCCAAAACCTAAAATTTAAATATAACTTATCATTGCGGAGCAGAATTGAACCTTGATAAGAGTAAAAATATTATATTTAAAAAATATAAAAATTTATTAAGTATTTAAACTCAAAATATACGACTTATGAGAGTATGGGACAAATTCATTGGATGTTGTTCAGTTTTGAAGGTTAAACTTCGGGGTGTTTATATTGGTTTACGATATGCATGGACACTCAATTATCATAATATAGTGTTGGAATTGGATAGCATGAGTGCTCTGAAGTGTCTTCGATTGGACTCGGTGAATAGTGTACACTCATCTTTGAATGGTCATCTTGCTGAATTACGAAAACGTGATTGGATAGTCCGTATAGTTCATGTTGATCGAGATGGTAATCGGGTTGTGGATGGTTTAGCAAAGTTGTGTTCATCGGATTCTTTGCAGATTCATTATTTTGCGCAACCTCCTAATGATATTGTTCCATTAATTCAACAAGATGTAATCTTGGATGTAACCTAGTGTAGAACCCGAATTTCGTCCGAGGGCCTACGTAAATATAATTAAATAAATAGATAAGTAGATAATAACAAAATAATAATAATAATAAAGATAAATAAAAAATAAAATAATGAAAGTGGTGCGGTTAATAGCGGTTTGGGGAAGTTGTTTTTCGGTTTTTCATTTTGCCTTTATCATTTAACGTTTTGCAGATCATGTGGGAGGTCATTCGGTTAGAAGGAAAAAGAGGAGAAAAGGGGGAGAAAACGGAAACAGAGGGTTCCATTCGGTTTTTACAGAGGACAAGGGAGATGGCTTGGTCTGGATCGGCTGCTCATGAAAAATAAGGGGAGATCCCGAGGATTCCATGAAATTCATTTTTTAAGAGTTGTGTAATTGATGAGCAAACTCATGGTTCTTGCACTCGGTGTTGCAGGTGTGTTACTTATCTTCATGTGACGTGCGCATCAAGAGCATGGAGTTGCGTTGCTTTGAGAGAAATGGGCAACAAATGGAGGGAGTTACAGAAACAAGAAAATGAGAGGAGATATGGGGGCTCGGTTGTTGGGGATCATCAACATTGAGGGAGATCCATCTTCTCCATGACCAAAAGTACAGAGCATGGATGGAGTAAAGCAGTCCACGTGGAGGACTTCATGCATTCGACAGTTTCTAGAGAGAAAGGAAGGTTCAGGGGCTAGTGGACCCACGATCAAACAAAACAGAGAGCAAAGTGGAAGGAAACGGAAGGAGAACAGTGTGCAATGGAAGCAGTCGGCAGAAACAACAAAGAGGAAGGAATGGTGGCTATCATGGGTAATGATGGGGCTCATGATTGTTGCAATCATGAATGGAAATGATGGCAATGATGATGCTATCATTATTGAAACAATGATTGGAGAATGATGATAGCAATCATTGATTGGAACAATGATGGAAACATGATGATGCAATGATAGAAGGATGGAAACATGACGATGCAATGATAATGGAAACGTGATGATTATAGCAAGATTGAAAGGTTTTTACATTTCAAGGTGTTGTTTTCAACCATGGAATCGGTGGCAAAGGAGAACGGAAAAGGAGAGGGTATTGCACAGAATCTGCTCACTCTTGACGGATCCAAATACCGATGATCCTTTGGTGCCAACTGCTCGGAACTAGACCCAGCATGCATGAAGAAGCTGCTTTAAACCAGACGGGCCACCAACAAATGGTGTAGATTTGGTACGAGGTTATTCCGTAAATAAACCGAAGAAGATGGAAACTTCGGACACCAAAGCTATAACAATTAAGATCGAATGTTCCATGTAAGCTTCTGTTCTTTGAAAATTTATTTAGACCTTTGTCTTTTAATTGGTTATTTTATTTAATTGTTTTATTTACATGTTTGTTTGCGTGATTTAAAATTCATATAGTATAATTGTTTAGGATTATATCAAATTTATATTTAGCTAATTAAAATTAGAGCCTTTTAGGATTAGTTACTTTAATTGAATAATTAACTAAATAGGGAGATAATTTAGTAACGATGACGTTCTAATCATGTATCTCGGATACACTAAGTGGTTAGTGTTTTGACATAACATTATGTTGGCCAATAGTGTACTTTGGTATCGTATTCGGCGCGTCATCGAAACGTAGAAATGGCAAATAATTTAGGGTTAGAATTTAATAAATTTAATTAGGCAAACTAGAAGCACTAATAGTATTATTAATTTTGTTTGGTGTCGAAATGGTAGTGTCCGTGCATTCGGATGTTATCATAATACACCCGGTGAAATTAATAATTTAATAGGATTTTAATTATTTAATTAATGGAGCTTTATAGGTTAGAACTTAAAATGAACCAGATAATAAACCGATCATGCATTTAAAACCTTTTTGGGTCATAATCTATATTTCTTTAAATACGAGTTAAGGTTTCCTATTATAGAACGTCTTTCTCAAAGCTCGTATTTAAAAGAAATGTACCTTTTTACTTAAAAGGATATTCTTATTCGAGCGATATTTATTTGACAATAACGGATTAAATTAATATCATTATTCGAAATGTCAAAATGCCACGTGTAATTAATAAGGTACCGATTTCGGGCGCTTGTAAGGGTCGTCCTTACACGTAACCGACTCCCGAACCCAAATGTTTTAAAAATGAATCTCTGGTTTATTTTATGGTGTCTGGCCTACCAAAGTGGCCGGTGGCGACTCCAAGTCATTTTCAAAATTAAGAATACACGTTTTTAACACGACTTCGATTCTCATGATTTATGATTAAAAGCGGTAAAACTCGATTTTCCAAAATTAACTCGCCAGACCATTTTTCACACTTTCGGTTTTAAAATGGTCGCGACAGCTTGGCGACTCCGCTGGGGACATTTTTTTGAGAGTCAGGCCTAATAATACTTACACGTGGCATTTTAGTATTTTAAATATAGATATTAATCTAATTCATTATTGTCAAATGAATATCGTTCGGATAAGGATAGTATTTTCATTTTGTGTGATATATCTGTCTTTCATGCATCAACTCTCGACCCGAGCTTTTACCCTTGAGTGGGAGTTAGATATTGTCCGACGTGATGCTATCCAGCTCCGAGTTTCGGATTTTTATCTGCTTTCGGTATACTAACCTTACGCGTCGTGAGGTCTTCACCTCCGTTGTAAGGGACCTATACTACCGAATCGATGTCTTATCGCCGTAGTAGATGGTAACGACAGTTCGGGAACCTAGAATCTAGACCAAAATCCACATGTGTAGAGTAGAAACCTACCCCTATTAGAGCCAGACAGGGACCATAAGATAAGGCGGTATGCTGCTGAAATGCCGCCGAAATTAGGATTTCTCTGTTTAACTGCTCTCTGGTTATTTTGTACAACATAATATGCTCTCTGGTTATTTTCATGCGACATAAATTGTTTTCTGGTTATTTTTCGCAAGTTAATTTATTTTTGTTCAGATTATTATTTCACCATACTAACACTTTTTTGGTGGTGTGTGAGTGAGTTCATATAGCATGCATTAGAGGTATCGATTAGAGAGCTAGTTGTATAAACAATAGTCATAAATTAAAGGGTTTGATATACAAGTGGAAGACAATATGTCGGGGTAGATCATATTCGAGAAGACTCAGTACAAGATCAGAGTTAGTGTTTGGAGAGATCAAGTATCAGTAATATAAGGATATTTCAGAAGACTTCAAGAACAGTACATGTTTGCTAAAATCAAGGGTAATTTAAGAATTTTTAGATAGTAACACGAAGGGTCATTCTCAGTGAAGTGTCTTAGTTGCTGTTAGGAGAATGGTTACAACATCAACAATAAGAGGATATGAGGTTTTGCTACACCGTTCCAGTAGGTGAAAAGAATTAGATTTATATTGGGTTTAGCATTCGTTCGAGCCTTAAATCGGGTACTGGGGCAAGTGTAGATATAAGTGAGGCATGATGATTAGAAGGCAAAGATAGTCAGAAAATGGATATTTGGCGGATTAACTAGGGGCATCCCAAGGTTAGTGTTGACGAAAGAGAACTCGAAGATAAAAAGGGATTATGAGATCAGGATCAAGGTTCAACTGTCATGAACGACAGAAATTATCAAAGAGAAAGCCAGAAGAACTACACGACATGTAGAATATCAGTTTGCAAGTTTTGAACCAACGCTTAAAGTGAAGGACTACACGATATAGTTACCCAGATGATGCAAAGATAGAATTGAGGACCAACTTCGGAACCAAGTACGAGAAAAATCAGGTATACACGGATTTTGCCTGATAAAGTGGAAGACTCGTCAACAGATTTTCATTGACATACCAGTACAGTTGTCGAACCAGACTGAACGAGGTAATCAACCAAGAAGCTCGAGCCAGCTATCATCTATTAACAAATTGGCTTCCCCTTGTATTCGATCTTTTAGTTAGACGAGTGTTGTCTAATGACTAACTCTTGAAATCGATATCTCTTGCATTCATGCATTGTAGAGTAGATTTATATTTAAGTTGTTTTACACAATTTTGTTAACATATTTTGTTCATAATACAATTTCATTATTTTGACATGTTGACATCTTCATATTACTGCATTCATACATATGTTTATTTCATGTTTTATATCATTATCATTTATCAGCATTGCATTTTGAGGGGCATGAATGTGTTAGAAATTTCAGAAAGTTATTGAAGACCATTTGGGTAACATGGAAAATATCAGTCGGTCTCAAAATCAGACATCAGTTTTCACATTGCCTGGAGTCTAGGAGATTGAGAAAGAAAGACATCCAGATGAAATGCAGATACGAGAGATTGATATGGAAATTTATCTTATACAAGGGTTCAATTTGAAAGGTTTTCTTAAAAAACACAAAAGAAAAAAGAAAAGAAAAATGCAAAAAGAAGTCAAAAAGAGAAAAGACGATCAAGTTCAATTCAAAATAGTTGGGGCATCTACAGAAAGTTCAGAAAGTTCAGAAGACCAGATTTTGTGCTATGGAAGCAACAATAAAATGTTCAACCATGATGTCGATAAATTGAGAAGACTTTTGGCATTTGTTCACCCTAAACAATGTAAGTGGGGCAAATTTTGTCAAGTCATGAAATTATTAGTGCCATTCTGAAGATGAAAGCCAAGAAGTTCATACCAAACAAAGAGCAGCCAAAAGAGAAGTTACATTGATGCTTCAAAACCTGAGAATTCAGCATTGAGACAGAAACAGAAAAAAGAAAGTCGATGGTAAAAATGGGGTGGTTGAAATTCACTCCAGTTTCCTTTGATGAATGGTAAACAATTGAATCACAGGGGATTCGTCTGCATTTTTGGGATCATTACGGAGTAATACCCTGAATCATCCCAATTGCTTTTGCCCGTGAGCATTGGGGGTTCTTTGCAAGGGAAGTTATTTCAATTTATTTGCTCATGATGCTTGTTTCATATATATTTTTCTCAAGTGGCAAACATTCATATTCTTTGACTCTTTAATTCTTTGATTCTTTAATTCATTAATCATTTGATTATTTGTTATGGGTTATTTTTTTATCACCCATACACATATGTATATATGTCATCATTGATTTCCTTCTTTCATTTTATGTTCTTTGATTCTTTGTTATGGGTTAATTTTTGATCACCCATACATTTATATATATATGTATATCATCATTAACATCATTTTTTTAGGTATTGAATATCAATTGCAGAATTACTCTAAAATCAAATTCAGAGATCAACTTTAATAATGTGACTCGTTTCTACTTTATTTAGGCCAAAAGGAGAACATTAATGAGTGTTCAGGAATCACGGGAAAATCCCAAAGAAATTTTGAGTGAATTTCCTCTCAAGCATTGTTAATTAAAGTCTTTGAATGAAGTGATAACCCAAAACATCGTCCAACTAAAGTCTGCTTTTCTTCAACAATATCCAAGTATGGGATGATATTTGGCGTTCCTTGATCTCCCTTCTCAAAGAAAGAAAATAAGAAAAATATCCTTTGTTGTCTCATTTTAGCCTGATGTTATTTTTCTTTCGATACCACCCAAACCAAGGATCACCCATACACTGGGGGCAAAAGAGCATGAAAATTTATTCGGAAATGAAATATATTTGGTTGTGATGCCTTGTGAACTAGGGGCAAAAATATGAGTAAAATGCGAAACCAAGAAAAATAAGATGAGTGAAGAGGAATATTTTGAATCAACACAGAAAAATGAAAAAGTAGAGAGTAAAAGTTCGTTTCTGAAGAGTAAAGTTCAAACTGTTGACATTAAAGTTGAAGCATTCGATAAAAGAAAAATGAATAGAAAGTTTTGTAAGATATTTTGAAGAGATGAACCACCGACAAAAGAAGTGGTGAAAAGGAAATGACCTCTAGGGTGAAAACCTAAAAAGGGCAGTCTAGAGCGATCCGTAAAGAGAAAAGAAAAGTATTTCATCAGAGCATATTCAGTTCAATGTAACAATGATCCTTGGTTTTATTACCCTTAAATAATTATTTGAGCCTATATATCCTTTCTTTGGTAGCCATGAACCATAAACTATATTACGAGCCACAAAAGACCATTTTGACCATATACGAGTATTGGAACAAGGAGAGTTAGTCTTCAGAATATATCCCGCTTATCAGGGTTAACCTTCCTTCAAGGATTTTTAGTTTTCTAATGCTTGATTGAGATCAGAAAAGAGGGAAGAATTGGGTATGGTGAGCTAGTGAGAAAAAGTGTGTCACCTAAACATGATAAAATTCAGAAAATGGAAATGTTTCTCCTAGAAGTTTAATAAATTGGAAAAGGATTACATTGGAGTTGATTTTTGGCTTTGTTGCACTTGGTATTTAAAGGCCTAATTTTATGTGTTCTTGTTTGCCATGTCTATCAAATTATTCAATGTTCTCAAATTTAGTAAAATACTATTTTGAGCTTTTTTGTTTATCGTTTAACAAGCATCTTGCAAATAAATTGATTATATACAAGAAAAGCAAAGGATTTCATGGGTATTACTATGATGTACTAACCCTTTAAGTGCATACGGAACAGAAGGTGGCCTCGGTACGTGATTAATGATGAAAAGTCAGATGAGAAACAAATAAAGCTCAGAGTGAAAAAGTATTCGAGCAACAAACATGACACAGGTAAAACTTGGGGCAAAGAGAGAGCATTGACCATTATTTGGTGCAAAATATAGTCGGATCAATTCATCAAAGTGGGGAAATTGTTACAATTTCGACATCACAAGACAAAAAAGCTCTACGGGGTGAATATCAGAATGAGAAAACAAGACAATTATGCTCAAATTTGAGTGGGGCAAGAGTGTCAAAAGAACATACTATCATGAGAAATTCGAAAACCGAAGCAATGGAAATGGTGAATTCTTTCAGAGCAGAGAACAAATATCCTCAAAATAGATCTTCTTTGGTGTTTAATGGTTGACAATACAAGAGGACATATCATATTTTGAAGACAGAAACAAACGTCATCAAAATCGACTTCATTTGTTGCAACAAAAAAAAGAAAAGAAAAAGAAAAAAATCTAAAGTGAAAACTTGAAAAGGCGCTTTAGAGCAAAAAGCAAAGACTTTGAAAATTGAACCTGAGTGTGGAATGAATTCTCATATCAGTCAAAGAAGATATGTCGGGAGATAAAGCAGGAAATTATGAGCTTTCCCTGAAGCTAAAAGTTTACCCCAAGTGGTCTTCAAGTAACATTCATGCATCATAATAGAAATATTTGCATTAGGAGCATACTAATAAGGCATCATATTTCTGTTAAACAGGATTCAGAAGCCTATGAGAAATGATTCAAGAAAAAAACAATCAAACAACAATTCAAGTTTTCATGGAATATGAGGAATTTCATAATGAGAAGAACAACCTCAGGTTCCATCACTTTTGATCTGGAGAATTTCATAATGAGAAGAACAGCTCCAGATTTCCAGGAGACGAGGAATTTCATAATAAGAAGAACAGCCTCGGTTTCCACCACTTGATTAGTTTGAAGAAATTCATAATGAGAAGAACAGCTTCAAACTTTTTCAAACTTTGGAGAATTTCATAATAAGAAGAACAACTCCAAAGTTCATGGGATACGAGGAATTTCATAATGAGAAGAACAGCCTCAAGTTCCATCACTTTTTGTCTGAAGAAATTCATAATGAGAAGAACAACTTCAGACACTGGAGAATTTCATAATAAGAAGAACAACTCCAGATTTTCAGGAGACGAGGAATTTCATAATAAGAAGAACAACCTCGATTTCCGTCACTTGATGAGTTTGGAGAATTTCATAATAAGAAGAACAGCTCCAAATTCGATGGGATACGAAGAATTTCATAATAAGAATAACAGCTTCGGGTTCCATCACCTTTTGTCTGAAGAAATTCATAATAAGAAGAACAGCTTCAGACCCTGAAGAATTTCATAATAAGAAGAACAGCTCCATATTTCCTAGAAGACGAGGAATTTCATAATAAGAAGAACAACCTCGATTTCTGTCACTTGATGAGTTTGGGGAATTTCATAATAAGAAGAACAGCTCCAAATTCGATGGGATACGAAGAATTTCATAATAAGAAGGACAGCTTCGGGTTCCATCACCTTTTGTCTGAAGAATTTCGTAATAAGAAGAACAACTTCAGACTCTTCAGTGGAGATGGAGAATTTCGTAATAAGAAGAATAGCTCCATATTCCATTGTTAAATCCTTCGGGTCATCAATAAGTCCTTCGGGCATGATGCTAAATCCTTCGGGTCATTAATAAGTCCTTCGGGCCGTCACCTTCGGGAGTGATGATATCGTTTGCACAATCAAGGAGGCAATTCGATTTTAAATCCTTCGGGTCATCAATAAGTCCTTCGGGCATGATGTTAAATCTTTCAGGTCATCTTTAAGTCCTCCGGGCATGATGTTAAGCTTGAAGAAATTCATAATAAGAAGAACAACTTCAAGCTTTGTTAGCGTAACAGAGGCCAAGAAGCTTAGACAAAATTCGTGTCTTTTCAGTCTTTGCTCATCTCCTGCTCCGCAGCATTGAGCAAAGAGGGGCAGTTGTAGAACCCGAATTTCGTTCGAGGGCCTACGAAAATATAATTAAATAAATAGATAAGTAGATAATAACAAAATAATAATAATAATAACGATAAATAAAAAATAAAATAATGAAAGTGGTACAGTTAATAGCGATTTGGGGAAGTTGTTTTTCGGTTTTTCATTTTGCCTTTATCATTTAACGTTTTGCAGATCATGTGGGAGGTCATTCGGTTAGAAGGAAAAAGAGGAGAAAAGGGGGAGAAAATGGAAACAGAGGGTTCCATTCGGTTTTTACAGAGGACAAGGGAGATGGCTTGGTCTGGATCGCCTGCTCATGAAAAATAAGGGAGATCCCGAGGATTCCATGAAATTCATTTTTTAAGAGTTGTGTAATTGATGAGCAAACTCATGGTTCTTGAACTCGGTGTTGCAGGTGTGTTACTTATCTTCATGTGACGTGCGCATCAAGAGCATGGAGTTGCGTTGCTTTGAGAGAAATGGGCAACAAATGGAGGGAGTTACAGAAACAAGAAAATGAGAGGAGATATGGGGGCTCGGTTGTTGGGGATCATCAACATTGAGGGAGATCCATCTTCTCCATGACCAAAAGTACAGAGCATGGATGGAGTAAGGCAGTCCACGTGGAGGACTTCATGCATTCGACAGTTTCTAGAGAGAAAGGAAGGTTCAGGGGCTAGTGGACCCACGATCAAACAAAACAGAGAGCAAAGTGGAAGGAAACGGAAGGAGAGCAGTGTGCAATGGAAGCAGTCGGCAGAAACAACAAAGAGGAAGGAATGGTGGCTATCATGGGTAATGATGGGGCTCATGATTGTTGCAATCATGAATGGAAATGATGGCAATGATGATGCTATCATTATTGAAACAATGATTGGAGAATGATGATAGCAATCATTGATTGGAACAATGATGGAAACATGATGATGCAATGATAGAAGGATGGAAACATGACGATGCAATGATGATGGAAACGTGATGATTATAGCAAGATTGAAAGGTTTTTACATTTCAAGGTGTTGTTTTCAGCCATGGAATCGGTGGCAAAGGAGAACGGAAAAGGAGAGGGTACTGCACAGAATCTGCTCACTCTTGACGGATCCAAATACCGATGATCCTTTGGTGCCAACTGCTCGGAACTAGACCCAGCATGCATGAAGAAGCTGCTTTAAACCAGACGGGCCACCAACAAATGGTGTAGATTTGGTACGAGGTTATTCCGTAAATAAACCGAAGAAGATGGAAACTTCGGACACCAAAGCTATAACAATTAAGATCGAATGTTCCATGTAAGCTTCTGTTCTTTGAAAATTTATTTAGACCTTTGTCTTTTAATTGGTTATTTTATTTAATTGTTTTATTTACATGTTTGTTTGCGTGATTTAAAATTCATATAGTATAATTGTTTAGGATTATATCAAATTTATATTTAGCTAATTAAAATTAGAGCCTTTTAGGATTAGTTACTTTAATTGAATAATTAACTAAATAGGGAGATAATTTAGTAACGATGACGTTCTAATCATGTATCTCGGATACACTAAGTGGTCAGTGTTTTGACATAACATTATGTTGGCCAATAGTGTACTTTGGTATCGTATTCGGCGCGTCATCGAAACGTAGAAATGGCAAATAATTTAGGGTTAGAATTTAATAAATTTAATTAGGCAAACTAGAAGCACTAATAGTATTATTAATTTTGTTTGGTGTCGAAATGGTAGTGTCCGTGCATTCGGATGTTATCATAATACACCCGGTGAAATTAATAATTTAATAGGGTTTTAATTATTTAATTAATGGAGCCTTATAGGTTAGAACTTAAAATGAACCAGATAATAAACCGATCATGCATTTAAAACCTTTTTGGGTCATAATCTATATTTCTTTAAATACGAGTTAAGGTTTCCTATTATAGAACGTCTTTCTCAAAGCTCGTATTTAAAAGAAATGTACCTTTTTACTCAAAAGGATATTCTTATTCGAGCGATATTTATTTGACAATAACGGATTAAATTAATATCATTATTCGAAATGTCAAAATGCCACGTGTAATTAATAAGGTACCGATTTCGGGCGCTTGTAAGGGCCGTCCTTACACGTAACCGACTCCCGAACCCAAATGTTTTAAAAATGAATCTCTGGTTTATTTTATGGTGTTTGGCCTACCAAAGTGGCCGGTGGCGACTCCAAGTCATTTTCAAAATTAAGAATACACGTTTTTAACACGACTTCGATTCTCATGATTTATGATTAAAAGCGGTAAAACTCGATTTTCCAAAATTAACTCGCCAGACTATTTTTCACACTTTCGGTTTTAAAATGGTCGCGACACCTAGAATTTCTTTCTTGGCTTGAGATGGTTTGTTTTATACTTTTTAATACTGTTGTGTGTATTCTTTTCCTCTATTTAGGTCTAAAGAGGTTTTTAATGAGACACATAATCGTATTCCCCATTTATAAAAGAAAATATTATTTGACCAAATTTTTATATTTATAGAAATTAAATTTTAGAGCAAAGGTCGAGAGCCTTGTGATAAGGAGTAGAAATCCTCTATCTCTTTATCATGCCTTCATCTATGCCTCCTGTTAAAAATTTCTAAAAAATTAAGTTTTAAACCATAACCCTTATTTTCTATATCCTAAATCCTAAACCCTATACCCTAAACTTTACATCTTACCCCTAATTCCCTAAACCCTAACCAAAACTCTTAGCCTTAAACCCTAAACCTTTAATTTAAAACGGAGGTATGAATGAAAGCATGAAAAAGAAGTAAACGATTTACACCCTGCGAAAAGAGCTCCATCCTTTATCACAATGTTTCTAAAGGGGGAATTAAAGTTCTATACCAAACATGATGCAGAAGAATTCGAAAAAGGCTCCTACCTCATATGCAAGAAATGGACGAAAAAGGAAACAATACTTCATCTCTACCAACTCCAACTTTTACTGGAGATTCAGAGTCAGACATGCACGAAGTAATGCATTCCTGATAAGTTTAGGGTAAAAATGAAGTCTTTTCTTTTACATCATTCCATCAACTTTCATCATTCTTTTCAGTAAAACTTCTTCATCACAAACAAAAAAATATCGAGTTTTAACATTAGGAGTTACTTATGGAACAAATTGTGATCATGAAGTTGTCCCGGGGATGATTAACCGAAACCTACTTTAAGCAAGAATGGAATTCGTTTCCGAGCACAATCCATGGCGGAACCACACGTTCACTTGGAGGTGAAATCATGTATTTTTAAGTGGATCGAAATCCCTTTTGTCACATCATAATTTATCATCACTTGGAGGTTCAGGCAGCAAGAAGAAGACTTTTTTGACAAAAGATAGTATGTAATCAAAGGGTTGGATTTGTAGTAAAATGAAGAACCAAAAACCAGTTTTGTCTGTGTAATGAAAAGCATAATAAGAGAGATGTAACCAGTCAATTCATACGCGTTGCAATCGCATTGTAAAACCTCACCATCATCATCATCATGGCATCTATTATTTCTTTTTCTTCCCACAGTCCATGGCCCATATTCTAGAGTTCCACCTGTTTTGAGAAATGTGGTGCTGCATCTGCATGTGTCCATTTGGAAAGGAATTACAGGCGAGTGTCGACCAGATAATGAACGTCTGACAAATAATATAAGTTACAACACGTGCCTCTGAAACCCTAAATGAATAAGGAGTTGGATCACCTTCACTAGTACCACCAATCTTGACCTTTCACTACAGGTCTTTAGCCTCTCACCTATCCATAAACCCTGATTATTACATGTTTTTTTTTATTGTCAACCAAAGTCTCCTTAATTAAATACTCCATACATATATAAAAGAGATGGAAAGCAATCATGTTCGACGCCCCTTGAAATAAAGCTTGAGTTTCACACCTTAGAATAAAGAATGGAAAAGGGAAGAGCATTGAGTCATGTATGAGTGTAGTTCAAGAGTTAGGTTAACACAATTGATTCTTTTCTTTCTTTTTTCAACAATTTTGTTGAATCTTGAATACAAAAATATGAAAAAGGACAAAAAGGAGGAGGTATTTATTCGATTAACATATAATAATCCAAAAATTATAAGTTTAAACATACTTAAATAGATCTCAAACTTGTAAGAACGAAGTTTCACGAAGAAAATCTTGTAATAAAGAAAAGTTGGAAGGGTTAGGTGTAGTTCTTGGATTGAGACTGAATATTATTAGATGTATGTGCGGAGTCATATGAGTCAATGGGGTGTTTATTAACACCCTAAATTTTTTGAAAAATTATGTTTTTCTATATAGTTTGTATATAAAATTTTTTTAAAATATATATTGATACTCCTTATAAATAATTAACCCCTCTTAAATATTGTTTAGGAAAATGATACTCTTAAAAAAAAATTAGCTCCGCCCTGAAAACATAAATGACGTAATAAATTAAATTTATATAATATTTTTTTTATGTTGTTGGAATTATAATGCAAAAAACTTGGATCATTTTGGTTCTTCATTAAGTCTTATGTTTCTTCTAATTAGAGAGGGATCGTAAGTACTCTTTTTCATGATAACAACGTAGTATCAATAATCAAACAGGGCCGCGAGCTTTACCATTCTGGTTTCGTGAGTAAACTCGACTCGGAGAAAAAAAAAATTCAGATCATATTGATTTGATACAAAATTTTATAAATTAGATTTAACTAAAAAAAATTTAAATAAAGTTTAAATTGTAAAATAGAAATTTAAATGGTTCGAAATCTTGAGTAATTAATATATTGATTTTTAAGTTTGTGCTGAGATCTTCAATTTTTTTGATATACATATACCAATATAAAAAATATGAAGAAGCATATTCACATATAAAAAATATGAAGAAATATATATATATCTTATTTGATTAGAGAAAGTTGTTTAAATTAGAATTAAATTATACTATAACATAAATAATTACAAATAAATTCTTTAGGAATTTAAAAATTCAACTCGAACTCGACTTAATTTCATCAACTTAACTTGTATAAAAAAATTCAAATAATGTTGGTATTATAAAATATGATGTATCAACTCAAATAACTTAATTGTTTAAATTCGACTCGATCGAACGCTTACCCAAACACAATCATCTAATAATAAAATGTAAAACATAACACAATTTAAAATAGATTAATTCATGTTTTACGGTCTTAATTAAAATATGTTTGGAATTAATTGTCTAAAAAAGTTCATACTTCTTATATAGTGTGGGTCCCGTAGTAATTGAGTTTTGTCTGTTCCTTTGTTTATCTTCTACGTAAAGAACAATGCCACTAGACCAACCACTGTCCGCCACGTGTATTCCAATAGTTTCTTCAATCAAGTTTCCAGATTCCTTGTCCATAACACATGTGGAGAAAATCATTTGAAGGCCGTAATTCCAACTGGAAATGACTGGAATAACCCTAGAAGAAACTTAATCATAGGATTAATCACGGGAGAATGAGAGCAAGGTTTTATGATTTTAAAAAATAAGATCAAGATTTTAATTAAATATTATATTTTATAAATAAAAAATATTAAATAAGAATAAACAACATATTGTCTCTGAATTATTGTTCCGATTTTATTTTAATCACTAAATTAAAAATTTTATTAATCAAACATCGAACTATTAAAGTGTTCTTAATCAAGCCGTGGTCATCAATTTTTTTAAAAAATGACGATATAACAATTTAAAAAGTTTGGTATAGTTATATATTTAATTATTTATATTTACACGGATAATTAATTTAATCTTAATTTTAATATAAAAATAATTTTAATCATACAAATTTTATCCAACATAGAAATTTGATATACGTGTATGTTTTATACAATGTGGGAAGAACAGAAACAGTCGATCAAAGAAAAAAGAAAGAGAAAACATGAGAAACTTAAAAGTCAAAAAGGAGCATAGGTAGTATGATTGAATTTTTTATTTATATAAAAGATTTTTTTTCTTTTTTCTTTTTAATATTCAAATACAATAAAGAGAGATTAAATATTAAATTTGAAATGTACAGTAATTAAGTATATAATAAGACTGGTATAATATTTTGGTTTAAATATTTAAAATTTAAAGATTATAAATTAAAACTTAAACTTATAATAATATACTACTTTAAACCTAAAATCCTAATATCTAAACCTTATATTATAACTTTAAATATTAAATTTTAATTCTTAAACTAGATCTTTAGCCTTTAAATTTAAATCAGTATGATGTATAAAAACCTTTTACCTCTTTATCATGTCTCCTTCCATGTTTTCTACTTAAAAATCTTGAAAAATTGAATTTCAAACCCTAACCCTTATTTTCTAAATTTTAAACCCTACGTCCTAAAAAATACACCCTACCTCTAATTTTCTAAACTCTAACTATAACCCCTAACTTTAAACCATAAACCCTAAATCCTTTAATTTAAAGTGAAGATATCAATAAAGATATGATTACGAGATAGACGATTTGCACATGTCGGGTGCATGGTATATTTTCCCACTTATATGTATATTAATTACTTTTCCTTGATAAGTAAAATACTAAAAGACTGAGTCTTAGTACTGTGTAGGAAGACGAGAGTCCACGGGGACAGCCATGAACCATGCGCAATCGAGCGGTCCTCCCATCGCTCTCTCCCCTTTATATTCTCTTTTATCTCACCATCTTTCTCATTTGTCTCCCTAGTCACATCTTCTTCTTCATCATCGTCTCTTTCCTTTTTCATCTTCATTCTAAACCCAAGAAAACCTAAGTTTTTCCAGGTAAGCTTTTGAATTTTCAGGGAAAATCAAATTTAATTTCAACACTCTCGTTTAATGCTCTAGCAGTACTGTCGTCTCATGTCACCTTCTTGATCAAGTTTTACATCATCTGCTTGCTTTGTTTCATATTTCTCTGGTTAAAACGTTGGGGTACTACTTTCATTTTCCTGCTCGAGCAAAACCTACTGTCTGTGTGGGGAAAACAACACAAAATTTGGAACACACGTGGTCATTTTTTGGTCTGGTTTTGAAACTAAAACTGTTCCAAGAATTGAAACCCTATAGCTTTTGTTCTTTTTTTATCTGAGACTGATATATCATCAGTCAGTCTATGTGAGCCTGAGGAATGTTATGGAAATTCTCGACAAAAAAGACAAAGTTGACAGAGTCCATTTTCATTGGCATGGAGACAAAACACGCTGCAACTGCTTCATCAATTCGACACTGCTTTTCTTTTCTCTTTTTAGTTATTGTCTCTTACACTTTGTCAGACTTTGATCCGATCAAACAAAACATTTTCTTGTTTTGTTTGTTTGTTCTGTTCCTTTTTTTCAAATAAGGCGTGCTTAATTGTATAGCTACCTAGCGTCATCTACCTTTTTCTTTTGCCAATTATTACCATTTTCTTTGAAAATAAATAAATTTTGTTTTCTAAACCTTCTAGTAAACTTTCTCTCCATGATCTAGGCCTAATCCTGCCCATTAAACTTATTTTATTTATAACATCAAGATTCGAAATTTCAACCTATTTATGTTTCAGAGGGTTGGTATAACACATTCAAAGTGTCTTATTTAGTGCCTGTTTAGAGATGGAAACTCGCTATCATTTCCACCATTCACCCAACACTAGACAACATCATTATCTCAAACCTCTACCTGCCTGTTTTACTTGACAGACCACAACTGGCACTTCAATTTGTCTTTAGAATATCATATATTAAAGTATTTTGGATCTAGCTTACGGACCGAATCGAAAGAGAGAAGAACTATGTTCCAAGTTCTCTCTTGTTTTTTTATCAAAAACATAGTCAAATGATTTGGTCTTTTCCTTACAATTTTATTTTTAAGAAACAAAGGGTGATATTTGCTTACTACCAAATGAGCTAGCTAGATCATAATTATGATAACCATTACTCACCTTTTTAATTAGGGAGTTCATCATTTTCTTCAACATTTTACCTTTAGTTTTCTTTTTCATTTTTCTTCTCCAAGTTTATGTATACATTGGTTATGATTTAGAGATGATGAAGTTATAAAAGAGTGGTGAATTTGATGCAGAAACAACAGTTATGATGGAGTCAAGCGTCCCACCAGGATTCCGGTTCCACCCCACCGACGAAGAACTCGTCGGATATTATCTGAGGAAGAAGGTCGCTTCGCAAAAGATCGATCTTGATGTTATTCGAGATATCGATCTCTATAGGATCGAACCCTGGGATCTTCAAGGTTTTTTCCATTTTTTATTTTAATCAGTTTGTTAAGATCAATCCAGACCTAGGGTTTATAGTAACCCTAGACATGGATGCATCATGCATTTTATCCCTAAAGATCTGAAAATGATGAGCAGATATATGCCGGATCGGATATGAGGAGCAAAAGGAGTGGTATTTCTTTAGCCACAAGGACAAGAAGTATCCGACGGGGACGAGGACTAACCGAGCAACCATGGCCGGTTTTTGGAAAGCAACGGGACGGGACAAGGCAGTGTACGATAATAAATCAAAGCTCATGGGGATGAGGAAGACTCTCGTTTTCTACAAAGGAAGAGCTCCGAATGGCCAGAAAACTGACTGGATCATGCATGAATACAGGCTTGAATCCGACGACAATGGACCAACTCAGGCAAGCACATTTATAATTTTATTAATTAGTTCACTCTTTTTTCCCTTTGATTGAAGTGAAAAAGGTTTATTATTACTGTCATGGTCATCCAACATTCTGAGTAGGTTTGAACTTGACCAATTGACCTAATATTTCAAACTTTTTAGTTATTAATTAAAGTTATTTTATCTCTCTTTTTAAGTTTTGCAGGAGGAAGGATGGGTGGTTAGTCGAGCTTTTGAGAAAAAAACAAGCGGTGGTCAAGCCAAGAGCATCGGGGTTGGGTGGGAATCGAGCTACTTGTACGATGAACCAAGTGGTTTGAGCTCGGTGGTTGATCCAATGGAAAACATGTCTAGGCAACCCCAGAGTTTCTTACCTTTGTGCAAGCAAGAGAAGACAGAGGCAGATAAGTTGAACAACTTTGTTTACTCTGATGATCAGTTTATAGAGCTTCCACCACTTGAGAGTCCATCTCTGCCATTAATGAATAAGCCTAGCTCTCTCGTATCAGTTAATAATAATAATGATAGCGATCAGAAAAGAAAGTGCAACACCACCGCCACCACCAAGAAAGTGACTGATTGGAGAACTCTAGACAAGTTTGTTGCTGCACAACTGAGTCATGAAGATAGATATAACAATGGTGATCATCAACAAGGAGCTGCCTCAATCTCAAGCTTTGACGCCAACAATTGTAGTAACTCGGACATGGCATTGCTGTTGTTGCTGAGTAGTAGAGAAGAAGGGAACAAGTTGGAGTTATTGAGTTCGAGTTCAGATTGTGATATTGGAACATGCATATTTGATCAATGAAAGGAGATGATGAAGACAGCTTTTATCTCGTAGTATTAATTATAAATATTTGATGCATAATGAGACATATTTTTGTAAAAAGTATATATCTTGTTGTGGGCTTAGTGGGGTCATTGTTCATCTAGCATGCGCTGGGCAACATGGCTTCTGTTGGGGCATGCCTTAGAAGTTGTCTTTATGGGTACATGTTTTCCTTTTGACCATAAGCTCATGGTCAAACCCCACAGACAAGAGCAACTAATACATAAATTTTCTTAAAACAGACACTTTTTCGTTATAATTAAGAGATAATTAATTACCTTTTCAGTATAAATAGCAATTAGTACAAGTGTTGACGAAAAACAAGGCACCCTTTTTTAGAGAACAATGATGCTTAATCATAGCACACTAATAAAGCAAAACCAGCCCCCGTGCTTGATCAACTTTGTACATGCAAAAGATAAGGTGGAAATACACATTGATGAAGGGGATAAAGAGCATTTTTGAGCTTTAACCAATCACAAACTATGAAATGTCAACACAAAAATCTTTGCTTTTTCCGACTGAAATGACAGAACAGGTTCTCTGCAATGATGTATGTATTGGTAATATTGTGGGGGGGGGGGGGGGGGGGGACTTTGTTTGAAACTTTGAAGGCATGGCCAATGGAGTTGAAGCTGTGGTGATCTCATTGACTTTCCATCATGTGAAATATAGAAAAACATGGCTTCATCCCTTATCCGGTCCTTAAAATCATGAAAGCAGGACAATGTTTTGATGAAAACAAACATGTCAATTGAGGTGGGAATGGTCAACAGGATTGGTATCAGGGTGTTTAAAACTTAATAAGTCCAACATCACTATTATATTATTTCTATGTTTCATCCTCTATAACATTTTAGAAAGTTTCTTCATGGAAAAAGATTTTCCATATATTAATGAAAATGGGATTTTCTCTTTTAGTTGTTTTGGGAAATTTTGTGAGCCTTTGATTGCTTTATAGCCATATATTAGTGTTACTAGTGATAACGCCAAAGAAGATAAAGCCTTTGAACCTGGCAGCTGTTGTAATTGGTTTCGATTTAAACATCAATTCAATTACCAACAATCAGTAGGCCTACTGAATAAGATATTAAATCTCGACATTACATTAAATCCTTAAAGCAAGATTACCCTCGAGACTTGGAGTGGTATGAATCAGAGTAATTCTGGCCATAGCTGGTTAATAGAGTATAATTCATGTACTTCATAGATTGCAAGTGGAGCTTGAGGAACTTAAAAGGAAAGGTTAACTGAGCTACTCAACAATTTCATAGGAGCCTGAATCTCTTCAACAGTCTATCTTGCAATTCACAGTTTCGACTTCAGACTCGTCGCGACTGCAAATCAGAGCTTATATTCTTTAGAGCAATGAGGTAAACTTGTGAATCAAAACTCAAGGTCTACGGACACCTAATTAGACTAACATTTGTTTACTTCGTGCCTCATACAAAGAGTGCACTAACATTTGTTTGACAAGAGCTTTGAAGACAGTTCGATGTGTAAATTTTTGGATTCCATGTGAAGGCAATTGTGATTTTTTCTCTCTCTTTATACCAAGATAAACTTAACTGCAAAATCAAATGATTAAATCAAACAGAAGAGTTGAAAAATAAATTAAACATGGAATAAATACCTTCAACTCAACTATATGATTAAATTAAGGTTGTTGTTGAGCATCCATGTAACCTGCATCAACCAACACTTTCTCCCTCTTAGCCAACTCAATATCTTCATCCACCATCATCTTCACCAATTGTTGGAACCCAATTCTGGGTTTCCATCCAAGAACCTTTCTTGCTTTACTTGAATCGCCTTTCAAATTATCCACCTCCGCTGGCCTAAAATACCTCTTATCAATCACCACATGGTCTTTCCACTTCAACCCAACATACCCGAACGCCACTTCTAAAAACTCCTCCACCGTGTGCGACTCCTCGGTCGCTACCACATAATCGTCTGGCTTCTCTTGTTGCATCATCATCCACATAGCTTCCACGTAATCCCCAGCAAAACCCCAGTCCCTCGATGCCTGCAGATTACCCAAAAACAACTTGCTTTGCAACCCAATCTTGATCCTGCCAACGGCCCGAGTGATTTTCCGGGTCACGAAATTCTCTCCTCTCCTCGGCGACTCGTGGTTGAACAGAATCCCATTACAGGCGAAAATCCCGTATGCTTCCCTATAATTGACAGTGTACCAATGCGCAGCGCATTTCGAAGCCGCGTAAGGAGATCTGGGGTGAAATGGGGTATCTTCAGATTGTGGCGGAGGAGTGGATCCGAACATTTCCGAAGAACCGGCTTGGTAATACCTGATATGGCTCCGACCCGTATCGGCAATATGCGATCGAACGGCTTCCAACAAACGGAGGGCTCCGGTAGCCACCACGTCAGCAGTGTAATCAGGGATCTCAAAAGAGACGGCAACGTGGGATTGGGCAGCCAGGTTGTAAACCTCGTCGGGTCGGATCGTGTCGATCCAACGACGAAGCGAGGAAGCGTCGGTGAGATCGGCATAATGGAGCTTCATCCGAGCCTTGTGTGCGTTATGGGGGTCGATGTAGATGTGGTTTATACGCTGCGTGTTGAAATTGGATGAGCGGCGGATCAAGCCATGGACTTCGTAGCCTTTGTTGAGAAGGAACTCAGTCAGGTACGAACCGTCTTGACCGGTGATGCCAGTGATCAACGCGATCTTGTGGTCGGGAGGTACCTCGCCGTCAGCGGTGGAGGATCCGGTCTTGGGTCCGACACTGGAACTGTCATTTTGGCATGCCATTTCGGAGTTCAAAAAAGTCTTCTTCTGGATTTTGATAGAAACAAAAGGGAAGAAAAAAGACACGGTTTCAGATAAGTTAGTGATTTGAGCTATTAGGGGTTGGGTAAACTACACCATTTGTCCCTAGTGTTTGGTTAAGTTTCTTTTTCATCATTGAAGTTTAAAACATTATATTACGGTCACTAACATTTCAATTAGTAACAAAATAAGCATTCCTCCGTTAATTGTAATCTGACGTGGCACATTAACCTTGTTGATTTGGCATTCTTTGTCCATGTTGATCTATTGTTATAAATGAAAGATTATCGTTTTGAGAAATTATATCATGGGTTATTATCATCACGTTATCTATAAGATCAAATAACGTGACGAAAATGACCCATAATATAATGACATGACAGAAATAACCTATAATATAATTTATCGTCATTATTTATGAGATCATCACGTTAATTAAATGAATTTATTTGATTAATTGATCTCATAAAGGACGTAACGAAATGACCCATAATATAATTTCTCACCGTTCTCCTCTCTTGCCCATTCCTAATCATTCTCAAGCAAGCGTGTCAAGAACTTGATATATGAACAATTATTTTAGATATATTAAGCTTAGAAAGAACGGAAATTCCTTTGATTGTTGCTTCCAATTTGATAGTAGGAGAGACTCAAACTATAATTTTAACATATTGTGTATGTATGTCATGTCCATCTTAATAATTAATATGCATGTTGTGTCACTTTCAAGTTTCAACATAGTTTATAACAATGATTTCATTTTGAATCATTACATATAATTCGCATCTCATAAATATATATCTGCAAATGAGAATAACATTCAATCCAAACAATCTAACTTATCCTAAACTAATCCAAGGTTGAAAAACCATCAAAATGAAGTCCCTCGATCTGAAAAAGCAAAAATGTAATGTCATTCACCTGAAACTCGACTCGAATGGTCAGCTTCAGCTATATATCTGTCAAAACAGGCCAACCCCTTCTAATAATTCCATTGATCTTTGCATCTATCTGCTTTTGAATCCTTTGGGGGCAAAGCTCCGCAGCATATCCATTCAGTTTTGCTGCCATAGTAGACAGCTCAAGCTCCTCCTCGGGCAGGTTTCCTATCAGCTGTAGAAGCAATGGATGGCGTTTGAGCTCAAATTTCTGCACATTGGTTCGATTTATCAGTCACTCGTACACATCATAGCCTTAACTCCCTTAACCTTCTATAATCTATCAATATTCTTAAAGAAAGGAGAGGAAAAGAACTATCAATAGTCAATAGCACATCGGTAAATGATGACATACGTTTTCCATCATCCAATTCAAATGCACAATCAAAATGTGGTTACTGGTTACTGCTTTGGTGGCTAATTTGGATAAGTTCTTTGCTTTGCAGCAATAGTTTTTCTTACAGAGAGACAATTACAAAATTACCAGCACATTCCTGATAATAGAAATCTAAACAAGCATCCGAAGTTACAAAAGTATTAAATCAGGTTCAAATTCAGCATAAAACAGAAAACATAAAGGATAAAGAAGCTTGTGATCATAAGATGCAACAAAGAATACTCAACAGTCAACACATCCTGGCATCCACCTTATTGCCTTTCTCAAACAATAATAAGAAATGGGAGAGCACTAAACCTGGTGTTCAGGTTCTGCGGGATAAAACAATTCAAGTGGTTGAATTTGGGTTGTCACGATGCTGCTCCTCGACCTGGTTTGTTCCCTTTCTTTGCTCATGGTAGCTAATCTACCCTCTTCAGTTCCATTAGTAAAAATAATAGACCTGGTTGAATTGAGACATGAAAACCTATCATTAAAGAGTAGAAAACGAAGTGATAATCTGTTTTTTCCCATCATTTGGGTGATGATGATTACCTATACTGGTTACCTACATCAGGACCTTGGCCAAAAACCTGCCTCGGGTCATGGCTACACCAAAAAACCTCCAGAAGTTGCCTAAAATTAATCTCCTTTGGATCATATTCAACCTGTTCATCTTTCAAATATCCATAATCTACCAAATCCATATGGAAATCAACAACAATCTTTTCAATTATTCCAAAAAATTCAGATATTTTCTTTCATCTTTTAGATGAACTAATTCCAAAAACATTTATTTCATAAATTCAGCAACTATGTCAAAAACATCACTAGTAAAGTTTATAATCTGAATAAATGAGAGGAAATAAAGAGAAATTACGTACCATTACAGATTCGGCGTGGTCACCCAAGCTTCTATATTCGGGGTTGATTTTGGATCCACCAGCATAACCAGAAGTAGTTCGAACGACGCCATTTAAGCAGCCGAATACGGCTTCCGACCTCCAGAAACTACCGAGGGCAAAAACCGCAGTTTTCAGAGACTGATCTGATAGCTCCCGGGGAGTGGTTGAGACCCGATCTGGAATCCGAATGGAAACTGCTTTGTCGGCACAGGAAATATACAGCGAAACCAATGTTAGTAAACGAATGATGAGGAAGTTACGAACCCGCGAAGCCATTTCTTCTGAGATTTTCTAATGGAAACAAAGACGATGAGAGATAATAAGGGAGAAAATTTTATAAATTTATAAATAACTATATTACAGTAAATTTTAAAAATAAAATAATAATAATAAAGCTTAACTGGTATCTAAAATTTCAGTAAATTTTAAAAATAAAATAATAATAATAAAGCTTAACTGGTATCTAAAATTTTGGAAAATAATGATATTTAAAGTTATATTTAAAAATAGATGAATTTTTTTAAAAAAATAAAGAAAATAGATGAATTTGAGCAATTTTTAAAAAATAAAACAAAATTTATTATATTGTTTAGATATTGTAAGTAGAAAAGTTTATATAAATTGTCAGACTAAACTGAATATAACTTAAACATCATTATTTCTTAAAATTCTCCTAAATTTTAAGTTATACTCTATTTCACAAGCCATTTATAATTTAAATCATTGAACTTACCATCTACTTTCGTATAGGTCACAAACCTTTGATTTAATCAGATTAAATCATTAAACTTTTATTATTAACAAATTAAATTATTCACACTAACACCGTTAATTATTTTAACAGAAAAATTGACTCAATAATTCTACTAGACTTATTTTTTCATGTCAATAAGTTAATATTAATTAAAATTAAAGAAAAAATATTTAAAATCTTTTTTTAAGATAAATTATTAAAAAATTGCATTGAATCATAATTTCTTATTTAATAATTTAATGTAAAAAATATTTTAAATATATTTTTTTAATTTTAATTAATATTAACTTGCTGGCATGGAAAATTATGTCTAATAGGATTATTGAGTCAGTTTTTTCATTAAAATATTTAACGATATTAATATGAATGATTTAATTTGTTAATAATAAAAGTTTAATGATTTAATTTGATTAAATCAAAGGTTTGTGACCTATATGAAAGTAGAGGGTAAGTTTAATGATTTAAATTGTAAATAGCTCCTATTTCACAATAACAACTTATTTTTTATTAAAAATATATTTAAAATAAATATTTAAAATTTTATTTTATTATTATTTTAAGATAACATGTTAAAAAATTTAATACTCAATTAAAATTTATTTATTTTATTTTTAAATTTTAAGAAAATTTTAAAAATATTTTTTTTAAAATCTAAAATTTCTTAAATTTTTTAAAACAATCACAAATCTAAACATTAAATTCTAAAAATGGCATCATTATCTCTTGCGATAGTTTCTTCGTATCTCACTAATATTATCGTTGGTGTTCCCAACCATACATTATTGTTATTAGATAGAAAGCACATCAATCGTACGTTGAACAATTGGAGTCTTCTGTGTTTGTCATTGAATTAATGCGCCTTCCTCCAATTATCGGCAATGGGTAATTGGACGAAATAGGGGGACTTCGATAACAACGATGATGAGATAGATTCGAGTATTTTAATTTGGGGTTCTTTCATAAATTTTTAAAATTTAAGAATATTTTTAATTTATTTTATTCTCAGGTTGTTTTCTAAAATAAAAATAATCATACCCAAAAAATCCTCAATTGAACGCTTCCTCTGATCCAACAAGAAAATGGAGTAGTAGTTCCTAATGGAGCCCATTCAAGAAAATGGGTCTCACGTCGCAATTTATACACATACGAGTGTACACCGATCGTTGTATGATGTTATTTTTAAAGTGTAAGATTTAAGATATGAAAATTAAAATTTAGAATTTAATTTTAAATTTTCAAGATGAAAAATACATGATTAAGAGGTAATAATTTACCCAGAACAAAAACTTTAAAGCTTCAAAACAACCTGTTCACTGGTATTGTAAGGGATTCAGTCAAAACAGAACCAGTAAAATCAATCTGTGGTTCAAACCAGATAAAACCCTAATCACATCCCAATTGGGGTCCACACTAGAACCCTAGAACTACAGATATATTAAGACACCGTCTCCCATCAAAACTTCAGTGTCCATCATCCATTCTTAGTAAGTTTTGTTGAAGCTCATTAATAAAATGATGAGAATGGTAAGAAAAAGATTGTGGCTAGGGTTTGCCTTGCACTATGTTCATTGGCAGGGAAGCTACAAGGAATAAACCAGATAGAGAAAGCTGAGATACGGGCTGATATTCTGATGTTATGTTTAGAGATATGGGAAGAAGAAAATAACAGCACAAGGGATGATTACCTGTAAGAAAAGCACATGGCACCATAGCCGGCTGCAAAACCTTCTACGCCACACCTTGTTATGAGGTAAGCAACCTCATCAGATTGGGACTTTGGATGGGAGAAAATAAACAATTTTTTGTTTAAAAAAATGGGGTTTTTGTGTGTAAAAAAGGGTTTTTTTCCCAGTGGAAAACCTTGGATAAAAAGGTTGATCAATCCACAACTAGAATTTATTTTTTTTGAAAATCCACAACTAGAATTTACCATGTAGCTAAAAGGGACAATATACCAACAACCCATGTGGAGGGGAAGAGCTAGAAAACCGATGCATGATAAGGAGTGGAGATCTCATCATGATGGTAATGTCAAAATCAACCAAATAACACAATCTGGAAAAAGAGTTTGAAAGAAAGAAAGAAATGAAATGAAAGAGAAAACAGATAGGGTGTTGCAGACTTGCAGTAGTCAGAATTTGTAGAAAAAAGGTATAAAGGGTGTTACATGTTGAATTCATGGACATTATAACTTTTCTCATTAAGCAAAATCCTCTGGAAAATGACTCTTATTTTCCCTACTCCATAATAAAACCAAAATGGATATATCCAAGTTTCTTTTCTGTACTAGAAATTGTTTTGCCTTAACTATCTTCCAATTGGGGTTCTTGTTTCTAATCATTAAATCTTTTATCAGAATCTCTTTGCTTCCATTGCCATCCACTTCTTTTCAGGCTTCTTATATCATTCAAACACACACGAGAGGCACACAAGAAATTCAGAGATGACAGCAAAAGTAACAAAAAGGTGATTAAAATATGATCATATCTTTCTCTGCAATATTGAGACTGAAAAGACAAAATGTGGCTGAAATGTTAGCTAAATAGTATAAAGATAAGACTAAAGCTTATAAGGAAGGATGGTATGTTTTCAAAAGATAAAATCATGTAAATTAGTATGTTGGGTCTCAAATCATGTAATATCATGCACCAGGTCCAACAATCTATTGTGTTAATGTGAAGAATAGTGTTCCAAATGGAATTTTTATGGTTTCATTAGGGTTTACTACTTTTTATATACCAACCATTCATCATGTGGATATCATATTATAAATGAGTTGGACATAATAAGAATATACTCAAATGAGAAAGGTGAAGAGCCTTTGCCATTTCCCCCAATTCCCCAAAATCTCAAGAAATTGTTATATATGTTAATTAGGCGTAAGCTTTCGATCGAGTCGAGTAAATTTTTTTAAGTTAATTGAGTTTATAAATCATGTTTTATAACCCAAACATGATTCGGATCTTTTTAATCTGAGTAATTTAATTTTTTTTTAAATTTAATTATAAACACTTATAATATTATAGTACTAATTAGTTCCTAACTTAAACGGCTTTCTATAACTATAGACTATTCATATTTCTCCATAATTCTTCATATGTGATATGTATACCAAGAATAATATAGATATTCAACTCAAACTTAAAATCAATCCACTAATTATTAAACATTTTGAGTTATTCGAATATTCATTTTATAACTCAAATTTTATTTGAAACTTTTCAAGTCAAGTCAGGATAATTCAAGTTTTTTCGCATAGAGCCAAGTCGAAAAAATCAGTTTTTTTTTTTAGTTTAGTTGAGTTTTATTCACCTCTAACATCAATCCCCACTGCTAAATTATTTTGCATTCCTCTTGATTTCATGTGAATATTCTAATATCATATATATGTATGTGTATGCATTTTATTTCATGAACCACAAGATTTAGAAAATCAATAGAGCAGAAACTGGGAAGTGGGAAACATGAACTGGTGGTTAGTTTCAAAAAGACTGGTGATTGATGGCCAAAGCTACATGCTAATTCTCTACACAGCACATGGAAGGTAGTCTTATGTGATAAATTCAATTTCCAAGAACTGAACTTTTGCTAGACCTAGGTATATCCTATGTTCCTCTTAACAGCATGTTTCATGTAGCAAACTGAGAGGTCCCCCAAGTTGAGCTCTCCCCTATTAAAGAGAAGCAATAAACTGGTTGATAGGGTATATAATCAAAGCACTACAAGGCATAGCCAGAAGCACACACAGACACACTAATGGCGAAGATTACGACATGATCATCAGCGAAGAAGAATGCTAGAGAAAAAAGGCACTTTAATAATTTATCTTTGTGATCTGGTTTCTGAGACTCATAATTCATTCTGTCATTCATTTGTCATCCATGTATGAATGATAGTAGTATATATTTTCTGATCAAAAAGGCTGGTTTAATCATGATAATACCTCGTCATGCCTTTTCATCCAAGTAATTTCCACTCTTTCTATGCCCTCTTTTGTCCCTTCCCGCTCTGTCAACTTCAGTCCTATCTCATATTTTCTCTGATATCCTCTCTTCATCCCTCCATGTGCTTCTCTGTCCCCCTCCCCCTCTCCTTTTTATATCTCCTCCATTTCATGCAGTTTTCAGTTCACTGAATTAATCAACACTTCTCTCTGTTTACCCCCTTTGTT
Organism: Abelmoschus esculentus; assembly: GCA_035048815.1. Classification (NCBI taxonomy): domain Eukaryota; kingdom Viridiplantae; phylum Streptophyta; class Magnoliopsida; order Malvales; family Malvaceae; genus Abelmoschus; species Abelmoschus esculentus. The sequence continues at coordinate 15,941,617 of JAUCBN010000034.1, forward strand.
TAGCCTCTCTTTGTTTTCTTCCATCATGGAACACCACCAACAGCAAAACCAACAGGCCCCGGATGATATTCAAGATAGTAGTGGCGGTGGCAGTGGCAAAGGAAGCTTTCTTTGCAGGCAAAGCAGTACACGGTGGACTCCTACCACTGACCAGATTAGAATCTTGAAGGACCTTTACTACAACAATGGTGTTAGGTCCCCTAGTGCTGATCAGATTCAGAGGATCTCTGCTAGGCTTAGACAGTACGGTAAAATCGAAGGCAAGAATGTGTTTTATTGGTTTCAGAACCACAAGGCTCGTGAGAGGCAGAAGAAAAGATTCAATACTTCCACAACTGATAACCATCATCATGTCCCCATGCAAAGACCAACCAGTCTCACACTAGCAAACAAGTTCCCCACCAACATAAACTCTGGTTGTTCTCTCTTTCCCGATCCCATTTCTAACCTAGACAAGAAATTCCTTAGTTTTGTTATTCCTTAGTAGTAGTACTTGTGTTTTTGCAGGTTATTCTCCTTCATCTCCTTCTTCAACTGGTGTGCTTCCTGTTGGACAAATAGGGAACTATGGGTATAGGTCTATTACCATGGAAAAGAGTTTTAGGGTAAGTACTGTTGGAATAGTACATTCTAGTCATTTCTAGTTGGAAGTACAGTTAAACAGTAAGAGATTTAACTAACTCAACATAGGAATTTAAAATGAGAAAGAATGAGCTGGAGTGAAGACATATCTGATATTACTACAGGTTAATGTTTTATCCCATGATTTCTTGAAACATCTATAAAAAGAAACAACCCTTTTGTTTCCTCCTTGTAAAAAGGCAAATAAATTGGAAATTTTTCTTCAAGCCAAAACCAATTCCCCTTTCAACCCCCAGAAATTCACCAGGACCAGGAGAGGATCCTTTTATATATATATAGTAGTATATAGAAATTTCTCCTTTTTCTAACTCTCAACTCTCTATGTCCAGGATTGCTCAATATCAGCATGTAGTAGCAGTACAGCAAGTGCAAGCGAATCCCTGAGCCATAACTTCGGATGGGTCGGGATCGATCCGGCTTATTCGTCGTCTTACGCTATCTTCGAGCCGAAAAGATTAGTTGATGGAATCCATGAAGAGGGACAAGAAGACGAAGATTATTACTACTACGAAGAAGAAGCTACAGGTCCACAAATCGAGACCCTCCCTCTCTTCCCCATGCACGGCGAGGACATCAATGGCTATTGCAGCAACATGAAGCCCGAACACGACAGCCACTACTCCGGGTGGTACAGGTCCGAAGATGGCTGCAACGGCGCTCGAGCTTCACTAGAGCTCAGCCTCAACTCTTACACCGGCAGATCACACGATTCCATCTGATGGAAATATATTATGATGATGTCTACTCACTACTGTCATCTCAATTAGCTACTAATTAACTAATTATGCCTGTAACATAGTGTAACCTTTGTTTCTCTATAAATTATGTGCTGCTTTTTCTGTCTTTTGGACAAGAATATTCCATGGTAGTGATAACCCAACATACAAAGAAGGCTTATCAATATAATGCTTAGTTTTAGAAGAGTTTATGCTCCAAAAACATTGGGGATTTTATTTTCTATGCAAATTGCAAGGAGATGGTTTTCTGTCACCTTTCACTGACTTAATGACAGTATTAATGATGTAGCCATTTTGGAGCAGAAGTGACCGGCAGGACTGAAGATGGTTTGAACAATCAATTCCAAAAATTACAAAATGAGGCAAAAGGAATTTGAACATCTCTACTCCCAGGGGGATTGAATTGCCAGTGGGAAAGGAATTCGATTCATGACTTTCGAACATCTAAAAACATATAATTTGAACTTTCAACCAGAAAACATGGAAAACCAGTCAAATCACTGTATTCATCCTCCACCTCCATGCCACTCTCCATTCCCCATTCACCACCACCCAATCCCATATCTCTGCATGGCAAATGACAAGAGCAAGTGTTAAAAAATCAAAGGTGATGATGCAATCCATAGATACTCAGCTTCTTAAATACGTAAATCCCTTACTGTTACATCCCCCGATCTCATAATTGCAGGAAGGGTCCCTACCAATACCATCATCAGGATTGGAAGTGGATGATGTATCGTTTTCCTTTATTTGGGTTGGACATATTTTCAGAGTTTATGGCGGGTAATAGAGTCCAGTGCGTTTGGAGTTAAAAGACTCGGGGGATGGCGACTGAAATGAGGAAACTGGAAACAATGCCTTCCGGTTCTGGTCGATGGGTTGTGGATATTTAGTTGTGGATCTGATCCAAGAAGATATGTGAAAGCTTTCAGTCCCATGAACGTAATGTCCCATTACCAGTAAAACTGAGTCGCCTAGGGATGTGAAATCACTAAATCATACTCGACAATGTCAGGTTAAATCAAATTAGATACAAGCTATATTAGATCAATGAAATAATTTGATTCGAATCAAATTGAATCTTCTTTAACTTGGATTTTAATATTTTAATTTCAAATCAGGTTGAGTTTGGGTTTAAGTCAAGTTAGTTTCAGGCCAAAATAGTTCGGGTCCAAATTAATTAATTAATGGGTTAATTCAGGTTCAGGTAGACTTTAAATCGAGTCATTTACGAATAAAATTCAGGTCGGATGATATTGGTTTCTGTCAAAGTTCAAGTTGGGGCTTATCATGACATATATACTTTGAGACTAATAATTGTGGGTAAATTTCGGATAAAAATAAATTTTTAGAGAAAAAAAAAAAACCAAAATATCACAATTATATATTACAATTTAAAATATAGATAAGTTTAGATTAGTACACTAATCTATGATTATTGTATGAGTGAAATGTATGAATAAGATTAATATTAAAAAATATGAAGATTATCACTTTAAAATAATAATCTTAATCATTTATTGTCATCATTTAATGGTAAAAAATTAATGTAAAATTAATCTAACCTTTTAATATATATTAAAAAATATTAAACTAAATAATATAAATTAAAAATATTTTTAATAAGATAAAGACTTTAATTAAACACTAAACTTTTAAACTAATACATAGAGCCATTTACAATTTAAATCATTGAATTTACTCTCTACTTTCGTATAGGTCACAAACCTTTGATTTAATCAGATTAAATCATCAAACTTTTATTATTAACAAATTAAATCATTCACATTAACATCGTTAAATATTTTAATGAAAAAGATGACTCAATAATCCTATTAGACATATTTTTCCATGTTAGCAAGTTAATATTAATTAAAATTAAAAAAATATTTAAAATCTTTTTTGCCATTAAATTATTAAAGAAATTATGATTCAATGCAATTTTTTTAATAATTTATCATAATTTTTTTTAAATATTTTTTTTTAATTTTAATTAATATTAACTTGTTGACATGAAAAAATAAGTCTAGTAGGATTATTGAGTCTGCTTTTCTGTTAAAATAATTAACTGTGTTAGTGTGAATGATTTAATTTGTTAATAAAAAAAGTTTAATGATTTAATCTGATTAAATCAAAGGTTTGTGAACTATACGAAAATAGATGATAAGTTTAATGATTTAAATTGTAAATGGATCTAATACATATAATGTTAAATTTATATTTACATATGACGTGTCAGTATAGAATAGGCAATGCATATAATATAGATTTTATAGACTATGAATTCTGATATAAATTTTATAAATACTATTAAGCTATATTTATAATTCAATAATAGACAGAGTTATAAATATTATTAAATTATATTTAATTTCATTTATATAAATAATATTGATCCCAGAATATTAAATAATTTATTCTCGTTAAAAATTTGTGCGGCAAAACTTATATCCTCTCTAAAAAAATTTATCAATAAATTCATTTATGTTTCACAAATCTAATCTTTGTTAAACAATGGATGTAAAATAGTATTAAATTATTAATATGCATATAAAATTTGTTTAAATTCGAATAAAAAAATATGGTAAATATCAAATATGATCAAATATCCCCATAAACATTCCTAATCGAATATACAACAAATAAAAAATTATTAATATGAGAAATTCAAATATGGTAAGATATCCGATCCTCGATTATTTCTAATTTCCTTCCATAAATGAATATTATACCATTTATTTATTTAATGATATAAATAATTAAAATTTATTTTAAATATTTTTGAAAAATTATCTTAAAAATGACATAAAATTTTATTATTAGACAAAGATATAGATAATGTAATGAGTTAAATTTATTTAATATTTTTTAAATAAATTATTTCATCGTAAATTGTAATAGTAAATGGATAAGAAAATTTATTTAATTATTCAATCGCATGAATAATAATATTAATATGCACTTAAGAAAACAGTAAAAATAAAGGGGAAATGGAAAGGAAATTAAGGAAAAGCTTGAAGATGGATGTCCAGAAAGACAACCGATCAGCAAAACCCAGAAAAGAATCAATCACGCATCATCTTCTTCCTCCAGAGGAAACCGCAGGTGCTTCCGTTTTGGCGTTGGCAATCCCTTCAAACGCATTGCATCACCTTCTTCACTTTCGAGCTCATCATCACTGTTGTATACGAATCTCGTGTGTCTTCCTATAAACATCTCTTCCATTCTTATCTTGGTTAAACATTTACAAAGAGCATCAACCTCTGCACCGTCATCGCCGTCGTTGTCTCCTTCCACTTCCTCTTCTTCATAGTAGGCATCTCCCATTTCTTCAAATGGCTCCTCGTAATCATCTTCATCGTCGATGCTACCATTATCCTGTACAGACCAAATACAGGAGTTGTCTTTGCATGCACTGCTTTTGTCTTGATCTGTCGACTCGGAATAGGATTCTGATGAATGCTCAGCAAAATCCAGCAGTAAAGACCGAGTTATCACACTTTTCTGTGATTCAAGACTCACTTCCTCAGAGTTCTTCATCTGTTCTTCGACGACAGGAAGAGCTATCACTATTGAACCCAACACATTCTCGTCAAGATTTGATATCTGTGGTGTATTTGCAGGAGTAGGAGCCAGAATTCCCATCGGAGAATTCACACATCCTTGAAGTCGAAGAAAAGGGCGGCTCTCCATTGAAACTTTTGAAAGCTCAGCTTCTTCTTCAACCTTTTGCAAGAGAGTCTTGACTTGACCTCTCAACAATGCCTCACCGGAGCCTGGAGTCATCATCATGCTCTTGGCTCTACTACTCCGCTGCTTACCTACAGCTGACGACGGCGTTTCCAATGCAAGCCCGACAATCGGCGAGTCATTTGATATATCGATAAGCGCAGCCCTTTCGCTTTGATGTTTCCCATTTGTTGTTCTTGTTTTCGACGCACTCTTCTCGAACTCTTCCTTGTTCCCTTCTATTAACCAAAACATCAAGAAAACAAGGATCAGTGGATCACTAAAAGAACAAAACCCAGATTCCAAACCAAAATCTTTGATTTCTTTAATTAAGAAGAGAAGAAGAAGAGAGTACTGAAAATAAACTCACTGGAAAAAGAGATATTGCAGTTGTTCAAGGTAGCCAAAGTCTGGGACCTGGTGACTCGACTTGTAGATGAAGGGGTCTCCATTGAAAACAACCGGATAAATGAAGCTTCTGGTCGCCGGAAAGTTGACTATTTTGGATTCGAAAGCACGATGAAGGGAGTTGTTCAAAAAGATCCGAGAAAAGGAGGGACTGTTCGTAAAGGGGAAAGAGAGAAAGCGCTATATATCGAGATATGATTACAGAGTTTAAACGGTAATATATGTGAAATTCGACCGTTAGGGCGCTGGCTAGGCGGCACATCGTTTTGCAAAAAGGGAAGAAAGATAAACTAGCCGTTGGATGCAGGGATGGAGAAGGTTGTGGACCCTCAATTTCTGGAATAATTACATTTTAGTTTTTTTTATTATTTAAATAATAAGTAAATAATATTTTTAATATTTAAATTTAAGTATTAAAGGTTTAGATTTTAAATATTTATTTATTCTTGATGTATTAAATTTATTCAGTTTTTTTTACGAAAATACAAAACATTTAAAGGAATTTATAAAATAATAAAGTAAAAAATTATTTAATTTTAAATCTAAAATAAAATCTTATGTGAAATATTTAAATTTTTTTGAAAATTTTAAATTTAGACAATGATAAGATTACTGATTCCACAAACAAATTAATTTTTTGTTAATCTCGTGAATATAAAAAATTAAAATAATATCCAACAAATAATCTTAAGTTTCGAAATCATCTATACAACTAAAAATAAATGTATTTTCTCCTATTTTATTAGATATAACATTATTGCAAAGACTGAGCGCCTTACACGTGTCATGAGAGTTCGGTCAATAGTCACCTCTAGGCATTGTAGGGGTGTAAAAAAAAATTGATTCAATTATTGTTCTCATTTATTTATTAAATTTAAATATTTAATTAATTTTTATTTTTTAGATAATTTAGATTTAATATTTGAAAATTTTGAATATGATACAAATAGTTATTTTATATTTAAATAGGATATATAAATATTTAAATTTTAAAAAAATTAAATTTTTATAGATATAAATCTTACTATATTTGATATTTTTATTTACTATATATAAAATTTAAAATTTTACAGGTATAAAACTTATCGTATTAACATTTTATTGATTATTATGTTTAAAAAATAAGATTTTTATAGATAAGACTATTAAATTAAACATTACTTAAATTAAATCATAAATTTAAATATTTAAATCATATTTAAAAAGTTAAATATTTAATTTTTTGAATCAGATATGAATCATTAAATTATCAATCTAAAAATTTAAAATAATCAAAATTTTAAATAAAGTTATATGAAATATCCGAAAAATATACTCTTATTTTATAAATTATTAATCCATTAATTTAAAGTTAAATTATAACCGAAATTTTTTAATTATTTATTTCAAAAACAGCTTAAATATGAAAATATCTATGTGATAAATGAAAAATCGAGAAACCCTTGTAGATATTTTCGTTTAAACAATTTTCAAGTCTTCGATCTTACTCATGAATTAAACATAATTTAAATAACTCATCTCATTCTATACCATCCAAGAGTCAACAAGATTTAAGCACACACGTGGCATGTAGATCTACCACACATCCTACCAAACACAAAGAGTTGGTAGGAAAATAAACATATTATTTAATTAAAATTTATGATAAATAAATCATTATATCATTAAAATTAAAATTTAATATAATAATAAATTTAGTTACTGAAACTTATATATTTTATTAATTTAGTTATAATTTAAAATATAATCATGATAAACCTAATATAATCCGATCGGCAAATCTTACAAAATCCCCCGATTCTAGAAGCGAAAAGAGGACAGACCGGTAGCTGACCCACGAGCCACGAGCTAAGAGCGGTAGTTATAGCTGCCTACTGAGGCCACCACTTTTCACCTTCCCCAACCGTTCGTCCATATTTATAAAAACCGTCCCTTCTCGTTCTCAAACGTATTAGACGGTTCTAAAACTTAAACACTCATTTAATTAAAGCACTCGCTTTTTAAGCAAAGCCGACGCTTTATCGGAAGATCAGCAAACATTAATGGCTCCATCAACTCTCACGGCTCTTGCGGAAGAGAAAACCTTACAGGAAAGCTTCGTTCGTGATGAAGATGAACGTCCTAAGGTCGCTTACAACAAATTCAGCGACGAAATCCCTGTGATCTCCCTTGCCGGTATCGATGATGTTGATGGAAAGAGGGCTGAGATATGCAAGAAAATCGTTGAGGCTTGTGAGGATTGGGGTGTTTTCCAGATTGTTGATCATGGTGTTGATGCTAAACTTATTTCCGACATGACTCATCTTGCTAAAGAGTTCTTCGCTTTGCCTGCTGAAGACAAGCTTCGGTTCGATATGTCTGGTGGTAAGAAAGGGGGGTTCATTGTCTCCAGCCATCTTCAGGTAAATTGTTAAGAACTACGCCTGTTTTGATGAAGCTGTTGTGTGAAATGATTGATGTTTACTTGCAGGGAGAAGCGGTGCAAGATTGGCGGGAGATTGTGACCTACTTTTCATACCCATTGAAAAACAGGGATTATTCGAGGTGGCCTGATAAGCCAGAGGGTTGGATTGAAGTGACAAAGGAGTACAGCGAGAAGCTGATGGGGTTAGCCTGCAAGCTTCTCGAGGTGTTGTCGGAGGCCATGGGTTTAGAGAAGGAGGCTTTGACGAAGGCGTGTGTGGACATGGATCAGAAAGTGGTGGTTAATTTCTACCCGAAATGTCCACAACCAGACCTCACTCTCGGACTCAAACGCCACACCGACCCTGGGACGATCACCCTGTTGCTTCAGGACCTAGTCGGAGGGCTCCAGGCCACCAGGGACAATGGCAAGACTTGGATCACCGTTCAACCTGTTGAAGGCGCCTTTGTGGTCAACCTTGGAGATCATGGCCATGTAAGTTTAAAACTAATCAACCGCAATTGCCAAATGCCTATTTGATTTCTTATTGTGTTCTGCAGTATCTGAGCAATGGGAGGTTCAAGAACGCTGACCACCAAGCAGTGGTGAACTCGGACTGCAGCAGATTGTCAATCGCCACGTTCCAAAACCCAGCACCCGATGCGACTGTGTATCCACTGAAGATCCGAGAGGGAGAGAAGCCGATCCTGGAGGAGCCCATCACATTTGCCGAGATGTACAGGAGGAAGATGAGCAAGGATCTTGAGCTCGCCAGGCTGAAGAAGCTGGCCAAGGAGCAGCAACAGATGCAGGAGAAGGAGATTGAGAAAGCCAAGCTGGAAGCCAAGCCCCTGGATCAAATCCTTGCATAATCTTTGTTGTACTGGTTCTTACTTGTTTGTGTTACCGCTGCTTCAACTTTACTGCTGCATTAATTTGAGTTTAATCCTTTTTTCTTTTTTCACCTTTCTGTAATGTCATGTTTCCAACATTTGAATGCGAAGAATAAATTTCCACAGCCTCACTCACAGGATTTCTGCTCCATTTTGTAGTTAATCATGGATATATAAGCTTGTTCAATTGATGCAATATATATATATATATATATATATATATCGCAAAAGCATAGGAAAAGCACAAGCGACTGTTTTGCTTGAATATAAAGTTATTCCTAGTTACCTAGTTACGCTCACAGAAGATTTTTTCCCCTCATTTTGTTTAGGTTAGGTCAGGATCAATCCTAGTTATTTGGTTACTACATACTGGCTAGGAATGTTCAAAAGTTATCTGTCTAAGGCTTTGTTTTTAGTTGGTGTGAGAAATCTTGGTTTAGTTCCAAACCAAGGTTTTGTAAAAGCTAAAAAAATGTTCTCCAAACCTATGGTTTGAGAAGCTAGTTTAGGAAAAAGACAAAATAAATTATACTCAAAAGCTATCTCCTCATAAAAGCACTTATTTTGCTAAAAGCAGCCAAAAACACACCTTAAGTTAGGTACCTAACTGTGATTTTTTCGGGTAGTCGGGCTGGGTTGGGCCAAATAAATTTCATTGAAGCTTGTGATACATTGCTCTGGACCCGGACTCAAACAGTTGCATAAATTTTACTCTAAATAAATTTCTATGAAGATCAAATATGTGTGTATGGTGCCATGGTCGTGTGAGAGTCATACATTTTACACATAGACTTATCCTCATACAGGCCACTGCATTAGCCTTCAAATCTCATCCACCCAATTCATCATCCCAAATCCAATCGAATTGAGAAAAAAACAACCACACCCTTCTAGATTTCCTCATCTCATCTCATTACTTCTTCACCAACAGCTACTCATCAAATAACATTTCCTCCTCTACCTCTTTTCTTTCTTCATCATCAATAGCCATGGCTGCTGTAACTGCTGCAGTCTCCTTTCCTTCTACCAAGCCAACCTCTCTTACCACTCGAACATCTATCATTTCTCCTGAAAGAATCACATTCAAGAAGGTATTAATAACTTCTCATGTTTGTAATGTAAAACTTCACACATGTAGTTGGTGAGCTGTTTTTTGTTTTGTTTTTAGGTTTCGTTTTACTACAGAGATGTGTCAAGTGGAGGGAGAGTGGTTTCGATTCGAGCCCAGGTTACGACTGAAGCTCCTGCAAAAGTTGTGAAGGAATCCAAGAAGAATGAGGAAGGTGTTGTGGTTAACAAGTTCAAGCCAAAGGAGCCTTACATTGGCAGATGCCTTTTAAACGCTAAGATCACTGGTGATGATGCTCCTGGAGAGACTTGGCATATGGTCTTCAGCACTGAGGGTATGCAAACTATCTGCTGCTTTTATATGCTAAAAGTAAATCCTTGGACATATTTGCATGTATTTCTATGTGAGAAAAAAAGAAGAGAGAACATTAGATATAGAGATCCAATGCTAATGGAGACTTGCATAGCTATGAAATCATATACACAAGTATTATGCTCATTTGCCAACTTTCATGTTAAGTTTTGGTCATTAAGTAATGAAAGTTTGCCCTTTGTGTTTAGTTAAAAAAGAACTCTTTCTTCTTATCTGATTTAGCTGGTTTTATTGGATTAGGAGAGGTTCCTTACAGAGAAGGGCAATCCATTGGTGTGATTCCGGATGGGGTTGACAAGAATGGGAAACCTCACAAGCTGAGATTATACTCTATTGCTAGCAGTGCTCTTGGTGATTTTGGGGACTCTAAAACTGTGAGTTTGCCTTTAAATCTTAATTTTCTTTTCAGATGAAGATGCAAACCAAGTGCTGGATATCTATATACCTATTAGCATGCAGCTCTTCTATTTTTTTGTTTGTATTTCCATTGTGTTGTTGATTTTTGGTTTTGTTTATGATCTCATTGTATTGTTGCAGGTATCCCTCTGTGTGAAACGTCTGGTATACACCAACGAGCAAGGAGAACTTGTTAAAGGAGTCTGCTCAAATTTCTTGTGTAAGAATGCATGACCTTTTATGTTTCATCATAATGTATTTCTAATGTTTTCAACAACTCGGGCCGAATGATGAACCTGGAAGCATAGTTCAGTTAGTTAATGCAGTCATGCTTAAAAGATTATAACCGGTAGATTCGAAGTTCAAAAGATTTTAACATCTCTTTATAGTTACAGAGGATTTTGTAATCGATTTACAGTAATGATGCTAAATGTTTTAATCTTAACCTTCAGGTGACTTGAAACCTGGGGCAGAAGTTAAAATCACAGGACCTGTTGGAAAGGAAATGCTTATGCCAAAAGATCCTAATGCCACAATCATCATGGTATGTATATTACCAAGATGTTAAAACTTTGATTATCATTCATTTCAGAATGCAGATTCCATTAAATATGATTAACTCCTGCTCCGAAACAACATTTTCACACTCAGTTACTTCATTGCAGCTTGGTACGGGAACTGGAATAGCTCCCTTCCGATCGTTTTTGTGGAAAATGTTCTTCGAAAAGCACGATGACTACAAGGTAAACAAGATTGACTTAAAAACTGTGACATTAACTCATCAATCTGTTTGTTGCACCAATGACTGACTTAAAAACATGTAGTTCAACGGTTTGGCATGGCTCTTCCTCGGTGTTCCTACAAGTAGCTCATTGTTGTACAAGGAGGTAAGCATTCAAGCTAAAAACAATCTTGGACTTATCTGATTCTCTGATGTCTTTGCATCTTTTAACTTGGATGAAATGTCCAAATGTTCTGTAACAGGAATTTGAGAAAATGAAGGAGAAAAATCCAGACAAGTTCAGGCTGGACTTTGCTGTGAGCAGAGAACAAACCAATGACAAAGGAGAAAAGATGTACATACAGACCCGAATGGCCGAATACGCACAAGAGCTATGGGAGTTACTCAAGAAAGATAACACCTTTGTTTACATGTGTGGGTTGAAAGGCATGGAGAAAGGAATTGATGACATAATGGTCTCACTAGCTGCAGCAGATGGTAAGAAAACACCAGAAACCAAATTTTTTTTGACATTTCTAACTTCTCAATCTCCATGGAATATATATATATATATATATATACATACATAATCTAATGCTGCAATGGAAATTCTTTCAGGTATTGATTGGACTGAATATAAAAGGCAGTTGAAGAAATCTGAGCAATGGAATGTTGAAGTCTACTAACTGTGGATTTCATGTACAAATCAACCCCATTTCTTCTTTTTTGAGCAGCCATATCCTATCAGGATTTCCACTGCCTTATGTAGATAGGGAGTGCTTCTTTTTGGATTTCATAGTACTGAAATACATGGTATATTAGAGCCAAACCTCACAGATCTTGTTGTGGTGTAGTAAATGAAACTTACAGTTTCCCCTGCTTATTTAGATACAATTTGATATACCAAAAAAGTCCTTAAATTAGTATGGTTTGTTCAAATAAGTCCTTATGTTGTTGATTTTTAACTAAATAAGTCATTATCTTTATAATTTTATTTGTGAAAGTAAAAATAGTTAAAATATCTTTGAAAAAATCCAAGTACTCAAATTACAAACAGAAAAATAGATTTTACTTTTAATTTACATTAAATTCCATGAATAAAAAGTAATTATTTAAATAAAATGTACCGATTTTAGTTATCTAATTAACTAATTATCTGTAAATTGACCTTTAAAATTACACATTTATTCATGGATTGATTTTATTTTTTTTTCAACATAATATTTAAACTATCAATTTGTTTAAATTTTAAAAAAGAATACAACATTTGTATTGATTCGTTGTAAAATTTATATGAATTTGTTAATAAATTAAAATTAAAGAATTATAAAAATAATTACGACCTATAACGATGTAGTGTAAGCCGTATTCTTATTGAGATTGTACATTTTTAGATAAAAAATCATAAACTGTATTATTATTTGAATTAAACATAAATTAATATTAAATATATATTAATAAAAAAATTAGTTAATCGGATTAAATAAAAATTAATCGAACATGTATTAATTAAAAAATTAATTTAATTAACAGTTAAAATATCAAAAAATTTATTAATAATATTTAATTAGTTCAATTCGAATTAACCAATTTAACACCTCATCTATTATTCTTTTAAGAAATTATATCAGGGTCATTTCTGTTCACATCATCGAGATTAATCAATCAAATACATTTATTTCATTAATTTTTTTATATTTTTTTATTAAATGATTTTTATTTAAAATTATTTTAAATTTAATTTATAATAATTATTAATAAAGATTTTTTAATAAAAAATAAAATAAAAATAAATAAAATTAATATAATTTATCCATTCTTTCTCTCTATTCTCATTTCTCACAAATTTCCCTATAAATTTGCTTACTGTGATGTAACACTCACTCTTGTCAAAACCCTAAAGCAAACAAATCAAAAGTCTATTCCTTTTTACTATCCCAGATCTCGCAACCAGCTTCCATGGCTGAGCAACAGCAAGAACAACAGCAATCAAGATCTGCCGGCAAGGTCCTCTGGTTCGATGACCATAAAGGCTTCGGCTTTATTCATCCCGACGATGGCAGCGAAGATCTCTTCGTCCATCAATCCTCCATCAAATCTGACGGCTATCGTAGCCTCGCCGAGGGTGAATCTGTCGAGTTCACAGTTTCCCAAGGCAACGGTGGGAAAACCCAAGCTGTTGATGTCACCGCGATAGGTGGCTCTCAAATCAGTAAGAAGGACCGCCGCGGCGGTGGTTGGAGGAACGATAGGAGGAACGGTAGTGGCGGGTGCTATAACTGTGGTGATCCGAATCATCTCGCAAGGGATTGCAATAACAACGACAATAACGATAGCTATAATAACGCTGGGTATGGAAATGGCGGCGGAGGGTCTTGTTATAATTGTGGTGAGGCAGGGCATTTTGCGAGGGATTGTAGGAGGGACGCCGGCGGATCTGCGGGTGGTGGAGCTGGGAAGTGCTACAACTGTGGGAAATTTGGGCACTTCGCCAGAGACTGCAATAGGAACAGTGGTGGCGGCGGTAGCGGTGGCAGAGGCTGCTTTAACTGTGGAGGGTTTGGGCATATGGCGAGGGACTGCAACAATAACAATAACAAAGGGACTGAATGTTTTAAATGCGGCGAGGCTGGGCATTTTGCTAGGGAGTGTCCAAACTTGAAGGCTTCAGCTTAAACTGGAATATGTAGAAATAAGAGTAATAGTAACTATTTCTCTTTTTCTATGTTTTGTGGTTCTATTATTCTCAGAGTTTATACATAAGGATGCTTTGGATTTTCCAGCTCTTTTGTTTTCTTTTTATGGTGGAGAATTTTCCAATTTTGATACATAGATGAGCTGGTTCGGATTAAAATTTAGATTCTTATTGTTCTGGTTATTTGGATTATTATCAGTGACTTTGGGTTATTTCTCGATTCAAGATCATCTATTTTCAAGTGTGAATTAATGTTTCCATATTCTCATGATTGGCTTTCATTCTCTGTTAAGTTTTTGTTGTGCTGCATTGATCATAGATGTTTTGAAGGAATTTATTGTATAAATTTGGTGGTATTCTATGTTCCTTTCTGTCTAATATTTGTTCTAGTTTCCTATATCTGCTTGGTTTAATGCGGTCAAGATATATTTGTTCATGAGGGCAATTAACTGGTTATCTTGCTGATACTTTGTGTATGCTTTTGATATTAAGCTCTTTCCATAGCTATTTTTCAAAAAGATATTATAATTGGATATCGAAGTGCATTCTTTTGGTAGTGGTTTAGGTGGTATGTTCATAGTTGTTGACAAATTGATTTAGAATTGTTCAGGATTTTATATTCATGATTGTTAAACTGGTGCTTATACTTCTTGTTTGTTGATCACTAATAAGTTTTGCCTTTATTAGAACTATTGAGGACTCATTTGAATTTTGATGTCACTTTGGTCTAGCATTTTTAAGGAATGGATTCGTGCTTGAATTTGATTTCACTTAGACCAGTAGTCCTGATGTTTTTGCCATGTCCCAGGCTTTATTGTTGCCTTTCTTGTTGTAGTTCATTCTTGTTATTTCATGCTTCCAAAATGCAAGTGATGTTCTTCTACTTTCTTAGCTAGGGTGTATGTACAGTGTGTATATAGGTTATCTAAATAGATTTCTTATGTCTGGCTGAAGTTCTTGATGTTGTCTGGGACGTTGGTGTTGTCATATGTGTAGTTGATGTGCATTCGATGCTCAGTTGCTAGTGATTAAGCTAATTGTAAGCCTAAACTTGGCATCTTGCTGAAGTTTCTAACAGCTGTGCTAAGTGATTGGTTATGGATGTTACATCAAACATTACAAGTTTTAGTTCTTTACCATATTCTCTCCTAGAATTGATGGTAGAATAAAAGTTACCAATTCTTGACCAGGCAATTGGAGATTGTTGAAGTAGGAATATTGTTTTTGAAAATGACTTGGACAACTTGTTCTATATTCTTTGATTAGTGGAGGATAATGAATGTGTAATTTGACTTTGTTTATACTTACCAATTGGTTGCTTGCTTGTGTTGTGCAAGTAAAGGTTATTACTATATTGATGCAAACTTTTTACACTCTTTCAAGGGCCGTGTTTCCTGTTGTTTTTATAAAGATGGAAATCCCAATTTCAAGGCTAATTGAGCTGAAGTGCTCACCACTTGCCTACTTCTTTCTCTCTCCTTCCTTTTTATTAAGATTCCAAAGCTCATACCTACTAGCACCAACC
This sequence comes from Abelmoschus esculentus, assembly GCA_035048815.1. NCBI lineage: Eukaryota > Viridiplantae > Streptophyta > Magnoliopsida > Malvales > Malvaceae > Abelmoschus > Abelmoschus esculentus. The sequence continues at coordinate 15,957,208 of JAUCBN010000034.1, forward strand.
ATCGGCTATTGGCATCAAGTGGAGCATAGTGGGGCTGGATTTGGGTTGATAATTATAACACAGTATCAGCTTCATCCAATTCCCAACTCTGGTTTATATTATAGAGTCCATGATTTCTTTTTCATTTTCTTTTTGAAGTCTATTTTTCCAAATAAACTATGAATAATACATATCTATTTAACTTTTTTCTTACCTTAAGAACTGGTTTCTCCAGTTTATCAATTTCTTCAAATCCAGACAAACTGATTGAATACTGAATAAGGGTGAGGAAAGGGAATGAACACTGAAGTCAAGTCATCCTTGTCATTCATCCTTGGAGTTATTATAGACCGAGTATCAAAGAAGTAATTTCATGGTATTTGGAATGATTAGTAGAGAATATAAACAGAAGTAGAACAATAATTTCTCAGAATCATATGGGGGAGTATTATCATATAAGGAATCCCACTGCCACACCTCAAATAAATGTACTGAGGATAACTTTAATGGGTTTCAATGTTCAATTCATCCACTTAATAAATTGATTTAGTCCATACAATAGAACAACTTGACCAACACTTTTTTACCTGTTTCAGTCATATGGCCAAAGAAAGAAGTTTGAAATACCGGGGGGTTGCAGTTAAACAAATGTTTAAACTTATTGGATATCAATTCTTGAACGTAGTCTGGATGAACAAAACTTTAGATTGGAAGGGTATAGTAAACAAATGTAGCAATCTACTGACCACCAGATTCTTTAGACAATATTAAAGGTTTGAATTCTGATGTTACGAAGGACAAAACTTGCTTGTTATGTCATAATGAGTTTCTGTATTATTTGATTGGTAGATCAAAAATCAATGATTAAAAAATAATATAAAAAAAAATTGGCTACATTATTTGTAGAAATAAGTAATCTGTATATTTTCAAAAGTACATAGAAAAATTGCAAGATGTTGCTAGAATAAACAACTTGAACATGGTCTTTCTTAGCTATCATTGTATCAGAAAACACTAATTGTTGTAGAAAAATCATTAAAGTACTGAACTTTTGACTCCTGAATTAAGCTCAAACAGTCTCAAATATATATGGAAAGTTTTTCTTTAGAAAATTCTTTCATAAATTCTTTTCTAATTGAGAATCAGATCTCCAACATGTTTTTGACATATTAGATTAGTTGTATGTGGTTTTCTTGAATGATTCCATAGATAAAAAACACTAATCTTAAAGTTTTCAACTCTGATATATGAATCAATAAATAAGTGGTTGATGAATAAAGCCCTCACAAAGTGAATAGTGGAAGCTCTAATTTTTGCCTACACAAAAGCAAAAGGTGGTATCTTATTTTTCTACAAATTGATTATTAACTCTATGAAATAACTTTTTATTAACAATTTTAAATTGTTTGTTTTAGGAAAATCCTAATTATTTGGTAAAAGGGGCCAAAGAAGCAAATAAATGACAATTAGGTAGTTTTTAACTGATTTGTCTGCTGATTGTTAACTCAATGTGGTTGGCTATAAATAGGATGATGGGCAGATAATTAGATTCCTCCACTACCAATCAAATCAGCCTTCCTTGCTTCCACTCTTTTTTTTTTTTTTCTTCCAGAAAGAGGAAAACAGTGAAGGTTCAAACAGATAAAAAGAAACTATGGAGTTTTATGGGTGGTAGTATCAAGCATCTTCTTCTTCTTCTTCCATAAGCATTATCTTTGCTTAAAAAAGTTCCCTTTTTATCTTCGTTCACAAAATAATCCATTTGAGAGAATTGAAACAATCATTCACCAATAAAAGCAGAGAATATATTCCCCCATGGCTCTGTTCTCGGGTGGTCATCATTCTTTTATCACCATCTTTAGTTTCATTCTCCTTGTATTTATTCAAGGTAATGAGAATATATGCTTCGTAAAAAAATGGGGTTGTTTCATAGTTTCGTAAAATTTGATCTTTGTTGGAAGTAAACCAATTTAATCCTATGTTTCTCTGGTTTTTTTTTTGCCTGCAGGTGTTTCGGCTGCCACTTTTACATTCAACAATAAATGCGATTACACGGTATGGCCTGGGATTCTAGCTAATCCAGGAATCCCAAAGCTTGAAAGTACAGGCTTTGAACTCACAAAAGGCAGCTCTCGTTCTTTCCAAGCTCCTACTGGTTGGGCAGGTCGGTTCTGGGGTAGAACTGGCTGCAATTTCGATGACGCCGGCCGTGGGTCATGCACTACAGGCGACTGCGGGTCTGGCGAAATTGAATGCAACGGAGCTGGGGCCATCCCCCCGGCCACCTTAGCCGAGTTCACACTCGGTTCGGGATCACAAGACTTCTACGACGTCAGTCTGGTTGATGGCTACAATTTGCCTATGATTGTGGAAGGAAATGGAGGCTCAGGAGAGTGTTCCACCACCGGTTGCTTGACAGATTTGAACAAAAAGTGTCCATCCGAACTGAGAATCGACGGGGGCAGCGCTTGTAAGAGTGCCTGCGACGCATTCGGGAAGCCTGAGTACTGTTGTAGCGGAATCTACAATAGTCCGTCAGCTTGTAAACCGTCCATGTATTCTAAAGTGTTCAAGTCTGCTTGCCCCAAATCCTACAGCTATGCTTTTGATGATGCCACCAGCACTTTCACTTGCTCTGGCTCTGATTATACCATCACTTTCTGTCCCAATGTCCCAAGGTAAATTCGTAAATTCCCAAAATTAATTCATTAAATTTACAGTGCATATGAATTTGGTACTTGAAAAAGATTGATAATTGCATACAAAAATGTGGCATTGATTTTTGATGCAGTTTGAAATCTTCAAAGGATCCTAGTCCTACTACTGCAGAAGCAACAGGGTCGGATCGAGATACGGTTCCGGATCCCATGCAGGCATCTTCACTCACAAGTCAATGGCTAGCAAATTTGGCCACCGGAGACTGCACCGGGATCCGTCCGTTCTCCGATCTACGATTTGGTTTGGCTGCCACTGTTTTTCTTGCACTCTCCTTTTTATTGTAGGCTTTAATTTCCCAATTCAAGTTCAACAACAACAAAGGAAAAGTAAGGCAAAATCCAAATTGTTAAATTAATAGTAACATAGATAAATATAGGGTAAACTACATAAATGGTCCATTGACTATACCTCAATTATCTTTTATATTCTCTGACTATCAAATGTTATAAATTAGTCCATTGACTAACTTTTTTGATACAAAGTGATCCTGTGTCGTTAAAAATTTGACGAAAAATCGATGTGGACGTTAACATGTTAACTTGGATTATAGAGATCGAGGATGCCACATGGTTATCCAAGTCAACATACTAACGTTTACATTAGTTTCCTGTCAAATTTTTAACGATATAAGACCATTTTGTATCAAAAAAGTTAATAAATAAATCAATTTGTAATATTTAATAATCAGAGGATGTAAAAGATAATTGAAATATAGTTAAGGGACCGTTTACGTAGTTTATCTATAAATATATTAATCATTCCCTTAGGAAATGATTCTTCACCCGATTTGAGCGAATTATTTATAGAAAATAAAATGACAGGTAATAAAAATTTATACAAGAAGTATGAGACAAACGATTAATTATTTTAATAAGTACGATTAGGGGTGAGCAAAACTCGACTCGAAAAATCGAATTTCTCGGCTCGAATCGAGGTAAAAAAACTCGACTCATTTTAACTCGATTTGAAATTTCATAATCTCGAATCGACTCGAAAAAATTTCAAATTAAGTTCAAATTACAAAAATAAAAATCGAATAACTCAAAATTTTTAGTAATTATAAAGATTAATTGCACATTTAACCATGTAGTTTTATTTTCAGTCTCTTCTTTTTTTTATATATTTTAATTTTTTTTATAATCTGGTCACGTTCTAGATTATTTTTTATTTTATTTAATAAAATTTTTATTTGTATCTTTTATATTATGTTATTTTTTTAATTTTTGTATTTAATTTATCATTATTTTTTGTTTAATCTTAGTCTTACCTAGATAAGAAGGAAGTTATTAATAAAGTCTATAATTTAATAAAATGACATTCATACCTAAGATATTTGATTGATGGTAATAATAATTTAAAATCTTTTTTTACACATATAAAAAATAATATGAAAAAAATATATATGTAAATTTAAAGAGAAAACCGTTTAAATTACAATAAAACTATATTATAGTATTATAAATAGTATAATTAAAATTTATACATAAATCGAAAAATCGACTCGACTCGAACTCGCTAAAATCGACTCGAATCGAAAAAATTTCAAAAAAATTTCAAACTAGAAAATATGATGACTCAACTCGAATAACTCGAAATTTTTTAACTCGACTCGACTTGCTCGAACGCTCACCTCTAAGTACGATATTAAATTTTTAAACAAAATTAAATTTAAATTTTAATATTATAAAATAAAAAGTAAAAAATAAAATATATTTATCATATTAAATTTTTATAAAATTTAATCTAAATTAATAAATCGGTTAAGAATTGACCGCGCCACCAACGACGAAACTGGACCCGTTCGTTTCTAACGTTGCGTGGTCCTCCACCTACTGCTTCGTGTTTCCTTCACCTACCCACTCCTTGTCACCCGACTCCAATCCCAAACTTAATCAACAACTAAACCTTACCCTCCGCCGTTCCGGTCCCGGTGAGTTGAATCTGGGACGATTTGCTATCTCCAGGCACAGTCAACTCTGTCGCAGGGTTTTCGCCAATGCAACTCAGGTGATGGATCAGTCGGTTGGTGAAAAGAGCTCCGCAGACCCCACAATTGTTGACGTGGATTTGGGTAATCGGAGCTACCCCATCTACATCGGGTCCGGATTGCTTGATCAGCATGAGCTCCTTCAAAAGTTAGTGAAATTCATTTCTTTACTTCAATAATATATAGCTTTTTTGCGAAGAGTTAATGGGTTGTCGTTTTAATAGGCATGTTCATGGGAAGAAAGTTCTTGTGGTGACTAACACTACGATTGCTCCTTTGTATTTGGATAAAGTCGTTGTCTCGTTGATGCATTAACAAGGGGAAACCCGAATGTTTCTGTTGAAAATTTGATTTTACCTGATGGAGAGAAGTACAAAAACATGGTCGGTTTTTGATCTATTTAATTAGCATTTTGATTTGAGGCATTGTTGCTGTTAAAGCTCAATGGAATTAATAGTAATTGTTATGATTATAGGAGACTCTCATGAAAGTTTTCGACAAGGCCATCGAGTCCCGACTGGACAGGAGATGTACGTTTGTTGCTCTTGGAGGCGGTGTGATTGGGGATATGTGCGGTTTTGCTGCTGCATCTTTTCTTCGTGGTGTTAATTTTATCCAGATTCCTACTACTGTTATGGCACAGGTATTTTCACACTCATGGTTCATGTATGTATTGGTCATCACATTGTGTGCAGACATTTCAGGTTTTCGAATTTGTTAATAATAAGCAGGTTGATTCTTCGGTTGGGGGAAAAACTGGCATTAACCATCCTCTTGGGAAGAACTTGATTGGTGCTTTCTACCAACCTCAATGTGTGCTAGTAGACACGGACACGTTGGACACATTGCCAGATAGGGAACTGGCTTCGGGTCTAGCAGAGGTTATAAAATATGGACTCATTAGAGATGCTGAGCTTTTTGAGTGGCAGGAAAAGAATATGGAGAAACTGATGGCAAGGTACCCTAAACTTAGTGAATGAACTGCAATTAAACATTTGAATGTGTTGAAACTTATTTTGGAATATGAAACTGAGAGGACTTTTGCTAAGAATTGGAATTCAAATTTGTGGTTGTCACATTGTCATTTTGAGCTTTAGGGAATAATATATACCATGTATTATCCTTTCAAGTAATCAAATTTTCTTCCTGGCATGCGTTGTGGATGTGCATACCTGTCCTTGTACACTTCAACCAATGATATTATACGCCGGCTGTTGTCATCATTGTAATCTATATTTCTTCAAACAAAATGTGATCCACTGTTGATCATTACAGGGATCCTGATGCGCTGGCTTATGCTATAAAGCGATCATGTGAAAACAAGGCTGAGGTTGTCTCATTAGATGAGAAAGAAAGTGGATTGAGGGCTACACTGAACTTGGGGCATACATTCGTCCATGTACGTTTTATAAGTGAGCTACTGGTTATATTACATTTTAGCATGCAAAGGAAATGGATTATATTCATATGTTATGTTTTTTGCTTCTTAGTTTAACTTGCTGAATTTATAAAGTATCCTTGACCGTATTTGGAGTTTGTTTTCTGACTGCATGGTTTGAAATCCCATGAAGGAAATTATGAAACGGTTTTAAAATTGAATACATTTCAAGATACTCGCAACTTTGAGATTTCATGTTTTAGAATTTGTACTTGATCTTAAAGGGTTCTTTCCAGGCAGTAGAAACTGGACTTGGATATGGAGAATGGCTTCATGGAGAAGCTGTTGCAGCTGGCACGGTATTATGATTATTGTCACATTTCGTTTCCATCTTCCACATCTCTGCTAAACTCAAATCTGTGCTCGACTCAGGTTATGGCTGTTGACATGTCATACCGCCTTGGTTGGATCAACAGTTCAATTGTGAAACGGGTTCATGACATTTTACTTCGGGCTAAGTTACCCACTGCTCCTCCTGAAACCATGATCGTAGAAATGTTCAAGTCTGTCATGGCGGTAAGTGAACCAAGTTTTACTCGTTCCATATTTCTCAAATCGCTATCTCTAACGCTCGACAGATATGCACCATTATGTTAATGGTAGGTTGACAAGAAGGTGGCTGATGGGCTACTAAGGCTTATCCTTCTAAAAGATCCCCTCGGAAACTGTATCTTCACCGGCGAGTACGATAGAAAGGCCCTCGATGATACTCTCGCTGCATTTTGCAAGTCGTAGATCCAGATTTTATATGCTTGTTTTTCAAAGTTTGCTTACACAATCTTCTTGAGTTCTGTTGAAGTGACATGCAATGAGTATTGCAGTTGGTCTGAAGTCACTTGGTAATGTAGGTGACTTTCTCTTTATTCAATTGAAGTCGATATACAATTTAATATTAACGCCCAGGGATGGCAACGGGGCGGTGCGGGTTTTGGCCGTCCCGACCCCGATCCGGTTTAGTAATTTTTAAATTTGATTTCGACCCAACTCGAATTAAAATATTAATTTACCCGTTCCGTTTCGCCCCGATATATTATTTCTTAAATCCGACCCCGACCTGAAAAATTTTAAAAAATAATCTTCATCAGCGATAAAAGTTAGATTCGATCAATCCTTTATTACAATCATAAATTGTGATTTTTAAGTAATTTTAAATATAGGTAAAAAAATAAAATAAAGTATAGTTTAAATTACTCACAAGTTAAATTACATATTTAAAAAAAAAATTGAATCATCAACTAACAGAATCGAATATATTGAAATTTGAACAACGTCTAATAATTTTTTATTATAAGAACAAACTTCAAAACTATAAAAATTACTTAAAACCGATAAAAATATTTATGTATAGTGATATTTTTTTTATAAATATATTAAAATGTATAAAAATATACCAGGGTGGGGCAAGGAAATTCAAACAAATACTCAAACCCGATCCGACCCGACTTAATGATCTTAAGCCCCGTCCCTCCCCTATTCTCAAAATTTAAAGAGAAAAACCCCCGGATCGGGGTACACCGGATCGAGTCGGGGACAAGTATTTTTGCCATCCCTATTAACGCCTAAGCTAACAATTGAAAAAATTGATAAATTACATGTTTAGTCTCTAAACTTTCAATGAATTTTTTGTTTTCACCATCCAACTTTCAAAAGTTATAAACATCGGCACCAAAAGCATTGTGTTTTGGGATTTTTTGTTTTAAATTGATCTCAACTTTTTTTTTAATAATTTAATTTAATTTAATATTAACCCTAAGCTAACAATTAAGTTAAATAAACATTTAAACTAACAATTAATTAAAAAAACCCGACTAATATAACAGAGATACTTTGAGAACTTAAGTAAAACTGTCAAAGTAGAATTTGTGAACTTTTGAGAGATTAAAAATTTGTCATAGTTTGGGGATGTCTTGTGTAATTAAGCCAAAACATATTAAACTTGTGAGTGCCATTTACCAAGCACGTGGAAACCACATCATACCAGTATTATAAATGAATATACTAAGACGAAATTCGAAACCGCATCGTAATCTCACCTATTCCTAATTTTCTTTGATTTTCCTGATTCCCTTTCACCCTATTTCACCGGAGAAATTCTATAAATATGATATTTTATTTTTTTTAAATATAATAAAAACTATTTTATTTTTAAAAAGTATTATATTTTAAATAATAATTTCAAAAACGATTCTAAAAAAATTAACTTTAAACAATAAAATTAATTAATTAAATAAAAATTTAAATGAATATTAAAATATCAACTTTAAATAATAATTATACAGAAAATATATTAAATTATTGTTTAAAATTGATGTCAAGAATTTTAATTTTTTTTATTTAATTTAATTTATTATTTAAAATTAATTTTTTTGTTTAAAATAATTTAAAAATTAATATGGTTATTTGGTTAATGTGATATTTAAAAAATAGGTAAAATATTTATGTAACCGTAGAATTTATAAATATAAATGTAATTATAATTATCTTTTTAAGTCTTTGTGTTTGATTTGTGCTCACGGAGAACGAAGCCTCACCTACCCCGACCTTAATCTCAATCTCACGCTCTCTTCTAGATCTCGCTTCGTTTTCATCAAGCAATCGTTTATTGGATCATTGCCATGGGTAAGCCATTTAAATAATATCTGACTCCTGTTATCATTTCTTCTTTCGATTTCCTCCTCCTGTTTTTGCGGTTATTTACTGATCTAACTGATTTTTGAGCTTCGATTTAGCTTCAGCAAATCCTTTCGATTCCATTTTGAAGACTTTGGAGAAGCCAGACGGTGGTGAATTCGGCAAATACTACTCTTTACCTGCTCTCAATGATCCTAGGATTGGTCAGTTCATTGTTTTAGATTTTAAATTTGGTTCGGTTGTTGATAAATGATAGGAAAGAGAAAGAATGAAGTGTATGAGATGAAATGAATCTACGTGTTTTTTAAGCTAATCTGATGGTTGTTTATTGATTATTCAAACCGAAGAAGTTTGGTTTTTATTGTTTTTAGTGTTTTCTCGTCAATTAAAACAAAGGTTTTTATGTTTTTGATTGATTTGTCATTGATGGATGCTTGTTGTGCAGATAAACTTCCTTACTCTATTAAAATACTTCTTGAATCTGCTATACGTAACTGCGATGAGTTTCAAGTTAAGAGTACGGATGTCGAGAAGATCATTGACTGGGAGAACACGTCTCCCAAACAAGTTGAGATTCCGTTTAAGCCGGCTCGAGTTCTTCTTCAGGTCTTCACTTTATCTGACTTTTTACCATGATGACATTGTTTTAGCGACGATGATGAGTTATTTTTAATGCGAACTTGCATTGCTAGCAGGATTCTTTGGTTTCTAACATTGTTCTCCATTTTATTTTTTCTTTTTTTTTCCCAGGATTTTACTGGTGTTCCTGCTGTTGTTGATCTCGCCTGCATGCGAGATGCTATGAACAAGCTTGGTGGTGATTCTAATAAAATTAATCCATTGGTAAGTTAGATATTTTTATGGGTCATATAGGACTAAACTAAAGCGACATTTTATTTTGAATTGTTGATTTTGTAACTTGGAGAACAGTTCTAATCATTGGCTTATCTTGAATTTCTGATGCTTGCAGGTTCCTGTAGATCTTGTTATTGATCACTCGGTTCAGGTTGATGTGGCAAGGTCGGAAAATGCTGTGCAGGCAAACATGGAACTTGAATTCCAAAGGAACAATGAAAGATTTGCTTTTCTCAAGTGGGGTTCTAGTGCATTTGATAACATGCTTGTTGTCCCTCCTGGGTCAGGAATAGTACATCAGGTGCCAAGCATTTTTAAAGCTACATTAAGAGATCATATTAAGTTTTTTTTATTGGCTGTAAATAAATAAATAAATGCTACTTTTCGTGCAAATGATTTGTTCTAGTGTCAAGGAAGAGGGAAAGAAATTGAATACTGCTGCTGAAAAGTTATTTTAGCATGGAAACAGAATACATGTGTTTCCAGCAGTTTTTATGCCCTCAAATAAGTTTCTGTAATCTTGGTTAACAGGTCAATTTAGAATATCTTGGAAGAGTTGTTTTCAACACAAATGGCATGCTTTACCCCGATAGCGTCGTTGGAACAGATTCTCATACAACTATGATTGATGGATTGGGTGTTGCTGGCTGGGGTGTTGGTGGTATAGAAGCCGAAGCTGCCATGCTTGGCCAGGTTAATTACTTACTCCTCTTATTAATATGTTATGTCTTACTAAAGTAGGGAAAAGGCGGGGAAGTAAGAAAAAGAGAATTTATGGAGTAATTGATATGGTTAAGTTTCCGATTAACATTAATAAATTTCTTCATTGTTAACATGGCTGAAAGCATGAATTTTAATTTTGATTGGCAAAACGCCTTAGCTAATGATTGTACACTTGGCTTTTTGCTTGTAGCCCATGAGCATGGTCTTGCCAGGTGTTGTTGGGTTTAAACTACTAGGAAAGCTGAGAGATGGTGTGACAGCTACTGATTTGGTGTTGACAGTAACTCAAATGCTGAGGAAGCATGGGGTTGTTGGCAAGTTTGTTGAATTCTATGGTATAGTCTTCAATGCAGCCACTTTAGTAACTTATGCATTGTTTCTTGTGCTACTTTTGTCTAAGGTACATGTTTCCCTCTATCTTTACACAGGGGAAGGCATGCGTGAATTGTCATTAGCAGACCGTGCAACTATTGCTAACATGTCTCCCGAGTATGGTGCAACGATGGGATTTTTCCCTGTGGATCATGTCACCCTGCAATATCTGCAATTGACTGGCAGGAGTGATGAGACTGTAAGCCGCTTGGAATAAATCTTTGTTTCATTTGATGTATCGACCTTTGATTTGCTGACTTACCTACAATCATGTAGGTTGCAAGGATAGAATCTTATTTAAGGGCCAATAAGATGTTTGTGGACTACAATGAGGTAAATATACACTTAGGTTCTTCTATGTTTCTAAAATTTTCAGCATACAGTTTCTAATAATTTGTTCCTAACTCAGCCTCAGATTGAGAAAGTGTATTCTTCCTACCTAGAACTGAAGCTTGAGGAAGTTGAACCCTGTATATCAGGGCCCAAGAGGTAAAAGCGTTTTTTATATCTAGAAACTGCAACCTTCTCTAAGATGAAAAATCTTGTTTGTTTTTTGGTATTCCTCTGATTGCTCTATTGCAGGCCGCATGACCGAGTTCCTTTGAGGGAAATGAAAGCAGATTGGCATGCATGCTTGGACAACAGAGTTGGATTTAAGGTATGCTCTTCATGAACTTGGGAAGGGTCTATATTTGTGCTTCTTGGAACACTGAAGTGGTTACGAGGACATATACATGTTACGAATACTATGTGCATATAAAATAACACTTGCCAAATCTACTAATGGTGAGAATCATATTATTTTACTATTCAAAAACTGGATCGAGATGCTTGCACACAAATGATAATTTTTGAATGGTGTGAAAATGGTATATCATCTGATCATATAATAAGAACAGTACAGTCCCTGAGTTTTCTATTACTAAAAAAGGAGCTGAAAATATATGTTAAGTGCATCATCATCCTCTACTGTCTTCTCCAGTTCACTTTACCTTCATTTTCTTGTTACAGGGATTTGCAATACCGAAGGAATCTCAGAATAAGGTTGCAAAGTTTTCATTCCATGGGACTCCAGCAGAATTGAGGCATGGAGATGTTGTTATAGCCGCTATTACTAGTTGCACGAATACTTCAAATCCTAGTGTGATGCTTGGAGCTGCTCTGGTTGCAAAAAAAGCTTGTGAATTAGGATTGGAGGTATTCTCTCCTTTTATGTTTACCATGTATGAATCTTCTCATCGTTGAAGACTTGAAGTAATTGATAATGAGAAAATATGAACATTGTCAATATGTGAAATTCTTAATCTTAAAATTGTAAAATGCAGCCATTAAACTCATGAAAGGTTTCCAAATTTTGTGTTATTAGAAGGCAGAATTTTATCTTTTAGGTAATCTCTTTACAACAGCAAATTATTCAATGGGAAAGGGTGGAGTTTTTTTCCCCTTATAAAGAGATTTTGACCAAGAAATTTGATGCAATTTCTTCTACCCTGAATGTTTACAGTGGTACAATTTTAGAGCAATAAACCTTATTGAATGTTTTTGGATCATTGTTTTAAAAGGTCAAGCCATGGATTAAGACAAGTCTTGCTCCAGGTTCTGGGGTTGTAACCAAGTACTTGCAAAAGAGGTATTTTTCAATTAATCTGAAGGAGCATGTCATCCATATGATATAAGTGCTCTTATTTCATATTGCTAACTCATTAATGAACGACAGCGGCTTGCAGAAGTATATGAATCAGTTAGGATTTAACATAGTCGGATATGGATGCACTACATGTATTGGGAATTCTGGAGATATTGATGAATCTGTGGCATCAGCTATCTCTGAAAATGGTAAATTATTTGTTGAGACTATAGTTGGTTTTCCTTGCATAAGTATGCTTGAAGCTGACATATTGGTTGTATTTTGCATGCTTCCAGATATGGTGGCTGCAGCTGTGTTGTCAGGAAACAGAAACTTTGAAGGACGTGTACATCCTTTGACAAGGGCTAACTATCTTGCTTCTCCTCCTCTCGTTGTTGCCTTTGCTCTTGCTGGCACTGTATGTATCTTCATCCCATTACAACTGGGTCTTTGTTAAAAATGTGTTCTTGAAATTGAAATGTATGATGTCTTATTATCATAATTTAGTTGCTTTTTGTTTAACCTCTATTCATTTACTTATTTTTCCGGAAGATCAAGTGTATTTTTCATTGGACACAAATTTGCAGGTAGATATTGATTTTGAGACAGAACCCATTGGAACCGGCAAAGATGGAAAACAAATCTTTTTCAGGGATATTTGGCCTTCTAGTGAAGAAGTGGCTAATGTGAGCTACTCAGACTGCTTTACCCTGATTCCTATGCTTAAAAAATTAGGAACTAATTCAGGTTTCCATTGTTGTTCTGTCTTCAGGTTGTACAATCAAGTGTGCTGCCTGATATGTTCAAAGCAACATATGAAGCAATCACCAAAGGAAATCCCATGTGGAATGAGTTATCTGTACCATCTAGTAGCCTTTATGCCTGGAATCCAACATCAACTTACATCCACGAGCCACCATACTTTAAAGACATGACCATGTCACCTCCAGGTCCACACGGAGTGAAGGATGCCTACTGCTTGCTTAACTTTGGAGATAGCATCACAACTGATCACATCTCCCCAGCTGGTAGCATCCACAAAGATAGCCCCGCAGCCAAATTTCTCTTGGAACATGGGGTAGATAGAAGAGATTTCAACTCTTATGGAAGTCGACGTGGTAATGATGAAATTATGGCAAGGGGTACTTTTGCAAATATCCGAATTGTGAACAAACTATTGAAAGGAGAAGTTGGACCTAAAACAATTCATATTCCCACCGGAGAGAAACTATCTGTATATGATGTCGCAATGGTAAATAACTATTCTTAATCCCCCATATATTTCATATTTTATGATTTATTTAACCCTTGAAATGTAGCCTTTGCGTTATGATCTATCTGAAGTCATTGTATTTATTTCCATGACTCACATCCATCTCATTGTTTTTTACTAGAAAGGAGCATTAATTTCATTGTCTCTGAGAGTTCTATTAACTATTAAGTTAAAGCGTTTATATTACAGAAACCGTCCAAATTGACTTTTTAAAAGTGAATTGTATTACTCAATTTTATTCATCAGTTTTTGAGCTTCACCACCTAAATTGGCTTTTTTATGAGTGAATTGTAATATTGTTCAATTTTATTTATCCACAGAGGTACAAGACTGCAGGACAAGATACAATAATTTTGGCTGGTGCTGAATATGGGAGTGGAAGTTCTCGAGACTGGGCTGCAAAAGGTCCAATGTTACTGGTAAGTTATTGGCTCTTTCTCGACTAACAAAAGTGTTTCCTGAACATTTACTGCTTTGATTGACAAACTTGTGGGTCTCATTCTCAATTTATATGTATCCTGTGCACTCTCTTAGTAATACCATTAATGATGTCATGCCCAGGGTGTTAAAGCAGTCATTGCCAAGAGTTTTGAGCGAATTCACCGTAGTAATCTGGTGGGCATGGGCATCATTCCCCTCTGTTTCAAGTCTGGAGAGGATGCTGACACTCTTGGATTGACTGGCCTTGAGCGCTACACTATTGATCTTCCCAGCAGTGTGAGTGAAATCAGACCTGGTCAAGATGTCACCGTGACTACAGACAGTAGCAAGTCATTCACCTGCACTGTACGATTCGATACAGAGGTAAGATGATAACTAAAACTTCTTTTAAAAACCGAGGGAGCTAAGCTCCGATTGATTTTACTTCCCATCGACTCACTAAAGTACTGGCTATATTAAATGCACAGGTTGAACTGGCTTATTTCAACCACGGAGGCATTTTGCAGTATGTCATCAGGAACTTGATCGGCTCAAAACAGTAATTAGGCGAAGAAAAAATCTATCGGCCGAGTTCGAGTATTCGTGGGTTGATAATTTAGTCGATGGCTTCACTGATGAGGTCTGAACTATAAATTTGCAGCAAAAGTTTTATTGAATAAAATTTGAAACATAAGTGAAAAAAATTCGGTGTTGTGATTCGAAGCAAGACAAAGGCATGTTTTACATGATGACTAATTCGTGGATGTCTATTGTTTTGTCTTTATTTTTTTTTCTTTCAATCTTCACCGTAGAGTGTCTCTTTAAATTGGCGATCGAGATGGCTTCTTCTATTGATTCTAAGTTTGCTAGCTAGCCACTCTTTGTATTCCTCCAGCAATTTGTTCCGACATGTCATCTACTACTTATTTCAAAATCATCTAGATAGATCATTTCATGAACTTATTTTTTACTGCAGAATGATGCTCTTTTGAAGATGCAGAGCAACAAAGCATATGGTATGAACTAATATTCATAATCATCGATCTAATTTAAGGGGTCTAGATCAAAATAGACGTTACTTAAATGGTGGACATACCCTTTTATATAAGTAATTTTGATAACTCGAATACTAGATTGAGAAGCTTATCTTCATAATGGTTGTTTAATCTTGTATTCATGGACACGCGTCCATTTTGTAGACGACCACTTATTTCCTCTAATCACAGTGCAGCCTCCTGGATAATTTAACATAGTAAGTTATAACTTATCCTTACGAGCAATTTAATTAGTAACTAGAACTAACCATGCAGACTTGAAGGATCCAGAGTTGCATCAGGTTTCATGCTCCAGAAAAGTAATGCATCACCCATCTTTGGTTTCACAGAAAGTCCTCCTTTTCCACATTCAGATAATTCATTCCACCAAGGCACAGCACTAATGTTTCCCTTTGCCGAAGGAAACACGTCTCTCCTCCTTCTTCAACATCCGAGCTGTAAAACGGTTAAGAAAAAGTAAAAAAAGAAGCAAATATGAACTTTCACATAATGCACTAGAATGCTAAAACATATTGAAAGTATGTTATGTGCTCATGTTACTTACAGGTACATGACAGTAGCCATGCGCTGGCCCCCATTCTGAGTATTGAACTCATCCTTGAAGTAGTCATGGTGAGGTTCATATTTCTGACCGACTTCATAGTGGAGAACTTGAAGTCCTTCCCCGTGCTCTGCAAATCATTATGTTGCCATGAGTGACCTCAACCATGTATATCAAGAAGGAAACTGACCTAAAGCAGAGTCCGAGGAAGAATGCATGATAAAGATATTACACCATTCAAAGTACTAAAAACCCAAGAAAACAATGAGTGTGACTGATAACATTTGGATTGGTCCGGAAACTAGAACAGACCAACTGGTATGAAGGTAAAGTCTGCAATCCTTTTCTCAATCTCCATAATAATCTTATCACGTCCTCTAGATAGAAATGTTCCAGAACTTGTACGTACCCTGCATGCAAACATCCATAACCATATGGTATCACAAGCAATCAAAGAGTTGACGAAGATAAAAAAGGGAACTGAAATTACATGCCTACTATCTTCAGTCTTTACAGTTTTACTATCAACAACGGTTGATTTTCGCATATGAGGCTTGGCAAGATTAATCAGGTATTCACATTCCTCTGCCGACCGTCAAATATCAAATAAAGAACTTCGATCAGGTATGGAATTTTTAAACTAAAAATTGTCTTTAGGATTAGCTAAAAACACCCAAATTCTTAGAATCAATTGCTTCACAAAGTGTGCTACAGGACATGAATTCGTCAAATTACAAAGAATTTAAGATACATTTCTTTATATATAATTCTCATTGCATTTTCAATGTCAAGTACTAGAATACAAGGAGTTTATCTAAGAAACTGACCAAGAAACTATGGTAGATAGAAGCTCTAGGCGCCCAGGAGATGACTTCAACCTAGCGTTTTTCTCTGTCTTCATCGGCATAACTTCTGGCAATACAAAACAACCGCATTTATTATCAGGTCGCCATCCAACTGAACCATGTAACTTAACCAAGCAAATAACAAGAAATTCTTAAAGATTCAAGAGGAGAAAGGAAAGAAGGGGGTTCAAGAAACAAAGAAAACACTGTATATTCATTCGATAGCCTCCAAAAACCAACAACCTGGATACAAATACCCTAGCCATCAAACGCAGCGTTTAGGTCTGCAGTCATTAAGGAAAACATTAAACGCACCGTATCATTAAACAGTGCTTAACGGCTAAAAACATAAAATTTAACTAACATTCAAACGAACCAACGGTCTGCAGTCACAAATTCCTGCTGCTGCACCTGCCAGTGTACCTCCTTACAAATCCCCATAGTTTCAAAAGATCCACCATCAGCTATAGTTACTTAGAGTTTCTTTCCTCTTTCCAATTTCATCCCTAAGAGTTTCATTGCACTCATGCTGATAAAATTATGCGTGCTTCCAGAGTCAAGCAAAGCTATTAATTTCCTTCCTTCCATCTCAATTTTCAGCTTCATTGAATTGCTACTAACAGCTCCCCAAATAGCTTGCAAGGAAACTGTTGCTCCCTCACTCTTTTCCCCCATATTCCCTCCAAACTCCCCTAACTCTTCACAATCTAGAAACTCTTCAGGGTCTCCTTCATCTTCTAATCCTTCCACTGTAATTTGGAAAACCTGAGTCTTTGCACATTTGTGACCAGGGGCATACTTGGCTGCACACCAAAAACATAGTCCTTTTTTTCTTCTATCTTCAATTTCTGCCGCTGACAGTGTCCTCCCCCTGCCTCTTTGTTCAACTACAGGTCCACCTCTTTGATTGACTGGATTAATTTTTCCAGGAGAGCTATTTCTAGATGCTGCTTGATGAACTGACATACTACTAGGACTAAATGAACTCCTAGCAATATTACTACTAGGCCTTGAAGGTAAGCTCAGAGTAGCTGGAGCCAAGGTTTTGTAACCACTTCCATAAGATCTTTTCTGATTAGGGTAGAACATCATCTCAACTTTTCTAGCCATATTAAAAGTATCTAATAAAGTCTTAAGCTGTAATAGCTTTAAATACTGATTAATTTCTAAACACAAATGTTTCTTGAACATACTCAGTACATATTCATCTGGAAGTTGTACCTGGTTCAAGAGATTGATGAACTCCTCGTAAAATTGTTCCACTGACTCCGTCTGCCTCAATGCCAGCAGTTCTGTGAAGGGATCATGAAATCCATCCGGTGCAAACCTTTCCCTCATTAGCTTTAAATAATTGGTCCATCCCACCTGATTCAAATCTCCATGAGACTTGTCAAAAATTGGTGCCATTGCAATGCTCGACCCTCCAAATGAAGCATCATCACTCTAATCTTTGCTGATTCGGGAACCTTCTTAGCCTCAAAGTACTGCTCCAACTTGGATACCCATCCCTTAAAATCTTCTCCATCAAATTTTGGGCATAATAATCTATACGCAAAATTAGTTGACTGAACTTGCTCTTTCTGAGTTGAATTTTCCTCTAAAGAAATTACTTGAATTGGATCTGACTCTTTTGGCTTTTCCTTCTCTGCGACCACTCCCGATGATGATGGGGCTATTGGCGCCTTCCCCATAATCCCATCCTGAGCGCTCGGCATATCTGCTGTACTAATCTTTTTCCCCAAAGCTATCTCCAGCAGTCTATGAAGATCCGACATCATCGACACTCGCAAATCTTGGATTTTTGAATCAATACGAGCATCCAACCTTTCTTCCAATTGACTCAGCTCTAACTGTTCTTCAGCTGGTTCAGATTGCGTTTCTGTAGTGGCCTGAGCTGCCAACGCAGCCTGGTGTCTTGTCCTCACTCCGTCCACCAATTTTTCCGAAGTTCGACCTGGCTCTGATGCCTTTGTAACTTAACCAAGCAAATAACAAGAAAATCTTCAAGAAATTCTTAAAGATTCAAGAGGAGAAAGGAAAGAAGGGGGTTCAAGAAACAGAGAAAACACTGTATATTCATTCGATAGCCTCCAAAAACCAACAACCTGGATACAAATACCCTAGCCATCAAACGCAGCGTTTAGGTCTGCAGTCATTAAGGAAAACATTAAACGCACCGTATCATTAAACAGTTCTTAACGGCTAAAAACATAAAATTTAACTAACATTCAAACAAACCAACGGTCAATTTATTTGCTGAATTGATAAACCACAAAATTCAAAATCAAAACTCACCTGGCACCGACGTTATGCGCAATCGAGGTCAAATCGTTTGGTTTAGGCGAATTTCTAACGTCACTGGTAGGAATATAAAAGATTCCCACTCCCAAAAGATCAAAGCCAGGAAGGTAAAGATGATCAGCATGGTTAGAATCATTGTTGACGATGACCATTTCCGAGAGGGAGGGCGCGAATTCCTCGGCTTCGCCATTGCTGATCAAAACTCGTCGAGATCGTGATCTGGTATTTCCTCGATTCGTAGTTTAACAACTGAGTCTGGTTTCGAGTTAGATCGTTTTCAAGTTAAATGTTTGCGTTGAGATTGGTTGATTCATAGACTCAGTATCTGTACGTAATTCTCATTTGGAGAACATTGAAGCTGTTCTCGTATTTGTTCTGTACTTGCTGTTCCATAGTTTTCCTTATTTTTCTGCATTTTGTACTTGCATGTTTTCTTAATATCTACTCTACCCCCTATACTTTATTAAAATTGTTATTTTAACCATTTTTTTCGATTGATTTTATCTTTTCCATTAGGACAATTAGTTCATAGATGTTTGAGCTTAAGATGAAAAATTTTATAGTCGAAAATTATATTGATTCGAGTTAGATGAATACTAATAGTATAATTTTATGATAAAACTTACATAAAACACGTTATCGAATTTTAAACATACTTGTTCTTTTCACACGAACAACTTAAATATAACGTAATAAAAAAATATGGTCCAACTTGGATTTAAGTTGGCATTTAACATCCAAGCTAGATAGGATGATTGAAAGATGATGCATACTATTAGTATTTTGATGACTCGAATAGCACATTTTAAAGTTTATAGACGGATTTAGAAAATCAATCGAATTAATTAAAATAATTTCGATTCAGTTAAAGATTAAAGTTTCAAAATATTTAATTAATTCAATTATAATTTATTCAGTTTGGCCACCAACCCAATTAAGCACTCCTATTATTGGTTTTACACGAAGTTTATAGTAGTACTATATAGATTCTTATTACCTTGCATTGGGGCTTTACTTCTGGTTATCAATTAAGATCAAACATAAACTAAAACAATAGATGCTTATGGATTAGACATGGTTTTTTTCCAAAATTTTACATGTTTATGGATTGGTATGAGAACCAGTGAGCTACCATAACTGCAACTGCTTTTCAAATAATAGATGCTTATGTTTACGGTGTATGTTAAATGTAAACGAAAGGAAACAATTAGCAAGAGATTTGCAGGATTTGTTGTTTTATTTGTTTGTTTCTGTTTCCTGTTCCATACAGAACAACAAGAGCATTTTCTCTGGACATTTACAGTCACATACTTCATTGCTATTCTGTGGCGACAGCATCTTCATTCTTTCGGAAGCCCACTCTGAGTCCACGCCGCATACCCTCCGGCAATGTCGGTGACACCGGTAAAGCCCTGGAAAAAGAATCAATGATAGAAGTTGTTATTAGCTTCTAAGTTCCATCTATCTTCAACATGTAGATTAACCTAGGAAAAGTTGGCCTATATGAACGAAGTTCTTGGGTAACTCAAAGATTAGCCTATGAGCAAATGTTCAATATCCAATATGCTTGTTTGCTAGTTCAATATAAAGAAACAATGGCTGATTTAGAACCAATTCAGAAAGATTGAAGAATGATAGTTTTCTGTGCTTACAGCAGCTAGAAGATCAGTGGCAGCCATTACAGACCGTTTCCCAACTTGGCACCCCTGCACCACCAAGCAGTTCTGTCATTAAAATGAACATGTTCTAAAAGAGAAGTTTTTTAGTTCAATAGGAAACAAAAACCCACAACAATAATTTCATCATATTTTCCAAAATGTGCAGATACTTCCGCCAGAAAACTGGGGTTCTTTGCCATTCCTGCAAGGAAAAAAGAGAGGCTAAAAACAGTAGCAAAGCGAGAGACACCAGACCAGACACCGGTCATTGTCTTCGTTTGGCTAAAAAGAAGATAACTTGAGACCCAAATTAGCTCAAAAAGAAAAGAAATTTGGAACCAACCTGATCCAAGTTTGTACATGTAAGGAATGTTAATTGCCTCAGGAACATGCCCTGCACTGAATTCTTCAGGAGTCCTAACATCCAAATATCGATGTCCAGCTTGATAAAGCTCGTGTGCAACTCTCACCGGAACAGAAGTCGGAACTCCAGTTGCCTGCACATTTCCTCTAAGAGTTGCCTTTGTGCTTTCCATGCAAAAACATACAACAAAACTCCAGTAGTTGCTAACTAAACGCAAAGGAAAATAAAAACTAGTTTCTCAGGGCGTCCATACCATAAGCTCAAGTTTTTGCGTACAACAACCATTCGACATGTCTTCGGATTTACATGAACCGAGAACAGAATCTTGTAGTGGAGATGTTGATGCTGAATAGCTGAAGGAAGGGAAGAGAGGGTGAAGGAAGAAGAAGACAGAAACGATGTCACTTCCATGGTTTGTTTGTTGGTTTGTTTCCTATGGAGATTTGGTAATGAATGAAGATTGGGGTGGTGGAGATGCTTCTAGTCCCATATAGATGTAGACCGACATTGGGACTTGCATGGATAAGTGTTGAAACCGTCGTAAGGGAGGGTGGTGGTGGTGGTTCATGTTATCTGCTGCACTGCACACTTCTCAATGTCTGGCGAAGCTGTTGAAAGTAACCGTCCATTAACACTCCGCTCCACTGCAAAGCTTGTTTCCTAGTGAAAAATAATGGCACTTTGAGCACTATCCAATACTGATTTAGCGATATTATTGTAATCACTGTAGTTAAATAAAAAAAATAAAAAAATAGCACTTTGAATCGTTACATTCAAAAGCTCCAAGCCAGTTTAGAGAGATGATGATTCAGTTGTGAAATTAAATTAAATAGCATTACCTTTATATGTTTAGGAATATACAATTATTTTAGGGTAAATGACATCAAAAGCCAATCCATTAAAAATGAGTTTATAATTAGGTTATTATATTTCAAAACATCATAATTTAGTCATTCAATCAACTATAACAATATACCCCAACAATTACAAAGTTGTACATAAATTAGATCGAAATTATAAAAATAAATAAATTTAAATTCAACTATTATCATAATTAAACCAAATCAGGAATTAAGGATCATCTCCAACCAATCACAATAAATAAATTTGGTCTTTGGCTTATATAATAGTAATACCATTGAAAAAAAAATATTAATTCTAATTCCCTCCTCCACCCGTCATTCAAATTCCACCCTCTTTCTCATCCTATTATTCCTAAAAATCTGCTTCTAAGTTCTAGCTGAATTTCAATTTTTTTCCTCAAAGAAGGAATTTTCGTCAACGTTTCTTCAAAATCGTAATCCAATCCCAAAAATCATGGCATCACAGATAATTTCCGAGTCTGATCAAGAACTCCTCCTCCATAGACTCGACATTTTCAAGATCCGCGGCAAAGACAAACGAGGCAACAAGATTCTACGTATCATCGGAAAATTGTTTCCAGGTAATCAATTCCCGATCTTTCCCTCTCCTCCAGCCCCCCTTTTCGATTAAAGATATGGGTTTCTAATGCAATTGGTTGTGGGTTGATCAGCTCGGATTTTGAGCGCTGACGTTTTGAAGAAGTATTTGGAGGAGTATATATTTCCAAAGCTTGAAAAGAAGTCATTCTCGGTGTTGTACGTGCACACCGGTGTTCAACGGAGCGAAAACTTTCCCGGAATCTCATCCCTCCGATCAATCTACGAAGCGATCCCCGTCGACGTCAAGGATAATCTCCAAGCCGTTTACTTCGTGCACCCTGGCCTCCAGGCTCGGCTCTTCCTTGCCACCTTTGGTCGCTTTCTCTTCACCGGAGGGTAAAACTAAACCGTTTGATTCCTTTTCTTTTTCTATTATATACTTGATTTCGATCATCTGTGTTAGGTTGTACCGGAAATTGAGGTACGTGAGTCGTGTGGATTATCTCTGGGAGCACGTGAAGAGGAAGGAGATCGAGATCCCATATTTCGTGTATGATCACGATGAAGACTTGGAGTACCGTCCGATGATGGACTATGGATTGGAGAGTGATCATCCCAGGGTTCACGGTGCACCCACCCTCGATTCTTCTTCTCCTTCCGTCTCCATCTACTCCATGAGGTGCATCTCATAGATCCTTCTGCTACTACTGTCAAATGCTTTCTTCATTCTGCTCTTTCTTTTCCTGTGACATTGTTCTGTAAATAGGTAGTATTTTGTACCCTTTAAGCACTGGGTTTAGTTCTAAACATAAACAAAACAAGAAATGGGGGAGGCAAGGCAAGTGTTACAAATTAAAAGTATGTTTTAATCATGTTTTCGTGTTGTTTTAATGAATTTATAATCTCTCCATGCATTTTAATTGATTTCAAAATGTATTTAAATCCCATTAGTTCAACCGTGCTAAATGGAGAAGAAATTGTGAAGATTTATATGTTAATAGGAAGATTGGAAATTCATTGCCAAATAGAGATAGAAACAGGGGAATGAATGGGGATGGAAATGAGAGAGAATGGAGCTTCCTATTTCTGTTCTGTTCTTTTCAAGTTCCTATCTCATAGATTTATATGTTTAATTTCTTGATAATATAGACCAGTTTATATTAGTTATTGTATTATAGAGATTGGTTTAAATGAATCCATCTACTATCGAATGGGGAAATTTAATCCATATACCAATAAAATGAATCAAATAAACCCAAATGGTTTACAATGTTAATATACAATATATTATGTATTGTCAATAAACAATATATATATACTATACAAATTTATTAAATAATGAAGCATATTTAGTTTTATAATTTTATATTATATCAACCATAATATCAACTAAATGATATTTAACTGTTTAATTTATTATAAATTATCTGCAATGAAAACCGAAATAAAAAGTGTGTACTTTTTGGATCATAAATAGATCCAAAACTTTATATAAAGAGTACAAACTATAAAGAAACTATATTAAAAATATAATGAATGCAAAATTATAAGAGTTTAAAGAATACCGAATTAAATTATAAATAAAAAATATATAAAATATAAACAACATTAAATTTTTTAAAGAGTGTCACTGTCCAATATTTTTAAGTCCGTCTCTGATTCTGGAGAAATTATATTATGGACCCAGTTCACCACATCAACCATGGTCTCATTCAATTGTAACCACTTACTTCAGCACTGTCTTCTAACTCATTTTTTTTCAACTAATAAATCTTCAATTATTTTTTTCATGTCATTTTAAAAATATAATTTTTAAAAATCATATTATGACATGATTGATTAGTAATAAAATGAATGATTTTTATTGATTAAGAACTACGACTAACGTGATAACCCGAGCCTATAATATAATCTCTCCCGATCCAGACCTATGTATTATGTATGTTATGTGACCATATATTCCTCGACTGAATAAAGGTAGAAGAAATGTATTATAGTTTTGGACTTGTCCTACCACCATTCCAAACCCACCATTATTTTGAAATTGCGTACGCCCTAAGCCCTTTTTAATTATAATCATATAGTTAATCATTAATTAATTTGATGGTCAATATTTAGAGGTCATAAATGCACGGGAATCCAACAGAAACAATAGAAAAACATTTTAAGATAAGTCGAGAATAAATTCGTGGATTAAATTAAAGAAAATAATCACAATCATATTATTGTTTTGTGGTTATATTTTACTAATATTATCCGATAGCACTTGCAGGGAAATCCAAATTTAAAAGCAGATGAAGGTTCGAAAAACTAAGAAACTATCAAGAACTGCAACGCTTCAATGCCTGACTCAAGATCTGAATCGGTTTCTAACCCTGCTCGTACTCGGAAGAGAAGGTTATGGCCATCCACTCTTGTTTTATCCACGTTGTTTCCGGTATTAGCAGCCGTGCTTGCCTTCCACCTTGATTCATTCGAACCAGCTTCTCTGCCCATCCATGAGTCGACTCGATCACCCATGTCGGTCTCGTTGCGCAACGATCGCATGCTGGAAGGTGCAGAGTTCGTGGGCTCAGGGGAGTTGCTAGGACCGGAAGACCTAGAGTACGATCCCAAGTCACAACTCATTTACACGGGTTGCCAGGATGGGTGGGTCAAACGAGTTAGATTGAACGACTCGGCCGTGGAAAAATGGGTCAACACCCACGGTAGACCGCTAGGAGTGGCTCTCGGAAACAATGGCGAAGCAATCGTAGCAGATGGTTACAAGGTTAGTTTCTAATTCTACTCGAACACTTGAAGCTATAATCAGTCAAATCAAAACAAGTTTTAACGATTAGTGTAAACAGGGACTGCTGAATATAAGCAGAGATGGTGAAATCAAGGTGCTAACGGACGAGGCCGACGGGCTGAAATTCAAAATTACAGACGGAGTAGATGTAGCAGAGAATGGCATGATATACTTCACAGATGCTTCTTACAAATACAGTGTTGAAGATAGCGTTTGGGACGTGCTAGAGGGTAAGCCACATGGTCGGTTCATGAGCTTTGATCCGATTACTGGAAAAACCACAGTGTTGGTCGGCGATCTTTACTTTCCTAACGGTGTTGCTGTATCACCGCATCAAGATTATGTAATCTTATGTGAAACAGTAATGTATGTTGCCCTTGCAGCTAATCTTTTTTCAAGGATATGGTGATCAGTTGATCATAAAAATGAAATTAATTACAGGAGAAGGTGTAGAAAATATTACATAGAAGGCAACAAACAGGGAGAGCTAGAAAGGTTTGTAGACAATTTGCCGGGCTTGCCTGATAGTATTAAATATGACGGGGACGGCCACTACTGGATTGCATTAGCCACGGTAAGTACATGTTATTGCATGTTATTCAGGTCAGGGTCAATCAAGGTTGAAACTTTTTATACTCGAATAATTTATGGTTTTGGGCAGGGAAATTCATTTGTTTTTGACTTAGCACTGAGACATGCTTTCATCCGAAAGATCATGGGAATGATTGAGAAGTACATAGGAGGACTGCCTAAGGGGAACGACGCAGGTGTGTTGGTTGTTGATTTGGAAGGAAAACCAGTTTCCCACTACTATGATCACAAATTATGCTCGGTTACAAGCGCAATGAAGATTGGGAACCGTGTGTACTGTGGCTCTGTTGTTTATTCCCACATTATGAGCCTCAATCTAGATCAATATCCTGCAAGACCCGCAGGGTCTATGTGAACAAAAGAGTAATTCCCTCACTTTTGTGCTGCAAATTCAAATTGCAGAGAAAGTTATGGCTTCTGCTAATCTGCTATCAATAATGCATTGGTTAAACTATCTGTGGATTGTAAACTCATCAGACTATAGAAATAATTTGCAACTTTTTTTTTAGAAATTTGTATTTTCTATTCATAACCTAATTCATCGTATCTAAAAATTCACAACTCTTGACATAAAATCATGTGTCCGCTCATGCTATCGAATCCAATCTTGGACAAACCTGTCACCTACCTGTTATCAGGAAATAGAAAGAAAAACAGAAATGATGGAAACAACGATAAATTTACTGAACATATATACACAATGACAGTCTACAGAAAATGAGAAATCAGTAAAAAAAAGTTGCAATGATTTTGAAGGTAGATTATATCCAGCAATACAATAAAATCACAACTAACAAACCCACAATTATTTAAATATAAGGAGGAAAGGTGATTATTTTTTATACTATTAGTAGACATTCCAATCAAAGGAGTAGTAGATTATATTGCCGTACTCCATCTCCATGAATCAAAAGCATCATATCTTCTTCTATTATGGTATTATTGGGCTGTTAAATGCAGGTGTCATGAATAGTTCAGAGTTTGATGGCACCAAAAGATGTTGCCGGGTGTGTAATTTCCACAATTTGCAGGTAGTAATTCTCAGAACAGAAATTAGAAACTTTCTCAATTTTCTTCTTACTCAGTCTAATGCAGCTATGACTGCACCAACAACTTCTTGAGTAGTGCTGCTTCCTCCGAGGTCCTTTGTACGGTACTTGCCATCCGATATAACCCGTTTCACAGCAGTTTCCAGTCGATCAGCAAATGAGGGAAACTGCAGATGTCTCAACATCATAGCAGATGACAGAAGCAGGGCCACTGGGTTTGCTTTCTTCTGTTCCAGTAGCGTCTCATTGCCCACATTTCCAGCAGAAGCCCCTTGCTCAAAAACAGCATGATCAGCCCCAACATTGCCTGCAAAAACAGCAACCCCAATAATCGAACAAGATTTTACTCATACATATATGATGTCGATGGCTTTTTTTTACTTTCGATCAAGATAACCATGGTGTTGCACAGTTCATGTCATACATGGGCGGAGCCACCCTTTGACAAGGGAGGTCAAATGATACCCAAAATTTTTGGATCAATTTATTTTTATATGATTTATATATATAATTTTTAAAAGAATAAATAAATAACATCAATTTATAAATAGTTGATACCCCTTAAATATAACTCTAAAAAAATGACACCCCTTAAATAATTTTCTAGCTCCGCCCTGATGTCATATATTCATCGATGATTCAAGGATATGGTGTAGCCCATTCCAGAAGAAGTCAGGGTAGTGCAAATATTTAAGAAACAGAAGAAAACATGACAAAGATTTTCAACTCAAACGTCTATGGATGTACCTCCAGGCATAACTCCAGTTCCCCCGGCAATACCGGCAGCTGTATTTGCAACTAAATTGCCATAAAGATTGGGTGTTACCTAAAAGAATAAAGTAGCCAACATCAACTAGAGTATTATTGATTACAATAAGAAAATAAAGCGAGAAGCAAGTTAGAGACTCGAACAACAATCACATATTTCCTACCATACTATAGTTTCTAAAAATAATCTACTTTCATAATCATTATCAAACCATTTTTAACATCATTCGCTTGCAAAATTCTGAATTTAAGCAGTGCATATGAGATTCTCAAACTAACAGCATAGGGGGAAGGATATGAATACCATGACATCAAATTGCTCAGGCTTGGAAACAAGCTGCATACAGCAATTGTCCACAATGATTTCATTGTACTTAATCCCTGGATACTTGGTAGCAACTTCTCGGCACGATTCCAAGAACAACCCATCAGCAAGCTTCATAATGTTGGCTTTATGGACGGCAGTCACTTTCTTTCTGTTGTTCAAATAAGCATATTCGAATGCATATTTTGCGATGCGCTCCGAACAAAACTTTGTTATCAGCTAGCAATCGAGTAGTATGAGGCTTACATAAAATGAAAAATAGAACTCCAAATTGTATTCAAAATTAGCAACAGTAGAGTAAAGGATGGGCTAAAACGGAGTACCTTGAGGCTCTCAACGACTTCAGGGACGACCTCGTGTTCGAGGCCAGAGTACTCGCCTTCAGTGTTCTCTCTAATCACCACAATATCAACATCCTGGTGCCTTGTAGGCAGGCCCGGCAAATTGAAGCAATTCACGAGAGAAGCGTACAAATCGAGCTCTCTTCTTAGCTGGACGTTAAGCGAGCTGACACCTCCACCCATCGGCGTAGCCAGTCCTCCTTTTAGACAAACTTTGTTCTTCTTAATTGACTGGATCACTTCTTCAGGCACTCGATCCATGTCGCCGTGAACCTCATATCGCTCGAAATATACAGGTGCGTGCATCGCTTGCATCACTTGCTCCACCGCGCCCGTCACAAGAGGGCCGATCCCGTCACCGGGGATCAAGGTGACAGCTCGGGGGCACCGTCGCCCGGGCGGGGCATGTAGGTGACAGATCGAGTAGGTGTGAGATTAGAAGATGGAAAATTCCAGACTTGTCGGAGGATGGGCATGGATCTTCGGGCCATCGGGTCGGGTTACATGAACGGAGGTAAAGTCTTGGTTATTGGGTCTGTTTGGCCTTTACTTTAAGCGAAGCAATGCAAGGCAACCATTGAAAGAGCAGAGGAAAAGCAGAGAATAATTGACTGAGCCAAAAAAAAAATAGCAGAATAATTGACAGAGTAGAATAGAGCAGTGATCGAATACAGACAAGACCATGTTTCCTTTTCCTTTTTAAGTACGGATATTAAGAAGATGACCATAGGATTTACTTGAAAGTTAACAGTCTTCAGATTAGGAACGTACGAAACAGAATGTGAATTTTGTCCCTTGATTCTTTCTTTTTTGAATCTCGTCCTTCTCTTGTTCGACCTGCTCATAATGGATTTCCACGCTCTGTATACTTAAGACATTCCATCAGTTTAAGTGTTTAAATGCATATTTCTCTTCATGTTGAAGTTTAATTTATGTTAAGAAAGAACTGACCTGACGCAGGGGTTAGTTAAGTTAATGAAACCGTTAATAGTAGAACTTCCTGAAACAGGTACAAAAATGCACAATCACACAGGCAGGACCAATTTGATTTTACTTGCTTACTCACTTCAAATATGATGCACATGATGTTTTGGAACCATTGCTGGTTCTCCACATCTACTTCCTGTTGTAGTTATCACGGCAGGATGTTCTGCATATAATTCTTAGTTCATGGCATCATTGACCCTCTATATCTGCAACCACTGCAACAAGTCTACGGCAACTCGAAGAATGTTCCGCCAAGATCAAAGCCTCTCTTTTCTCGAAGATTTTTATTTTTGTAAATATAGGATTCTTCAGATGAATACAGAAAACGAAATCTAACATGTTGCAGATGCAATTCTTCTTGATTCTTGGTGTTGAGGTCTGCAATTATACTCGGTTTTGGCCGGGGGAATGTAAAATAGTGCACATATAAAAAATACAAATGTGTGGTGCAATTGATAATGGAAAACATAAACATCAAACTTCAAGAGATTTATTATAGCTACTGAATATTGTGCCCCTAAGAATCTGAATGGGAAATGAAACAAGCAAATCATGTGTTCAATCTATTACAAAAATCTTGCTAAACTTTCAGCATTTTCCAGACAAAAACACATGATAGCTTGCAATTTATCATCAATAGTAGTACTTAAGCCCTACAAACATAAAACCAAAGCAAAAACATAAAGAGTGCACTCAAACATAAGAGAATGATATCACTTGTATGGAAAGAGACATGAATCAAGCATGCTTTGCCTGGAAATCCTTCATGAAAGAAACCAACTTCTCAACTCCGGCTAAAGGCATAGCATTGTAAATGGAAGCTCGCATGCCGCCTACCGACCTATGTCCCTTGAGCTGCACCATCTTCTCCTTCTCGGCTTCCTTCAGAAACACGGACTCCAACTCCGACTTCTCCAATGTAAACGGAACATTCATCAGGGACCTCACCGATTTCTCGACAGGACACCTGTAGAATCCCTTGCTTTCATCAATGGCATCATACAAAATACCGGCTTTCTTTTCATTCTTCTTCTCGACCTCCTTCAGTCCTCCTTGCTCCAGAAGATCTTCAAACACCAGCCCGCACATATAGATCCCGAAACAAGGAGGTGTATTATACAAAGAGTTGTTGTCAGCGTGGATCTTGTAATCAAGCATCACTGGGGTAATTTCCTGGGCATTTCCTATAAGATCTTTCCTCACGATCACGATGCAAACCCCTGATGGCCCGACATTCTTCTGCGCACCGGCATAAATCAACCCAAACTTGGATACATCAACAGGCTTGGAACAAAAATTGGAAGACATATCAGCAACAAGAATCCCATTTGGATTTCCGGGAACCGGATAGCCCTTGAACTCAACCCCATAAATAGTCTCATTGGCGCATATATGCAAATACTTGGCATTCGGGCTTAGTTCCAAACCATCAAACGAAGGAACCCTCACGTAATTCTCCGATTTCCCATTCCAAACGACTTTGGGCTTGCAGTATTTTTTAGCTTCTTTGAAAGCCTTATCTCCCCACGAACCGGTAACAAGATAATCAACGGTGTCATCAGGCTGGCAGAGATTCAAAGGGACAGAAGCGAACTGAGTGGTCGCACCGCCTTGGAGGAACAAAACGGCGTAGTCTTCACTGATGTTTAGAAGGGTACGTAGATCAACCTCGGCTTTCTCAATAATGGAACGGAAATCTTTCCCGCGGTGGCTCATTTCCATGACGCTCATGCCAGATCCGCTCCAGTTGTAGAGCTCAGCCTGGGCCTTGAGGAGGACGTTCTCAGGCAAGGTGGCGGGACCAGCAGCAAAGTTAAATACCCGATCTTGAGATTGGGATTTGAGGGAGGGACGATCCTGGATAGTTGATGAACAAGAAACGGAGAAGGGCTTGCGCTGTGAGGTTTGATAATGAAAGGCGATTTTAGGTTTGAGAAAGACATGGCTTTGGCTATGGTGGGTTTTTGAAGGAGATGAGCGTTTGGGGTGGTTAAGGGTGTTGCCGCCATGGATTTAGATTTTTCCGAGGATGCAGAAATGTTAACGAAGCCGGTGAGAAAGATCTGAATGGAAGTGGAGAGTATTTATGGAGAGTATTTTTCAAATGATTTATGGGATACACGGGAAAGGGAAAATGATAAAAAATACTGCGGCTGTCGGCTATTACTTTCTCCGGGAGGGTAGGTGAGAAGTGGACAATAAAGAACGGTGTCGTTTTGGAATTACTTTAGTTTTAGGTTTTAGGTTTCTTTGGGGGTGGTTGTATCTCTTTTTTCTCCCTTTCTATGCATAATAAACTGGAATGGGAAGGTACATGGGGCTAATCCAGGTCATTTCTGTGGAATGCAAGAAATAAATAATATTTTTATTTTTTAAAAAATATTATTAAATTTATATTTAGTTTGACATGACAAAGACTTAATTTTAAACTAATAAATTTTTAAGATAGTTAATATTTTTTACGAATTAAAAAGCATTCAAATTTAAATATTTTTTAAGAATAATGGTATAACCTATAACGTACTGAAAAATTACACTTTTTAATTCTTAGGTCGATGGGTGAGAATTGGTGTAATTATGCATATAATTTTTTTTAATTTTATAATTAATTAATATTATTATAAAATTTAAACTTACATAGATGTAATTATAACATGTAGTATCAAACATAACACAAAAATTACATTGCAATTACACTCTACCAGTCAAGTTGTCCAAAACATCGTATTAAAAAAATATGAATTCCTTATAAGTATATTTTTTTTTTGAAAGACAATGATTATATGTTCATGCAATTACATTATAAGGTCTAGATTTGTCTTTAGATTAAGGCTTTGTTTAGTATTCAGATAATGGAACCTCAGATCATGGAGTATCAAATCCCTTTCTTTTTTCTTTCACTTAGAAGCATCCTCAGATCACGATCACAAGTTTGGAAAAGGATCATGCTTGTTTGATGCTCCATTAAAGTAGAGAGGATATTTCATACAGCAAATCTTTAGGTCTCCAGAGAAACATTGTCCTTGTCATCGCCATCATCCGTGTGATTCTCTGATGATGTCTGTGGAAAGAATTCATCCCCAGGGTATATCTCCTTAAATAACTGTCATATTCCACAACCAGCATTACATTCTAACCGGCAATCAGAAATGTTCATCATTCCGTGTTCGGAGGAAAGTTAATCCCGAAGAGCTAAGTACATAAAAAGCTCAAAAAAAAGAAACCCCAACAAAAGGCAATTGTGTGTGTACCTTAACAGTTGCATCTATGAGATCATCATAGTTCAGTTTACCATCTGGCATGGGAGTTGAACAGATAAAATCAACTTGACCCTGAAAACAAAACATAACTCCGTTGAAATGGGTATTGCAATAAACCATATATTGACATCGACATAGCACATTAACAAAACTCCAAGTTCTAACAACTGTTAGGTAGACTGAATGATCCCTCTAAAACCCTGCCCCAAGCGTAAAGCATTTCTGGAAACAGTGATGATTATTCTGAGGAAAAAAAAGGGAGCACAACAAAATAGAGGCCCAAAGTCACAATACCAAATAGTAACACACAAGAAATAGCGACCATAAGAAACATACCAAAGTGAGCTCCTGACTATACAACGCACTCCAAAGTAGAGTAGGTTTTCCTTCTGCAGGATCACCACCAGGGTCATTTGGACCTGTAGAACTGCTTTCTGCAGTCTCATCTTGAACTGCACCACCACTTTCTGTAGTCTCACTTTGAACTGCAGCACTACTTTCAGAATTTATAGGAGAGGGAACTGTAAGAAGGGTGTTCATGACTGCATGAATTAACTTCTTCCCTTGATCATCATCATTACATAATGCTGAGAGATATAACACAAACCTGAATGGAACAGAGAAACTTTTACATTTTTGCATTAAGCAGATAGGTTAGAACTTCTCCATTTTAGGTATGCATATCGGAAACAATAACCAAGGTAAAAATAATAATAATGGTAAAGTTTCTCTGTTCACTTCATTATCAATAAAAATTTATATTTGAGTTTTTCATGTCTGAAAGACAATACGACTAAATGTCAGACAGACAGTTCTCAGTTCTCACAAAATTGATCACAAATGATATGTTCAAAGGTAACCATGGGAAAAACAGCTCAACAAGGAAGCTAAAAATATGAATGTTGATAAAATTCATCAACGCAAAACAACCAGAGAGAATACAAAACCCATCATATTTAGAAACCGACAAACTTACATGCCCGGTGGACAAACAGCCAAATTGCTAGCTATTTGAAGAAGTCTAATTGAAGTAACCTGCTCATGAAACATTGCTAGTAAAAAGAAAAAGGGAAATCAAGAGTTGTTGTTGTTGTTGTTGTTTATCTTAGTTTAATATCTTTAACAAAAGCAAAAGAAATCATTCTTACATCTCGGAGGATATACAACCAAAAAGTTAGACATATCAGGCTTCAAAGAGGATTTTGTGATGCATATTCCCCTCACAATCTTTCCTCTATGATCCTTCGGACTGAAAAATGGAAGCTTTGCTTGAAGTGGAGGTGATGGGGATGAGACAGATGGCACTGTTACCTTAAAGGTTGGATCAAGGATCAATTTCTGACTGAATATATCCTGACTTGAAGCTAATCTAACACCCTTGTAACACCCGGTATCCTGAGATGTTTGCAAAGGAAAAATATGAAGATCATTTACCTTAACATCATAACAATCTGCTCAGTATAACAAAACATCTAACATAATTTAATCAGGCTTATACTTCAGTACCTTGTCCACAAGTAAAGCAGTAACTGGCATACGCAATACCTGTGTCACATTTATTCAAACGGATTAGCATAATCTTACAGCTAAAACAAGATAATTTCATGTAAAATCAGGATGTTTGGTATTGGGCACCTCAAAGATACGAAATGCCTTCAACCAACTCAGAGGAAATAAATATAGCTAAGGTGAAAAAAAAAGCAGATAAACTCCATTTACATTTCTCCAATTAGGAGTATAAACTCCATTTACATTTCTCCAATTAGGAGTACACCCGGATGAATTGTGCTTGATAGTGGGTACTCTGAAATGATTGGTAACTCAATGCACCATTCATGTACCTTTTTAGCTAAAAAAAATTGTAACTTGCTTCTGGAGTTTTTCTACAGATTAACACTAATTTGCTTGATTAAGGCTTTCGTTGGCAGGAAGTAGTAGACAACCAAGCATTTAAATATCAAGCAACTGCGCCCACTCAATTCACTTAAAAGCATTTTTGTAAAAAAAATACCAAATCAGGATAAAGAAATTTAAACACAAAATCAGGTTAACATGCAATGATAAATACATACACATAAGGAAAACCTACAGTGGTAGGAAACGCATCAATAACTGCATTAAAAGATATCAAACACAAGAATTCTCTCCTCGCCAACTTACGTAGGTGCAACCTTTGACAGCAGCACGACGGCAAAAAGCTTGGGATAGTTCCCCTTGCCCATAGATAGGATATAACAAAGCCCCAGATGCATTTTGAAACCTAGAGACAAGACATTAAACATAAATATAGACGGAATCTGCTATAATAAGTTCCTGTTCAAACTTCAACATGGAATTGAAAATTTTAGTTGAAGGATTGACTTGAACAATGAACAGAAAGTGTAAATGTTAACCTGCCAATGGATGCATTATACAGAGCTAACTGATCAATCCCATCTTTTGTCTTCAGCAAATCTCCACAAACTCCAGTATCCTCTTGATCATAATCCGCCATTGCTATGGCATACAGTATAAACCTGCAACCACAAAGAAAAAAAAACAAATGCAGTTGAGAATCACGTCAATGATTTGAAGCAATGAAGAAGGAATCTATAGATGGAGAAAAAAAACTGAAAAGCTGTGACTAACAGACGATTTAATTTTGGGCGGCAATCCCATTTTATTCAGGAAGTCAACAAACGGGCTCTGTAAATCCTCGTCGGAAATCTTGACGTCTTGTTCACCAGCAAAGTGTCCCTGCACCAGCTTGAAGAACCTCATTAACAGATTCTTCTCCATGAGCCCCAGGCTCTTGTCCTTGAATATGGCAGCTCTGGAATCCGGCACATTCAAGAGATTCCCCTTGTTGTCACCCACGAAAGTGGCGTCAATACTTTTGAACTCCATGTACTGATTGGCTCCGGTATTTAGTATCAATTCAATAGATTTGTCGGCGCAAAAGAAAACCCTAGGCCCAGCCACGTCGAGGTGGAACTTCCTGGAGTATTGATCGAGGAGGTCAGGGGAAAAACTGGAGATCTCGACGGAGGAGTAGAGAGGACGAGTAGATAAATCCAATAAAGAAAAATGTTCGTCGGAAGAGGCTGAGCCCGGTGCCGATGGTGAGGATGAGTGGGAGGAGAGGAATGACGGGAGATCGGCGAGAGGGAGAGAGGAAAAGTGGGACCCGTAGAAAGGATTGGGATCGAGGTGGAGAACAGATTTAGAGGCGGTGGAGGCTGCGGCGGCTATGATGGATTCGGGAAGACCGGCTCCTATGACGATGAGGTCGAAGGTGGTTGGATCGATTGGAGGGTAGGGTGGGATGTCGTCCATGGCGGAGCAAAGGTAGAAAAATCGTAAGAACCAAGCTAACGGTAAAGGAACCGCACTTTAGGGGAGCTGGGGAGGGGCATCTCGAAACTATTTCATGTTTGGGTAAATTACAACGCAAGTCACATAATATAAATTAACGGATAAAATATTTTTTAAATAAAAATTTACTCATTTAATTAAATTTTATTATAACAACTAGATTTTTTTTGGATAAATATTATTTTTATTCATTTAAAAAATCATAAATAATATATATCGCAAATAGATCACTTTTCTTTAAAGTAACAATTTATCATTTAATTATAAATTTATGAAAAATATGTTACTTTACGGTAAAATTGAAACGTAGTTTAACTTAAAATTTATATTTTTTATTAATTTAATTTCAATTTTAAAAATAATTTAATAATTTTTCTCTAAAAAATATATTTTTTAAAAGTAATAATTTACCATTTAGTTGTAGTTTTTGTAACCCATGATTGAGTGGTCATGGTATGATATATTTTAAAATTATAATGTAGGTTATATGGATTTAAGTAATTTGATAAGCTGTATGACTTAAAGTATGATAAAATTTTGTAGTAACATGTAAAATTTGTTATAGATTTAATGATATCTTGAGATAAACGATAAAAGAACTTTGGTTATGGTATTTTAGATGATGATGATAATATAAATAGTAAATCTTTATTTATGTTCTCTAAATTATGTTATCTTATATGTTTATTTAATGATAATCACGAATTATAATAGAATATAATCATACCATTGAGTTTTGTTCATTCGGTGTGCGAATATATTTTTTTTCGTACGTAGGTTGACATGTTATCTTTTAATAGAGTATATCGACGAGGATTTCTCAACATCGCGATCACTTTAAAGTACAATACTTGTTATTTTAGTTTGACGAATGTATTTGTACAATCTTATTATAGTCGAGTCTATAACCTTATTTATAATATCATTTTTGGTGTATGGTATTTTAAACTCATAACTCATATTTTATAAACTTATTTTAAATATTTTATTTATCTTAATGAATTTATGAATGATTTGATATTTCGATAAAGATTAAATTTATATTGGGTTAACTTTTAGGTGACCCAATATAATTTTTTTGGTTCAAATCGAAATCAGAATAGTATGTATATATTCTTAAATCTATAATTAAATAACTAATAAACATATATTCTTCTGAAGTTATAATTAAATCTGAATTATTATTTTTAAAATAAAAACGATTTATTTTTAATTAAACCTACAATTAAGTGACACTGTCTAATTTACCCATTATAAAAATATAATTTTCCATAATAAATTTTTTCACACTTTTCTCCTAATTTACTCTAAATTTAATAATATAATAAATCCCAAATAAAAAAGTCAAAGTCAAAGTGACCCCCCTGCCTTTTGCTAACATACACCGTGAAGCGCATTACACACCATCAATAGCCAACGACTTTTTCTCTCTGTTTGTTTGTCCATTTCTACACTACTTTTCAAAGTTTCCTTCTTTTACCTTTTTTCCTTTTTGCTATTTTGGCAACTACTTGACTTTCCTTTCTTCCAAACAAAGACAGAAGTCGAGTCGCCGAATGAAAAGAAGACGATGCCTGAGAAGAATCTTCTCTCTCAGCAGAACCCTGCAACGAGAGCTGAAGATCTGTGCTTCCGAAACCCTGAGATATCCTCTGACTTGCATTTCTTGAGTGTAATGTTCAATCCAGATGCATGCAGCGATAAGCATTGAACTCCTTGTTGGAATAGATGATTCTGCTAGTTCTTGATTGTAAGCAGTGGTCTTATATCATAACCTTGTTTAATCGATGCAGGAGAATGCCGGGAATGGCTGGGAGCTACGGCATTTATGACCAGGCAGACGATTACGGCAAGGCAGGGTGAGACATAAGAGACAGGTTGTGCAAACATGCCATCCAAGAGCAAGACTCTGGTTGTTGGACTATAGGGTCTGTGGAGACGAAAGAATTCGGTTTACTCATGGAACAATAGCATGCTGAAACATGGTAAAGCTAACACTTATAATTTGAACATGAAATGAGACAGTTAAGTTGGAGATAGACTTCCTTGTACGGGTTCTGAATTTTAGTCTGCCATTGTGATTTGACTTTGTTTTCTTTGGTTAATAGAAGGAACCCCATGAATGTTTTGGTGAGATCTTACATAAATTTATTATAAAATATTTTTTTATCTCGTTGGACTAATAAATAATTAATAAATTTAAAAAATTATTTGAAACATAAAAATAAAATAAAAAATAACCTCAATCTTATATATTTCCCAATCCCATTCCTTCTCTCCCTCCTTTGGCTCGGGAACCATTTTTCTCTAAACCCTGAAATACCATTATTCCCTTTTGGTATTTCAATCCCCATCCCCACCCCACAAAACAAACCCTAATTGTCATCTTCTCAGCTATATCTTCTTCTACAATTCTAAAACAAAATACATACATATAACCAGGTATTCACTATTCAATCATTCTCCATTACCTATTTGTTTTCATTTACATCTCATCGTTTCCATTATTATTAGTTTATTACATCATAACCATCCCTTTACAATCCCAGAATTTACGTTGTTTGCGTTTTTGGCTTTGTTTTAATCTCTAAGCCCTCCGCTTTCAATTTGATTATTCATATTAATTGCAAGATCATCAAATTCTCCATTGGTTAAACTGGTAATTCTACAACAGAATATGCAGATAGGGTTTTTCGGTTTTCATTGTTGATGTCATTTACGACGAATGAAACATTTTACAATGATTACCTGTTTGCATTTATGCGCTTTCAAAACTGGATTTTTTATTTATTTATTTGAGATTCCTTTTATTTGTTATTTTGCCTTAAAATTTGGATTTTCTTTCTGGGTTTTGTTTATCATTTAACACTGAATCTATGGTTGTTGTCGATGTTATAGAATCAATGTGAATTGGAGCGGTTGGATTGTCCTGGTAAAAAATTTACTTGTTCTTTGGTGCTTCGGGTTATAATAAGCTGGATTTAATGGAGGCTAACGTTTGTGACATTAATCATTTGGATGCCGATGCCCTTTTGCCTCCTCGGAAGCGCCTGTTAGCAGGTTTTAAGAAACAGGCTTCTAATGCAAATGGTGCCGTAGATCAGCCAATAGCTGCTTCCTCCAGTTCATCTCCTTCGCCACCTTCACCATCATCTGCTACTTCTTCAAGTGATGTTGATGCTCATCTTAATAACTTATTGAGTTCGCGTTTCAATAACACTAACCTTTCTCCAGAGGAAATTTTCGAGGCCTCGAGAGCAGCAGCTATTGCCGCTGCTAAGGCTGCTGAAGCTGCCAGAGCTGCAGCAGAGGAGAAGGCTGCAATTGCAGCTAAAGCCATTGCTGCAGCTAAGAGTGCATTGGATATGGTAGCAACATTTTCTGAAGATGCTGGTAGTGAGGAGAGATATCTTAAAAGGAAAAAGCTCAAGAAGCATGTCCCAGTTCAAGTTTTATACAAAAAACACCAACCGATTGAGAATTCTAGGGCTGATGAAGATTTAGCCCAAAGGTTGCTCCGAGCAATCAATAGTTCTCCAAGTATCTCAAAAGGTCATCAACACAAAAGGCCAAAGAGCTTGTCAACTCTCGAGAACACAAAGGTTCCCATTGGCGGTATTGTGTTGAGAGGAAGCCCCTCTTCAACCTGCAATGGAGGTATGATGGCAGACGAAATCGATTCCGATGACTTGGTTAAGGACCACATAAAGGTAGCCAATTACGAAAAATCAAGGCAGTCGATGTTGGATAATGGTGAAGCAGAATCAAAGCAAAAAGCTTGTGAAGATGCATTTTCTTCTGGCAAAAAGAGGGGAAGAGTGAAACTAAAGAAGTTGCCATTGAGCATCTGCTCCTATCGGGATCAAGTGAATCTCAAGGAAGATATGATTACTAACAACTCTCCATTGATGGATAAGAACATGGGTAATCTGACTGCTGTTGTTAAGCTTGTGTTTTTCCCTATAACCCACTGCTGATTGTTTTATTTCTATTGAAGGTACACCTGTGTTGAAATGCCAGGATTTCAAGGCTCCTCCATGTCTCGAACAAAACAAAGTCATCTGATTATAATGTCCGATTCCGTTCTCATAGCAGGCTGCTTCAATGTTAGAGAGACAATAGCTGAGGTAGGATTCACCATTCTGTTTTTATATAAACAAGTTTTACTCCACTTAATCCTTTTCTGCTCATCTCTGGTTTTGTAAGAAAATTGGATTGGACAGTGTACATTTGAATGCTTCAAGTTCTTGCCTTTAAAATAGAATAACACCAATAATTGAAGTCTGAATAAATATTGTATGGTTCTTTCCTTGTTAATTTTTGCACATTTATCCTGCACAATTACATATCATCTGTGCACATGGAGCCAAGTGGGTTGATCTTCTCCCTCTAGTCCCATTATTTTAAAATCTATTCCAGTAAAGTCTATTAATTTTATATATTTGTTACAAACATATAATTTTGTTGTTAAAATTAAAAAAAAATAATTTGATAAATTTGATAATTTAAATTTGAAAATTTTGGCGCTATACTTTTATAATACAAATATACCATTTAATCACTTGTCACATTCCTTATTACTATTCATTAACTCAATTCCTTATTATTATTCATTAACTCGATAACCGATGTATGAGATAACTCGACAAATATAATAGTTCTATTGCTGACTGGATCCATAAATATATTTGAGGTGATATAAATAAAATTTCAAAATCTTAGGATAGGGGTAAATTCGGTTAAGTTTTAATTTAATTCAGTAAACTATTTTAATAACTACCAGTTTTCGATTTGGTTAACTTCAATTTTCGATTTTTCAATATTAACGTTAGTTTTTAAAGATTTATATTTTATCTTGACAAAATTACTTTATTTTATGAATTTTAACGTTAAAAGGTAAAAATTTTAAGATGTTTTTCATAATTACTTATTAAAAATTTATTTTTAAGGAAAAAATAAAAATATATCTATAATATTTTAAGTATAAAATATATATTTTTACTTTATAAAAATAATTAAAAAAATTAAATTTGGTTTAATTTGGTTAACCATTGTTAACCACAGTTTGTAAATTTATGAAACATAATGTCTCGGTTCGATTTTCACTTTTGCGGTTAATCATGTTCAGTCTTATATTAAGATGGACACAAACCTTAAATATTATAAAAAGTTAAGGATTAATCTATAAAAATTAAAAAAGTAAAAATAAATATTTAAATTTTAAAAAGTTTAGGGCGAAATTATATCCACCTCATACTGAACCTA
The DNA here is from genome assembly GCA_035048815.1 of Abelmoschus esculentus. Lineage (NCBI taxonomy): Eukaryota > Viridiplantae > Streptophyta > Magnoliopsida > Malvales > Malvaceae > Abelmoschus > Abelmoschus esculentus. The sequence goes on from JAUCBN010000034.1 coordinate 15,998,129, forward strand.
TATCCGCAGTTGATTACTGTCCTGATAAAACAAATTTATTATAAATCTAACTTTAATTATTAGTAGACACAAATACTTTACATATTAAATTTATATAATACAAATAATTAAAATTATTGAATTAAAAGCAATTTAATAAAATATATAAATTATGAAAATTAAAATTATTATATTATACTACATCTATTTTAATTTTAATTATTTAATAATTTATTTATAATAATATTTTAATTAAATAATTATGTTATAACCGTTTAAAAAAAAACTCGTTTATAATCATATAATTTACCTGGTGACCACTAAATAAAAGATAAAAAATATCAATCACGTCATTAATTTTTAATTTAATTTTAACGAAATAATTAACGGTTATCAAAATAAAATTAACGATGTAATAGTTAAGTAAACTTGTGATAATCAAACACAAGGCACATGAACACCAACATGCAGTTAATAAAAATTTAAAATGAATTTAAAAAGGATTAAACCTAATACCTGACACCTAATTTAAAAATATTAGTTGGATATATTTTTTATTTTAAAATTAAATGTTTTTTTATTTTATAATTCTTTTAATAAATTTTAATCTTAATCAAATTTAAATAAAAAACTCTATTTTTTATTTAATTAATAACAATTATAATAATCTATGTTCTAAAAGATAATCTTAACCATTTAATATTGATCGTCCAATCACTTTACTATAATATTTATTTAAAATACAAATATTTTTATGGAGATTATAGCAGATTCTATTTATTTTAAAATATTACTATTAGTATTTATCCAGCATAAAATATTCGTATTGACTGGAAATTGAGAAATGGCGGCGCAAAATCATACCGATCTGTTCGATGCTTATTTTAGGAAAGCGGATTTGGACGGAGACGGCCAGATCAGTGGACCCGAGGCTGTTGCCTTTTTTCAAGGCTCCAATTTGCCCAAACAAGTTCTCGCTCAGGTAATTTCCCTCTTCGTTTTTATATTTCTCATGACTTATCTTTCTTCTTTGCTGGCTCATGAAGCAAAGATCAGATTTGATTCTTTCTTTCCGCCAATTTTACAATGTTTCTATTTGATTAGCGTTAGGTACTATTAATTATTGAAAATGTTGGACTTCATCAGATTTGGCTCCAATCTATCAGTTAACTGCTCAGTGGAATCCTTTTCTTTCAATTTATTGCTTTTAGATGGTTTCTTTCTTAGGGAAATTCTGAAAGAAGAAGCAGGGTTTTGGTAGTCCCCTGAGGGAAATTCTTGTATCTGCTTTTTAGGGAGCTCTTAGTATTTGAAAACAGAGCATTTGTTGCGGTCAGTTGAGTTTTTGTTTATGTTCTGTTCTGTGCAGGTGTGGATGTATGCTGACCACAAGAAACTGGGTTATCCTGCTAGACAAGAATTTTATAATGCCCTTAAGCTAGTTACTGTGGCACAAAGTAAGCGAGATCTGACACCAGAGATGGTCAAAGCTGCACTGTATGGCCCTGCTTCAGCTAGGATTCCTGCTCCCCAAATAAACGTTGCCGCCACACCTACACCACACCCAAGGGTAGGAACAGTTACTTCACAGTCCAGTGAATGATGTGGTGAGAATGTAATGTTGCTGCAAGGACGCCACAAACTTGGTCTTGGCAAAGTTTTCAATATCGGGGAGATTTCCCCCAAAATGCAAGTACAACCAAAACTTGGTCTTGGTAATATTATCCCTACTTCAAAAGGATAATATTACCATATCATTCATCAACTCGGCATATATCAAACCAAATCCATCGCATATATCAAAGAGTTTCCTATGATTAAGGTCTGGAAATACTTTCCGGAAACATGCAATTCCATCGCATTTATCCTAGGATACTACAAACGATACAGATGTCAAATTTATGATGCTAAAAAGTAAAAACAACAATTCCGTTGAAATAAAGTTTTGATTTTTCCCCTACTTTGTGGGTTCAATCCGGCAAAACCTTCACGTTCTTATGAAAAAAGTTAACAACAAATCAGAAACGATGCAGTGAATTGAAATGATGTTCGAAAATTAAAGAAATTATCCAAACATACATGTCAAGGTTTCCCACACAGGCAATACGTCGAACATCTCAGATGCACCGAATCCAAAGCAGTAACAAAATACCATTGCAAATTTTAGATTGAAAAGGAAATGAAGAATCTAATCCAAGTCCTTGACCACTTTAATCCCCATGGTATTAGCAGTTCCAATAATGGACTTACAAATACTCTCCAGGGACATGTATTGACAATAGGGATCGGATTGCTTAATCTTTGCAATCTCATAAATATGTCTGACGGACAATGTGGTGGCGATCACGTGGCCTGGCCGGCTGCTTCCGGACTCGATACCCGCCGCCTTCTTCAGGTACCATGTGACGGACGGAGACTTAACAGTGAACTCAAAGGTGTTATCTTTGAAGGCGGTAATGGTGACTGACATGGGGGTGTCGGGCTTGTACTTTTGGGTTCGGGCGTTGAAGTCCTTGCAGAAGGCCATTAGATTGAGTCGATACTGTCCGAGGGCCGGACCTACAGGCGGTGCAGGTCGTGCTCCTCCCGCCGGAACCGTCAGCCTGATGGTCGCCGCCACTGGACGCCGCGTTAGGATCTCTTTCAGTGTCGACATACCTATCGAATTTCGCTTACCCTACTGATTTCTTCACTTTCTCAAAATGGTCTGACGTAAAATATAAATATAGCACTAAATCCCGACTTTCAGTATAGTAGAGGGACTAAAAGTAAATTTAACCTTTTCATATAACTAGAGATTTGAAGAATTGATTGGGCTGGGCTATTAGGTTTTCAAAGGAAGAATTGAAGGAGGCGTTCATTCAATTTCATTTATTTTCTTCAACAATCTAATATCTTTGATTAGTTAGTACTAATTTGATTCTTCGCAGCTTCTGCACTCCAACTTGCAAGTGTAAAGGAGAGCTGGAGACTGAAGAGGAGAGCTAAGCAATTGGAGGCAGAAAACGTCATTAAATAAGAGAAAATATGTTGAAGAGCAACACGTTCAGCAGGAAGACGAAGGGAGGCAAAATTAAGAAGGTTCGTACACGCCTTTCATCCTCTTCAATTTATTCATATTTTTCACATACAAAATGAAAGAAAAAACGAAACCCTAACTAATGCATTTAGTTTAGTTTACAATGATGATTTGAGTGTATTTGATTTGTTTCTGGCATTTGGGTGGGTCAGGAAGTTAGAGAAATATATTTGAGAGATGACATTTACTGTGGAGCTGCTGCTTGCAAAACATGTGACACCTCCACTTCACGTGCTCCTTTGGATGTTGTTTCTCCCCTTCTTGTTCTTGATACCAATGTCCTCCTTCGTCAGGTTTCTTTCTTTGCCTTTTGGTTTCAATATGATTATAATTACTGATTATTTCGTTGTGATCCCAAATATCGACGTTTTATTATTGCTATTATTATTAATTGGTTTTGTAAGATGGACTTGCTCGAGAATCCTGCCATCGACAATGTCGTACTGCTATCCGTGGTGCTGGATGAGGTTAAGAACAAGAACATGTCGGTTTACAATAGAATTAGAGCTCTCTCCGCCAATCCTCTCCGCAAGTTCTATGTTTTCAGCAATCAATTCCATAAGTTAGTTTTCTCATTTCTCAAACTCTCTTAATAAAGTGTTATTTTTTCAAGCTCTTAAATCCAGTATTTTTTTTAACAGAGACACGTTTGTAAAACGCATGGATGGTGAAACTCCAAATGATTACAATGATAGAGGTTAACTTTGCACTTTAATATATCTCTAAGCATTTGCTTCTGAAATTCAACTTGTTTACTATGTCCTGTTGTGCTTCAGCAATTCGGGTTGCTACTCGATGGTATCAGTCTCATCTAGGTACTGCAACAGTTTTACTTCTAACCAATGACAGAGACAATAAGAGGAGGGCTACTGAAGAGGGCATTTCTGCTGACACAAGTATGCACATTTTACTTGCTTAGAAACTAACATCAACTCAATATTTTTTATATTGACTTACTATATTTTGTATATTGTCGTACTAGTAATAATTTATCATCTCCTTTTCAAATTATTGGAATTATTCATGCTTGCAGCTGATTGTTCAATGACCAATTTGTTTCAGTTCAGTCCTATGTAAAATCATTGGGTCAACCAGAGTTGCTTGACCTGCTTGTTCATCCTGCACCCGAAACTGAAGATGTTGTAATGGAAGAAGTTGAAGATTTGAGACCTTCCAAGAGACAAGTTATTTACCAAGAGGTATATTTTTCAATGCTGTTTGGCATTATCAATCATAAACAATGAATTTGGTCAAGTTTTGTTCCCATGAAACAAATTGGCTCTCTAAGGCTTATTCTTTTCTTTTCTTTGTTCAGCATAAACCAATGTCTGAAATTACTTTGGGTTTGCATCGTGGAATATACCATCAAGGGAAACTTCGGGTTAATCGTTACAATCCATTTGAAGCATATGTTGGAAGTGAGAGCATAGGTGATGAAATAATTGTGCATGGACGTCAAAACATGAATAGAGCTTTTGATGGTGATATAGTAGCTGTAGAACTTCTCCCCCAAGATCAGTGGCATGAGGAGAAGAACTTGTCCATTGCAGATGAAGGTATTAAGATTTTTGTGTTGTCTATGTTCATTGGAAAAGTTCAAAGTTTTTTAATGTTTATAAGTTATTTTGAGCATGTGTCCTGTACACATTAATGTTATAAAAAAGTGCTTATATGTCTGCACTCTAAGCACGACACTTGGCATCTTTATTGGTTCTTTTGTAAATTAATATTTTCATCACGGTCTCCTTTGCACAAGGGTACAAAACATTAAACATGCTGCTATCACTTTCACAATTCTCATGCATATGTCTTGGTTCTTATTATTTTATCTTCCCTTGCAGAGGAAGAAGAAGAGGATGTTCATTTAGCTCCAAGCAGTGCTGATGATGCCCCTAGAACTACGAATCTGGTATCAGGTTCTGCCACTAACATGAACTCCACTCCATCTCGCCCAACAGGCCGTGTTGTTGGTATTATAAAGCGGAACTGGCATTCGTAAGTTATCTTCCTACTACCATAATATAGTTTATTTATATCTGTTCTTTTGCTGGTGTACCTTATATTACTGCCTCACCTAGGTAGGAACCAAGCTTAAATGAGCATTACTGTGACTTGTTTTCTCTCTCCTAGTTCAGCCTGTTCAAGTTGTATTTCTGTGTATTTCTATTAGCTTGTTCAAGTTTTATCTTTAGCTAATCTCTTTCAAATAATCGAATGAGAGGTATTCTTCACATAGCATGTTCACTGTTATTATAATCAAACGTTCAAAAGCCTAGTCCCTTTTTTCCCCTGCTTAATGATGTTGACAATTTCTTGCTATTTTTCTTATAGTCTAAATGGTTTTTTTTCCAGTTATTGTGGATCATTGGAGCCGATGCCTCTTCCAGCTGGTACGGGAAGCCTTATATCTGCCCTGTTTGTCTCCAAAGATCGTAGAATTCCTAAGATTCGGATTCAAACCCGACAGCTTGAGAATCTTTTGGATAAGAGGATAATTGTGGCAGTTGATTCTTGGGACCGTCAATCTCGGTATCCTTCTGGCCACTATGTACGAGTAATAGGAGAAATAGGTGATAGAGACACTGAGAGTGAGGTATGTGACAGTAACTTCCTCCCTCTATCCCTTTCCATATATGTCACGGTAATTTCTGAAGTTATTAATACTTGTGTATTGTGTTTCAGGTGGTCTTAATTGAGAATGATATAAACTCAAGGCCCTTTTCTTCCCAAGTTTTGGCTTGCTTGCCACCATTACCGTGGTCTGTGTCTAATGAAGATGTGACAAATTCAATCCGCCTGGATTTGCGATCCTTGTGTGTCTTTAGTGTAGACCCCCCTGGTGTGTACACTTAAATGACTGTCGTGGATTATGCATTTTGCAAGTGCTATACAGATAGACATTCCTTTTGCTTGTGCAGGCTGCAAGGACATTGATGATGCATTACACTGTACAGCTCTTCCGAATGGAAACTACGAAGTTGGAGTTCGTATCCCATATAATTTGACTGTTTATTCTTTTTTATGAAATCACTTACATTTTATGTGAAGGGCCGAATGGAATTGGCTCAAATATGCATCTTTACAGTTTACCTCTTATAAAGCTCTAGGATTTGTAGGAAGGCTTTTTATTCAATTATTGCAAATAAAAAATTGTGTACAGAAGATAATCATGTGCTCTGAAGTCTGTTATTGATGCATAATATATATTCTTTTTTCATTTAGGAGATCTTTGTAGAACCATTTTCTAATACATTTCCATACCATCCTTTTCCTCGTAAAGGGAGCCAGAAAGATGATATCCAACCCTCCTTCCCCGGAGGGTATACATAGTCTTGGATCAATCTTCACAAAAGGCTGTGCATTGTGAAAATTGGACAGATTTCAACAAATTACATGTTCCTTCCTTATAAAAGGGCTTTTATGTATGCAAACTTTCTTGATGTGGTTGGATGTTCTTTAATGATATCTGATCAGATATTGCTGATGTAACAAATTTTGTTCACCCTGGCACTCCACTGGATGATGAAGCTTCCCAAAGGGGCACATCTGTCTACCTTGTCGAGCGCCGGATTGACATGCTTCCTAAACCTTTGACAGAAGGTCATTTTTGTATTTCTCTTCCCCCTTCCATATTTGTTATAGAGTTGCTTATGGTAATAAAAAAAAGTTTTATTGGATTCTATGCTTGATTTTTAATTTTTTTTTCTGATGTAAAGTACTAATGGTCATTATTTGCAGATATATGTTCACTTAGAGCTGATGTAGAAAGGCTAGCTTTCTCAGTTATTTGGGTATGCACTACGAAATGATTCAAATAATTGTATGGCTACGTTTCTGTATTCATTTCAATAAATAAAACTTATATTCACTTCAATTCCAGGAAATGTCGCCTGATGCGGAGATTATCTCAACTAGATTCACAAAAAGTGTTATTAAATCATGTGCTGCATTGTCTTATGTTGAAGCGCAGGCTAGGATGGATGATAGGTGCCCTAATGTACCCTTTCAACTAATTTTCAATGATGAATGTTTATTTTCTTCTTGTTAATTATCGTGATAACTTGTCTTTGCCACAATATGGCATGTGTTCCTTCTTAAGTTACAATTCTTTAGTAGTTTCTGAACCAGTAGATTATACGTCATGTTACTTATACATTTTAACTCTAAGATCTGTAATCATTTGTCGACTGTCCATGGCCAACAAAGTAACAACCTAGCCAGATGTACTACTTTTAGTAAATTGTTAGTGGGTATGGCTCATTCAAAAGTTGGGTGTGACTCACGGATGAATTGTAGCTGAAGAGAGTTGCATGCAGTGTACTCAAGCTTGAGATCTGAATCACTATATTCCCCACCCTATTTTTGCAGTTAGTTGTTAGTTGATAGAGCTGTTAAGTACAGGAAACAACATACTATTATTAAGAAGAGATTGAGTTGGAGCTTGTGTCAACCTGCTGGATTGATTGAAAATTCTTTTATGCTAAATGGTTATGATTCTAACTTCCAAATTTCTCTACTATGAAGTCATGATTTGTTATATTTCTTTTTTCTGAACATTGAAAGACTATCAGTTGATCTAGTTGCATCAGTATGTAAACAATTCTGATTCCACAGGAAAAATAGCCATGCTATATATCTCAAATTTCTTCACCGACTAAACAATTGCTGTGAGTATAACAGTCTGAAGCAGGAAACCTAACCAATGGAGTGAAAAAAATACCATTCTCTTTAGGATGTTAACTTTGGATCTTTAAAGCTTCTAAATTACTTATTTGTGAGAGAGCTCCTATTATTTTTCTTGAAATAGGGAGCATGCTAGTTTCTATGGTTTTGGTTATGTTAAAGGTTAATAGTTGTGTAAGTTTATCAACTGTTATTTGCTATTATCCTGTTAAACACCTGGTTTAACTTATTCCCTTACACTGTCAGCTATTATCATATTAGCACATTCACGCATTTCTTTATATTTCATACTAGTTTATAATTTCCATCTATATTCTGCTGTGGATATCTGGTTTATTTGCCTGAGCATTCTGATTGCTTTTGTACTTTTGCAGTCGATTGATGGACCCACTAACTACAGATTTGAGAAATATGAATACTTTGGCTAAGGTTTGTAATTAAAGAGCATGTTTCTACGCATAATTTTAATACAGTGGGTTTATTACTTACTAGTTTATAATTTTCATTTACATTCTGTGGTCACATGTGAAACTGCAGATAATGAGGCAGAGACGTATTGACAAAGGAGCCTTAACTCTTGCTTCTGCTGAAGTCAAATTTCAAATTGATACTGAGACTCATGATCCTCTTGATATAGGTCTGTTGCCTAGCGGTTTTTTTAACTCGTAATCTGGAACATGAATCAAATATATTTTAGCATCAATTCAAAAAACTAGCCCAACTACAAAATTCTTAGTAACTAGACGTGAACATAAATCCAGTATGTTTCATTTGTGGTTCATTAAGATTTTACAGTGTCTCATAAAAACAAACAAAAAGGTGATCTAAAAAGTTAGAACAAACTGTGTAAACACCAAATTTTTGTCCAGGTAAAAAAACAAAGGCTTTCTTCGAGCTAAAAATGGTTTCAACAAGATGAATATGTTCTGCAGATTATATGTTATGTTTTAGGAACCATCTGATAAAGTGATAATAGAACATATTTTAGAACTTTATCTGCATAAATCTTTTTTGTATAATTAAAAGATTTACACACTCTGGTCTTTTCTTCTATTTGTTCAGCATTTTTTCCCTTTCAGTTTTGTTCTATGCATTTGGGCTTTTCATCATTTGTCCAATGGTGGAGGGTAATAATTAATAATTATGATTAAGGCAATGTCAATTAGATTTAAATGGTTTTGAGATCCCAAAATCCAGAAAGAATGTCTTCACACTTTGATTTATTTCTGATATCTGAGTTATTCATTCAGGCATGTATCAGATTCGAGAAGCAAACCAAATGGTTGAAGAATTTATGCTTGCTGCTAATGTTTCTGTTGCCAAACAAATCCGTGAATGTTTTCCTACCTGTTCGCTACTAAGGTAAACTTGTTATTTACATAACACTTTGCATCCGAAAATCCAGACTTGTTAAGGTCTGTCCCATCAGAAAAATGATTATGTTTTCTGTAAATGCGGGAGAAATCCAAATCGGTTGATGATCCTGTTTGAACTTTATGTCACTGGAGTCATTTAACATGGGATAAATTAGATTGCGTGATAGTATATTTAATACAAATCACTTGTTAAATCATAAAATGCCATTGATGATTGTGAATATTGTACACCATCTGATCTCTTCAAGAATCCAGAGCACTTTTGAAGTTCATAATTGTGGGCAACACCTTTTACGGAAAAATTCCGGAGTTGTGGCTAGTTCTTGATAATGACATTGCTGTTGTTTGATACCTTTTCTTGGGTTTTGGTTCAGGCGTCATCCAACTCCTACAAGGGAGATGCTTGAACCTTTGTTGTGCACTGCTGCTGCTGTTGGACTTGACTTGGATGTTTCATCATCAAAGGCAATGGCTGATTCCCTTGACCGTGCTGTGGTAAGGTTCCTTTTAATGATATATGTCTGACAGCATAGCTGATGTACCACCTCATATGATTCCTTTTCTAGGCATTTCTTTCTCCAACTTCTAGCTTGTCAGGCTTCTGATTTTTATTTTATTTATTTTTTTAAATCTTTGTTACTTGGGTGATGCTCATGTATTTGTTTGGCCCTTCTCTTCCATAGTTGATTTCTTACTTCCGTTAAAATTGTCTTGCAGCGTGATGATCCTTACTTTAATAAGTTGATTCGGATACTGGCAACTAGGTGTATGACACAGGTAAAGTTAGCTAGGGAAACATTTCAATCTCCAGATGATTTTTGGTGAGGCATGTTTTAACTTGGTACTAATTTTCCTTGGATTTCAAATTAGGCTGTTTATTTCTGTAGTGGGGATCTCAGCCCTCCAGAATATCATCATTATGGGCTTGCAGCGCCATTATATACTCATTTCACCTCTCCTATTAGGAGATATGCAGGTTTGTGAATAGAAATTTGTTTGTTGCTTTTCCTTTTCTTGCTGATACTATCATTCGAGTATATAACATTCCTCTCTTTGCAGATGTGATTGTGCACAGATTGCTTGCTGCATCCCTAGGGATTGATAAGCTTCCACCGGTTTTCCAAGACAGAGCTCAACTAACTAGTATTGCTGATAGTAAGTCTTGTTCTTTCATAGCATTTCTCAGGCTTCCTTGAATTTGGAAACAATCTTTACAATGCATTTTTCCTGTTTCAGATCTGAATTATCGACATAGGAACGCTCAAATGGCAAGCAGGGCCTCAGTGGAGCTCCATACTCTCATTTACTTCAGAAACCGGTACATGTCTTGACCTCTATCATTGAGTTGAAACAGTGAGTAGTTGCACATGTTTTGATTTTTTTGTGATGCAGGCCCACTGACACAGAAGCCAGGATAGTGAAGATAAGGTCCAACGGGTTCATTGTGTTTGTGCCCAAGTACGGAACTTAAATTCTTTATATGATGGAGTATCTAAACACACTCCTTAGTGTCTTCCTATTTCAATCTCTTTCTAGGCAAGTAAAGATAATGTTTTGGCACTTTGTACTATAAAATGAACAGATATGGTATAGAAGGACCGGTTTACTTGACAACAAGAGCAGAGAAAGAAAGCGGGGAGTGGCGTGTCGACGAGCAGCAGCAGAAGATTATAAAGATGGACAATAATAGCCTTTCCTACAGTGTATTGCAAGCAGTGAGGATCCACATGGAGGTTGTTGAACCCCAACCGAACCGCCCTAAACTGCAGCTTACTCTTATCACCTAGAAGCAAAAGGTAACATTAATATACACAGAGAAGGAAATGTTGTATTATATAAGAGATATAAATGATATGTTGTTTGATTTCTGGGTCTTGTGGAAATTGAAGTTACTGGCCTTTGGTTTGGGTTTTGTAAAACATTATTATTGTTACTTTAAATTATTTGTTCCTACCAGTAGACAGTAGTGTACCACATTTCCTTTCCATAATATCAATATCATGAATGGGGTACGACTGACTCAGTGAGTGGACCTATTTTATATTTTTCTATATATAATCAATACAACTTATTAATATACTTACTAGTGGTAGTTCTAGTATGAAATTGCATTGGCTTGGCGACAAACAACTAGGCCTAACCCTATGGTGGGCGTTTTCATTATTTTTATGCATATCCATAATCCATCTATTAATCGGTACAACTTCATGGAACATGTGGGACCCTAAAAACTGCTACGAAGTCAATGTCCGAAAGTACCCTTAATTAACGCCCTTAATATACATCATCTTCTACTTTGCTTTGATTTCACATGATTCCTCAGTGTGTGTCACCTGTCATTGGCAGAGAATTAACAACCCCTTTTTTAACCTTTTAGCATCATCATATACGGTGCCATTGCCATCTCAAGCTTACAACAATTCACAAACAAAACCTGGGCAGGGGTTGCCTGTCTTTTATGGAGTGTGCATGTGGTGCTTCCGTTGTATCAAATCAAGTATTAGTCGTTCAGTCTTAAGATTGTTTGCTTTGTGAAATTAATGTTTCTCAGACTCCTTTTTCATCTGTCAGTGTTTTACCTCATCCTCCGTCCGATGTCAGAATCCAACACAGACGGCAAATAAATTAGGGGAAAAATCTAGTACTACATAACTAAATAAAGGGAAAAGAAAAAGACAAGGTCGAGTAGAGCAGAGCATAACAGAACAGAGCGAAGCGAGAGTCAGAAATCTGGAGCGAATCAAACACCACCGCCCTCTCTTTTCTCACAAGCTTTCACATTGACCCGTTTCCCATCTACATTGCCATCCCATTAGGAGACCTCTCGCCGATCTCCGCCTCCCCATGGCTGCAGCCCTCGAGTGCTGGTCCAGCCGAGCCACCACCACCACTGATGACGACATGGTCGAGCAGGTTCTCATGCGCTACAACGACCGATCCGAGGACACATCTTCCTCATCCGCTGCTCCCGCTAAGCTCGAAGCGTCATCAGCCAAGAACAAACGGTTCCAGAGGTTGAGCCGGAACGTCTCCGAGGCCATCGCATCTCTCAAGAACTCTCTCAATCTTGACACTTACTCCCAGCGTGAACAGCCTCTCACTGTTTCTTCCCTCCCGTCTGCTTCTTCCAAGGCCGAGGCTTACCGGAAAGTGGTCTGGGGTACTGTTGTACGGAACTTGACTCAGCTTTATCCTGGGAGCCAGTTGCCTGAGAAGCTTGTCTCCAATATCCGCAAGCATTATGATTCCTTGCCTCTCAGGTTACCTTCCCTTGCATGTTCTTTGTTCCTACTCAGTTTTAGGTTACTCTAAAAAAGTGAAAGGACAATCAACAGAATTCTAAAGCAGTTTCCTTTCAGCTATGGGTTTTGTTTTTCTTGGCTTTTAAACAGTGAAAGTTTGGTTTTCTCATTATTTTTTAGTAAGATGATGATGAAATGCTGCTATTTCTTCTCCCCCAAATTTTGCACTTTTTTTTCTAATTTTTTCTCCTTTGATATCATGTTGACAGTTATGCACAAGCGGGATTTGATATGAAAGAAGTATTTCTACATGTAAAATTGATAGAGCAAGCATCAGGGGATGATCACCCTGCTATATTTATTCAGCAAACATCTGATGATGAGGTGCAAGGTTCGGTGTTTAAGCTCACATTTGCTTGTAATTCTTCCTTTTCTTGGTCTGCCATGTCTGGTGCTCTTGATACTGCTTCCGTCTGTTGCAAGAAGATACAGATATTTGAGAAGAAAGGGTTCACCCTTGGAATTATTCTCTTCTTGGTTCAAAACACCCGAGACAAGTTTTTTAAATCTCACATTGAGAATGCCCTCAAGTCGGCTCTCAGGAAGCCCAAGACGACCACTGTGAAGCTACCGTTTGGACTCTGTGGATGTCAGGAGGAGGGTACTAAAGGGAGAGACTTTGGGGAAATTGAGGAAGACACGAATGAGCAAACTCAAAGAAGTGGGATTGAAAATCCATGTACCAGGATTCAGCTTCCAATGCCTCTGCCCTCCTCATCGTTTGTTGTATTGGTCGATGAATGGCAAACTGTCCAATCAGGGGGAGAAGAGATTGGGAAATGGCTATTGAACTCCGACAATCTTGAGTTTATTGATCAGATTTCACCCAACTCTTTTAAAGGTGTCTACAAGAGTAAACATGTTGGAATCGAAAAGCTCAAAGGATGTGACAAGGGGAATTCTTATGAGTTTGAACTTCGAAAGGATCTCCTAGAACTCATGACTTGTGGGCATAGGAACGTTTTGCAATTCTATGGTGTTTGTGTTGATGAAAATAATAGTTTGTGCATAATTACCAAGTTGATGGAAGGTGGATCAGTCCATGATTTGATGCTAAAGAACAAGAAGCTTCCAATCAAGGATATAATGAGGATTGCTGCTGATGTAGCAGCAGGAGTCAAGTTTATGAACGATCATGGTGTTGCATACAAAGACCTTAACACACAGAGGATTCTGCTAGATAAGCATGGAAATGCATGCTTGGCAGACATGGGTATAGTCACTGCTTGCAAGAGTGTTAGTGAAGCAATGGAGTATGAAACTGATGGTTACCGTTGGCTTGCTCCCGAGGTTTGCATCACCTTACTGTTCTTTTAATTAATGCCATATGCAGTCATAACCTCATTCCTCCCCCTTGCCTGCGTGCACAAAATCTATTTGCTAATGCTGGTCACACATAAAACATCATTGTTTGGGCATGCGGAACATGTTTAAATGATTGTTCTTACTTTACACCTCAATATTGTGTTTACCTTTATTTATACACTATTTTATTCTCAATTAAGAAAGTATCAATACTGTTGAAGTGTCTCATTTACCAAATTGTCCGTGGAGCCTTTTAATTTTAGCATGATTATAGTCCTTTTCCATACAAAAGGCCATTGTGTGATTACTACCTTTCCTAATTGATGCCATATTTTATTGTTTGTATTTGTTTTTCCGGCATGTGTGGCACCATACATAAGAGTGCACCTTCAACTTTAACTGATTGGTTCTCTTTCTATCTGCAAGTTAGATCAGATTTCACTAATCAATATGTTCAGTCTATATAGCTGTTCGTATTTGGGCGTAAAATAACATGGTAATAGGATCGGCGAGAGTTCCATTGCATCATGTCATATTTGACTTGCACGCACAATAATATGTTATATCTGATTTATTCATTTTTTTTTTCTTTTCATGTTCCATTCTATACAACTTACTTAGCTGATCATTTCTAGCACCTACATTTTTTGAGTGCAGATCATTGCTGGGGACCCAGAGAATGTTACCGAGACATGGATGAGTAATTCCTATAGTTTTGGGATGGTGATTTGGGAGATGGTGACAGGCGAGGCAGCCTATTCTGCATGTTCACCGGTGCAAGCGGCGGTAGGAATAGCTGCTTGTGGCCTGAGGCCAGATATCCCCAAGGACTGCCCACATATCCTCAAATCTCTAATGACCAAGTGCTGGAATAGCTGCCCAACAAAGCGTCCGCAATTTTCTGAAATTTCATCTCTGTTGTTGCGGACCAATTACAGGTAAAATATATAAAACAATTCATAAAGTGTAATCCATTCATGTTATAGGAGGCATCATATGATGTCTTTCTAGAAAATGCATGAATGTAGTTTTTGGAAGTTCCTACAGCAGATAAGAAGGTAACTCTAAATGCCATTCTCAACCTAAGTATATCTTCTTTCATTCACCTTTTCAAATCAATATTTTTCTCATTTGGCACCCAAGGAAGAAAATTAAAGGAAAAAGGACATGTCATTATTAGTTCCATGGACATGGAGTATCTGTGCGAGTGGTGGGAAATGGGAATCTTTAAATAAGTTTCCATGCATGTTTTAGGCTACGAGCAATTGATTGAAAATGATGAAAAAGCAAGGGGCAAAGGAGATCTTGTGAGCACTTTTTGCCTACTGTTTTGGAGTTAAATAAGGAATAAGTGCATCTCGAGTTTTCTATCGTCTCTTGTAGTGACTGGTTGAGGGACCCAAAGGTGGTTTGTCTTGTTCTTTTTGTCTCAGAAAAAAGGTCAGAAGTCATGAATCAAATACTATTAGTATAGGATCTTCACTTGGGAATTTGGCTATAATTTCTTATATGTGCCAATGATTTCAGATGTTTAATCATTACAATAAAAATGTTGTTTTTAAATTCTTTCTCATTGTTTTTGTCACATGTTGTATACATTGCTTAGTATAAGATTAAAGTTAACTAAGAAACGGATGATGAATTCAAACATCGAAAACAATATTTTTACCTTTCGAAAATAAAAACAAACGAGTCAGCAACGGGAAAAATTGTTAGGTGAACTTTGTTCACCACGTTATCTATGGTCTCAAGTAATTAGGACCGTTGATCTCAATTTCTTTTAAGTGAATCATCACCTCTTTTCCTACATGTACTTAGTGGGTGGGTAGTTATGAGATGGTTATTTAAAGATCAACGATCCTGATTACTTGGACTATAAATGACGTGGTGAACAGGGTTCATCTAATAATCTCTCCGACAACGGATAATATTAAGATTTGATCGGAGATTTTCTCTTCCACTGACTTTTGATGACAAAATCAAAATAATTAAATAAAATATATGTGTAAGATTAAGTAAATAAATTAATGAAGGTCATTGTGCATGTGGATATTAATTTTCCCTTGTGCCTTGCATACGTAGAGTAAGATTCAATGCAGATGATTCTGAACAGATTATGATGTCTATACATTGTCCCATAGGCAGGAACAAAGGCAAGAGACAAAGCAGACCCGAGGAGGAGAGAAATTATATGATGGTCAGTCCCACCACGTCATCTATTTGGGAAAAAATATGATATAGGAAAATTGATGAAGTGGGTAATTTTTATTGGTTGGTTTTATAGACACGTGGTAAACTGACTCATGATATAATTTTTCCGAGGAGGAGGAGATCCAGATAACCCAGATTAGGCTGAAATTTTTTAAAAATTAATTGAAAATTTAATTAAAAAATATTTTAAAAAATGAAAATTTAAAGAGATTTAATTTTTTTTGAAGGGGGTTAAAATAAAATATTTTAAAAATTTAAAGGTTAAAATTTAACATCTTTAAATCGAGGGATAAGTCCTTAGCCATCATCGCTATTCACCCCTGCATCGACCTTCTTGATCAAGGAAGTATATCATGATGATAATTATACGAATGCATAATTTAAATTTATATTTTAATTTTAAGATTATAATGTATCTTACCATTATATTTGATATATATTTTTTTGTTAAATACATGTTATTTTATGATTCATGTTCATAATTAATTTTTTTCCCTAATAATATCATTTTTATGATTCAAATTCAGATTCTTTCTTTAAAATTACAATATATTTTATTATTGCATCTAATTTTTATTGGTATACTCGATATTTATTAATTCTTTTAGAATTGTTACCTTTTTTATAAATTAAATTTTAGTTTTTCAATATACCTATTATAATCAAAATTTATAACATATATTACTGTAATCACTGTAAACTGAATAAAAAAGTTATAGTCGAAGAATTAAATGTAATTAATACCTATCCTGGTCAACTGTGATTAGGTGTGTCCGACATTCACAATTTTATTTTAATTCTGATACTGAAAGTGAAAAAGGTGGAGACGAATTCCAAGCTCTGAATCCATACACATGATAAATGTGGAAGAGTGTCACAGAAAGGCGACCAAAATAAGAATAAAAAGTTTTGGTAAAAAATAATTATTAAAAAGTTGATTTTAGTCGTATATTTATTATAATTTAATAATTAAAAATAATTATTTATTTTTAAAGAATAATTTTAAGGACTAATTTCTATTTAAGCCATTTTTAATCATGTCAATGGATGGCTTGACTAATGTAATGTCTACGTTTGGACATATCTCCAAGTCTTGTCTGCCTACTGCCTTGATCAGCTCTATTGTCACTTGTGAACTCAAAACTGCAGAGGCACCCGTTTCGGAAGGAACCTTCTTTGCTTCTTCCCAATCTCTATTTAATACTTCTTTTTAACAACGCCAACAAGTATTACTGCGGCTGCTGTTTTTCCTAAATTTCAGCAAAACCAAATCAATATTTTGTCTCTAATACAGATTCCATTCCTTTTGCCTCTGCGTCTCATCTTTGTCTGTGTCTTTCTGGAAAGGAAAAATATGAAGGATTTGTTGTTGCTATGGTGCTGTTTGTGGGTTTTGTTAGTAATGGAGGGAGGGAGAGTAATGGGGGCAACAGAGAGTTCAGGGGAGAGGAAGCTTGATCAGACGCCTACATGGGCGGTGGCCGGCGTTTGTGCTGTTATCATCATTATTTCTATTACCTTGGAGAAGGTTCTTCACAAACTTGGAACGGTATTCCCTTTTTTTGCATTTTCTTTATCAAGTTTTTACCTTTTTTATTGGGTTTTTGAAATCAATTCACTTTATCACCATCTTCTATATTTTTCGTGGCATTCAGTGGTTCACAGAAAGACACAAGAGAGCTCTGTTTGAAGCTTTGGACAAGGTTAAAGCTGGTAAGCCAAAGGTTTTATTTTTAGGTTTCACTAAATAGTTATGCTTACTGCTTTTTTTTGCCAGAAGCTTGGAGTTGGTTGTACAGACAAGTTGCTTCTTGGACTTATGTCTAATGCTTTTATGGTTCTATTCTATGAGATGCCACTGTTTTGTGCAATAAAAAATTTGTCTTTTAACATGATTTTTGCAGAGCTGATGGTTCTGGGTTTTATTTCACTGCTCCTCACTTTTAGCCAGAGCTATATTGCCAGAATCTGCATCCCTATAGATGTTGCGAATACCATGTTGCCTTGTAAATCTGGTGTTAAGGAGTCCTCTAAAGATGGTGAAGAACACCGTCGGAGGCTCTTATGGTTTGACCGTAGAAGTTTGGCTTCGATTTCAACCGCTCCTAAATGCAATGAGGTGAGCCTAGGCCACATCCATTAATGTCCTGGTAGTATGGTTGTTTAGTTTTAATTTAAGATTCTTGAAGTCATCCTCCTACATCTTGATATGACATGTCAAATTACAGCTATATGGATACTTCTCTTGTTTACTTTCCTGGATTGATCTTCCTAATCACCTATTTGTTCGTTGTCGGTGCAACTGATTCTGGACTTAGTATCAGTTGAAACATGAATTTCTGTTATCCTCAAACTGTAACTAACTGGGTTTTCTCTGCAGGGGTATGAACCGCTTATATCGATAGAAGGGTTGCACGAGTTACACATCCTCATATTCTTCCTTGCTGTTTTCCATGTATTATATAGTTTTGTTACTATGATGCTTGGGAGACTAAAGGTAATTAATTAAGTTCTGTCTTATGTGTGTGTGTGTACATGGTCCTCTTTCTCTGCTCTACACTAGATGAATTCTCGAGGACACATATATTCTTTTAGACTAAATGGTGGTTTGAACAGATTCGTGGCTGGAAAAAGTGGGAGCAGGAAACTTTATCCCATGACTATGAGTTTACAAACGGTATGTTTCTAATATTCTACTGTCGATCTTGAACTTAATTTCCCAACTTTACTACAGTATCTTGGAAACTAACTTGATTCGAGGTTGATTTTTGCAGATCCCTCCCGATTCAGGCTTACTCATGAGACATCTTTTGTTAAAGCTCACACCAGCTTTTGGACCAGGATTCCTTTCTTCTTTTACATTGTAAGTAAACATTTTAAGAAAAATGTCTTGTTTTGCTTGAGTAATGTTTTGTTCTCGTTGTGATTATTAGTATGTGTTTCAATGTGCTACCTTTCTATTCAGTATTGACCTTCTTAGACATTCATTGCAGGGATGCTTCTTTCGACAATTTTTCAGGTCTGTTGGGAAGGTTGACTACTTGACATTGCGAAATGGATTTATCAATGTGAGTTTCTTTCAATTACAACGACAATATATTTGATGTTGGCTCGTCCTTTTCTTCCTGACTATTCTGAACTCGTCTCGTAGGTTCATTTAGCTCCCGGAAGTAAGTTTAACTTTCAAAAATATATCAAAAGATCATTAGAAGACGACTTCAAGATTGTTGTAGGAGTAAGGTACTAGTTATATTCCTGCTTTGTTCTAGACAACTTTCCTTGCTGTTAATATGGCTGATCCTAGGTTTATTTTGCAGTCCAGTGCTCTGGGCATCATTTGTGGTCTTCCTGCTGCTGAATGTCAAAGGTGAGCCACCTTTCCTCGAGGGGATCTTTTCGAAGTAAAACTTTACTATGGTTAGCTGAATTAGAAGCTGAGTTCTGTTTGCTAATCTAACACACATGCTTTTTCCAGACTGGAAAGCATTATTTTGGGCATCCTTAATTCCTGTGATTGTAAGCAATATTTCTTTATGATTATAGTAGAAGATTTTAAAGTTCTAATTGTTTAATTTGATAACAGATAATCTTAGCTGTCGGGACGAAGCTTCAAGCCGTTTTGACAAAAATGGCTCTTGAAATTATGGAAAGGCATGCTGTGGTACAGGGAATGCCTCTTGTACAAGCCTCTGACAAATACTTTTGGTTCGGTCGACCCCAATTAGTTCTTCATCTGATTCATTTTGCATTATTTCTGGTATTCATTATTTTCTACTTCGATTGATTCTCGAATATAAGAATAACTGCCTTTCAACAGAAAATGAACCAGTTCAATCCTTAAGCTATTTTCTATCATAATTGTCTTGAAAATTTCATGTGATGAGTACTGATCTGACATTGCTTTTCTTAGTCTTACCATGCTGTAATGGCTGTCTGATTCTGAATTATAATAGACATTCTTGTTCTTTTAACTTTTGTGGCAGAACGCATTCCAGATAACTTATTTCTTGTGGATCTTGGTAATTAGCTAAGCTCTACTAACTTGCCTATTTGCTACTTTTCTCGTGCTCTTTTATTCGTTCTTCTCCGCAACCACTTCATTATTTCTACTCCGAAGTCTTCTATAAGTATGTAACATTTTTTTTTATATTTCCTTGTGCAGTATTCCTTTGGGATGAATTCTTGCTTTCATGATAGTTTCAGACTTGTCATAGTAAAACTAGCTTTGGGGTAAGCTTAAGCTTTAATACCATAGGTTTATTGTGGATAATAATATTATGCAGCACAGATGTAAGTACGGTTGTTTGCCGGAATATAGTACTCGAATGTTTTTGGTGTTTTGCAGGGTCGGAGTTCTACTTTTGTGCAGCTACATCACCCTTCCGTTACACGCCCTAGTAACTCAGGTGCGTTTTCTGTTTCCGAAATCATTGGATGCTTCTGTTGTTTTCTTGAATGTGATCCATTACGGATAGCATTGAAACCGAGTGATGCTTATAATGCCGTATACTTACAGATGGGTTCCCGCATGAAGAGGTCCATCTTCGACGAGCAAACATCCAAGGCCCTTAAGAATTGGCATATGGCTGCTAAAAAGAGACAAGGGGATGCAAGAAAGTCCCCTACTAGAGGCATGGGTGGAAGTGCAAGCCCAAGTTCAACGCTTCATTCCCCTAGACACTCACTTCATCGATTCAAAACTACCGGTCATTCCACTCGCTCATCATATGCCTATGAAGATCGTGACTTGTCCGATCTCGAATCTGAGCCATTGACACCTGCACCAACCGAAATTTTAACTATAAGAGTGGGCCATGATGAACAAGCAACCGAAACAAGCGAAATCTACCATGTAGAAGAAACAAGAAATGAAGATGACTTCTCCTTTGCAAAGCCTGCCCCGGCTAAGGAAACCTAAACCTGTCATGTAAATCATTCTTTGAATGGATTTCTGCGGAATATTGTTAACAGCTTGGTTGAAATGATTTTTTAATGTGCATTAACAGACGACAGTGCTTGATTATAATAAATAGCATCTTACAGTAGCATGGCACACGGGTGGTGGGGAATCCCTGAAGGCTGATTATCCTAGTGCCAGCAAAGAATGTTTTAACGACCGGAATGAGATCCTCCAACTCGATCCGATTTGTTCGGCTTCATCTCCGTAGAAGGTACAACTCTAGAAATACCTTTCCTTCATACATAACTGTATAGTTTATAAAATTTGAAAGACTGTAGGTAAAAGTATTACAGAAGTCCCTGTATTATGTAGTGGATTACGATTTGGTCCCTCTACGGTAGTAATAGAAGTCATATTACTTAAGACTCATAAACAAAGTTGGAAGTCTTCATTCAATCTAGTTCATATCTACACTCATTTTTCCCCAATAGTATGCATTGGTGAACTGAAAATCCATAGGAACTTAATAATAAAAGTAGCTTAACAACTTAAGCTGCTTTGAATGAAGACAGGAGGATATCACAGGCCGATACTTGTTTTAACCAGTTCAGTGTTTTGGGAGAAAAAATAGTTACCAGTAATGGAAAAGCCGGCAAGTGTGACTGGTTTACATGGATTTGAGAATTACTGTATATAATAAAAGTATGCATTATTACTTGAGGTTGGAAACATTAGTGTTGGCCATGGCAGTTGTCCATATCTACCATCACTTGTTCTTCTGGAAACATGGACAGTGGAGTGGAAACCCAGCCATCAACCACCATACCATCCTTACTCATCAAACTGTGGCTCCCATCTCCTTGGGATTCACTTCATTCATACCAGTACCCAACAGCTCTACCGGCTACTTGACAGCTTAGTTCAAGAATCCAATCGGATTTTTTGAACACTTAATATTGATTTAATGTGTGATGTGATATGATATGCCAAATCTTTTAAGAAAAGATTTCATTCAAACCAAGAGAGTATTATTGCGATGGGTTAATTATTTGTGTATGCCAATGATTTAATGTGTGATGTGATATGAAATAAAGATCTTGTGTATGAATTTTTTGTTTTTTTATTGTGTCTTTATTAATGTTTACTTTAAAATTATAAGTTTAGGATTGAAAGTAAAGAGTTGCAATTATAAGTTTAGGGTTTAAAATAGTAAAGTACATAGAAGGGTGTTTATTGTCTGATATCAGATCCGATCTGATTTTTTGAATATCGGAATTTTTAGATCGACAATATAATAATTCATATCCGATTTGTTTTTGTTTTTTTTAATATCCAAATTTTTTGAATAATCAAAACAGATTTTTGGATATTAGATTATCCAAAATATATTTCAATTTAATTACTTTTCGAACTAAAGGTTATATTTATGAAAAATTCAAATATAAAAACAATAAATAATTAAATATAACAAGATTCACATCTATAAAAAATTTAATTGCTTTAATTTTTGGATATAACAAACATCAAATTATTAAAAATATTAAAAAATTAAATTCTCGGATTTTCGGATAAATTCATAACTTAAAATATTGTAATCTGTATCCGATTCGAAAATTTTAAAATCTAATCATATATCTGAATATTCAGATAAAATCAACGGATAAAATCAGATCAGATTGATTGGATGTATACTTTTTAACGCTCCATAGACGAGAGCATGATTTTTACTCCTAAAGCTAGAACAACATAGGTACATTCCGGTGAGACTCCGAGTAACAGTGGATCATATAATCTTGAAACTTTTTCGAAACCATTCTAGTCCCCAAATAAATAAATTTTGTACAACAGCTTGTTAAAATGGTACTCAAACTTCAATTTTACAGTAGAAATACAGATAACAACATTTATTTTCCTCCCTGTTTCCCGGCTCCGAATGGTACACCCTCAATATAGTGCAAGGACAACATAAATCAGGGGGAAAGGGAATGAAATCCAAGATTTTGAGAAGAGAAGTCGGAACCATGATCTATGAATCCAATTGGCGATTCCGAGTTGCCAACGACTGGTTTGCATCGTCCTAATTGATTTCATCCGACTTGCTAACAGCTAAAATACCTGTAAGATACAAAAGCAACAACAGCTATGAGTGAAAATCCTGCGATTACGTTAAGATTTAGCTATGAGTATTCCAAATCCGTCGTTATGTTTGTGTGGTTTGAACGTGAACGGTATGACAACTTAGCAACAAGATGATAACACGATTGCTTTCCTCACAACTTACCGAAACATACACGTGCTGTAAGTCAGGCCTTGACATAGTCCATTCCGTTGCGCTTCCTTTTGTTAGACTTGGAGAAGAAGCATATTTGAGCCCAACTCTTCTTCTGCTTCATTGGTGGTAATCTAACATCCCTTTTCTCAACCAGATCAGCCATGTACCGGACAACAGCCTAAGGAAATGACAAAGTAGCTTTAGCCATGGGATAACATTTTGTTTATTTTAAAAGGAAAACATAGCAAGGGAAATATTACCTGTGCACCCTGTTCAGCAATGTGCCTAGGAGGCACTTCCAGGGGATTTTCTTCCACACGTAGAACTTGAAGGCGTGTTAGCATCCTAAACGAGTCTGGGAGGACCCGAATCTGATTATTGCTAATGTCCAGCTCCTGCAGCATCTCAAGGTTCCCAATAGACCTCGGTAGGGATCGGAGATCGGCAAAATTGTTGCCTATGTTCATCTTGATGAGTGTGGTGGCAAAACATAAACTCTCAGGCAAAGACTCGAGCTCATTGAAACTGACATCTAGCTCCTTCAGGTTTGCCAGAGATGACATCGTTGTAGGCAATTGTTTGATGTTATTATAGCGCACGGATAAAACCTCTAACGTTTCTATCTTCCCAACTGCTTCAGGAAGAGCTTTGAGCCGGTTATAATCGGCACGAAGCTCTTTAAGTGTGGAGCAGTGACCAATAGTATGTGGAATTTCTTCAATGTCATTGGTCTCCACATTCAGTTTCTTTAGGTTAATGAGTGAACCGATTGTGTCTGGGAGCGAAGGAAGGTGATTCGAGCTCAAATCAAGCTCCTCTAGGCGTACCAATCTCCCGAATGTAGCAGGCAGAGAGGACAACTGATTGGCACTGAGATCTAGAAAGACCAAGCTGAGGAGATCTCCAATGGAATCTGGGAGTTGAGCAATCTTATTTGAATGCAAATCGAATTTCTTCAACGATGAAAGGCCGCCAATTGTGTCGGGCAAAGCTACAATCCGATTATCAGACAAATCAAGTGTAATTAAACTGGACAGTTTTCCTATTGAGTCAGGAAGCCAATCAATTTTATCCATCAACTTGGCTTGGAGGTTGAGATCTCGACTGCTTTTCTTTGCGGAGACTTCAATTATGCTAGCTAGCTTAATCAAACTCAACTTCTCACCATTTTGAACTGCACGGACAAGTAATATCAATGGAGTATTAGAGAAAGAGAAATCGGCGGTAGTAGCAGTAGGCTGAACAAAGTATACTAAAATCTTAAGTCTAAATCCTTTACTTAAAAAACAAAGAAATTAAGGTAAGTAAAGCTAACCGGAAGCAGTGGCGGCCCCCGATTTAAGAGAGAAATCCAATATGTGAGGTGTAGATGGAATAGAAATACCCGACCCCCCATCAGTGGCGTTACTATAGAAGGAAGACTTGGCCTTCTTAACGTAACTATCATCTCTGGAGAATAGCATTCGTTCTGCTGCAGGCTCCCTGGCGGTGAAGGACGACGTCGTGGCAGCGGCAAATGAGTTGTTGGAAGACGGCGGATGAACGGCGGTGCTGGGCAAGGCGTTTGAGCGGGTGTGTTTATCGTGAGATTTCGAGGAAGAAGGAGAAGATGAAAGGCAACTGGATGCTCTCTGGATATATTCATCGAACAAAGCATGGACAGCCTCGAGATCCAGCAATTTGTAGGCCTCCCGCTTCTGCTCCTTGCTCTGGAAGTAAACACAGTTCTTTTGCATCTCGAGGAGGATAAGGAAGAGCTCCTCGGGGACATTAGGGCCCTTGGATTGCCGAGCAATGGCGTCGAGCCTAGCTTGGTCTTCCTTCTCGACATTCCGAATGAGCTCCTTAGCCGCTTCAACCTCGTCGAGGGCAGGACGCGGCGGCAGAGATCTGTGGATACTCATAATCTCTTCCACCGCCTCGTCAGTAGACTGAACCGCACATGACTCAACCATATTGTTTCCACGAAGGAAATCACCGAGTCACTTGGAAATCTCAATTACACTCCAACTCCACGAAACTCAACGGTTAATTGACAAGAATCAAGATTGAAACTGAAATAGATTTCGATACCATCGTCGGCGGTGGCGGCATCGTTCAACCCAGACCCGACCGGATCCAATAAAAAATAACTGAATAAACTGAATCAAGATTCTCGAAACTCAAGATTCAATTGCAGTTAGTTGAGGGAGATGAATTTAATAGGGAAAAACACCCAAAGTGGGATACTAGCAACAGAGGATGGATCATCAGTGCTATTTAAATTAAATTACAACCTGAGTAGTCATAAAAGATTAAATTTTCCAGAAATGAGAAACAATCATGAAACTAATTGTAGTAAACGAATAGTCACAATCAAAAAAGAGAATAAGAACTGGCTTCAACACCAAATCGCTCTCTGCTAATTTATATTTCACATGAAGACAGATAGCCATGTTCATAGTTAGATTGCCTAGCTTGGTTCTTAAATAATTCAAATTGGATTTAAAAACAATTAAATTATTTTAAATTTAGAGAATTTAATTAAAATTTTATTCGATATCAATGAATTCATACACGTACTTTGGATTAAGTTGTATAAATAATTTTTATTAGATTAAATCCGAATTATTGAGTCGTTTAGATCGATAAAAAAAAATAAAATTTGAGATTATTAATGGTTATAAATAAATATTATCTTCAATTTTGATAAATAAAGTAAAAAATTAAAATAGGTGTTTTACTTTGTTCTTGATTATCATATTTTTTTTATTTAAATAATTCATATCCCTTTTTACAGTCAATTTATAATTCCATTTATGTGAGCAAGCTCATTTTGATGCTCCTCACATATTTTATAATAATTTGATTTAAACAATTATAAAGAAAACAAGAATGCAATTTAATTAAAATGATAGTGACCAAATATTTATTAATATAACTATTAATATTTAATTTATTGATTGATTCAGTCGTTATAAGATAACCTTTTTAGTTAATTATTTTATTCTTCGTATTAAAATTTAAAATTTTTATTTTTCAAAGTACTTAACATCTCATCCTAGATATATGGCTAGTTGATGATCAATATTTTTTTTAATAATTAACAGTGACGGATGTATGTGTAATATAAGATAATTTTGTGTTTACCTTGAATTTTTTAAATTTTATGAGTTAATTTTTATTTTTTTTTTAATTTTTATAATTTGTGTCTATCTTAAAATTTTAATTTTTTTAATTCCGATAATTAATATTTTTTATTTAAAATTGATTTTATCTATATTTAAAACTAGTAAATATATATATAAAAAGTAAAACAGAGAGGATATCTGATAACGTGATAGTGTAACTAAAATAAAGCTGCGTGAACTGGATTATGACTTATCGCTTATCTTCTCATTCTCCCTTATCCGATTCAGTTGCAAAAGCCTTTTACTGTCATTAACTATCATGTAAATAAGATTAAGATTGTAATTAAAAATTATTAGAGTGTGTTAACAGATATAATTAGAGTATGGTAAGTTTAAAATATAATTTTGATTTTTTATTAAAATTATGTTTTAGTCAAAACCTTAATTAGTACTACTAAAAGATGTAATAAATATTTTAATAAAAAATAGGGAGATGGGGAGTGAGTTAATGTAGTGTCTTAGATGGAGGGAACACGTGTAGGGTTGATGTCAAGAAACGTCAACCTAACTGTCTCCAGCTGGCAAATGAGTAGTCACGACATAACCGTTTTCTATATACATGACGAAAGATTATTAGATAAACTTTGTTTATCATGTTATTTATAATTTAAATAATTAAAATTATTTATTTTTAAATAATTATTTAATAATTCTATCTAATTATATATAAAAAGTAATAATTTATCTTAAAGAATTAAGATAAACAATTTTAATTACTTAAGATTATAAATAATATAACAAACATGATTCACATAATTTTTTCATAAACATGGAGGATGGGGAGCGAGGGACGCAGAACTTTCTTTTCAATGAATCATACTGATTCATTTTATTGAATAAAATAATTAATATAATATAATTATAAAATAAAAAATAAATATATTATAATATATATAAATAAATATTATCTTATCACCTCAAAATTATTAAAAAATATTATCAGTTATCTTTGCATAAATAAATAAACTTTTTTATTTGGGATTAATGTTCCTTCTTTTCATGTATGACATTTTCTCACGTAATTTCATAACGTTTACGTCACGAGCTTCTACTATCGTGATTGATCTCTTGTCACGATTATTCACCCTGTCTACTCTTCTTATAGACGCTCGATGTAAAATCAAGAAATCGAAAAGTCGCTCCGATACCACTTGTACATCAACATCAACAAAATACATTCACCCTCCCTCGTACATGTAAAATTTATATTTTTCATTTTGTCAGTACATTTTCAAACCCACAACCAATTCGCATGTTAAAACTCAAATTCACATCATGTAGGAGAGAGGTTGTGTTGTGCTTCAAAGCTTTCTTGGGATTTTCAACCACAAGTTCCAGCTCAAGGTTAAAACGAACCTAACGGTACCTCTAGTGTGGTGTGGGGTCATGAGAAAATAAGGTTAAATAAGATAAAATATTAGATTTTGAAATGATATCAGATATTTAAATTTTAAATATAATAAATTGAATTGAATGAATTATTTAATAGTTTTTTAAGATATTTAATTCATATTAGACTATTAATAAATTAAATATAAATAATTATTAAAATAAAACACCAATTTACTTTTATCATAAATAAAAATCATAGTATATCCTTTTTTTCGTTACCTTTATTTAACGAAATTTTATCCTTCCTCATAAAAATAGTGCAGATAAGCTTTTTGTCATCCGTCATTCTTCTTCCATTAGGCCTTCTCCGTCTTTGCCAAACGAGTCACGGATTCAGCATGACTCAGTCACGTGCTATGTTTCTCTACTCACCAACTCACCGCAACATGCATACTAGTATTACTTTCATGCTCTTCTTTTTAGTTTTAATTTCCAAAATTTCAATTTCCATTTTCTTTTTTTAGGTCAATGCAAGGTGAGTATTACAGGATTGGTCCAAATTAGAACCATGACTTTATTTCAAAATGACCTTCAACCCTACCCCTAATTACAAGATTGGTCCTTAACCTAAACTATAGTTTTAAGTCCCATTTTTAACTGAAACAGAAAATTAACCGATTTGAAAATCAGAGGTATAGGTTAGGGGTCAATGTTCCCTTGGAGAACATACAACATGAAACAAAACTCATTTAGAAGGGTTCTAACAATGATTTTTCTGAAGATCACAATGTCTAAACACTAAAGAGAGAAATTCTGACACCAAAAATACCATGTAAGAATCAGAATAAAATGTTCTGTCACCCTCTTTAATGTCTATGAACATGAAATGAGCATACCATTTTTTCTCTCAGAGAAACAATGAAACCACCACCATCTCACGACATTGTTATGTCTAAACCTCGTTTATCTTATTCTACTGCACCAAAAAACGAAAACAAACTAATCCACATGTTTGAGTTACCTGAGTTGCTCGCTTATGTTCAACCACAAAGCTTTGGACTCACGAGACAAGACTCCCCTGTGTATTCATAAATATACGGCAATGATATCGGTAATAATCATAGTGAACAAAGAATAGAATTTAGTCTGCTATGGCAGGCTCCTCCACCCTTTCTTCTGTTATACCAGACATCTTGCAATGTGGCTTGGATGGGAAAACAAATACATTAGATGCAGCAATGGAGGGCTGAAACCGAACCGAGTATCTCACAGATGCCAAAGATATTTTAGGCAATTGTTGCAAACCTGAGATGAGAGGCACTACTTTATAACAAAGGACGTGCTCTGATCTTGGAAGAACAAACACCGTGTCGCTATGAGACCCATATAACATGAAACTTTGTGAATCTGACGATGAAAATTTAACCTCCTGAAGTACCTCCGTTTGGTTGCGGATTTTAACATGGTACATGAAGGGATCTCCAAGGATGGCATAAGGAGGACATTCCAGAGTCACAACAATTGGTGACAACTCTACATGTACGTCGGGAAGTTCCTGTTTAGTTACAACATCAGAGTTAATCACAGTCAAACCAGATCTATCTTCGATTCCACAATGCCTCTTCCATATTAGATGCACCACCCCTAGTCTAAGTTTCGAGGAATCTAAATTAGGTATGACATTGAAAACTTTCTTAAATTCTTCTCCGGGCACAAGAATTGCAGGGCCAAGATCTTCATTCCCATGTTGGATGGAACATGACATTTCAGTTCCACCATCAACTTTAATAGCCATAGATAGAAGCTGCAATTTGACCTCACAACAGTTCTTGGCACTAACAACAAGTACTGTTGATTCATGCAAGGGTAGTGATGACAACTGATTGGAATCAGGGGACGGCTTTATCTTTGAAAGCAGCAAGGAATCCCTGCGGAAGGGCAGCATAAAATGTTGGCTGATTAAAACAGCATCCTTTCCTTCAATTTGCAAGGTCTTGTGGACATTGACCTTTTGTGCATTCAACTCATACGAAATAGGGGAGTAGCCCAATGATACAAAGAGCATAATTGGTTTGGGTCGGTGCCACATGATTTCTAGTTTGCAAGACCATGATTCTCCAATCTTTAGAGACGGAACAGAAACCAATCCGAAAGATTGTTGAATTTTAATGATTTTATCAGAGAACTTTTGAGATTCATCTTCACAATCTAGTCCAACAATGCCAAGAAGCTCAACGTGATGATTGTCCAATGAAAGAGGCTCAGATTCCCTAGGACTAAACAGGCCACCTCCTCTCACATCGATGAGATTTATCTTCATTTCACCAGCATAGATGGCATGGACCCTGGAGGTTATGGTAACTGGTACCAAAAATCTCTCTCCAACTAATGCAGGGCCAGAAGCATCAAGTGTGACATCCACTTGCGGGTCAGGTTCTTCAATCTGAGCAACCTTCTGACCAGAGAATGATAGAGCAGGATCTTTTGTGGGGAAAGTTTCCACACGGTTTTCAAACTTCCAAACAGGTAAATCATCCATTGAAGCAGGACTTTCAGATCTGCAGCAGATTGTGAAATGGGGTCCCATTTTTGCAACAATAGATAAGCATTCAAGCTTTCCACTTTGTTCTGAAATTTTTGAATGTTGTATTAATGAACAGTAAGTGAATAAAAAGAAGGAAACCATGATGCTAATAAAAATAAAGAATTTACAATAGAAGAGAAGGTATGGAGAAAGAAGACATCAGATCCCATATCAGGACCTTGCATTGAAATATAACTTTAGCTTTTGAATCTCTAGGTAAAAATCAAGAATAAGTAATCCTTTTTATTGAACTTTGAAGAAAGCAAAACTAAAAGCCCAAACAAGAAAGAAGTGAAGAAACAAGTTATCTTGTCAATCTGATGTTACCCTTATTTTCTATATAGGGTGTAGCATTGGTGATTTCACATGGTTTTTTGGTTGATAAATCCTAGGCTCACTTGTTGAAAGCTAAAAGGCCCCTTAAAATCATTTAATAAAGTATTGATGAACTTAGGCTAGGTTAAAACGTGTAGCTGCAATGCTGTAACAAACTCATTGCAAAGTAGTCAGGTTAATATCAAACAGTGTGTAAACCTCTCCGAATTACAGGAGAAATTATTCTTCTCTTATTTGCAAATTTAAGGAGTGGCTGGTTGAAATGACTATGTTATAAATGTGGGTTAGGCCCTAGGTCTTTATTAGATGTACCTAATGTATTGTGAAAACAACAAATGCATATATATGACTGACTTACCAGATTTTATGTCATAAGTCAGCCGCAGCCATTTGTTTGTAACAAGTGCTAAAGAAGGGGAACTCTCAATTCGATGATCATGTTGTTCACCCTGCACTGCTTCTAGTGGACGTTTTTGGGAGTTCATGATGATAAAATTACAATGAGATTGATTGAATTGGACTTCCAACTGATCAATCTCGATGGAAAGAGGTAAATGTGATAGAAGTGATATTGTAATCAAGGAGGAGACACCAGACTTAATTATCTGTTCATGGAAAGCCACTGAAGCAAGAAGTACTGATCTGAGTGGACTAACGAGATCAATCTCAAGATGAAGGGTATTATCTCCGGTTACTTTGAGATCATCAAGTCCATTAAAGGATTCAGGTCTAGCTTCTCCACTTATGAGTGCAAAAATTTCTCTGTGTATCATATCTCTCTGTTCAGGACTTGCAGGTCCTCCTGGACCACATTTAGAGGACTGGATGCTATCTACAATAGAGACTGGCAATGCAGCCATTTCAAGAGAGAACTCTACAAACTCTTTTATCGCACCCTGTTTCCTTGAGCACACTCTCAAGTAACCCAAAACCTCCCACAACAAAGTAACCCATCCTTCTTGCCTATATAGATTTGCAACATCATCAAAATACTGCTTTGCATTGCTGAAATCACCCAAAGAAAAATATTCTCTAGCAATCTGAAAGGCACAATGTGAAGCCATCCTCTGAACTTTACAGTTACTATACATTTCATTACACTTTTTGAGCAAAGCAATAATTTCAAAGGAGTCCTGAAACCTTTTTCCCTCGGCAATCAAGTAGCGGGTATAATCATCATCAGTAATGCTGCGCAGTCAGATGAGAATAAAAATCCAAACATTTATTACAAGGAATATGGTCCGTATCAAATAAGACTTTTAGTTAAAATTTCCTAAACTTACGATTGTATAGCTGAATCATCCCCTTGCTCAAGTACCCGAGCAAACTGACCAATATAAAGTGATGGTGCCACAGATTCAGCACTTCCATCATCATTATCATTATCATTATAAGTTTCTGAATTTGACACTGCCAACTCCAGAGCAGATCTCTTCTCCTTCATGTATTGAGCGGCTGACTGTTGCAAGATGAATTTTATGATTCAGCTAAGATAAATAATCTAAGAGAACTCTGGATGCATGCTCAATCTCACCAAAGCAAGCAAGAAGAAAAGAGAAACACGCATGAGAATAGTACTACCAGCTACCAAGGTACATGCATATATTAGCTTATACCTATCCTCAACCCCAAAAAACAATGAATGGGTAACAGTTGGCCTCATTGTTTCTAAGGGTTTTGAGGTTTTCTATAAAGCAAGTTAGCAAGACTTGCAAGGGAAAGCACCTAAAACAAAATGGCTAATGAGAAATGAGAAGCAAGGAAAGCAAATAAAAGAATAAATGTGGACAATTTGATGGTACAGACCTGATAGTAATAAGCTGGATGGAATTCCCATTCTGTTAGAGTTTGGTCAGCAGTGCCTAATGGCTGAGAGGAAGCGCTTGGAAGAATAGCAGAGCTCGAGTCAAGCAACTCAGCAAAAACCAAAAACTGCCTGCTGAGCCATTCCCAGTGAAGAAAAATGATTTCTGGAGCTCCAACAAGGGTCCTGTAGGAGCTAATCTGCTGGTGGAACCATGTGACTGCTTCGTTGAGCTTTCCACCATGCAACAACAAAGTACAAATCTTGAAATGCAAGTGTTCAGCAACAGTTTTGATCTCGGATAAGCGTTGTTTAGGAGGTAATCTTGTAGAAGTAGCAACCATCTGCATAGCATGGCATATCCATAGAGGGCCAAACACTGAAGATTAAGATGGTAAAGGGAAAAAACGGATAATTAGGGAAAGAACCTCTCGCAGAGCATGATATGCATCCTCGTAGAACCTCAAGGCTTCAGCCCAGTCTCGTCGGAACTCTGCATATACAGCAACCTACACATTTTGTGAACGAATGAGCCAATACATATAGAATTAATAATAATGAAAAAAAAAGTAACCAAAGTTGTTCTTTAATTATTAGCATTACTTTGAAACAGTAGCGAACTTGGAGGTCGGGAGTGGAGAAGTTCTTCTTTTCAATGCGAGCTTTAATCCTTCGACCTTCTTATTTGTAAAAAGTAGCCCCTAGTTCGGCAAAGCTGGCGCTCAACCTGACAGACATTACTATTTAAGGGAGATATATACATATATTGTACAATTTATATCGAAATTAATTCAGTGAAAGGGGATAAAAGGAGCACCTTTGAAGTGAATTATCGAGTTGAGAAGGATCGGGGTTATAGAGGAGAAGGTACTTGGAATCAACCTCTGCTCGCTTCCGTAAAGCAAGGAGACGATCTTCACTGATGTCCTCCGATTTTCCCACCACCACGACCAGTAGCAATTTGGTGTTCCTCGGACGAATAGCGGTTTTCAGGTCATCCAGATCGGAGCAGACTTGGACCCATTGTGCAGGGTCACCGGACACGTGATCCCAGGAGAAGAAAGCCGCCACCACGGCGGGGATCTTGGTACGGTGCTTAACCAGCCAATCCCTTTTCAAGAATCCTGCCGGTGAAGAAGAAGAAGAAGAAGAGCGTTGAAGGAGATAGGTGAGCTTTGAGAAGTCCGGCAGGGCGAGGGTGTTGATAGGAGGCTGCTGGGAGAGGAGGTGGGTGGTTATCGCAACGTGCTGGTCTGAGCATCCTACCAAGGCTAGCAGCGCCACTGGTGGACTTCTTAATTCTTCTGGGTACTCTTCCATTTCATTTACTTCAGGAATCGTTCCCTTTGCTCTCTGTAGTTCAATTTCCTTCCTTTTTGTGTTGATAACAGACTAGAAGACGACGATGGACCGATTTCTAATATTAATTAGGCCTAATCTCATTATTTAGTTTTGGGCTTCTCTTCCTTCGGACAAAAACAACAACCTTTGAGCTTCTCTTACCACTTCCCACTCCCACCCAGACAGCAGACTAATCCCCATCCACGGTTTGACATCTAACTCATTCGATTCGATTAATTTAATTAAAAATAGTTTAATTTAATTCGATCATTTGATTTTATTTGAATAAGAAATCTTTTGCCTACTTTTTTTTTAGTTTTCTTTTGAATATTTTTAACAAAAAATAAAATTTATTATTTATAAGTTTTAAGCATATAATTAAAAATGAGTTTTTACTCAAAAGTTGATTTTTCAGCAATGCCAAACACTTTCAAATTAAAGTGAAAAATCACTTTTGGGTATAATGTTATTTTTTTCACTTTTAATTATTAACACTAATATTAGTACTAATATATTATATCAAATATAATAATTATTATATTAAATCAATATTTTAATATTAAATATAATAAGTATTATGTTAAATATAATAATTGTTAAAATAATATCTAAAATTTATTTTTTAAATAAAAATAAATAATAATATAATTTAATATTATAAAATTAAATTAAATATAATAAATTAATATTTAATATATTAAAATAATATAAAAAATATATATTTTAAAAGCTATAATTTTTATATTTAATTTAAAATTTTATATTAATTATTTATAAATATTTAAAAATTATATTTTTTTATAAAAAATTATTAATGAATTGTGGTAGTTCTATATTTTTATTATTTAAATAAATTTGTTATATATAATAATATTAATTAATTTTATGATAATAAATTTAAATATTATTTTTATTTATTTATTTTCTTCATATTAAAACAAATATTCTATTGAAAAAAAATTATTTTTTAACAACAAAAATAAATATTAAAATTTTATAACTAATTTTTTATAATCATTTTTAAAAGGGTTAATTACTGCAATAGTCACGTTTGTTTCTTCCTAATACAGATTTGGTCACTGATTTTGAAAAATGACCTATAAAGTCACTTACGTTTTTGATCCGTAAACTTTTGGTCACTGAGACGTTTGTTGCCGTTAAACTTTAACGTGAAAAATGATCTGACACAATAAAAAAAGGATAAATTACCTAAATAGTACCTAAATTATTATTTCATTTTTATTTTATCTTTAATTTGACCCTCAAAATTTAAAATTTTACCTTTTCTCCATCTTTCTAAAGTAACCCCCATTTCTCTAAGAATATTTAACATATCACTCTTTATTCGCATCTTGTATCATCTGAGAAAACAAATAACATGTTGCATTAGCTGCTTTCATAACTTTTAATTAATTAAAGAGACTGTAAATCAAAAGCTCGAATCAAGTTTCGATATAAAAACCTAAATATAGACAATATATTAGTAGAAAGTGCAGTAAAATACCAACTTATTTATACCTGCAAATTTTCCATAACATTTGGGTATGCATCCTTGAGATATCAAGTATTAGCAACGCTTTTTATAAATTTTTGAATCGAGATGAGAAGCTCATTCTTATTTTCTACATCATGCTTAATCTGTAAAGATAACATATACAAAGTTGCAATCCTTTATGAAAGAGACTAAGCACCAGAGGTCCAGAACAGAGTGTATTACAATATACATGCCCAAAACAGAAAACAGAAAACAGAGCAAGTCTATCAGAAGGACAGAGCATCAACCATGTAAATGTCACTTTATTTAGGGTGCTCTTTCTGATTTCTATACTTTATGATTTTTGAAAATTAATTAAAAGTTTTATAATTTTATTATTTTATTTAGTTTTAAAATTGATAATGATCTCATAAAGCAAATTTTTTTTATTTCTTTTGTTTTGTTCAAAATTTATTTTTTCTGCAACTATATTTGAATTCTCTGAAACAATTGATATTAACGAAAAGAAAATAATCTGAAAGGTTGCGGTGACATTTGATTCTTTTGAAGTGTAGAATTATAGATCAGAAACAGAAACCAAGCTTAGCTTAGTTAGGGTTGTGCACTTGTGCTGGCTTTAAGCTTGTTTTGTCTTTGGCTTTTGTTGACTACTTGCTTTTAGCCAATTGTACTAAAACATTCTTGAGAAAGTTCAGTTTTAGGTGTTATGAAAATTGGTTCAGAGTGGTAAAAAAAATACTTTTTTTAGCTTTTTTTTTACCATGAACGTGCTTCATTATTTCTTTATTGCATATTTTCTTGTTAAGATGTTTTCGATTATTTTTTTTAAGTTTCTTTTTAAACTCCATTAAGTATGAAATGTTGTAAAAGATATTGTTTTTATCATTTAGGTTGTTGGAGGATGTTCTTCTTTAGAGAATTTAGGGGTTGGTTAGAGAATTTTTAGAGAAAGGAAGGTTATTTGAAAAGATGGTGAAAATATAAAGTTTTAAAATTTTGAGGGTCAAGTTAAAGATAAAATAATAATTTAAGTACTATTTAGGTAATTTATCTTTTTTTGTTATGCCAGATTATCTTCACGTTAAAGTTTAACGGCAATAAACGGTTCAGTGACCAAAAGTTTACAGATCGAAAACGTAAGTGATTTTATAGGTCGTTTTTCAAAATCGGTGACTAAATCTGTACTGAGAAAAAACAAACGTAACTATTGCAGTAATTAACCCTTTTTAAATTTATGATTTTAAAGGTAATGTCAAACTAAACCCTTGGTACTGAAGTGTAATCCAGCAGCCAGAACAACATCATCTGTGTGTTGAACTACTCGTCTATTGTATGTTCCAACGAGGGATTCCAAATTTCTACTACAGTTTAGCAGCACACAATATTTTTCCCCCCTCAAATTATGTCTACTGATGAGAGCAGTAATAAGAGCAATATCAGTCCAATTTCAAGTGTAGCAGATGTCTACTCCTCCACCGCCAACCCATCGACGTCCTCACTCCCAGAGGTTGTTCCGGTACCCCTGACTTGGCCCTCCGATGGACAGATCAGCCTTGAGTGGATCCAGCACGTAATCTCGGTGTTCGACTGGAGTTCGAAAAATCTGCCCCCCTCCTCCTTCCCTTCCGTGTTGCCGGTTCCCGTTTTCGATGCTCTCGTTCTTACAGCTTCTAAGATCCTCCACAAAGAACCCAATTGCGTTCGAATCGAGACACCCGACACTGATTCAACGGTCGTGGTGGTCGGCGATCTTCATGGGCAATTGCATGATCTTCTGTTCCTCTTCCAAGATGCTGGCTTTCCTTCCGAAAATCGGATCTTTGTCTTCAATGGGGATTATGTTGACAGGGGAGCTTGGGGTCTCGAGACTTTCTTGCTCTTGCTAGCCTGGAAGGTAATTCCAATTTACAAAGATTTCATTTTTATAACACTTGTTTTAGTATTTGTAACTTGTAAGTGCCATCTTTCATATGCTGTTTGTAAATGGTTTTGACCCTTCAACTGGAACATAGCTTCTTAGATGATGGATCTCACAACAATCTATACATTAGCAGATGTGATTATTAGCATACTATTTTTATTCTGTTTTTGGCTACTAAGCATGCTCTAGCAGCTAACTCCCAAACATGCTCCCCATTAATGGCCAGAAATTAAGTTGAGTTCTTTTTCCTTAAATCACACTGGATTTTGATGTTTGCATTGATTTATTTGTTACTGAAGCTGAATTCTATCTACTATTTTGATTATTATGTAACTTTTGACAAGATAGCATGTTCTCTTCTAGGTTTTCATGCCACATAGAGTGTATCTCCTTCGTGGAAATCATGAATCCAAGTACTGCACCTCTACTTATGGGTTTGAGAAGGAGGTTTTGGCTAAGTACGGGGATAAAGGTAAGCATGTGTACCGAAAATGTTTGGGATGCTTTGAAGGACTTCCTTTGGCCTCTATAATTGCTGAGCGTGTATATACTGCTCACGGGGGACTTTTCCGCAGCATTACCGTCACCCCTTCAAAAAGAACGAGAGGGAAGAAGAATCGTAGGATGAATCTCGTCCCTGAAGCCAATGCCTTATGTCTTGGTTCTTTGGAGGAGTTATCTAAAGCTCGAAGATCAGTCCTTGATCCTCCTTGGGAAGGACAGAATTTGATTCCTGGGGATGTTCTATGGTCAGATCCATCAATGAAACCAGGTCTTTCCCCTAATAAGGAGAGAGGTATTGGCCTGTTATGGGGACCTGACTGCACAGAGGAGTTCTTACAGAAGTTCAAACTAAAGGTATTATCATAATTACGTTTTTCCTTCAAAGCTTTTGTGGGTACTTCTAACAGTTGATTTGGTATTGTGTAATTAAATTATTTTGTCTCCACTCTCCATCAACATTAGAAGAGACATTTAAGCAGACTGATATTTGGTTAGTATTTTTTAGATGGTAACTACGTTATTTCTCTCTGTAAACATGCTATTTATGTTTCTATAAGCTCTACATTTATCAACAGAAAGGGATGTTATCATTCCAGTTGAAGATGTTAGGTGGTTCACATCCTTTAACACCAGGCATTCAATCTGCGATTTAGTTTTTGAGAAAACCACTTGAAGTGATAAACCGGGGTTGCTGGTTTTCTAATTGAAGGTTGTGAAATGGAGCAAAATGCAGTTCAGGTTGGACAAGCAACTAGTAATGTCGAAACCTGGGTAGTTCATGGAGTTCTACCTATAAATCATGTTATGACCCTAATATATTAGGAATTGGGATTGGAGTTGGAAGAGGTTCTGGTATGAGCTGGACAATTTTGAAGGACCGTCGTATACAAATTTTTGGCCTACATTTGAGTCTAAATCTGGGACAGAGTTCATTGTCTAAATGGTAAATTAGATTTTTCTGGTTGAGCATTTCAAGTCTAAGTTATATACAGAAGGATAATGCTTATTATTAGTCTACATTTGGATGCAATTAGAACAGACATATCTATTATAGTTTTAGTTAGGGTAATAAGTTGTTTGGACTTACTGTTAAAACTTGCACCTCGATTGCAAGTGTGGGGAGTGCTAGTAAGATAATAACTTGATGTTGTAATCTAACTTTTACACTCTTATTTCTGGTTGAATCGTTCTTTTTGTTCAATAAATTTGCCTGAACTGATATCATTTTTTAAATTGGTTGATTTAAATTAAGTCATATGTTATTATAGTGGTTCTGTTTTTAATCACATATTATTCATTACAGCTATTAATTTTATGGGCTAGCTCTTGTTTGAGTTGCAAAATATTTAGAGTGTGATTGTTTTTGGGTGCAATTGCCTCAGCTAATTATCAGATCACATGAAGGACCTGATGCAAGAGAAAAGAGGCCTGGTCTTGCAGGAATGGATGAAGGATACACCATAGATCATGATGTGGAATCGGGGAAACTGATAACTGTGTTTAGTGCTCCGGACTACCCACAATTTCAGGTATCTTTTTCATCTCCAATGGTTTTACTTGTCATCCCTTGAGCTTTAGGGGGCTGGTTTATGGTTTTGGCTTAAATTTTCCACCATATCCTTTCTAACTACTTGCACCGCACATGCAAACATCACTCACGGAACAAAGTAACAGCAATAAATGTAACAGATTAACAAAACCTGATAAAGATCCATGGTTAGCATATATGTCTATCAATTTTAAGTCGGTGGTGTTAAATATCGAGGAAACTTTGGATAAAATTTATTAAGAACAAGAACAATATATTTGCTGTGGGAGTACCATATTCTCAGTAAGTGTGTCTGCTGGTATTTGACTCGTATCTTCTTTCTATGACGCAGGCAACGAAAGAGAGATACAATAACAAAGGAGCATATGTTGTACTGAAGTCCCCCGATTTTGATAATCCTGAATTCCATAGTTTTGAAGCCATTACCCCAAGACCCAAGGTATCGAACTGGATTCAATAATATGTAGTTAAAGCAGATTCTAATCTGAATGTTACCTTAAACATAAAGAATGTAAGCTAACATCCACATGTGCAGGTGAATGCATACTATGACTTTGAGGATGTGATGGATTCCGATGAAGACTTGGACTTGGCATCGATGGTACCCGAGTTGTAACATCCCTGGGCTCTGTATGCTTTTCACAGATTATTTTGAGAGTTGTACATGGTATTAATGGATTTCCATTAATATATTGGTGTTGATTATTATTAGTTGGCTTCCAGCTTCCAAGAAGCATGCTATTTTCTTTAGTTTGAAGCTGTTTGTAATGGTGTAGGTTTTAAAAGAAACCTAACGTTTTGTGAATTCTTTTTTCTCATTATGAGGTTATAGTTCTGAAATATGATTATGGTTCGTTAATTGTTAAATGGCAGAGTCAATAAGTCGACAGAGTGTACGTTGGCTGTTGTATCTGATTTTGACAAATGTTACTTTTCTGTTTCTTCGGTTGTATACTTAATTTCGGTGAGTCTTTTTTGTAAAAATTTTTTACATACACAAAACTTCGAATATGTTTAAAATAATTCATCCAAAATATAACATTACAATTTTAAGATCAAATCAAAAATAAATTATACTTTTATTATATCGAATCAAATTTAAAAAATAAAAAATATTAAATTCAAATCAAATTATATAAATAAATTCGAATCTATGCCGTCTGTGTACACAAAAATCTTTGTGGGACAGATGAAATCAAATAAAAAAGAAACCTAACTCGTATGTGTTCAGTGTTGTACATCTTGTGGTCAAAGTAAAATCCCTCCATAAATTCCGTTCACTGCTTTCTTTATTGCCTCCGTCTTCTTTGCTGCCCAGAATCCTGTATGAAAAGGTTGTTTATTTCTTGTATACGATCCAGAGATGGGACGGGAACACGATTTTTTTAATTCAATTTTGACGATTTAGTTTTAATTTTTAATTTAATCAATTTTACGGTAATAAGTAGTATCGTACCTAATTATCTCAAATATCTTTAATAGAGAGAATCGAAATCAACTAATAAGTAGAATTATGATTTAATATTATTATCTAATAAACTATGAAAAGTTGAATAATTATTATTATAAACTTAGATGATGTAGATAAGTTGTATGATTTATGCGTCCACTTAATTCACGTTAAAAGTATTGGTTTTATGAAAAAGTAGGTTATTTAAGAATAGAATTACGAGGGAATTAATGAGATATTAGATTTTTTTAAATAGATGTTTGAATTTTATTATGAGTGAAATAAATTAAATTAAGATAGTTGAATTTTATTAAATATTTATTTTAAATTAATTTATTAATAAATTAAATGTACGTGGTTAAATGGAAAAAATGAATGAAGCACCATAGAACGGTGACCCAGTGGTTCGGGATTACAGTCTTTCCCCGAATGCCATATTTCCAGCTGAAACACTAACCCCTTTCACTTCCCAAAACTCGAAGTCAAAATGTCAACATTTCCGACAAAATAGAAAGCTCTAAATCAGTTCTTCTTCTTCTTCTTCTTCCTGCTGTTTCCGAATCAGTTGCTTTTATTACTGTTCAAAAACAGTTTTCTTCTTCTTCTTTGTGTTTCCTCCTTCCAATGTTTTACACTGTTGGAACCCAGTGTCTCTTCCTTTTCCATTTCTCTTGCTTCTTAGGCTTTACTTCATTAAAACTTTTCCTTCGTATAGGGTTTCATTTTGAATGTCAAAACGTCAGATGAGGAAGCTGAGTCTTCAAATACAAAGTAAGTATTCCCAGGTACGTTCTTGACTTAGCTTGAAACGCTCGTTGTTGATGCTGTTTCTTTGTTTGTTTCTTCTTGTTTTTAGGGTTTATTATTGTTTTAGCAGAACTTGAAAGTTTTAAAAGAAACAGAAAAGGGAGTTTTGTTCCTGTTCCTGTTCCTGCTCCTGCAGGAAACAGAAGACATATTTGTTTTGGATTTGTTGCTTATTGGTCACAATCAAGAGAGGAGGTGTATGTATATTCTATTGAATTTTAATGTATTAAAATAAAATATATACTAATTATTTTTTTCAAAAATTCTGAAGACTTAATGAAAATTTTCAAAATAAACAAGTCACACTAAAATATAAATGTTAAATTTAAAATAATTTAACCCAAAATCAACTTCATAAGTTTATTATTGAAGTTCTTTATGGTTTAATTGGGGCTTTTAACAATATAACCTAGTTAATCTTCAAGCTTTTAGGATGGGCCCAATCTTACAAATTACACTTTTTAAGTTTGGGCCTAAGAACACATGATTTAAATCATTATTTATACAAATTTTAATACAATAATAATTTGTTGATATACATTCATTTAGTTCTTTTATATTATTTTTTAATATTTTTTATCAATGAAGGAGAAAGAGAACTTACACCGTTGAGTGTGTTGTTGCGATTACAATGTAATATCTGTTTAATTTTTTTAACCTTTAATAATATCGTAACGCATACATACCGTACACTGTACACACATGATATTCGAACTCGGATCACCTGAATAAAATACATTATCTTTCATCACAGAAACTACTCTATGTGTTCTTAAACTATAAATATTATTTAAACAATTTAACACATCATCTTATTAAATCAACTAAAAATTAGTTAAAATATTAAATTAACATAATCTTTCATGTTTACTTTTTTTTTGTTTGTTTAATCACCCTATTGAACTTATATGTATACATTTATTTCATGATTTCGCAGCAATAATAAAAATATATATATTTCCAAGAAAATATTAAAAATTAAATAACCTAACTAGTAGTATTTTTGCCTATACCTGGTGTAATCATTCTTTCTCTCTCTCCATATCAAGGCATGGGTAGGTGGGGTTTTTTTTGACACATGATTGTTATTAAAAATACTAAATTTTAAAATATAAATAATATATTTTTTCTAATTTTACGATGATCTCGTTTGATGTTTTGATTTTTTATTATTCTAGTGTTTTGTCTTAATTTTCTCTTTTGTTATACGAGATATATGGTAATATTTTATTCGTATAATTTTTATTCTTCCGAATAAGATCATACTTACCGAAATATATCTTATTATTTCCCATGCATGCATGCAGTAGGAGATTCTTATACACCATATGCATGATCTGTTTTATTATATTTACTTTAACATTCTGATTCCTGTGATTTTATTTGTTAGACTTGAACTTATAACATGATTAAGCCTCGGGTGTGTGAATGATACTGAGAGATCATTTTAAACGACAATGGCACATTACAGAAACTATATATTTCTAGACACCAACACTGTTCCTAACACCAGACACAACAGTAACCTATAAAACACCCCAAAGACAAAGGACAGACACAAACACACACAGAAAAGGAAAAAAGAATACTTCCAAAACTGTGAACCCCAGACTAAACAATCATTACTATCATCATTTGACATTTCTAGTTCCATTTCCATGTGCATACATTTCAACAATTCTTTTAGTTGTTGTGACTGAGAAGAGCAGGCAATCTAACCGAACCTAGGCTAGGAACAAGAACAAATCAAATGCTGGATGTTCAAAAGTATGTATTGACAGAAGTAATGCAGTGACAATCCATATGGTCTTTGCTTATTAATCCTCAAAATCAAATGGACATTCTTCACGATGTAAGAAGAACCACACTTTTAGCATAGAAAAAATTCTCTTCTACCATGACTCTGCACATCCACACCCACACATATAACAGTTCATGTTGAGTAGTTTCTCAGACAAAACATACCTTTGAAACCAAAACCTAGGATATATATATATATATATATATGCATTATGATTAGCATACACAATGTAGAGGGTTTGAGAAAATGTTACGTTTCACTTGAGTCGTCAAAGCAACATTCAAAATGAGCATTTCATATTAAGTTTGTTGAATTTTCAGATTGCATTAAGTGGCTCTTTGGTCCAATCTTGCTTAGGGTTTCTTACCAACAAACACAATTTGGACAACTTAAAAGGACAACATATATGTGTGTGTTTTCTCTTCTCATCTAGCCAAATTATTTACTTAGATCAGATCTCAAAGCATTTGCCTAAGAACATTATCTTCACACCCATAATGGCACTAGCATTCAATGAATGTCATACTTTAGAGCAACAAGCTACCTGATGATATTCCTAACTTGGTTGAATTAAAACCACTTTTTTCTCATATTTTCTACTTTTAAATATAGATTAGTTTCAAGTCTTCGGTCGACATCAATCTTGGGTTCGATCCTTGAACCAACCCTTAACTTATATCAGTTCATTAACCATTTGGGTAATTAAGAAGCAATGTCAGGTGTCAGTAGTTGTTCCAGTTGCCAAAATTAATGTAACCTATCTCATAAAAAACATCTGTCAAGATTAGGAGCATAGAACAATAGGTACCATCCATTGAATTCTGTACTTGAATCAAATTCAAGTCCAACTTTACATTCTGTCTGCTCATCAATAGATAATCATCAAACAAATTAACCAAAGAAAAAGGGGGATAAGATGGGATTGCGAAGAACATAGTTCTAAACAAGAGATCAGCAATGGAGTTGAGGGTCTCAAAAGAAAATGTGAGCATTCAAAGAATTTTATTTGCTCTAACCAAGCCATAAATGAACAAGAAAGTAAAACTATAGCTTACATCTTTGATGCTCATGCACTGCACGAGTACTTCAGTCCTTCATTGCAGGCCCTCTCAGGGTTTGCCATACTGTTGAGCTCCTGAAAATTAAGACCGAAACCAATTAACTATATATGAAGCTATACAATCAAATGTACTAGTTATATGTGTGTGTGTGTTTGGATAATACTTGTTGAGAGATTAGCATTAGTTATAGCACAGAGGGTAGAATGAGCCATTGCATGCACCATTAATATCCCAATTCTGAGACAAATTGGGAAAGTCGTTAGCATCCTTTGAAGT
This sequence comes from Abelmoschus esculentus, assembly GCA_035048815.1. Lineage (NCBI taxonomy): Eukaryota > Viridiplantae > Streptophyta > Magnoliopsida > Malvales > Malvaceae > Abelmoschus > Abelmoschus esculentus. Next base: position 16,042,667 of record JAUCBN010000034.1, read on the forward strand.
TGCAAGATTTTGCTGATAACCCAAAATTGTAGACGGGTTCAGCATCCTTCTGATCTCTATAGGTTGGTTGATAACATTTTCTCTCGGTGCTGTACTAGGTTGTTCAACTTGATGAGGCACAACTTTAAAGGAAGACGATGGCATGCTGGAGTCGTTGTTGTGGCCATAAGCTAAATGATCTGGTTTCTTGGATGGTTCAAGTTCGGTGAAAGACCTAAACTGATGAGGCATTGAATCTGGACATATTTTCCACTCATGAGTTCCGGTAGTAGTAATACCATTGCACATCTTTTCTCTAGTCCTTTCCCTTGCTCTTTCCCTTGCCTTAGCTCTTGAGGCTTTAAGAGGGATTGCATTTGCTGCTGATTTCTCTAACTTCTTCATCCTTTTCTCTTTTGAAACAACGTCCTCTAGCTCAACCAAGTTGCTTTCTCCTCCATCACCGTAGACGGGAGACAAACTCGTTTTACCAGTACCGGCACAACCAATATTCCCATACTGTTTCATCTTCGCCAGCTCTCTAATGGCTTTCCTCGACTTGCTAAGCAGCCACTCCACTGTCTTGCTCGCTCTGTCAAACCCTAGCATGTCTTGAAGATCAAAGAAATCACGGGAGATCTCTATGGACAGCCTAACCCTCCTATCCCTCACCCCTTGCGCGGTGCAAATCTTGCTGTGCCGATCTTTCCTCAGACCCTTCTTGACGGGGAAACCACACCCCGTAGGAGGAGGACCACCGCCAAAACCAAGTACTCCATGGTCCCAGTCATTGTTCAAAAGCGCCATGTTGAGTAAAGCCTCGTTTGCAACGGCGGGAAACAACGAAGAAGCCGACACCGGATCATAGTGATAGTGATTAAGGAGGACATTATCATTAGGCTCGTGGCTTAAAAGGGGAAGATGGTAAGCTGAAGATGAAGAAGGAAGGTGAGAAAAAGAGTTCATATTATAGTTGTTAGTTGAACTTGGAAAGAGCATCTTTGCTTAGCTTAGTTTAAGACAATTTGTTTTCCTTAACACCATTAGAAAGAAAAAAAATATGTGGATTGGTTCAAGGGAAGAAGACTTTAAGCAAAGGGAAGACAGGGGATCGAGCTGTTTGCCTCGTGTTCCAGAACCACATCCAAACAAGCTGCTACAGTGAGGGAGACTATTTCACTTTTGGCAAAAAGATTCATGAAAATGAAAGGCCATGGGAGAGCTACTACAGATAATTTAATTATATATGCCTTCTGCTTTTTAATATTATTTTGACTTAATACACTTTCACATAGACTATATATATATATTTATATTTAATTGATCCCTGAAATTTTATTTTGACTTATTTTATCCTTATATTTTATGTTGTTATTAAATTAATTCTTAAAAATTAAACTCTAAACCTTAGTCATAAAACTAAAAAATATAAATTAAAATTTACACGATTTATATATCAATATATTAATTTTTTCTAAATCTACTCTCCCTAAAATTAAGTCAAATTATTATTTTTTAAATTACTAAATAATATATCAATTTATTTACAATAGGTACAATAATATATCGTGAATGAACAAAAAGTCTTCTAACAATATAGATAGGGTGAGTATTCGATCGAGTCGAGTCAAAAAATTTCGAGTTATTCGAGTTTACGAGTCATATTTTACAACTCAAACTTTATTTGAAACTTTTTCGGTTCGAGTCGAGTTTAAGAAATTCGAGTCGAATCGAGTCGAGTTTTTGAGTTTTTATAAATATTTAATTGTAATTATTTATCATGTTATAATATGATTTGATTCCAATTTAAACGACTTTCTCTAATCATATAAGATATACATATATATTTTTTCATATGTAACAATATTTCTTTATATTTTTATATATCAATGTGTATATATCATAAAAATTGAGAGATTTGTCTCAAATTTAAAATTAATCCTTTAATTATTAAAAATTTCGAGTTATTCAAGTTTTCATTTTACAACTCAAACTTTATTTGAAATTTTTTCGAGTCGAGTCAAGTCTATGAAATTTCGAGTTAAGTTAAAACGAGTCGAGTATTTTCATCTCGAGTTGAATCGAATTATTTAATTTTTTGAGTTGAGACGAGTTTTGCTCACCACTAAATATAGGTATTTACCTAGAGCGAGAAGACAATATATTGAATACAAAATGGACAATAACTCATCCACTACAGGTCGGGAGTGTGGGGGACTATAGCTGTCATTTCACACTTTTAAACCCGTTAATTCAGAATTCAGACCAATCGCTCACGCTTTTGAAAGTCCTGTCAATGAAATGGACATGAAACCACAAGGAAAAAATAATTTAATTGCGAAATTCGCCCTTAAAGTATCAAAATTTTTAATTTGGTCATTACTCTTTTTTACATTGAAATCCTTGACGGTTAATTTTTTTATAAAATATACCCATGTGGACGGAAAACGTTAAACGATTAACTAGGAAAATCTTGTGTATTACCGACGGTTTCAGTTTTGGGATGGAGGCGAGGGAAATGGGATTTGATAAAATATTAAAGAAATTTTAGGATATTTAATTATAATATATTAATTAAAATTAATATATAAATTTAAAAGATTTATTAAATCTTATTTTTAATTTTATTTTAAATTAATATTATTTATAAGTTTAATTCTTAATTTTTTAATATTTATTAATCAATTTTCTTTATTATATATTTACGATATAATTTTTTAAATATATATAATACATTTTATTAGCTTATTTTGACATAAATATGAAAGCCTTTGCTGCTACGTTTCGCTATAAATAAATGTTGTCCAACGTTTTCTGTTTTCCTTTGCTTATCAATTGTATCTTCCTTCACTTACAATATTTATATAATATTTTATTTAGTTTTAAAAATTAATTTATATACGTAAACAAAATAAATTGAATTGTATAACTTATCTTTAAAATAAATTTATACAATATTTTATCAGATTTATCAAATACTAATTTTTCTTTGGTATAGTTACAGTCTTACAGAACACAAGTCCTGTCAAATTATCAAGTTTCTTGTATCTTTCCCTGTACAGTAATTTCAGCCATCTCAATGTTTTTGATGAACATGGAATAGTACAGCTTTTTCTAACATATTAGTGAATGAGTCATGATCTTTTGTCTCAACACCCTTTATGTTCCTTGATGATGTAATACCTATTTACCTTGCCATACTGAACTGTGGATGTTGCTGGTCAATCTGAGTCATCTTCTTCTCCAATGCAACCATTTTCATTTCTCCTAATTCTTCTGGTGTTTAGTGATTGGATGCTGGCATCAGATCTAACATTAGTGGTTTCCTGTCATCTTTTTGGGAACCTTATTGGGTGTTAACATCAGATTATCCTATTAACTTTAGTACATGGAGATGGAGGCAAGTGGCATCGAAGGCAAAGCTAGTAGACTTCCATTAAGTACATGAATATTAAACCTTAAAAAGTCATACATATTGATACACAAGTTGTGTCAAGTTTAGGATAGGGCTTAAGGGTTTAGTTGAGTATAAGGTTTAGTCTTCAACGACAACCTAAACTCAAATTTGACACTTTCTTATATACTCAGCCGGTTCGACAACAATGTCAAAGGGTTCCTACGGACAGTGTACTAGTATGTACATGTTCATGGTGACATCACATGTCCATGTTATCGAATATTTCGCCATCTCCGTAACATAAGTTGTCAGCAAGAAATCCATCACCCACTAAATTGCTGTCAGAAAAAAATATATATTTGGGAATGTGGCCTAAAGAAGATAAATGAAGCATGTAAAGTATGATCAATATGTTGGAAAATATACCCACCTTAAGCAGCAAAAGCTGAAACTCACCACACGCTTCAATTTTCTATTGTAGAAGAAGAAACTGAAGGACCATCTGAAATGGTAAGTTCACCAACTGTTAATTATGGCAGAGAGACAAATCATTTGAGATTAAAGTTTTTTAGGGGGGGGGGGGGGGGGGGGGGCGGGGCGGGAAGGTCTTACATTGCCCCTTTCTCCAGTAAGGGATCAGCATCAGAATCTGGATTATAACCGTAAATTTCACACTCAGAGAGATTCACAACCTGCAGAAACTTGGAAGTTTTAAAACAGACACTTACTGAAACTAGCATTTAGTCTTTTGAAACTAAGCTCACCTCATCTAGAGCCTTGTACAAAGTCTCCAGAAGTGAACTACCCCCAGATTTCTCGATCCATTCCTGCCAATGATATAAGGCAGGAAGCTTAAGCACAAGACAAATCGACTTATTTAAGGCAACACATAACATGATCACACAAATGCTAGCAATCCCTCGTCTCCCATAATAAACCCCATGACAAACAGAGAAACCGACAGGGTCATATAACTTGGGAAGACACAGCTAAACCGGTGACCAACATAAGTACCCACAGGGACAGGTGATAAGTGAGGATTGCACAATTGTCACTCGGGTAAATTATTCAACGAAATCCAATGCCAGAGTGAATAAATTAAGATAATTAGGCTAATACCTTTGACGCTTCAAGCATGTAGGTTTCAAAAATCTGCTTAAAAGTATCCCAGCTTTCCTCTACGAAGAACTGGTGTGCCTTAACTGCACTGGAAACCATAGATGCACAATGCCATATCATAATATAGGGGAAGGAACCATATTAAAACACACATGAATATCAGTATAAGCACTCAATGTCACGACTTGAAATAAACACAAACGAACACACATAACCAAAAGAATAAGAACTGGGAAATGGAGAGATTTGAACTCTCAGCTGCGACAGTTGGCTGAACCGTCTGTCAAAGCCTTTTGACAACACTCCCAATGCAGAGAAAAGGAGAATTAATAGTGGGTTGCCAAGTCGCCCAAGAAGCTGACAGTGGCATTACCCATAATCCTCCTCTTAAGCCCTTTTTCAAGAAGAAGAATGTGCTGATGCAATATAAGATACAGAGATACCTTAAGTCATAATCTGGATACATGTGAGAGAGGGTAAGCACTAAGTAGATCAATGTCTTCCGGCTGAAATGCACATGATGAAAAGCTGGTTAAAGAAATATGAAAGATAAACTAAACTTCCAAAAATTGTATGTAATATTTACAACCTTGATCGGCTCAACAGGAATTCAACCGGTGATGAATCGGTATCTGAAGATTTCCCAAGATAGTCTAGGATCTGATATTAAACAGGCATCAGAAAACACTCATCCCTCCAATAATAACCTTCTAGAGCAAAAAGGAATCTAACATATAATAAGTTGATTGTTCTCAAATGTACCTCATTCTCCAGACTGAGAGACAGTCTTTTATCTGTTCCTGTGTGTTTGCCTATAAGGAAGAAAGAAACTGGGGTCGAATCAAATTTCTCCAAATTCTTCAGGACAAATCATGTACCCAAACTTACAAGAATATGCTTCAAGTCTCCCTTCGATGGTACGTTCACCGAGGTTTATTTCTCTCAAAAAATCATTTATTCTAGAAAATTGACATGGGACTTATGTCAGAATTCAAATAAGAAAGAAAATGGCAATGCTCATGAATCTAAGAAAGGATAAGAAAATTACCGGTCAAGAGGAGTGTATTCTAAGAACTTCATGATGAGTATATTCGGACAGGTTGTTGAATCTTAGCAACCCAGATGCCAAACTAAGAGGTTCTGAAGATGAAGATAAGTAGGATTTATACATTGAAACTATAATGTAGAAATTATTGGGGTAACAATGCATGCAAACTATCACTTAAGGATGCATCCAATCTGATTGAAACACTTACGGATGCAAGCAGGAAAAAAATTTCAATGCAAGTCACTCAACTGGCCAAATAAAACCGTGAACTAATAAAAACACAATCTTTTTTTTTTCAACTGTTCTTCATTTATAAAACACACTTCCAACTGATCCCAGCATAGACACCAATCTCTCATCTCATTATTGAAGATTTAAACATGGAATTGAAATTATAGTTGCAAATTCATTAAAATTGATACACAGTGACAAATTCAATATCAAGATATAGTACCTAAAGTGCCCATTGCGGAGATCCTTATGCTTATCAGTTCTAAATTAACAGGCTTTCAAAGATTTCCCACCCAGAATTTCAACTTGTTCCATGGGTTGGAAACAGAATATTTCATGAAAATCACCAAATCCATATATCATTACAACCCATGGAACAAGTAGAAATTCTGAAAGTAACAAAAACTCGATTTTGATTTGTGTCACCGTGTATCAGTTTTAATGAATCCACAACTATAATTTCAATTTCGTTGATTATTTTACATGAAAATCACCAAATTATAATATTTCATGGAATATTTTGTTAATGTAACTGACAAATTTATTTGTTTTTTGATTTTATCCAGAAACAAACAAAGCTGGAAGTATTAAGGGTAACATTCAATAAATTTAAATACAGTGGGAAGATTTAGCCTTAATCCCCGTTTTTAAAAACAAACCAAGTCAGATCTAAACCAGCATAAAATCTGGAGACCCAATTAAACCGAACCCAGATTTTGATATGAACCGAACAAAAACGAATTATAAATCCAGAATCAAACAAAAAGCATAATTTCAGAATCGAATAATAAAAGCAATTACAACGTTAAGAAAAAGGCGGATCTTACCTTTCGTTAATGGCCTCAGGTTTTGAATTTGAACAAATGATTCAGAAAATGAGAGAGTTTTTAAAATTGCGGGTCAAACGAGAACAGCGAAAGAAGAATAATAAATAGATGAATTTGAAAAGGGTTAATATCTATATGGGTACTTGAATTTGGTTTCAAACTTCAATTTGGTGCCTAAAGTTTTTCCAATTAGATATCTGAATTTAGTATCAAATTTCATTTTGATGCCTAATTTATTTAATACAAAATTAAGCACTTAAATTTAACTTTTTTTAATTAGATAAAAAAATAGGTATAAAATTGAATATTGTAACAAAATTTATGTACCAAAAAAAATACCATTTACCAATTTCAAAAGAAACATTTTTTTTTTTGAGAAATCATTTTCAAATACTTTAAGCAAATAATATAAACATAAATAATAATAAAAAAAAAACGGACCAAATAAAATGAAGAGGGGTGGATATTCTTTTGTGCTTGTGAAGGGAAAACACGAATATTCTTGGTATCATAATTCTAAGTTCCATAGTCCACAAGTATTTATAAAATTAAATTTAAATAATTCGGATAAGACAAGATATTTCAAGATTAAAAATTAAATATGCGAAGGACTGTGGATTATTTTAAATTTAATTTTCATACTTTAATTCTGGTATAATAATTTCATGCATATTTTAAATTGAAAATCTTGGTATATTCACCAACTTTTGTTCAATCTAATCGTTATGTATTGGTCAACCTACCAACTATAAAAAGGAAAAATAAGTTTCATAGTCGTATATTTACGATTTTAACGATTCAACCCTGAAATTATACGATTAATATAGGATTAAATAGATTATTAGCCAACTAATGATATTTTTATGTATTTTAAAGATCAAAAGTCAAATTGATATCAATCCAACAAGTAGTTTTAAGACAAGATGTTTCGTGTTTTAATTATTGTGCTATAAATATTAGTGTTTAAACACGTAATCTTCAGAAACAACAACAGTTACTTTATCATTAAGACAAGATGATTCGTAATCTTCAGATATTTAGGCAAGAAATGCTTCGAACATCGACACCGGTATACGTTCGATACAATTATGGTCAATTTCTTCATAGTGTTAAAGCATCATACTTCATTCTCATGTCTAAATTCGAATCGAGAAAAATGAAGAGTTCAGACATCATGGGTGTAAGCAAAGCATTATGTCAAGAAATGAAGCAAACTCACAACAAAGACAGACAAGATCCATGTGGTCGTCAAATACAACAAAGAGAACAACAGAGATCATTAGCAGTAGCATTAAGATTTAAGCATCCTCTAATTCTACAATAGATTCCAATTCAAAGCCTTTAACAAATACATTAGATTTTCTACAACACTCAAACCACACACAAATCTCACACTAACAAACAAACAAACAAACAGAAGACATCAAAGTAAAATAGTATGCACCACTACAAGTTAAACTGATTCTCAATGTCCAACACTGACTTCAGTCAATGCCGGAGCCTTGACCTTAGGGGGACGTCCCCTCGGCCTTGCCGAGGTTGACATCATCGTATTGGAGCTCCCACCTATTCCCCCTTCGGGTCTAGCCATCTTCCTTGGCCTCCCACGTGGTCTCCCACTCCCAGAAGGCAGCTTTGGCTTGGGGGACCTAGGGGGAGCATTGGGGTCCTTAGGAGGGCGACCTCTAGGCCTCCCGGAGCTTAGAACCATACCAGGTGGCAATGGAACCTTGGGTTTTGGAGGCCTACCACGGCCACGCCTTGGTGGGGCATTGGGATCAGCTTTCATGTAATTGTTTTTCCAAAACACAAGCTCTCCTGTTTCTTTCATTTTGTTAAGGTGGTGGGAAAGGAGAGTGGAATGTCCAGCAGGCAAATCCCCATACTTGGACTCTATGTATTTGGATATTGTTGTCTTGTTCGAACCATTCTTGTCGTTCAATGCTTCAATCACATCAAGAATTAGCTGCATCAGAAAACAAGTCATCATTTATTTTGATTTCCAAGCAGTTTTAAGCTATGAAACTTAAGATTTATGCTTAAAATTGGGAAAGAAAGAAAAGAAGCCATTAAAATCCTCATGAGATTCACAGAAACTTCTTCGATGAACATCAAAACTGCAGCCAGAGAAAATAAAAGAAAGGAGATTGAATATGAGAAAACAATTCTGAAAGCAACATGTCCCTTTTCTCAATATATATAAACCCCAGAAGAAATAAGGAAAAAATCAGTGAAAATGAAGAAAATTCATTCAAATAAACTGAAATAAAGATGAGAAAAATAAGAGAGAAATTTTTAGAAAATCATTACAATATAGCAGGAAAAATTAAATTACATCAAAATTCTTGAAATTTGAGGTTTGGATTAAAATGGGTTTCTATTATCTTCAATCAAAATTACTTTGAAATTACCAAAAAAAGAGAGTAAAATATCAAATTTGATGATCCCTAAAAACACAAAAATGAAGTCTAGGAATCTGTCTGTACCTGTGGGTAAGAAGGTAGTGGAGGAGGCTTATTGACCTCTTCAGTAGCCATTAAATTTTGTACAACCAACAAAATAAATTAGCGAAAATGAAAGATTAAATTCCTTCAACAAGCTTTGAACTTCAAAAGTGCAGTCCCAACAACAAAAAAAAACTTTTTTTTTTCTCTTTGGTCTTCAAAATTTTCCTCAGAAACTACAGCCGAAACAGCTTTAGATACTGTTTGATGACCCGTTGTAAGAATATTTTTTTAATAAAAATGAACGGATAAGATTCGGTTGATGGACATGATCAGAAGCTTACAAAATGGGTTCACTCGGACCCGTGACGTGGCGGTATAAGGTTTAGGTTCTGTTTATCTTTTCTAAAAACTATGAGTAAAAATTTAAACTTTGAAAGAAATGCATATTTCTAAAATAAATTTTTAAATATAAATCTTAAATTTTAGAATTAAAAGACTTGTATATAATATTATATATATTCTGTTTCGATAGTTCTATTGGAAAAAGAAAAAGAAAGTGATGGAAATGGAATACGAGAATCTTCACCTTTATCTTTAGTTTTTCTTTTAGACCATTCTCACTCTATTCAACACTTTAATTTTATTTACAGACAGTATTTCCCTTTGTTTTCCTGTTCTGGTTGGTGGTAGCACTAAAAATATCACGAGCAGCTGTTGGGTTGATAACATGTTTCAAGCACAGTCTTAAATCTAACATGAACTTCACTGTCGGGTGATTACATGACAACTAGAACACTACTTCTTGCATGAGTATATAACCTCGTATCAGGGCAGAGTTAGGATAAAAATCTAGAAGGGACAATAGCCCCTCCTATGTCCTAACCCATTAATATTACTGTCCCTGCCTCTTATGACAATTTACAAGCACTTTGCATACTTGCATTAAAAGAGAATTAAGCCATAAGTGAGAAACCAAATAAGAAAGAACAACCTTTCATACAAAACTATAGAATGTCATAACACACATGTTTGAATTCCCAAAATTCATGACATCTATAGCATTCTCTGATGCAAAGAGTAGGAAAGTAAAGGATAAACCCTTCTTCTTCCCTTTCGAATCCTTCCTCCAACCCTTGTGGAGAAAAGGGTACAGGAAAACTGGTTTTTTGGAACAAAACAAAAATAAGAAAAAACAAGTTACAAGTGTTCTCAAATGGCTTACACTACATGAACAAACCAGGCAATAGTTTGTTTTCCTTCCTTTCCCATCCGTTTTTTTAAGGTAATAAGGAGGAGATCCTTCAAAACTTTGGAATAAGCTTCATTCACAAGTCTTAACCCCAAAAGAAAGGCAGATAAGGAATCTCCCAGTTAAAAAATGGATACCAGGAGCTTCTGGACCAGTAGGTTCAATGTGAATGAAATTCACAGACCAGTTAACATGGAGAGTTGTCTTGCTGAAGCTTGGAAATGGATCCTGCAATAAACAAAGAAATTAATGTTATCAATAGGTAGAGCAATTATTTTGAAAGGGAAGTGATGATTGAGTAGTTTTAATATAGATACTTGAATATATACTAAATGTGATACGAAATTACCAGGTGAATCCTTTTTATATTTTATGCAAAGCCTAAGATCACCCTTGCAGACCACCACTCAAGTTCTTTGATCGGATTTCGACCGCCTTCAGGTCTCGGAGATGTTGCAAGATTGCTTGGAGTAAATCCATCCCTTTGTCGCTTTTGTTTACAGAGCTCATGCAGTTTTTGAGGAATTCCCTGTCTTCTTCAAGAGCTTGTAGCCTCTCATAAACACGATCCACCTCTTCTTCGATTGATAGTTGTTTGGGGTCTAAGTCTAACTCCAGTTCTGGACCAGTATATGCCTTCATTTCAACCGGTTCCGATTCTCCTTCATTACCATTGTCCTCTGCATCCAGGAAAGGAAGGAGACTCTTTGCCATGGCAGCCATTGTTGTTCCATGGAAGCCATTATCGGTTTCATTACCTTCCTTGCTGCTCAAATCATTACTGTCATCAAAACCATTAAAGGAATTCTTAATAGTTTTCAAATCCTCCATGAATTGATCATCCCCCATAGTTAGTAACTTGTCTTCCAAGGCTTTGAGCTGATCCAGGATGGACAGTCTCTCTTCCTCAAATTCGGTCAACGATTCATCAAGTGCACTTATATGGTTTACACAATCAAGTGCCAGTTCTTCCAAGTTATCAACTGCATCACTGCTGCTCTCTTGGTTGCCAGAGAAGCTGCTGTCCTCATACTTGGCTTCACGATTCAGGTCCAACGATAGCTCATCGCCATCCTCCACATAGCTGCAGGCTGCCGAAGTTTTCCTACTTTCCAAGTTTCCATCTTTGTTTATCATCATTGTCCTCGTCCTCTCGTTGGCCTCGTAATCAAGAAACTTCTTACGATATACTTCCAATTCTTTCTCGAGTTCTTCCTTCTCTTTCTCTCTTTTGATCATGAGTTCATTGAGTAATTGAAGGGCCTCTTGGTCATATTCCGATTGTTCTTCCATCACCCTCTGGTATTGCAGTGCTTCCATCTGCATCGCCGCCTTCTCCTCTTGAAGCTTGGTTATCATAGCCATTGTCTGATTCGCAGCAACTGCAGAGGCACTCCTCTCTTCTTCAAGCTCCGCATATAAAGCATTCATTGCCTTTCTTTCAGCTTTCAATGAAGTTTTCGGCCTTTCAATGGTTTGAATCATATCACCACTTTCCATCTCACTTAATACACTCCCGTCTAAAGACTCCACGACACCCGAATCTCTTTTCTCGAAGAATAACAGTTTCTTATGCAAGTAATGCATAACTTCATGTGATGAAGTTGGAGTCCCGGGAAACTTTTCATCCTCTGCTTCGTTATTATGATCCATTCGAACTGATAAAGGTGCGTGTATCCTTTCTCGATCCTCCTCCATTGCGCTCTTCTCCTCATTGACACCTAGTGTCACACCAAGAATGGCTGTAGAACATACGTTATGTCCATAAACATTTGCCATTCACAAGATCAAATGCTTGACAACCGTAATTAAGATAATAAGTACAGGCTTACCAACATTATGAGTCTTGGTTGGTTCAGGAGCATCAACACCTTTAGCTTGATTCTTAAACTTTGAAAAACTTTCTTCCTGCAAGCTTTGCAATGAAGGATCCGACTCTTGAACTTGAGGCAGATCAGAGTCTTCAGTGCTTAACAATGTCGTCTCAGATTTCGGTTGCTCAGCCATTAGGTTAAAATCATCCTTGTCTAGTTGATTAGCTGCTATAATTGAACACAATTAGTGGGGGGGAAAGTACTTGTAACTTGTAAGCATAATAAATCACGGTTCAGCAAATAAATTGTACAGAATTTTCATACCTAGCTCCAGTATTTCGGGTTCGCCGGGACTGGTATTCCCTGCACTCTCATCAATAGCATGTAATGTTGTCTCTTCAATGGAGGAATCACAAGTTTCAATGTCATTATCTTGCTTCTTTTCCAAGAAATGGTTTGCAGATGTTGATAAATCAACTAATTCAACAGGAACTAAACGATCCGAAACACATTTTTGATGATGCAGATCAATGAACTCCAGCATGTAATCTCCATCAAAACAAGGTACAATGGTTCCACTTGCAACACTACCGAGATGTATCGATGCAACGTTCATGGTGTCTGATTTGTCATCTTCATGAACATCCTTTCCAACATCAGAAAGCACCTGATGTTCAATTGTATCCCTTCGATCGTTCCGGTCATCATCGTCATCATCATCCTGTTCGAGTTTAATCTCGATCATATCGTCACCATCTCTGCATGGATCATCACTTTCACTGCCATCACCATCATCTTCGATCGCTTCTATAATCAAACTCCCTTTGTCTGCACATTCCAAAGCACCCCAACTAGGCTTGAACAAGAAATAAGGAGAATGGAGCTTGCTGCCATTACAACAAGAACAAAGGACAACCTTATCGCCATCGTCGACCTTGTGGTCGCTACTCACCCACGAAATGAAAGCAATCCCCCTCGTCATTCCTTTATCATCACTAGAACTTGGCCTACAACCCAAGCATTCCTCGCACATGAGATGTGTTTCTGCTAGTTTCCCATGACTCGAACAGTAACTCAGTTTCGAAATCTCGGAACCATGTTTGTCACAGACAAGATCCCTGTAAGAGTCCGAGTTGTTGTCGGGTTCCAGGACATGATCCACTCTAGAACACCATGGACATGGTGGTTTAAGGCCAAAATAATTGGCAAACTTTGTAATCAAGTAGTTGAAGAAAGAGTTTAGTAAAACGAGGAAGATGAGGATCCATTCAAGTAGTGCGTAGACTAAAACGACAGTGAATTTGCTGGTGTGTTTATGCAAAAATCTCTTGAACTTGTTGCCAGCAGCCATGGGATTGTCTTCTTGCTATTAACAGAAACACAAAATAATATGAAAAGAAGACGACGACATAAAAGTGTTCGCTGCTAAGGGTTCGAATCTTTTGTGCTTTATGACAAAAGAAAACTAAGATTGTAACAAGAGAAGCTGTTCTTGCTTCTTTTAGAGAATTTTAGTTTTACTAAAAATATCACTATAGGATTTGTATTTGTTACTTCTAGACATACCTATTAATTCATAAATGCAATTTTATATAATTTTTTAATACCTTTTATATATATTCAAATAACAACAATATCAATGGAGTTAAATCAATTTTGTGAACTGTAAAGAGAGAAGAGTAGGATGATAAAGGCAAAGTGAGGGTGAGGGCCCACTTACATTTGATTTAGGCAGCATCATGAGCAAAATTTTGGCCCACCGCTCTCTGCATGTGAGTAAGGTGGATGCAGTTTTTATTGTTGGTAAGTGACAGTAAAAAGTTGACTCGACTTGAAAATTCGATTAAAATTTATTTGAGTCAAAATCTGGTTTAATCTGGGAATGTAAAAAGAAAACACCGCAAAGGCTGTAGCAGTGGGATTGTTTGTATTCTAAAGAAAAACTTTGGATTCTATTTAATTTTATAATTAAAGTGAAAGTGAAGGGAATGATGATGGAACAAATGTGTGAAAACATGGCAGACATTATGGGAACCCTAAGAAAATCAAAAGTGGAACAAATTAGGGGAGAATTGAATTTGATGATGACTTGAAAACCCCTTCTTTTCTATTTTCTACAATTTCCTGCCCGAATTGTGGTTGGTGTCAATCATGGCCCCCATTTATTTTGCTTTCTCTCCCCTGCTTGGCTGTTAAAAATTCAAAATTGGTTTAAATCAGTTTAGTTTCTATGGAAAAAAAGTATGATTTTATTTAAAGATTGACGGTTATTGGCCAGCCTCAGCCGGATAATACTGATGTTTTGCATCAAGTGGGATGTAAGTTAGCACAGTTAGCTGAAACTATTGGCATCAAATTTGAGTTCAGGGGATTCATGGCTAATAGTTTGGCGGATATTGAGCGTAAAGTGTTCAATATCCGACCTCCTGAGGTCGAGACGCTGGCGGTAAATTCTGTTTTGAACTTTACTGTCTTCTTGCTCGACCTGGTGGGATCGAAAAGGTTCTTTCGTTGATCAAAACCAAGAAGCCCAAAATTCTTATAATAGTAGACGAAGAAGAAGCGAATCATAACAGTCCTGTTTTCGTAGACCGCTTCACCGAAGCTCTGCATTACTATTGTAACCCGTTAGAAAGCTCAGTGGTGGCGACACCAGTCAGGACCTGGTTATGTCTGACTTGTACTGGGAAGACAGATTTGTAATGTGGTTGCTTGTGAAGGGGTAAACCTGGACACCTGGTTATGTCAGCCCCGTTCACTTGGGCTCAAATGCTTACGAGCAAGCTCGCATGCTGTTGGCTCTGTTTGCCAGCGGTGATGGGTACAGAGTGGAGGAGAATGATGGGAGTTTAATGCTTCGGTGGCATACAAGGCCGCTTATTGTCACCTCGGCTTGGCAACTTGCCACCACCGATTGAGGACGGTGAGTTAACTCAAGTTGAAGGGAATGAAGATGTTTTTAATGAGACGTGATGCAGCCGAGTTAAAAACCAATTCTAAATGTGTAACAGCAGTAACTGTATCTTTCTGCTTCTCTACTACTTTTTGTAGGTAGTGTTTGTTAATGGAGTTGTTTAGGCATAGAAAATAGACAATAATGTGTATTCCTATCTTCAACCTGTACCTAAAAACACAACAAAATAGGCATGTGGGCATGTAAACAAGATAGTTTCTGTAGTATTATCCGGAAATTCTTATCGGATTGGATAAGCAAAACCATTAAAGTGAGTATAATCACTTAGTCACAAAATGATTATACAAGTATCTAAGCATTTAGTGATCTAGTTCGCAAGAAAACTATGATTCTCAAAATACCTGGCTATTGGAACAACAGCTATGATTTTCCAAGAAATTCGAAGTTCAAACTGTGTCATATCGGCACTTCGAGAAACAAAATACGGATCTCCAGATCTCATTTGAGATAACGTAGAATTCAAGCACTTCCGATAAGACTAACAGGATTTCCATTTTCTTAAAAGCTCTTCGTATACCCCATCCTTTTTTTCTCGGCTAAGGCTGTGTTTCAATCTAGACAATGTAGCCGATGTGATTTTGATTCGTTTCTCAATCATACCCTCAGCATACTTAACTGCCTCAGGAAGCATGTTTGCATCTCGAAGCCCATTAACCAACAGATTTCCAGTCTCCTCCAAATCAGAATCATAATTTTCTATCATGAATTTCCAAACCTTTATAGCCACATAAGGGTCCTCAATGTCAAGAAAAATCTTAACCGCAGCGATGCAATCTGCTTTACTTGGGAAAAACTCGTTTTTAACCATTTCGTTGAACAACAACGAAGCATCTTTCAACTTCCTATTCTTGATCATGAAATGAAACAAAACATTATACGAATGCACATCTGGAAATGCCCCAGTGAAAACCATCTCATCCAACATCTTCTTTGCCACATCGGTATAATTCTTGGAACTATACAAAGCGATCATCTTATTATACATCTCTGTATCAGGTATAATCCCAACTTTCTCCACCATCGCCTTCCAAATCAACTCAGCACCCCTAACATTACCAACTTTCTGAAAATCCTCGAGTGCATCCTTAAAAAACTTCATCCCCGGACAACACTTTTTCTCGAGCAGTAAATCGACATGCCTCAAAGCCTCACTAATCCCATCCTTCCCCTTAATCAAAGTACTCAAAAATGATTCATAAGCAGGTACATTCCCGGGATCCCACCCTACTTCCGCAATCATCTCATCAAAAGTCATTCTAGCAAAACCAACATTCCCTTCTTTCTCCCACCCTTCAAGCAAGATGGCGTAACTATCCGAATCCGGCTTTATCCTACTTCTAGCCACTCTTAGAAACTCCAAGCCATCAATGGTTTTACCCTCCCTACAAATAGCACTAATCAAAGTATTCAAAGCAACAATATCCCTAACACAACCGTACTGGTCCATAACTTCGAAAGTCAAAACAGCTTCCTTAACTTTATCAAACCTAACATAACTACTAAACACAGAAGCAAAAGTAGCCAAAGAAACTACCCCTGCGTTTTTCATGGACTTGACGGCGTCCCACATAGCATCGAAGAGTCCGTTTTTGCCCAACAAGTCGACAACGAGGTTCCAGGAGTAAGGGGAATGTTGGTGTTGGAGTCGGTGGCCTGACCAACGGAAGAACTTGACGGCTTGGGAAGGGAAAGAATAAGAGAGGGTGAGAACATTTTTGACGTCCTGCTGGGTGATGCGGAGGCCGGTGTTTTCGAGAAGATTCTCGACGGTGGCGGAGGGCGTGGTGGAGATTATTTCGCAGAGGAGTTTGACTTTGGGGTTGAGGTTAGGGGCTGTTTGGTATGAAGGGAAAATCGGGGGTGATGGGGAGCGCTGCGAATGTGATCTTTTCCTGTGTCTCGCCATTTTCAGGGATTTCTAAATCGATTTGCTCTGAACCCTTAAGAGAGGAATAGAAATCAATGGAGTTCCAAGAATTCTATTTTCACATCCGGGTTTGGATTCGGATATACCCATGAGCTTTATTTTAATATATAAAATGTTTCATTTATTTTAAGTAAATCAATTTATAACTAAAATCAAATTATTAAATAAATTATATGCAATAAATATAAGGGTAAACTATATAAATGGTCTTTTGATTATATTTTAATTATCTTTTATATTTTCTGATTATCAAATGTTATAAATTGATCTATTGATTAATTTTTTTGATACCTTGTGTCGTTAAATTTGACAAAAAATTGATGTGGACGTTAACATGCTGACTTGGATAAACATGTGACATCTCAATCTCTATAATCCAAGTCAGCATGTTAACGTCTACATCATTTTCCTGTTAAATTTTTAACGACACAGTATCATTTTATATCAAAAAAGTTAATTAATGGACCAATTTGTAACATTTGATAGTTAAGAGATATAAAAAATAATTAAAGTATAATTAAGGGACCATTTATATAGTTTACCTTAAATATAAACACAACACAAATAAAGTAAGATAGGAATATATTGATGAATATATTACGATATGAGTGTGTCAAAATGTATATTTAAATGAATCAAAATTAAATAAATATAATATTTTAAATTAAAATTATGAATACAATATAAATAATTTTTAAACAATGTTTAAACTACCGAAACTTCTCTTTACTCTTAAATCAAATAATATTAAGTATTTAAATATTTTTATTACAGATTTTTTTTGTTTCACAAATAATAAAATCAATTAAATTGAACTCATTTAACAAAATACTAATAAAATTATTTAATAACCAACTATTTCAGAATATAAAGTAATCATTTAAAAACCAATAAAGAAATAATTGATAAAGGAAGTCTCAAATAGGAATAGATGTTAAAAAATTGTGGCTTATCAGGTACAATATGTTTGATCATTATTTTCGATGATTAAGCTGATACTAATATCATTAAGGGTAGGATTTTATCCGATCAGGTCGAGTTTCGATTTAATTCAATCTAATTAGATTAGATTTTTTAATAAAAAAATGATTTTGATTAAGAAATAAATTTAAGATATTTATGTTTAAATTAGATCGGATTAATCAAAAATTTAATCCGTGCTTATCTCTATATATATTGTTTCGGTTTAACTATAAATAATTAAAATCAAGAGAAATATATAAGAAATCATATATAACTTTGTAAAAACTGGTAATATTATAACATGTGGAATTTTTTAGTCTGAAAAGTCAGATACAAGGTAGGAGAAAGCTCTCTGAAGTCCTAACCTATATGATTACCTCAGTTGCTATTTACAATTGGAAAATAACTAGAAGAATAAAGAGCCTAAATTTGCAGCAAATAGTAGTTTAGTCATGCCAGCAAAGGAGCATAACAACACACGTTCTGATAATATAGAGCCTTCCTTTTTGCTGTCTGAGATACCCTCCAAGCCTTCTGCATGAAACCTTCTTCTTCGACTCTCCAATGGCTGCTGCACTGTTATTACTAGTAGTAGAACCACTGCTTAAGCTTATCTTCATGCTGCTGATATACTGTTTCTCCTTCGTCTAATCTCTCTTTGATCTTTTGGAAATAAAAAAGACTGGAAATGTTGTTGTAAGAGTGTTTGAAATAAGAGCAAATGGTAGGGTTTTTATAGAGGGAGGGTGTGGTTCAGATTCTTGCACCTCGGCTTCCCGATAACTAAAAAAAAACATTTCTTTGTCCATCTATGAATATGACACGTTATCATATGCAGAAAACAATATTTTTTTTGTGGGAATTACTAACCTAAGACAATTGGTCGGCCATTGATTAAAAACTTGAAACTTTGAAGTATGGGAGAGGGCATTGCATGTTTTCATGAATGTGATTCGGATTTTTTTTATATCGTCTCCAAGACTTTGATTATTGTTATGTTTATATATGAAAATAAATTAAAGCTCAAAACTCGAGATATTGTAAAGGAATCTGAGTGACAAGTTGAGGCTTGGATAAACTAAAAACACAACATGCTAATCCCACATGTTTTGTCTTGTGCTCCACACCCTTATCACCGAAGCTGCTTCAATGGTTTCGCTCGTTCCATACTAAGGGGATTAGTACATTATCCTTCAGCCTTATAGCTTCAGTTCTGAGAATGCTCAGAATTGACCAAACATCTGCCTAAATTCCAGCAACTCTTGGTCCCTTTAAAATGTCGTTTACAGCTAGATAGATATTTGTATACTCGTTTACGACACCATTCCCAAACAATGGGTCATTGTTTTCGTTTTCCAGTCGTTGCTTGCTGGTAATAAAATATTACAAACATGTCACGTACAAAGAGGACCGGTCAGCAGCTGATAATCCCGTGTGAGACATTGTCTTTGCCCTGATCACAGAGGACAAACAAGATATTTTATTTGGGGAGAATTTTATTTTTTATTTTTTTTCTTCCTGTAATTGATTAAGTTTTGGGTTAATACATGTTTGTGTGCCCTAAGATTGGATTATCGTATCTTTGTCTTGGTTTCTTCAAAGATTTTTAGTATTGTAAGAAGTACGGTTCAATGTACTAACTTGGGATTTTTTTCGGATTAGGAGATTCGTATCTAGAATTAATCGTGATTAGTAGAACTATTAATTTTTTTTAAACAAGGCAACCATCGTAGCTTGTGATGTTGAATCTTGAAAATTGGTATATCTAGTATCTAGAATTAAAGAGATCGAATATAAAAAAAATAATTCGTATTAAACTTTGAGGTCTAATAGGATCTCGATCTCTATTATAAAATTAAAATATTTAATAAATTTTACTCGATATAATTTAGCCCCTATAAAAAATAAATATTTAAATTTAAAATTTATTAAATATATAATAAGTATGAATTGAACTAAAAAAATAATAAGTTTGTATTATAAATGTCGTTTTAGTTGATGCGGACAAATTAAAATTTAGGATAAATCAAAATTTTATAAAACTAAAAAATTCAAATTTTGGCAAATGTTCAAATATGAACAAATTAAATTTTTTGGCAAATTTAATATTTTAATGAGTTATATGTTGTTCATATCTTATATTTCTTTATTTTTTTATTACTCTTTTTTCTTAAATCGTCTTTACTTCAAATTGCTTTTAATTCAGTTCAATTTGATTCAAGTTTGTTCGATACGATTAAAAATCAATTTAAATCAATTTTAATTCAATTAAAATTAAAATAAGTTACGATTTATTTCAGATTTCAAAATAATTTTTATTACCATATTTAGATAAATTTTAAATCTCAGATTAAATAAATTAATTTAACTCTTAAATCAATTCTAATTCAATTAAAATTCTGATCGGTTATTATCCTCGTCATCTAATCATCCGACAGTGAATTTCATGCTAAATTTAAGACTGTCCCTGAAACATGTAATCAACCCGTAAATAAAATTAAAGTGTTGAATCGAGTGAGGATGGTCTAAAAGAAAACGAAAGATCAAGGTGAGGATTCTCGAATTACTTCACTTTTTTTTTCTTCAATAGAGGGGAAAAATAAAATGTAAAGAAAATAAATTCCAAGTATATTTAATAAGGAAAAAAAAATAAGATGTATGATATTTTTTAAAATTTATCTGTAAAAATAAATCACTTTAATTTAAATAAAAAAGTATAAGAGATGTCAGCTAATCTAGAAACATATACTTTTAAAGTTTAATCTTTCATTTTCGCTAATTTATTTTGTTGGTTGTACAAAATTTAATGGCTACTGAAGAGGTCAATAAGCCTCCTCCACTACCTTCTTACCCACAGGTACAGACAGATTCCTAGACTTCATTTTTGTGTTTTTAGGGATCATCAAATTTGATATTTTACTCTCTTTTTTTGGTAATTTCAAAGTAATTTTGATTGAAGATAATAGAAACCCATTTTAATCCAAACCTCAAATTTCAAGAATTTTGATGTAATTTAATTTTTCCTGCTATATTGTAATGATTTTCTAAAAATTTCTCTCTTATTTTTCTCATCTTTATTTCAGTTTATTTGAATGAATTTTCTTCATTTTCACTGATTTTTTCCTTATTTCTTCTGGGGTTTATATATATTGAGAAAAGGGACATGTTGCTTTCAGAATTGTTTTCTCATATTCAATCTCCTTTCTTTTATTTTCTCTGGCTGCAGTTTTGATGTTCATCGAAGAAGTTTCTGTGAATCTCATGAGGATTTTAATGGCTTCTTTTCTTTCTTTCCCAATTTTAAGCATAAATCTTAAGTTTCATAGCTTAAAACTGCTTGGAAATCAAAATAAATGATGACTTGTTTTCTGATGCAGCTAATTCTTGATGTGATTGAAGCATTGAACGACAAGAATGGTTCGAACAAGACAACAATATCCAAATACATAGAGTCCAAGTATGGGGATTTGCCTGCTGGACATTCCACTCTCCTTTCCCACCACCTTAACAAAATGAAAGAAACAGGAGAGCTTGTGTTTTGGAAAAACAATTACATGAAAGCTGATCCCAATGCCCCACCAAGGCGTGGCCGTGGTAGGCCTCCAAAACCCAAGGTTCCATTGCCACCTGGTATGGTTCTAAGCTCCGGGAGGCCTAGAGGTCGCCCTCCTAAGGACCCCAATGCTCCCCCTAGGTCCCCCAAGCCAAAGCTGCCTTCTGGGAGTGGGAGACCACGTGGGAGGCCAAGGAAGATGGCTAGACCCGAAGGGGGAATAGGTGGGAGCTCCAATACGATGATGTCAACCTCGGCAAGGCCGAGGGGACGTCCCCCTAAGGTCAAGGCTCCGGCATTGACTGAAGTCAGTGTTGGACATTGAGAATCAGTTTAACTTGTAGTGGTGCATACTATTTTACTTTGATGTCTTCTGTTTGTTTGTTTGTTTGTTAGTGTGAGATTTGTGTGTGGTTTGAGTGTTGTAGAAAATCTAATGTATTTGTTAAAGGCTTTGAATTGGAATCTATTGTAGAATTAGAGGATGCTTAAATCTTAATGCTACTGCTAATGATCTCTGTTGTTCTCTTTGTTGTATTTGACGACCACATGGATCTTGTCTGTCTTTGTTGTGAGTTTGCTTCATTTCTTGACATAATGCTTTGCTTACACCCATGATGTCTGAACTCTTCATTTTTCTCGATTCGAATTTAGACATGAGAATGAAGTATGATGCTTTAACACTATGAAGAAATTGACCATAATTGTATCGAACGTATACCGGTGTCGATGTTCGAAGCATTTCTTGCCTAAATATCTGAAGATTACGAATCATCTTGTCTTAATGATAAAGTAACTGTTGTTGTTTCTGAAGATTACGTGTTTAAACACTAATATTTATAGCACAATAATTAAAACACGAAACATCTTGTCTTAAAACTACTTGTTGGATTGATATCAATTTGACTTTTGATCTTTAAAATACATAAAAATATCATTAGTTGGCTAATAATCTATTTAATCCTATATTAATCGTATAATTTCAGGGTTGAATCGTTAAAATCGTAAATATACGACTATGAAACTTATTTTTCCTTTTTATAGTTGGTAGGTTGACCAATACATAACGATTAGATTGAACAAAAGTTGGTGAATATACCAAGATTTTCAATTTAAAATATGCATGAAATTATTATACCAGAATTAAAGTATGAAAATTAAATTTAAAATAATCCACAGTCCTTCGCATATTTAATTTTTAATCTTGAAATATCTTGTCTTATCCGAATTATTTAAATTTAATTTTATAAATACTTGTGGACTATGGAACTTAGAATTATGATACCAAGAATATTCGTGTTTTCCCTTCACAAGCACAAAAGAATATCCACCCCTCTTCATTTTATTTGGTCCGTTTTTTTTTTATTATTATTTATGTTTATATTATTTGCTTAAAGTATTTGAAAATGATTTCTCAAAAAAAAAAATGTTTCTTTTGAAATTGGTAAATGGTATTTTTTTTGGTACATAAATTTTGTTACAATATTCAATTTTATACCTATTTTTTTATCTAATTAAAAAAAGTTAAATTTAAGTGCTTAATTTTGTATTAAATAAATTAGGCATCAAAATGAAATTTGATACTAAATTCAGATATCTAATTGGAAAAACTTTAGGCACCAAATTGAAGTTTGAAACCAAATTCAAGTACCCATATAGATATTAACCCTTTTCAAATTCATCTATTTATTATTCTTCTTTCGCTGTTCTCGTTTGACCCGCAATTTTAAAAACTCTCTCATTTTCTGAATCATTTGTTCAAATTCAAAACCTGAGGCCATTAACGAAAGGTAAGATCCGCCTTTTTCTTAACGTTGTAATTGCTTTTATTATTCGATTCTGAAATTATGCTTTTTGTTTGATTCTGGATTTATAATTCGTTTTTGTTCGGTTCATATCAAAATCTGGGTTCGGTTTAATTGGGTCTCCAGATTTTATGCTGGTTTAGATCTGACTTGGTTTGTTTTTAAAAACGGGGATTAAGGCTAAATCTTCCCACTGTATTTAAATTTATTGAATGTTACCCTTAATACTTCCAGCTTTGTTTGTTTCTGGATAAAATCAAAAAACAAATAAATTTGTCAGTTACATTAACAAAATATTCCATGAAATATTATAATTTGGTGATTTTCATGTAAAATAATCAACGAAATTGAAATTATAGTTGTGGATTCATTAAAACTGATACACGGTGACACAAATCAAAATCGAGTTTTTGTTACTTTCAGAATTTCTACTTGTTCCATGGGTTGTAATGATATATGGATTTGGTGATTTTCATGAAATATTCTGTTTCCAACCCATGGAACAAGTTGAAATTCTGGGTGGGAAATCTTTGAAAGCCTGTTAATTTAGAACTGATAAGCATAAGGATCTCCGCAATGGGCACTTTAGGTACTATATCTTGATATTGAATTTGTCACTGTGTATCAATTTTAATGAATTTGCAACTATAATTTCAATTCCATGTTTAAATCTTCAATAATGAGATGAGAGATTGGTGTCTATGCTGGGATCAGTTGGAAGTGTGTTTTATAAATGAAGAACAGTTGAAAAAAAAAAGATTGTGTTTTTATTAGTTCACGGTTTTATTTGGCCAGTTGAGTGACTTGCATTGAAATT
The DNA here is from genome assembly GCA_035048815.1 of Abelmoschus esculentus. Taxonomy (NCBI): domain Eukaryota; kingdom Viridiplantae; phylum Streptophyta; class Magnoliopsida; order Malvales; family Malvaceae; genus Abelmoschus; species Abelmoschus esculentus. Next base: position 16,066,817 of record JAUCBN010000034.1, read on the forward strand.
TTTTTCCTGCTTGCATCCGTAAGTGTTTCAATCAGATTGGATGCATCCTTAAGTGATAGTTTGCATGCATTGTTACCCCAATAATTTCTACATTATAGTTTCAATGTATAAATCCTACTTATCTTCATCTTCAGAACCTCTTAGTTTGGCATCTGGGTTGCTAAGATTCAACAACCTGTCCGAATATACTCATCATGAAGTTCTTAGAATACACTCCTCTTGACCGGTAATTTTCTTATCCTTTCTTAGATTCATGAGCATTGCCATTTTCTTTCTTATTTGAATTCTGACATAAGTCCCATGTCAATTTTCTAGAATAAATGATTTTTTGAGAGAAATAAACCTCGGTGAACGTACCATCGAAGGGAGACTTGAAGCATATTCTTGTAAGTTTGGGTACATGATTTGTCCTGAAGAATTTGGAGAAATTTGATTCGACCCCAGTTTCTTTCTTCCTTATAGGCAAACACACAGGAACAGATAAAAGACTGTCTCTCAGTCTGGAGAATGAGGTACATTTGAGAACAATCAACTTATTATATGTTAGATTCCTTTTTGCTCTAGAAGGTTATTATTGGAGGGATGAGTGTTTTCTGATGCCTGTTTAATATCAGATCCTAGACTATCTTGGGAAATCTTCAGATACCGATTCATCACCGGTTGAATTCCTGTTGAGCCGATCAAGGTTGTAAATATTACATACAATTTTTGGAAGTTTAGTTTATCTTTCATATTTCTTTAACCAGCTTTTCATCATGTGCATTTCAGCCGGAAGACATTGATCTACTTAGTGCTTACCCTCTCTCACATGTATCCAGATTATGACTTAAGGTATCTCTGTATCTTATATTGCATCAGCACATTCTTCTTCTTGAAAAAGGGCTTAAGAGGAGGATTATGGGTAATGCCACTGTCAGCTTCTTGGGCGACTTGGCAACCCACTATTAATTCTCCTTTTCTCTGCATTGGGAGTGTTGTCAAAAGGCTTTGACAGACGGTTCAGCCAACTGTCGCAGCTGAGAGTTCAAATCTCTCCATTTCCCAGTTCTTATTCTTTTGGTTATGTGTGTTCGTTTGTGTTTATTTCAAGTCGTGACATTGAGTGCTTATACTGATATTCATGTGTGTTTTAATATGGTTCCTTCCCCTATATTATGATATGGCATTGTGCATCTATGGTTTCCAGTGCAGTTAAGGCACACCAGTTCTTCGTAGAGGAAAGCTGGGATACTTTTAAGCAGATTTTTGAAACCTACATGCTTGAAGCGTCAAAGGTATTAGCCTAATTATCTTAATTTATTCACTCTGGCATTGGATTTCGTTGAATAATTTACCCGAGTGACAATTGTGCAATCCTCACTTATCACCTGTCCCTGTGGGTACTTATGTTGGTCACCGGTTTAGCTGTGTCTTCCCAAGTTATATGACCCTGTCGGTTTCTCTGTTTGTCATGGGGTTTATTATGGGAGACGAGGGATTGCTAGCATTTGTGTGATCATGTTATGTGTTGCCTTAAATAAGTCGATTTGTCTTGTGCTTAAGCTTCCTGCCTTATATCATTGGCAGGAATGGATCGAGAAATCTGGGGGTAGTTCACTTCTGGAGACTTTGTACAAGGCTCTAGATGAGGTGAGCTTAGTTTCAAAAGACTAAATGCTAGTTTCAGTAAGTGTCTGTTTTAAAACTTCCAAGTTTCTGCAGGTTGTGAATCTCTCTGAGTGTGAAATTTACGGTTATAATCCAGATTCTGATGCTGATCCCTTACTGGAGAAAGGGGCAATGTAAGACCTTCCCGCCCCGCCCCCCCCCCCCCCCCCCCCCTAAAAAACTTTAATCTCAAATGATTTGTCTCTCTGCCATAATTAACAGTTGGTGAACTTACCATTTCAGATGGTCCTTCAGTTTCTTCTTCTACAATAGAAAATTGAAGCGTGTGGTGAGTTTCAGCTTTTGCTGCTTAAGGTGGGTATATTTTCCAACATATTGATCATACTTTACATGCTTCATTTATCTTCTTTAGGCCACATTCCCAAATATATTTTTTCTGACAGCAATTTAGTGGGTGATGGATTTCTTGCTGACAACTTATGTTACGAGGATGGCGAAATATTCGATAACATGGACATGTGATGTAACCATGAACATGTACATACTAGTACACTGCCGTAGGAACCCTGTGACATTTGTATTTCTGTGTACATGTAGTCTGTAGTTGTGGTGAATGTAATCGGAGAATGAATAAACGATGTCTATAAGAAAGTGTCAAGTTTGAGTTTAGGGTTGACGTTGAAGACTAAACCCTATACTCTAAACTAAACCCCTAAACCCTATCCTAAAATTGACACAACTTGTGTATCAATATGTATGAATTTTTATGTTTAAAGATGTTCCTGTAAAAAAATTATTTACAAAGATTATTATTATTATTTGGATTTGATGCTCCAGATCCAAACGCCTCGGCAATCTGAAATAAAATAGCAAATGCTACATAACCAGAAACTACAATCAACTTACCAACTTCAAGGTGAACCAGTAACACCCGGGAAGAGTTCGGATATTTTGTTGAATACATTCATAACCTGAAGACAATAAAAAGGTATTGAGAAATCAACTTTAAAGACGATATCTGCTATCAAGGGCTGGAAAATGGCAGCAAAGTTTAGACAATGTATATGTTGTTCAGATAGAATCTTAGTGTATATATATGAAAACATAATTGAAAAAACAATGTCGTGGACATATACATACATTTGCATGTAGATGATAGCCATGTAGGTCTAAGCATGTATGTAAGATGAAACTTTTCCTGGTTTTTGAAGAAAAACGTAGCCATTTTCTTTTTCGGATATATAAATGTAGACATGATATTGTCATCGAGGGAAAAACTGTTTAAAATGGCAGAACTCCATTGATGGCCATTGATCATTTAGGTTGAATAGAAAGAAGGAAAAACGATTACCTCCTTGTCATTTTGATATTTTGCAATACTCAGTGGGTTCTGGGAACACTGCAAAAGCAGAGCACATAGTCATGAACACAAATGCCAAAGATTTACAATGTACTAATGCATCTAAACACATATTTGAGGATTCATCGTATAAACCAGATAGAACATACCTCCATGATAGCTGCTTGAACCCTAGGGTTTTGGAATGCCATAGCCACTTCCGGATTGGCCATTATTTTGGAGATTACTTCTTCAGGTGTCAGCCCAATCTGATCTGCAAATGAGAAAGGGGGAGAAATTAAAGAAACTTCTTTAGTTGCCACACCATATGCAAGCGGCAGAGAATTTGACAATCTGGTAACTAAAATATCACATATAGATAATAAGGGGATCTGATATAAAATAGTTGTAATCTTATCTGAAGCGCCAGAGCTTCAGACTTACCAAATTGTTGCTTGACCTCAGGACTGTTGAGATCAAAGTTCTTCAAGGATTCCATCATCGTATCGTCCCATTCAGTATTTCCACCCATGTTATTTCTGAAAAGAATTTCAGAGACAAGATTAACACGTAGATTTGCTGGAAACTGATGCAATTCTGAATAAAAAGAAATTAATATAACAATAGTAAACCACAAGGCCAAAAGGGGATGCTTTGGAATCAATGAAGTTAAAGCTTTGGAATAGCTTTGGAATCCAGAAAATGTACGAAGTATGAAATGTGACTGACATCAAAGAAAAAAAAATGAAAAATACCTCCAAGCATAATTAGATGCTATTCAAATAGCTAAGTTGGCTCTAGGATTTTGTAAATTTGCAAGTGAGAATATCACACTAGAGTTTGATAGTGGTCAATGTTGGTTTCTTATTCTTCAAGCATTAAATATAGATATTAAAGAAAATTTTATTAAGAATTAAAAAAAATAAGATGGGATTACAGGAATAATGTATCCGACTCTGCCATTCAAAAATCCGTACAAAGAAAAGAGAGACTATGCTTGTGACAAGTGTAAATCAAGAGAAAAGACAGACCCCTAAAGATAATCAAATGCTGAAGGGTCAGAAGAGTGCTTACAGCATGTCTTGCAGTTGTTGACGGTATTGAGGATTTTGTAGCATCCCTGTTATAAAATATGCACAACAGTAAGAAAATTGGAATGTATAAAAATGAAATCCATAAAATTGCAGCAGTTGTATTGCATCAAATTAACAAAGCAGTTCTGCAAACAAATAATTCTAATAAGTTGACCGGGAAATGAAACAAGATTTTGCATTAATCCTTATCCAGACTAAAGATAACAGTCATCCATAATTTAACATATGATATGATTTTTTACAAAGATCATAAAAACCCACCATCTCTACTCCATTGGCCCATCCCACCAATCCGAAAAGAAAAGAACAGAAAAACAAAGAAGGAAAGCAGTGTTACAAAAACTGTGAACTTACATCTGAAAGTCTCTGGGTTCCTCATTTCCTCAGGCAAATACCTGTATGGATGAGTAAAAGATCAAATTTCCTTTTGACAATAGATAACACAAAGTTTGAATGAAAAGTTAATTCAGTTAATTGACAAATATCCACAAAGGAAAGATCCTATCCAAACACTCCCCTGCCTTGTGACTCTTCTAGCAACCTAATCAAAACTAAACATCTTCTGCCACAACTGGCCTCCAAATAATCCTCTTTCTAACTTAAGGTAGAAATTGCCACAAATACGAACATTTCGAAATGGATGTGAAAATCTGGAAAAGGCTGTATAATCAAACTTCTTTCTAATTTCAATGCTTAAGGTTGAATTTTCACAATTAAGATCACTGAAAAATTACTACTAGATGTGAAAACCCAGAAAAGCTTTATAATATAATTTACCTTTTAAGGTTTAATATTCATGTACTTAAAGTTAGTGGAAGTGTACTAGCTTTGCCTTCATGTACTAAAGTTAATAGGATAATCTGATTTTAACACCCAATCACTAATTTCCCGAGTAAGGTTCACAAAAAGATGACAGGAAACGACTAATGGTAGATCTGATGCCAGCATCCAATCACTAAACACCATAGGCAAAATCCACAAGAATTAGGAGAAATGAGATGGTTGCATTGGAGTAGAAAAGGGTTTTGGCTTAAGGTATGGATGTATCTCGACTGTTACTGGGAAAAGAAAAGGAAAGAAGAGACAACGAAGAAGATAACTCAGATTGACCAGCAACATCCACAGTTCAGTATGGCAAGGTAAATAGGTATTAAATCATCAAGGGACATAAGGGGTGTAGGGACAAAAGATCAGGACTCATTCACTAATCTGTTGAAAAAAGCTTTAATATGCCATGTTCCTTCATCAAAAACATTGAGATGGCTGAAATATACTGTACGGGGAAAGATACAAGAAACTTAATAATTTGACAGTCCTTGTGTTCTGTAACTATACCAAAGAAAAGAATCATATAATGCACATTCAGACAAGGGCATAAACTTTCACCACATGTCAGCGCATACCGAGATGGCATCAATAAGAACTTCAGGAAAGAATATTGAAGGAAAAGAAGCTATATTACGGATAAACCATCTTCTGCACTGTTGGATCTTCCAGCATTTTCTCTAAAGCATCTACAGATAAGGTAGGACCTGCTCTTCCTGCAAATGCAATACAATGTTTGCTCAACTATTACTCACAGACCATGAATGAAATTAGAAAGCAGGCAAAAAATGTCCACGTGCTTAGTTAAATCAACAAATCATAGGTATGCATGAATACAACTAAACTAGCGACAAAAGGCACAATGTATAATCTTGAATAATATAGCAAGCAAAGCGCTGCCTGATACATAAGGCGACAGAAATGACTCTAACTCAATGAGTTGATAAATCCAACTATTAACCACCATAGCTATGCCAATAAACACATCAAATGCATTTGTAAAGAGATGAATATTAAAAAAAGACACCATTAATTACTAAGAAAATTGTTGCATATGGACGCATGCCAGATCCAGTGATTTTAAATGCTTACTCCTCATTCCCATATTGCCTATGTTCCTTTCTTTTAATATACAAACAAGTCAATCAATGACTTCCAAAATCATTGTGTAATGGTAAGATTTATTGATCTCTAATAAATCAATATATATCATACATATATTAAATATATATTATGTTCAAATAATTACCTCCCATAGTCCCAATGAAATTTTAAACAGTGTGAAGATTACAAGGTTAGAAGTGTTGCACTTGACACAAATGGTTTCCTTTGCAGCCAAAGACAAACCAAAATGCCTCACTTCCATTGCAAAAATCCATAAACTCTACAACTAGCTTTTTACATACCACTTGCCTGGAAACCCGCAAAAGCACCAGCATCCTGCTTGGATGCAGCTCCATTATCAGAAAACTTCATACAAAATACAATAAAATTAATTTCTCAAATAGATACTCCGACTCCTAAAGAAATAAATTCATGCTAACACATGTCCTAACGAAAAAAAATTAAAACCTTACATCCTTGGGAGAGCCAACATCATTTGATGAACTTAGTTCTGCATCTTCGAAAGCACTCTGGTTGACAGTTTCTTCAGAAGAAACATCAACAAAAGCTGCAAAAAGAAATTTGCATCATTTTTGGAGAAACAATTTCTAGAATAACGCAGCAATTGAAACAAATCCAGTCATTAACTAAATCTACAACAATTATTTGAGCACTAGGAAATTTCATTGATACAATAGATCAGTTTATACTATCAAATACAAAGTAAAGTCCTTATTCTGGGGGAAGGAAAAAAATCTGTTAGTCCTTCTAATATTTCATATACACAAATTGCTGTATAATGCTCCTTTTTACCTCGAAAAATGAAGAGTTGCACATTATACATCTTATATGTAACAGTAAAAGTTCCATATTACCATATTTCTTTGTCTCAGCTGTTTCTGTTTCATTTTTCACGCTTTTTGCTTCTGTTGCAGGATAAGTCACTGAGGTTGCTTCAACCTTTGATGCAGGTGCATCAACTGTGACAGCAGGTTGGGAAGAAGATGGAGAACGGGGTGTGGCTGGAGCTGCTGATGGAGGTGCTGGAAATGGAAACGGGGATCCCGTGGGGAAAGTAGTATTGTTAAATTGATTATTTTGTGTATTCATCTGGCCCATCATGGTTTTGAAAGCTTGTTGCATTGCATAATTCTGAATAATGTAAAAGGAAATATCATAAAGCAATGAAATAACAGTTACATTAAAATGTTTTACCATTTGTACCATCTTATAAGTGCATAAAGAAAGTTAAGCATACCCAAAATCAAGGACCATAATTTAGATACACTAAGGCACAGCTCAGCCCCAAAACAAAAACGCTGATGAAAAAGATTTGGGTTACATATCTAATAAGTCATGTTAGGGCTTTGTCCATCTTCATGACACAAGGAACTCACTGTAGCAATGGTATCATACCACTATTTTCAACATCTGTAAATTGACACGCATTTTTCATGGTATTTCAAGGCAGCCTTCTGCCATTAAGTCAGCTTCTCAACTGCGTCAACTAAGATATGGCAGAAATGAAAGTGGCACAAATATACAACAAACTCTTTACTTATTGATTGACTAGCAATTTTATATTCTGGATAAATAACGACATCAACTTCATATCTTCCAAGAGCACCAGAAGCATGATTAATACTTTTCAATTTGTAGAAAACATCCAAAGCATGAACGTATAACACCATTTTAATTGCACCATTTAAGTAACCATATTCTACTTCCAAAACTCGAAAGAAAAAATATCCAATAGTAAAGATTACATGCAATTGGGCAAAAACAATGAAAGTATACCTCAGACGAGAGAAACACTAACCTTTAATCTTGAAGCTACCTGTCATTTAATTCGATCTCATCAAAACATGTACCAAAATGGAAACCATGGCCATTATCAATACAATGATAGTATTAAAAATATTGACAGAAAAAAAAATCATGCGCTCACCCATGTAAAAAGTGCTGAGAGCCCAATTCCTACTCCAATCCAGAAGAGCGGTGATCCTCTACAAAACATAAAAAAACATATGACTAAGCGATGAAAAATGTTCAGTAAAACCAAAAGGTAACGTTTTCCTCGTAATTGCTTCTTTTTTCTCTGTATTTGCATTTTTATTAATTCCTCCTAAGTTGCTATAAAGAACAGTGAATATTAAAAAAGAAAAAGAAAATCACTATTGCATAAAAAAGTTGAGTAAAAAGTTAAAAGTTTTGATGGCAATTCAAATATATTTGTTCCATAAAGCTATTTCTGGTGGGTTTTTTTTTTGCAACCTGAAGATTTACTGAACATTAAGAGAAAAAAAAATAGATAAAGTGACTAAAAATAAACTATAACTTTTATACAATATCGGTTACTATCTCTCCTCACGTTAAATTAGACATCAAATGTTTTGTCCACCAAAGAAATTACAATATTAAGTTCATCATTCTTTTTTTTTTCATTTTCAAAATCAGAAATTATAAACCAAAGCTAAAACAAAATAAAAGAGGATTCAATACATTTGAGAGGATGGCGGAGGCACAGCGGGGTTAGGATTGACTCCAACTGAAGTAGTCTGTTGATTGCTGGAAGAAGAAGAAATGCTCGCAAACCTCTCATCCCTATCCTTTCTCTGAACTGCTTAACATAAAATCCACAGAAAAGCTCAAATTACACGAATTTCTAAAATCAAATCAAAAACAATATAGAGATACATAAATAAAGCAGAAAAGCAATACCGATTCGAGGATGACGTTGCGGAAGAGGAGAAGCATACGCTGAGATGAGAATTCGGGAACGACGAGGAGCAATCTTGGAAGTTCGGAAACGGAAGGTTTTTGTATGTTTTTTGAGGGTGTGATTGGAATTATTGTATCCAAATGGAACTAAATTTGGAGCAGAAGAATAAGACGACGAAGAAACTAACGCCATATTCAGATTCTCCATTGAATTTTACCACTCTGAGATCGAAAATTGGAATACAATAAGGGAATTTTTAAAAGAAAATGAAAAGCTACGGATGTTGAAGAGCTGCTTAAACAAGAGAGGAGTGAAAGATTCTCACAGATGAACTTATAGCTTCTAATGTACAACTATTTTTAGAATTAAATAATACATTTTTAATTAATTTGTGCCTTTTTTAATTTTAATACGTGGAATTAGTCGAAGTGAGAAAGTGCAATTTTTCCTGCTTAGTCTTTATATGGATTAAATTTATATCTTAAAATCTCACGTGATAGAAAAAATAGTTTAACGGCGATACATTAGAAATTTAATTAATAATACTTATTTAAAATTAACCCAGAAATAAATATGCAATTTTTCCATCTACATTGAATTTTCACTAGTAGAAGTGAAAAAAGAACCCAAAAAGATCTTACAGTAAAAAAAAACTGTCCAACTCTTCTAGGTAAAACATTAAAAAAGGCCCAAACCGGACCGCCAAAACTGGACCAAACTCTACGGGAAGACTCTTTTAAACCGGATAAGCAAGCCCCAACTCAACTATACACGTGCGAGTTTTATCACTCGTGTCGTATGCCTCCAATTTCCGTTTCTTCACCGGCACCACCATGTGAGTTGCACGTGAAATCACCGGTCGAACACCCAACGTCAACTCCAACCCATCGTCCTTGTTTCCCCCGTTGGAAACCTTATCTCCGAACTCCGGCTCCTCCCGAAACAGTCGCGACGCAGGTGCCGTTTCCTCCGAGATCACGCTGTCGGTTTCTTTACATTCCCCATCCATAACCGCCAGCTCGGACTGATGGCTCAGAGAAGACTCGTGGCTTGTCGACCGGTTTCCCTCGTCACTACAATAACGCGGCTCGGGTTTGGCTTCCGCGTTTCGGCTTTCTTCCTCTACCGCCTTCTTGTTCATCTTCCGTTTCACGGTTGTCTTGACTCGGCGCCGAGTCTTTACACGATCAATATCGTTGGAACCCGCGGAGTTTTCTTCTTTGGAAACATGACGAATGTCGAATACTTTTAGAGGCGGCCCTTGACCACCCGCCGCATCTTCCGAAGCAATAGGCGTGATCGGAGCGCCTTTTAGCACGGCTTCCACGGCGGCTTGACAAAGCTGCCAATTCCCACTCCACAATAACCCAACCGAACCATAAATGGGATTCACAATCCGCCCACAAGCCTCGTATAACAACGACCTAAAAATCCCTGAAAAACAAAACAAACCGTAAGCACACACATCATAAGATCCCATAATCTAAAAAAATAAATAGAAAAAAAATCAGAGGACTGACCAGGACGGAGGTGTTCGGGGCCGGCGTTGACAAGATTCAAAAGGCCAGCACGACCGTAGAACTTGGCGAGAAAAACAGTTGCGTTTGCTTGGGATTCAGCGCTTTTGATCCACTGCAAACAAGGCCTAATGCTGCAATCTTCGCTACAGCCTTTGCGCAGGACCCGACATCCATTGCAACTCATTCGCATTTCGAAAATGTTTCGAGAAAACACCGAATGAAAGAGAAAGATTCGATATTAATAATAAATCAGAATTTTCCCCTGGATTTATTTACGAAACAGGAGAAAAAGTAAATAGAATAGGAAATTTTGGAGATTGAACAGAAGAGAGTAGTATTTAAGGGAAAAAGAAATTTATAAATAAAAATAAAAAAGAGTAGGCGGTGGCCGCTTGGTTTTCAGGGTTCAGGGGATTCAGCCGTTGTTTTTACTTCCCAAAGCATGGTTTTAAGTTTTCAACATTCAAGGAGCCAAGCTATCAAATTATAGTACAAAAATTCTTATTCCTCACCACTTTCAGTTTACGCGCGTGGAAATCACTCTTATATCACTAATTCAGTTTTGGGATGCAATCTAATATGGTAGATCCGAGAGAATAGACGACGACAGATGCTTGGAGATGTTCCAGATTCCATGCAAATGGGTACAAATTTTGAGACGGAAGAGAGCAGCGCGTGGCAAATACAATCAGTGTCAGACTGCCGACTAATCGCCACATATAATCTGTCGGATAGAGAGATATGATGGGCTACGCTACGGGAACCTCTGCCAGATTTTTTTAAGATTTAAATGAAAAATAAGTTTAAAATATTTTTATAAATTTTTAGCGTTTAAAATATTTTTTTTAAAATAAGGGTTTAGTATTTTAATAATTATAATTTTAAGTATTTAATAATTAAAGACTGTTAATTTTAAGTGTTTAACATCAAATGATGATTCAATTGAATTTCAATTTCACATTAACTTTCTCGTTTTGATCTAATGGTGATTTAGGGTTTTGAGTTTCAAAAAATATAAATTTATGGATTATTTTATAAAAATTATAAAATTTTAAAATTATATAAAAAAAATAATAGTTTTTACACAAATTAGTTTTAAATTTTAAAATTTAAATAAATATACCATGTGTTAAGTATCGATATATTAATATTTTTAATATATTTAACGATCAAACACTTAATATTATAATAATATAAATTTTAAGTATTTAGAATTATAAAGATTAAAATTTTGAACACTTTATTTTTATAAAAAATATTTTAAACCACTAAAATTTAGAATAATATATTTTAAGCGTTTATTTTTTATTTAAGTTTTTTTTAATTAAAGTAACGTTAGAAAATAAAAAAAGGAGTCCGGGTTTTCGGGAAGTTGGTGTTAGTTCAAAAACCGCTTTTCAAAAGGTTAAGCGAAACCGGTGGCTGGTTTTCGGATTTGGAAGGATGGGACCTACTAGACCCACCAGCCAACGGCTTTGAATGTTTTTAAATTGAAAAAAAAAACCTACAAGCTCGTGCTTATCCTCTAAATACAGTGGATTAAGAAAATTATTTTATTTTAAACACTTGTTTTATTCTAATTTATGATGAGTTCTAAAGGTTGACATTTGGTCTCAAAAAGAAAAAATATATATATATATTTTTATTTTTTAGGGTAAACTACATAAATGGTCCCTTGACTATACCTCAATTATTTTTTATATCTCTTGACTATTAAATATTATAAATCGGATTATTGACTAACTTTTTTGATAAAAAGTGGTCTTTTACCGTTAAAATTTTGACGGGAAATTGATGTAAACGTTAACATGCTGACTTAGATTATAGAGATCGGAGATGCCACATGGTTATCCAAATCAACATGTTAATATTTACATCAGTTTCCCGTCAGATTTTTAATGGTATAAGATCACTTTGTATCAAAAAAAAGTCATTGGACCAATTTATAACATTTGATAGTCAAGAGATGTAAAAGATAATTGAAGTATAATCAAGGGATCATTTATGTAGTTTACCCTATTTTCTAAATGGGTCGAATTCGAATAATTACCTATTTATAAGATGGTGGAATTGCAAGCTGAGTTGTCAACTGAATTGAAATTGCAGTTTCCTCATCAGCCAACTGAGTCAAATCGTCCTACCAAGTAAATCACTGAATTCAATAGTAAAACAAAAACGAATCCACCACTAGTAGCAAGCTCTCTTAGTTCACATTCTCCCTTACAACTACATTGGGCTCTGGCTAAGCATGTGCCTTGTTGTTTTGCCGACACGGCCGGGTCCTGTGTCTTGGAGCTCAAAGAAACAACTTGAATATAGGGCCCCGAGTCCCTGACCTTCGCTGGGTCAAAATCTGCTGCAAGAGCACTCCAATGGGCACTTGTGAATGTGATAATCTAATGGCTATAACCTATATGTGTACACAAATGAAGCATATTGAGATTGATTATCACTTCGTACGTACTCTTGCCTTCGAGTCTCATGTATCTTTTTCAAGGATCAATTTGCTCAAAAACTTATCATATCTCTATGTTAATACATTTCTTCAACCTCAAGGCTGTTATGATAAAACAAAATAGGTTAAAACTGTAATATCAGAATTCAAACCTTTAATTTAAGAGATTTAGTGTCTCGTACACTAGATCAACCGGTTATTGTTACGGTTAAAACTACATGAAATAGATGATATTTCATTACCAAAGTTACTATATTTGAAGGTAAGGCAACAAGTAAACCATAAAAGGAAAGCATGGCCAAGCAAACAGGGTATGGTCAGAGATTTTTTCCAACGGCAAACCTCCAAATGGGACCGTACCGATCTTATTTGAACTGAAAGGAAGTAGACAAAGGAGAAATCACTCATTCTATGCTCCTATTGGTTGAGATGAGATAAGATCATTGTGCTTCTTCCACGTGGCAGGTCTCCAAAGATAAGGCTACCATTCAAAACTTTCTTTCACCTCTTGTGGTCATTGTGTTGTAATGTTATCACATTTTGAATCCAACGGTCTCCCTTTCTCCCTAGTTGATCTCAACATTTTTGTGACCTTAGGAAATGAGATGTCCAAATTTTATCATTATATATAGGCTATTGCTCCGGAGGCAATAACACTACTAAGGGATTTCTGAGACTTTTATATAACTTTAGCTTATACTACTAGTAAGCAGTATCAGCAATGGCTTCCTCAATGATCTCATCGGCAACCATTGCCACTGTCAACCGCTCCTCCCCGGCTCAAGCCAACATGGTCGCCCCATTCACCGGCCTTAAGTCCGCCTCCGCTTTCCCTGGCACAAGGAAGGCCAACAACGACATAACTACCCTTGCAAGTAACGGTGGCAGAGTGCAATGCATGAAGGTACTTGGTCACACTATGTGACTTATGCTAATTAGCTAGTGTTCCAACCCAAATTACGTAAATTGAATCAAAATATTGTGTTTTCCTTTTGGAGTACAGGTGTGGCCTCCACTTGGAAAGAAAAAGTTCGAAACTCTCTCGTACCTTCCTGATCTTACGACCGAACAATTGGCTAAAGAAATTGACTACCTTCTTCGTTCTAAATGGATCCCTTGTTTGGAATTCGAAGTAGAGGTATTTTCAAACTCTAAAATCTCTGTAAATTGTTCTATTACATCGACCATCTATATCTCTTTGATAGAATTTTTGTTTATAAAAGTGTTTTTAAATATATTTATGTTGTGGTATGTGCAGAAAGGATTCGTATACCGTGAGAACCACAGGTCACCAGGGTACTATGATGGACGTTACTGGACCATGTGGAAACTCCCCATGTTCGGATGCACCAATTCATCTCAAGTGCTTACAGAACTCGAAGAGTGCAAGAAGGAATACCCCGGTGCATTCATTAGAATCATCGGATTCGACAACGTTCGTCAAGTGCAGTGCATCAGTTTCATCGCTCACAAGCCTAAAGGATACTGAACTATTTACATCTGAGTTCCTTCCCTCATAGGGAATTTCATTTATTTCTAAAGTTGTACTTAAGTTATGATTTTAAAGGACTTTTTTCTTTTTTTTTGAGGTATGGATTATAAGTTCTTTGTTTTGTTTTTGGATTTCCGATAAAACGACATGAAAACTTATACCAATAAAATGCAGCAACTTTTCAAATATTATGAATCTATTTCTTTCAGAATTTCCAATACTTTGGAATTCCTGTTTACATTTTCAAAGAAGATAGAATATATGTGGAGGAGCAATGCTGTTGGAAGCTCATTATCATTTTAAGGGACATACCGATCACAGATAATTGTTATTTTTTTAATATTTGATATATTAATAATATAAAACCTTATTATCAGATAATGAAATAGAGACAATTTCTCTAACAAATTTAAAAGTAATTTATCCAACATTGTTTCTAATAATGTATGGTGATCCAAAAATTTACGTAAGGGTGAGCATATATGAAATTTCGAAATCTCAGAATGGATACAAAACTTAAATATTATAAAAACTTAAAGATTAATTCATAAAAATTAATAAAATTAAGGGTAAATATATGAACTTTGAAAAGTTCAGGGTGAGCCCGTGCCCACCTTATTCAAAGCATAGATCTGCCACTGTGTATGGTCATGAGGTTGACTTGCGATACAGAAATTATAGGAAAAATTATCTCATTAGTCATTTAACTTTAATTTATATAAAGATTTTATCATTAGATCATTAAATTAGAGACATTGTAATGTGATGTTGACCGATTTTTGGCCGCCGTCGAAAGCAAAGTTTAAATGAAGTTTCTTCAATTCTGAATGAATTTTGTAAATAAAAAAATAATTCAAAAAGAAGAGGTATTAAGATTTTCTATTGCGATTGATTGATAATGATGATTGATTTTTTTTTTTTGTAAAAATAAGAAAGAAAGAAACACACCATCATGTCGTTAATGATTTAATAGTTCAATGACAAAAAAACAACTAAAATCGTAAATTTAGTCTTAAAATTAAAATTTTTTAAAGTTTAATAACAAAATCAATAGATAAACTAAAATTTAAAGACTTATGAAATAGTTTACCCTGAATTATATTTGCCATTATACTTAAATATTAATAATGTGAAACCATTCTATTATGATATCAAACCTTAGATATAAATAATTTAAACCCAATGGATGAATTTAATAATAGATATTCAACCTACAAAACTCAGATTTAAATAATTTTATCTATAAAATATATATTATGTTTTAGCAAAAACATATGATATATTATAAATTTTGAAAATAAACGTGTCACATTACGTATTTTAT
Source organism: Abelmoschus esculentus (assembly GCA_035048815.1). Classification (NCBI taxonomy): domain Eukaryota; kingdom Viridiplantae; phylum Streptophyta; class Magnoliopsida; order Malvales; family Malvaceae; genus Abelmoschus; species Abelmoschus esculentus. Next base: position 16,082,300 of record JAUCBN010000034.1, read on the forward strand.
CGATATATATCGAATGTAATGTGATTAAAAGAAACAAACCCGTGATTCTTAAAGGTTATTTATATTTTCTTTTAAATAAAATAAATATTAATGTTAAGGAAAGCTACATTTGTGGAGGAACCAAAATATAGATAAAAATTGAGATAGGAATTGCTTCTTCTCCTTCTTTATGGTCTGAATTCAGAATGTCTTAATCACCGGAATATAATTCTACAAAATTTAATTTTAAAAGAAAATTTTTTTGAAGTTTCGTTAATTTAATGAACACAATTCACGACCAATTTTCTACTTAAATATGGTATTATGGTTGTATACTTCAGCATCATGATAAAGATCAATTTCTTGAATTTTTAACAAATGAATTTTGAGTTTGTCTTATAATTAAATAAGAATACGTATTATTTTTAATAATTTTTATTAAATAATTTAACAATATTTAAAGCGAATAATTAAAGCTTTCAATTGACATTTTTTTTAAGATCGTGGGTTCTAAATTCATTAATTGTAAGTTCTTTCTTTCTCTCCTCTTTGATAAAAAAACGTTTTAAAAATAATTTTTAAAGAGTAAAACCTAGGGTTTTTTCAATAATTATTAAATGGGTGGTAGTTATTTTAAATTTAAAGATATACATAAAAAATCCTCCACCATTACATTTAGGTTATCTTAGCCTCAAATTTCAATGTATGGATTAAGAAAAGAAATAAAATTGAAAAAAGATAGCAAAAAGAAAAGGTCATGTTTTGTATGTTAGTGAAATATCTCGTATATAAATATAAATTTAAAGGGTATGAGAAAAAATAGCCAGAATAAATAATTCAATTAAATACAAAGATAAATAAATTAAAAAAAATGAATGGCGTGTCACATTTGTGGTGATGGTGCCCAATGTGTGTAGCCAAGGGATAACAATGGAAAGGCCATGGAGCCTTTAAAGCTTCTATAAATTTCCTTTCAAACTATTGCAAAGAACCAGTAACAGAGAGCTACCAATACCCTTATCTCTATATTTCTTTGCTATATATATAACTATAGCCTATACTACTTGTAAGTAGTATCAGCAATGGCTTCCTCAATGATGTCATCGGCAACCATTGCCACCGTTAATCGCTCCTCCCCGGCTCAAGCCAACATGGTTGCCCCCTTCACCGGCCTTAAGTCAGCCTCTGCTTTCCCCGGCACAAGGAAGGCCAACAACGACATAACTACCCTTGAAAGCAATGGTGGCAGAGTGCAATGCATGAAGGTACTTGGTCACACTAGGTGGCTCATGCTGATTTGCTAGTGTTCCAACTCATTTTACATGAATCGAGTGAGTTTTTTTTTTTTTTTTTTTTTTTGAGTATAGGTGTGGCCTCCACTTGGAAAGAAGAAATTCGAGACTCTCTCGTACCTTCCTGATCTCACTACCGAACAATTGGCTAAGGAAATTGACTATCTTCTCCGTTCTAAATGGATTCCTTGTTTGGAATTCGAAGTAGAGGTATTTTTAAACTCTAAAATCTATGTAAATTGTTCTATTACATCAACCTTCTATATCTTTTTGATGGATTTTTTTTTTGAAAAGTGTTTTAAACATATTTATGTTGTGGTATGTGTAGAAAGGATTTGTGTACCGTGAGAACCATAGGTCTCCAGGATACTATGACGGACGTTACTGGACCATGTGGAAACTCCCCATGTTCGGATGCACCAATTCATCTCAAGTGCTTACAGAGTTGGAGGAGTGCAAGAAGGAATACCCCGGTGCATTCATTAGAATCATCGGATTCGACAACGTTCGTCAAGTGCAATGCATTAGTTTCATTGCTCACAAGCCTAAAGGATACTAAACTATTTACATCTGAGTTTCTTCCCTCTTAAAAAATCTCATTTGTTTCTAAAGTTGTATTTGAATTACGCTTCTCAAAAGACTTTTTTGAGATATCGACGATAATAAAATATAACATCTTGTCAAATTTCATGAATATATTTCTTTATATATTTTAGATATACATCCAAAACATTTTGGATAAAATCAAGTAAAAAAAGAGTAACCAGAACCAAAAAAGCACAGGATAATTCATATAGACACTACTGCACACAAGTTATCTCCCTGCATTTTGTTTTCTCAAATGGTGGCATTTAGTTCCCTTGTATGTATGTACACTTGGATTTGTAATTTATGGTCTAAGCCATAGCAGGGATTCTGGAATTTTGGCAATCAAAACCTTCTATTCTAATCGCCGCTGGTTTAAGGCCAAGCAACATCCTAACATGTCCCTCTTTATGTGCCGATGGTGATGGAGACGGTGATGAAACTTGCAATGCTGAAAGGACTGCAAGTCTTTCGTCACCGAATTGTGCATCGTGCACAACCGGATTTGTGGACCTACTTGGCGGCGAACCGTAAAAGAATGGGGGTGGGGATGCTACCTCTGCCGCAGGTTGTTCTCCCCATAAATCACCCTGCAAAACCAAAACAAGTCCATCCTAGAAACCAAAACATGAACACATATCACTCAAATTCATATAAATATCCCATGTTACACAAAATCAGAGATAACGAGTTGCTTTGGAAATAAACCGTAATTAAACCTTCTTCTTCTTCTTAGAAGTTGTAAATTATATTAATAGGTAACAAATAAGAATGAAAAACCCAGAAGGGAAATTTATGTGTTACAGCTAAAAACAGAAACTAATCATAATTGTTGAAGAAAAGGTTTGAAATTTGACTACAAAAACAGAAATGTATGTTATATGTTTCTCCAGGTTTATCAAAGCAAATACATTACACATGACCTTTCCCAGATGATACAATGTTCCCATTGGGGTGAAAGTAGAGTACTTCCTGCTCAAGTACAACCTCGAACTTGCTGTGAACTTTCTCCTTCACCAGAGCAATGAGATTGAGCATGTCTTGAGAAGTCAGTCACCATTATTGACAAAGACATTGGCATGAATATTGGACACCATTGCTCCTCCTATGCAACACCCTTTCAATCCAGCTTTCTCAATCAATTCGCCGGCCGAAACACCAAAATCTGTTGGATTTCGAAATACCGAGCCAGCAGTACGTTCCCCTGCCGGTTGACTTGATCTTCGTCTGCAAATAAAAAAGTGTTATAAGTAAGCAATCCTTTTTCATACACAAGGTTTAAGAAACTGTCACCACTCACAAGGGACAACCTCTTCAAAAGCTCCTTTTGCCTTTTCCTAGCTGATGCTGACCCTTCTAACCGGAAGGTAACTGCAACAATCGCTGCCAAGTCGTTCATGTCTTGGAACGGTGATGATCGGTAGCCGAAACTGAGATCAACTCTGTTCAGTGTCCGGAATTTTCCTTCAGTAGTAACAATGTCTATGCTTTCAATGGAATCGGCAGTCTCCTTCAAAAACAAGTGATACTTTTTAGCTTCTTCAACTGAGAAAAGTGACAGCAATCCATAATCCATTAATGATTAGGGTTTAATCTAGTTAAGTTCAAGTCCAAATTCGAGTCCCTTTTCATAATTCACAACTCAAAAATTCAAACTAAATAGGACAAGGCTTTGTTCTTTTTTATGTTCAACTTCAACCTCGAATTCGAACCAGCTCGGTAACTCAAACTCGATGACTGAATCAAATCCGAGCTAAGATTACAAGCATTACCTGACCATTTGCTCCAGCATTCATGTATGCAGCACCTCCTGCAGTCCCAGGAATTCCTGCTGCAAACTCAAGACCTGTAAATCCTTCATTGCAACTCAAAATTCCCAACTGATTAAATCTAAAACCACTACCAACCCTATAAACTCCATGTTCGATCCTCTCTAAGAAATCGATCTGATTCAGAATCACACAACCATCAAAACCCAGATCATCAAAGAGACAATTTGACCCTTTACCAATCACAATGTATGGAACGGAAAACTCGTGACAATATCTGCAGCATTACATATCAATTAAAATCTAATTCTACTAAATGTTGTTCATTGCAATCAAAAGCAAATAAATTCCTCCACTTAAACTTCACTAAGTTGAGCTGAAAGAGAGAGAATAATGAAACCTGATGGCAGAAAGCAGTTGGGTTTGGTGAAAGACTTTAACAAAGTAATTGCAAGGGCCACCAATTCCCCAAGTGCAAAGATCCTTCAGCAGTTTCTTGCCTCTCACAAATTTCAAGCCATTCCAGTTGTGGGTTTGTTCTTTGTGGTGGAAGAAAATGGTGGTTGAGTTTGTTGGGGATCGAACAAGGGGATATGCCATGGACGCCATTTTAGTGAAATTTGGAGTTTTGAGCATGAATGAAGGACTTTTTTTCGGCACCGTAAAATTGCCTTTGCCTAGAGAACTACCCAGAAAATTTATTTCATTCGTGTTCTTGTTGGGATGTTACTTTCAAGGATTTAATTCAATATTGTTTCGGATAATTGGGAAATTTGAATGAAAAAGCTTTGCTTAAAAAACCATTTTAATTCAACATTAACAATTAATTAATTGGTTTATATAATATATAATTTAATATCATTTAAATAATTTTAAATTTTAAATTTTCTTTATCGATTTTGGATTACTCTCAACAAAGCCTTAAAGCTTGAAGGACAACCAAAAGTACATTTAGTTAATTTATTACTACGTATTATATTTATAATAAATAGAAAAAAATGACATAATTTGTATTTATTAATCACATATTTTTATTAAATAAAAAGATAATTGTATTCATAAAATAAATGTTAAGAATAGAATTTATGTAAGGTTTAAGAATATGAATATTTTTAATATTTTAACTAATAAAGATATATCAATAGTATAATTAAATTATTTAAACTTAAATTTTATAGAGAAATTATATTTTTATCCTATGTATTTAAAATATTTTTTATTAAAATATATGATTAAAATTTTATTTTTAATTTATTTTAAAATTAATTGAAACGACTATTTTAATATTCAACCGTTAAATATTAAATGCGGAGGAATGAGTCTGTAATGGACATTAAATATCGTTGAACATCGTTAATGTTGAACACCGTTAAACATTATTAAATTAATTTATAAAAAATAAAAATCTAAAAGATTAATCATACGATTATTAATTATATGTTGAGTTTCTCACTCTTTTATTAATTATATATTGAATACTTGAGATTTTAATTTTTTATTAATTAATTTAATAATATTCAATATTAATGATGTTCAGCGGTGTTGGACCCACGTCCTAGAATTTTCCAATGTGGAGTAAGTAGCAAACCCTCCAGAACTCTTGCCGCTCTTTCCTCCTCAAAGCAACACAGCAGCAGCAGCTGAAGTCGGAGCCCAAAGGAGAGCTTTTCACCTTCTTATACTCCTTCCTTTTTCCAGTGTGTTAGTTTTTTCATCATCCAAGTACTCTTCGTGTTACCCTTTATGTTTCATACAAGATTGCTGGCAGCTATGCTAGAACTCGAGGCTGTTAAGTCATCAGAAGCTTTAGCTCTAGAAAAGTTAAGATTCCTCACTGAGATTGTAATGCAATCTAGAGCTTCAGCATCTGACCATAGCTCCACAGTCATCGTCTCAAGGTTTGAGTATGACTATTTAACTGGACATGCAATTGGAGCAGAAGAAATCATGAATAAAAAGGTTGCGGCAGATCAGGCATGGATCGAAGTCCAGTGAACGGGAGGTACTGATGAGAACTGAACTAGCTCATAGGGAGCTTAGACAATTGAGAGTAGAAAAGGAACATGATGTATCAGTTTCAGCAAAGGAAAAAGTGGATTCACCAAACGTGCAATTACATTTGATTAGAGTTAAATCCACGAAAAGCAGTGGCAATTGCCTTGTTCATGAGCTCCTTCAAACTGCTCCATTATTTGCTGCAATCGGCTTCTCGACCATTCTTTCCCTTGCATTGCTTGCCTGCCATTTCTCCATAAACATTGTCAATCATCCATGTTTTAGGATTTTGATTAGTAATAACAGATGAAAATTAACCTGTTTTGGCCAATTTGTAGAGGCAGTGACGAGAGCAAGCACCAATGCCTGAACAGTAGTACCACACACGATCCCGGCCCAAAGCCCCTTCCCTCTCAAATTTGCAACAAAACACAAAAAAGCAGCTACTGGAATTCCCACTACGTAGTATGCCCCGAGATTTACATACGCTCCAATATGCTGCCACCCGGTTCCTCTTGCAACACCTAATCGTCGACACAGGAAAAACCAGTAAAGCCCCATAGATTAGATCAATGTAAACTGCAGTGTTATTGTAAATGCATGAACTAGATCTGCGTGCCGAAGCAGGGAAGGGAAACTGACCAGAAAGTACAGCTTGTAAGCTGTCCATGAAAACTGAAATGCAAAGCAGAGGAATAAGTTGTGCAATATACTTGACCACTGCCTCCTCATTGCTGAATATGTATCCAAAGACGTGGCGCCAAGAAAATAAGACGATGGCCACCATGATTGGCTCAATTAATCCGATTGTCGTTGCAACAATTACAGATAGTCGAGCTGCTTCAGGATTTCCAGCCCCTAATTCATTCGAAACCCTCGTGCTGCCAAGGTTCATCATCATCATCATATACATATATAACAGACATAGTTTCATGTGAGGAAAGGTTATGATTTTACCTTGCTGCAGCGCTGATCCCATACGGTACAAAGAAATGTAATGCCGTGATGGTCAAGCTTTAAAATTGCAGAAGTCCATAGACATGATTAGCATATCAAGTTCTAAAGTACTATATTATTACAATACCGAATCGGTACTTACCATACCGAAAGAACCGATGTTTCAAGCATTGAATCTGGTAGAAGTCCTGATAGCAGTATAAGCAACTCGAATGACCACCATTCAAGGCTACAAAATCAACAGATAGCAAAATTAATCAATAATCGAATTGAATTTGATCCGTCAATTCAGTCATTCGGAAAATTATCTAAACCAAGACAAAGGCTGTTATTACATTACCAAACCATTACTGCAGAAGGGACTCCATAGCTAAAGAACTCTTTGACGTATGAGAAAACATCCTTGGAGACAAAAGCACGAGATTTCTCACATACCGAAGAGGACTTCATGTAAATAACAAGCAATGCAACATTAAACCAGAGAGCTAATCCGGTCGATAAAGCCGCCCCCGTCATTCCCATGCTTGTTTTGTACGTTAGAATCCAACAAAGAGGTATATGGAGAAGTACAGCAGCAAAAGAGCTCAAGAACATGGGAAGAACCAAGCTTTGACACTGGAGATATCGAATCAATGACTGGAGAATCGGGTACGCAAGCAATGCCGGTACGAGCCAGGTTGCATATCTGCCGGCTTCCATTGCAATGTCCGGGTTTTGACCCAATAATACTAACAGTTTGTCCATGAATATCCAAATAAAGCATATCGGAATACAAATCGGAAAGAGGGAAAGTATTGAACAATAGGTGTAAGCTCCGATCTTCTGATATTGTTGAGATCCATAAGCTTGCCCGCATAAAGTCTCCAGTGCACCGGAGATTCCAAACTATGTATTGGAACATAAAATTGTACATCGTTATTATGGAATCCAATATATTATATATAAATTTAAGAGAGATGATGAATAAAACTCTTTAAGTTTAATACGTTTTTTTTATCATTGAAAGATATAAAACAAATTTTTTAGATCATTGAGAAATCAACAGTAAATTAATTTAAAATATAAATTTTTTACACCAATTAAAAATTTGCAGCATGCATCGATGATATCCTCCGAACAAGTTGATATAATGACGTGGATCTTACGTATAATTAAATTCGCGAATCGTCATAAAATTTATACGTCATGCAGATGAAACTATGCAAACTTTAATTTCTCCAAAAGTAAATTCTAAATTATAGACTATATAATTTATTTTCAAACGATAAAACATAATTATGAACGTTAAAGCTATGTATTTTTAAATCGTAAATATTAATTTTATTTTTTAATAAATTTTAATTTTAATCATAATACTCCTTAAAAAATAATAGAAAAAAATTATGAGTTTAAAATTTATAATTTTATAGACTAAAATAAAACAAAGATGAATAGTTAAACTAATAAAATAAATATATTTATTCACTGGCTCTTAAATTATAAATCATAAACTTTAAATATTAACATAAAATATAAAATATTATTATTGATGTTTATTTAATTTTCAACTAAATATAATTAATTATATTTATAAACTTTAAACCACAATCTTTAAATTTTAAACCAAAATATAAAACAACCAAACTCTATGTCTCCCATTCCCTTTCACATTACGTACAGAATAAAATAATCAATTAAAAGACTTTTATCTTTATATTTTTAGATTTTGAATCGTCAGGTTTGATTATTAAAATGAAAATTTTCTACGTCATGCTTACGAAATTCTAAAATTCCACTTATCGAATATTAAAATAAACTCCTTATATCGAGATTCATTCCAAGATCTTTTTTATATTTTATTTATATAAATTATAATTATATTTGACTGAATTATTCTATAAATTTTACCTTAGCCAATAATAAATAATTAATTATCTTATAAAAATGTCGAACACATTACTTTAGTATATATTAAAATTTTAAAAAAAATTAAAAAAATAATAAAATAAACATAAAAAATTTGTAAAAAGAATCTATTAAATTTTAAAAATAATTTTATAAAATTTATATAAATTTTAAAATTTTAAATGATATTATCCATGTATATAGAGAGGGTTCTAAAAATTTTGAGGTTTTCCGATCATTTGTTAGTAATGATTTAATCCAGATTTATCTTGATGATTTTAATTGAAATTGTTCGTGTATACGTTTTTAATTAGTAAAAAGAATAAAAAGATGGATCTGGTTGCCTCTGAGTTCGAATTTGCAGGTCAGAACAATGAAAGATTTGAGAAATTAAGAGATTTGAGGGAGAGAAGACTGAAGACGTACGATAACGCTGAATCCGGTGACGTTAGCGAAGGAGAAAGCCACGGCGATCCCAGAAAGCGGTAGTTTCCCGAGGTGGCCGACAATAAGCACCGATATGACTTGCAAAAGGTACTGCGACACTGACACCGCCACCATCGGCACCGCCATATAGCTCACTGCCTTTAACTCCTCCGTGAATCCGCTCCATGTTATTATCCTCCTTTTTACTACCTCCACGTTTCTACTCGGCAATGCCTCTTCCATTTTGTTTTCACAACTAAACTATTTTATGATCCCGGCTAAAAGCTCACTTAATAAGCTGCTGACCGTGATTGGTACCATTTATTTGATTATTTCTTTTGGATTGATAACTACCACGATCATGTGTTCAAATAATAGTTTATGGGGTTGACAAGTTCTAGCAAGGGGTTGGGCGCAGTGGACTCTCCTAAAATAAAATAGTTTAAATTAAATTATTGACATTTATTCTGTTATAAATGTAAAATTATATATTGACAATCAGCTTGATTTTAAACTGTAAGATTAATTATAGTGATGGTCATTAACTTTTCGTATTTTTATTTTTCTAAGTAAAAATTAAGAATACATTTAAATGTCTTACATGATACTAACGTCGTAACAAATAGTTTGATAAAAATAAATAGTATAAGTTTAAATGGTCACGGAATTTTTTATTCTCCTCCATATATGATTTGAATTATGTTAGAACAAAGACAAAATATGATTGATAGTGAAAGTGACGATCAAGTGTTTACTATGGATCGAACTGATTGATGTTTTTTTTGTGTGTTTATAATATTATGCACCAACTTGATAAAATGAATTATTTATTTTATTTTTGTTCTTTTGATATTTTATAATTATTAAAATATACATTTTTTCTCTATTGAATTTAAATAGATTTTTTAACAAAAACATATATTAGTAAAAATATTCTATCAAAATAATTTAAAGGTGTTATTGTCGGAAACAGTTTATGAAGCTTATCTAGTTTTCAGTAACTCCTACATTAAATAAATACTCTCCTAGGCAATAATATTTTATAGTCTGATATTACAGATAATTATTTAAATTATATCAAATATTTTATTTAAATATTTAAAGTATTTTTTAATTAAAATAATTATTTAAAATATATAATTAAGTTCTGATCTCGTAACTTTATTTCGGAGATTTAATTTGTTTGTTCTTTTAGAAATCATATTATTTTAAATTTTTTGACGTTATATTGAAATTGGACGGAAACGTATGTGTAATTCAACTTATCAGAACCAAATTCTATTAGTTTCTTAAAAAAAATTGGATGTCGTTTTTATAATATAAATACATTTATTTTTTTCCTAGATTTTTTTTAAAAAAAATTATTTGTCATTTGAAATTTACTTGATTAATATAAGGGTAAAGTGCAACGGAGGTCACTCAATTATAGTTTAGGTTACGTTTGGATCATTCAATTATTAAAGGTTACGTTTGGGTCATCCAATTATTAAAATGGTTACATTTAGATCACTCTACTTTTAAAATTAAACACCGTTAGATGACATCATCATTAAATATTTTATATTAATAAAAATATTTGTATACACTATATTAATTATATTCTCGTTCATTAATTTTAAATAATTTTATTTAAAGATTCATAATTATATTCTCGTTCATTAATTTTAAATAATTTTATTAAAAGTAGGAGATTTCTACTCGTTGAATCGACAGGAACCGATTTTGACAAGTGGATTAATTCAATCAATTTCTTTTTTTTTTATTTTATATAAAAAGAAATGAGGTGAACTATTGAAATATTCTGATTTGTTTTTTTTAGTATGAAGGGAATATAAGATAATTCAGGGAATAATCATTACAAATAATAACAGACTGAAACACACAGGTTCAGTGTAAGCCGACACACTATTGAATAGAATTAGGTTTATGCTAGGGAAGAATATTTTTAAATTATTTTATAATAAATGTTTAAAATATTTTTTAAATAAAATATATATTTAAATTTTATTTTTATCAAAATAAATATTTAAATTTTAATCTATTCAATAAGTTGTTCAATCTGTTGCAGCTCTTACCCATGTGTAATTTTTATTAATATAAAATATTTAATGATGATGCCATCTAACAGTGTTTAATTTTAAACAGTAGAGTGATCTAAATGTAACCATTTTAATAATTGGATGGCCTAAATGTAATCTTTAATAATTGAATGATCCAAACATAACCTCAACTATAATTGAGTGACCTCGGTTGCACTTTACCCTTAATATAACTATTAATGTAATATTAAAATATTATAAACTTGATTAATAAGATTAATCTAAATAATAAATAATTTAATATCATTTAAACATGTTTAAAATCTTATATATACACTATAATTTCGCTGAGAGATTTAACTAAATATATTATTTGTTTTTAATTTAATATGGAGTTTGAGATGATAGGCAGAAGTAGAATAGAAAAGGCATGAACGAAGGAAAAAACTTGAAACGTAACCCATGAACAAATATAGTAGATAACCGTTATTTTTTTAAGTATAATATTAAATAAATATTTAGTTTAGTTTAGTTTCTGAATTTAAATATGTAAAATAAAATAATATTAATATCTTTAATTATTTGATAATAATTTTTAAAAAATATATATTTTAGTTTTATGTTAGAAAGATATTAAATGTAATCATATTAATCATTGTCTTATGCACAACTTCCAGATTTAACTCATATATGTTAAAAAAATAGCTCATATATTCTATTTTGATATTTTTAGTGAGAGTGTTAATTATTCGATTAAAACTAAATTAATTGATAATTTTAAATTTAAATTCGATTAATTGGACAATCGTTGAAGTTCATTCCATGAACAGTTAATTTTTAAGTTTCATGTGTGTGGGTCCACACAACCCTGGCCTAATTCACAGAACGATGTAAAGGACCATCAATCATGTGATTAAAATAAATCACATCATTAATTTCACATTCCCACTTAATTAGACTTAAAACACTGAACCCTACAAATCTGGACACGTCCTCAGGAACCCTACGAATAAAATTAATAATTTTTATTAAATTATATTTAAATTTTAAATTTCTAATGGCGTCTATCCGTACGTATATCGAGGGTTGTATAAATTTTGAGGTTTTCCGATCAATTGTTAATAATGATTTAATCCAGATTTATGTTTTTAATTTGTAAAAAGAATAAAAAGATGGATCTGGTTGCTTCTGAGTACGAATTTGCAGGTCAGAACAATGAAAGAGATGAGAAATTAAGAGATTTGAGGGAGAGAAAACGTACGATAAAGCTGAATCCGGTGACATTAGCGAAGGAGAAACCCAAGGCGATCCCAGAAAACGGTAACTGCCCGAGGTGACCGACAATAATCATCGATATGACCTGCAAAATGTACCGCGACACTGACACCGCCACCATCGGCACCGCCATGTAGCTCACCGCCTTTAACTCCTCCGTGAATCCGTTCCATGTTATCCTCATTTTCACTTCCTCCACGTTTCTACTCAGCAATGCCTCTTCCATTTTGTTTTCTCAACTGAACTATTTTATGATCCCGTCTAAAAGCTCGCTTAATAAGCTGCTGATCGTATTTTATGGGGGGTTTAAATAAATAAATTTTCAGGTAAAAATCTGTTAATAAAATTTGAAGGTGTGTTCGAAAAATTATTAGGTGAACCTTGTTCATCACGTTTTTTATGGTTCTAATTAATCATGATCATTGCTCTCAATATTTTTTCAAGTGAATCATCATCTTTTTCTTACATGTATTTAGTGGTTGGGTAGTTATTAAGTGGTTATTTAAAGATCAACGATCTAATTACTTGAATCATAAATAACGTGGTGAATAAGGTTCACCTAATAATCTCTAGTTCTTATTGGAAACAGTTTACGAAGCTTATCTATTCTATTTAATTAAAACCCTATAATTATACTCTTTTAACTTTATTATTATTGTCTATAGTTACAATTTTACCCTTTTAAGTTTAGAAATTCACATGCCCTCATTTGCTGTGGTACAATAGAGTGCCGGTAAGGCAGGTGAAGCCAATCGTTGCCACAACCACGCCTAAAAGTTTTGATAATTCCGATGCATATTGTCCACCACGTTTTGCTGAATAATCGTACTCAGCACCGTAATTCCATCCATACTTGTCCTCGCGTGATCTGAAACATTTCTCCATTTTTTCCCTCATCTTCACCTTCTCTATCCTCTCCCTTAACACACTCAAATTGGCATCCACACGACTACTCGATCCATCTGCCACAAGAATCAGTAAACAAATGAGTTAAAACTCTGGCAGAGAACATATGAGAAAAGCTAGATGATAGATGATCGTAGATTTACCTTCTTCTCTGAAGCTTTGAGCTCTAACGTTAATGGCTTTACGAGTACAATGCTTAGAAGATGCTGAAATTATGATCAAAGTTGAAGGTAGTGAAGAAGAAGAAGAAGAAGAAGAAGAAGAAGCCATGGTCATACTCAAGCTGAAATATCTTGGTGTGGGGGTGGGGGAGGGTTTTATTTGGTTTTGAAGTGCAGCTTGGGAGAAACTCCCATTTGACTGCAAATGTGATTCGTTGTTCACATAATGGAGTTCCTTAAAAAGTGTTTAGTTGGCTGGTCATGCAGTTTGAATGGATATCTGATTCTATTAGGTTTGCAACCCAATAAAAAATGGGCTTATTTGAATAAAACATGAGTTAAGTATTGGGACGGCTAAATATATATAGATTAGAAGTAATTATTTTACTTTTATCTTTTTGTAATTATAGCTTATTAAAAGGTGTTTTTATATGGAATGCTTCAATCAAACAACACTATAATTGAGCGTGGAAAAAACTATTAAGATTACGGAATAATCTAGTTTTATTTGAGAGTTTTCAATGAAGGTACAAGGCTACTATGATTTGGAATGAGTTGAGGCATAAACAACCTAAAGTACACTGGGAAAAAGCTGTTTGGGGGAGGCCCTTCAATTCCAAGATTCTTATTTAATTCCTGGCTTGTGGTCCTTAAGCCGATTACTACGATGGAGATATAATGGAGACTCTTGGTGTTTGTTGTGTGGTAATAAATGCGAAACAAGAGATCATTTGTTTAGGGAGTGTTGTTTCGCAAGGAACCTTTGGATATTGGTAATGTAAAAATGTGGGACTCAATTGGTTTTTGAGAAGTGATCGGATTTACTTGCTTGGATTCAAGTTGATGGCCGAGATAAATCCCTATATGCTGCAATTATACGATTAGCATGAAATGGTTTAAATTTTTACATCTGGCAAGAGCACAATGCACGTTTGCATAGAAAAAATCCGAGATCTGAGATGAATCTTTTTGTTTTTATTCAATATAGTGTAAAATGAAAAATTTTGGGATACAATAGGATTACTCTCCACAATACTTGTATAGCTAAAAATTGGGATTTTAATTAGTCTTTTTGTCATTGATGGTGACATTCTGATATTGAGTTATATTTTTTTAAGTTTACTTGGATGAATAAAGTTTATTTATTAATTTATTAAAAAAAATTATGGATGAGGTAGTCATAATGATTTATAAAATATATTTTTTAAATTTTATTTTAAATATGATTACATATCAAATCTTTATGATTTTTAATAATTATTTAAAATTATTAAAAATTAATAATATTTAATAATATATTATATTAATAGTGTTTAAAAGTGTATTGTTGGTTCTAAAATTATATATATAACATATTTTAATATGGCGAATGATCAATCTGAAAAGGTTTGTTTCATTGGAGGAGAGTTTTTGACCATTATTTTCATTCAAGTTGATATCTAACGGTCAAATCTTTACTGTTAAACTTTGAAGGGTAATTTGGAATTACTCTTTTGGATGATTTAAGTAAAGCAGTTATCTATAAGAAAAAATTGTTATGTTTTATATGTAATTATTTTATACAGACGTCATGAAAATAAAAATTTGTATAAATATTTTAGTTTTTGAGTTTAGACTTAGAATTGAGGGTTTAGAGATTAGGGGTTTATATTTAAAGGTTTAGAATTGATGCTTGTGATTAGAATTTAGGGTTTATGGTTAAAATTTAAAGTTTTTCGATTAAAATTTAAATCTCTAACTATATTATCCTATACTCATCGTATAAAATATTTTAAATACAATTATAATAAGAAAATAAAACAAATGCACCGACATGGCATAAAATACATGGACATAACGTAATGTCTATCATTTCAAGCCAATTTTTACTTGTGAGTTTTGGTTCTTTCTTGAAGATGACTTAAAACCAATTTTTACTTTTTTAGGTTATTGTTTTCGTAAATTTAGAGAAACAATGTAATTGAGAGAAAAAAATTTGATAAATAATACATCTGAAAATTTATTTAAGGATGTATTTAACCCACTATTATCATTTCAAGCCCAGACCCAATGAGCCGATCTTTGAAGTCATGATGACCAAAGTTTTGTCATTAGTGAATTTGTTTGGGTCTGATATTTTATATACATGTCTCGAACTCCAGATATATTTAAATGAAATAAAATTATTTATTATTTAAATTAATTTTATTTATTATATAATAATGATAAAATTTAATTAAATAATAAAATATTCATTATATAACTAAGTTGATTTCCTAATTTCTTTGTCCTGTACATTAAGTTCAACATATAATTATGGCCTAGGTAGCTATAAGCTTTGTTATCTGATTGCACGATAATTCACTAATTGTTGTATTTGTCCTAACCCTCTTGAAATTTTATAATTTCGTACCATTAATATAACTCTCTAATAATTCGTACTTTTTAATATAAAATTTTGTGTCGATCTACATCCGAAAGAAAAATAATAAAACAGTTAGGTTGTTGTACCCATATCCACGAAGATCACGATGCCATGTTTTGTGGAATAACTTCCATGGAATTCTGTAGAATTAGGTTCTCGTAAATATCATCCACCAATGTTAGGACAAGAATTAATGGATAGAAACATACAAGAAGGGTGTTAGGTTCTTGGCGGTAGATACCTTGAATTTGTATGGAGGATGGAGACAAGGAATGTCCGATTCCAGCATATATTCTGGCAGCAACAACGACCAACCCTACATTGTCTTACAAACAAGGAAAAAAACAACTATGCTCGAGAATCGGATAAAATTAGAGGGAACAAAGAACAATCCATGCCTACTCACTCATCTCCAGTCACTTACATTACCTTTTATTACATAAATATTTTTAAATTAAAAATTATATAATTTAATACAATAATTTAAATAATAAATAATTTAATATCACTTAAATAGATCATAAATTTAAGATCTTATCGCCTGCAATTGATCCAATTAATTAGCATTATGATATCATTTAAGCAAGTTTCAAGTGAAACACTTCATCAGGTTGGTCCGAATTTTATTTCTTAAAATTTTACAATTTAAGTTATTTATTAAGGTAAAAATAAATAAAATTATGTTAGCATAAAATATATATAGATTGTCGCTAAGGAAAAATTATTAGGTGAATCTTGTTTATTACGTCATTTGTGAAAATACTCGCTATGTGATGCCAAGATTAGACACTGCCAAATTAGGACATAAACAACAAAATTAAGAATGTAAGATTCTTGAAAGTTGAATTACAAATGTTTAATAACTTTAAAAAAGAAGATTAAATGTTTATATCATTTTCTTGCCTCATAAGCAGATTTCACTAAGGTCTTTCTTTCTTCTTGTTTTAGAGAAAAGAGAACCATTCGGCCTTGACCTTTCACATAATCAAATAAGTAATATGGCCGTTGGGTTATCGACGAATTGTCCAATAAAAATTCTTTACCTTCTCATATGATAAATTTTTTAACTTAATTTATCGAATAAAATTTTTTTATCCTCCAATCATGTCTTTTTTTATATCATACACTAAAAAATATTTAAAAATTAAATTCTAAATATTAATTCTAATTTTCACATCCTAAACTCTAAACTTCAAAATATACTATATACCTAATTTCCTAAATTCTAACCCTAAAACTTAATTTATTTCATTTATAATGTACGAATTCAAATCATAAACATTGATTCATCTTACTAAATTAATTGATAGTAACTTTTTAATTCGAATTATATTAAGATATAACATATTTTTATACTACATTTATAACTTAAATTTATAATTAAATGCAAGTAACAAAAATTTATAACTTAATTAATAATTGGATGCAAATAACATAAATTTATAACTTAATTAATGTCACTTAATTGATGGTGGCTTCTTAATAGAAAAATCTTCAGATCTAGTTCAACCGTGATAAACCTTGAAGAAGTCAAGTTAATCTATTTTTTAATAAATAAATTGTAAGTACAATAGTTATTATTAATAATAATAAGGCTTAATTCAGTAATAAATGCCTAAAGTATATACTTTTTCTGAAATAGGTTCCTAATGTTTTTTTTAGCCGAAATAAGTGCCTAAATTATATATTTTTTCTGAGATAAGTGCCTAATGTATTTTTTGGCTGAAATAGGTGCCTAAAGTTTTATTCCCTTAGTATTTTAAGGGGCTTAACTCAATAATAGGTGCCCAAAGTATACATCTTTTCTGAAATAGGTGTTTAATGTTTTTTTTGGCTGAAATAAGTGCCTAAACTATATATTTTTTCTGAGATAGGTGCCTAATATATTTTTTAACTGAAATTGGTGCCTAAAGTTTTATTCCCTTAGTGTTTTAAGGTAACAGTGTTAAAAGAAAATTGTTTAATTTATAAATAAGTATCTAAACTATATATTTTTAAAAAAATAGGTGCCTAATATAATTTTTATTAAAATAAATACCTAATTTATATTTCTTATAAGATATAAAATTAGTTATATCTTAAATTAATCATTTAACCTTTTAAATTATGAGAAAAAAATTATTTTTTAACAACACTAAAATAAAAAATAATTAAAATTTATATAATTTTATATTAATATTTTTTTATATTTTCCACAACAATCATCAATGGGACAAATCGATTCACTTGCAAGGACATGCCACCGGTTCACCTGTGGAATATATACAAAAATTCTTATATTCCTATTACATTTATGATTGTATCGAAAAAGAATTGAAAATATTAATGTAAGATTATATAAATTTTACTTATTTTTTATTTTAGTGTTGTTAAAAAATATTTCTTTCTCATAATTTCAGCTACTAATCAAATTTAAATAAATTATTAATCAATTATAATAAATAATTTAATAGATTAAAACGATGATATATAAATAATTTTACATCTTATAAGAAATATAAATTACTTATAAGAAAAAATTTGGCATTTATTTCAATAAAAATTACATTAGGAACTTATTTTAAAATATATATATATAGTTTAGGTACTTATTTATAAATTAAACAATTTTTTTTAACAGTGTTACCTTAAAATACTAAGAAAATAAAACTCTAGGCACCTATTTCAGCCAAAAAATACATTAGGCACTTATCTCAGAAAAAATATATAATTTAGGTACTTATTTCAGCCAAAAAAAAACATTAGGCACCTATTTCAGAAAAAAGTGTATACTTTAGGCACTTATTACTGAGTTAAGCCTATTTTAAGGTAACACTGTTAAAAAAATTGTTTAATTTATAAATAAGTACCTAAACTATATATATATTTTAAAATAGGTTCCTAATGTAATTTTTATTGAAATAAATACCTAATTTTTTTCTTATAAGTAATTTATATTTCTTATAAGATGTAAAATTATTTATATATCATCGTTTTAATCTATTAAATTATTTATTATAATTGATTAATAATTTATTTAAATTTGATTAGTAGCTGAAATTATGAGAAAAAAATATTTTTTAACAACACTAAAATAAAAAATAATTAAATTTATATAATTTTATATTAATATTTCCAATTCTTTTTCGATACAATTATAAATGTAATAGGAATATAAGAATTTTTGTATATATTCCTCATGTGAACTGGCGGCATGTCCTTACAAGTGAATCGATTTGTCCCATTGATGATTGTTGTGGAAAATATAAAAAATATTAATATAAAATTATATAAATTTTAATTATTTTTTATTTTAGTGTTGTTAAAAAATAATTTTTTCTCATAATTTAAAAGGTTAAATGATTAATTTAAGATATAACTAATTTTATATCTTATAAGAAATATAAATTAGGTATTTATTTTAATAAAAATTATATTAGGCACCTATTTTTTAAAAAATATATAGTTTAAGTACTTATTTATAAATTAAACAATTTTCTTTTAACATTGTTACCTTAAAACACTAAGGGAATAAAACTTTAGGCACATATTTCAGCCAAAAAATACGTTAGGCACCTATCTCAGAAAAAATATATAGTTTAAGCACTTATTTCAGCCAAAAAAAAAACATTAGGCACCTATTTCAGAAAAGATGTATACTTTGGGCACCTATTATTGAGTTAAGCCTAATAATAAATATCAACGAAATTAGTCGGATGGATAAATAATTTAGTATTATTTAAGTATGATATCCTAAATTTGAGACTTTGTATCTAAAAAAATTAAAAATTTATTTATTAAATTTAAATATATAATATAAATCGATCTAAATTAATCATGGTAAAATTTTAAAAAATTAAAAAAAAATAATAACCCTAATAAATAATAATTGAAGTGAAGGATGCATGATGTGTGATGCCAGGATTAGACAATGTAAAATCAGGACCACAACAACCAAGTAGTGTAAGATTCTTGAATATTCAATTTTAACAACACCATCAACTAGGAGAGATTATATCATAGGTCGGGTTTACCACGTCACTCGTGGTCTCTAACCAATAAAAATTATCAATTTTGCCACTAATCAGTTATGTAATTAATATAATTTTCAGAAATTATATTTTCTAAATGACATGAAAATTTTGAGTGAAGATTCATTGGTTGAAAGAAAAAACGAGTTAGAGATTAATGATGAAGTGGGTAATTATTATTAAATGAAACCACGGTTGACATGATAAACCGAACTTATGATATAATTTCTCTTTCACATAATCAAATAACAATTTGGCCGTTGTGTAGACAAAGAATTCACATAATATTCGTTTTATTAAAAAAATAGAAAATGACATGAAATAATTTATTTTTTTCTACAACTTATGTTGATATACATATAAAAGACAAAGTCAAAATTATAATTATAACATACAAAAATTAAAGTTGACAAATTAACACTGAGAATGTGTGGTTTTAATGTAACCACTGACTTATTACAAATTCATGGGTCATTTTTGCAATAAAAGAGTGGTTGTCGGATTTTAGAAAAGTCTTGCTTTAAACTCAAGTTTAAGGAGGAATATATAAATTCACATTTATTTTTATTTTTTGAATTTTATAAAAAAAAAATTCGTTTCCTTCAAAAATCTTATTAATTTTATCGAATTGAATTAAATACACGGAACAACAATAATAAAAAGTTATGAGAAAGGAATATCTTTTCGCTTATTTTATAGCGATGATAAATAATAAAAAAATAAATATCCATATATCATATTTTAAATGTATTGTTATTTTATTTATTATACATTAAGTAAACTTTATAAATATATTTTTCACATAAAATATTGTTTTTACACAAATCAATGAAATCACGTGCTACGTTTGAAAATAGAAAAAATAAAAATAAATTTTTTCCTTTGATTCGAATTTTTCGTTGCTCTGAAATCTTGTGTTCCGTCCGCCGCCGTACACCCCCTCGTGGTTTCGTATTTACACCGTCAATGGTGGATTACAAGTTCCAACGTCCAAAAGGATTTGATTCTTATGCCTTATCTGATCTTATCTCTAACGTTTTGAATTTTTTTTTTACTCAATTATAAAAAATATAATTAATTTTAACCTTAAAATTAAATTTGTTAATTTTTTAATCGTTAAATTATTACGAAGAAACTCCTTAAATTTATATAAAAATTGTTACAACTTTTTTCACGTGAAATCTCAACTTAGCTTTATAATCCCAATATGAGTAGGTATAGAGTGAATAGAGTGAGCAAAACTCGATTTAATTTAAAAAATTAAATAATTTGATTTGATTTAAAGTGAAAATATTTGATTCGTTTTGATTAAACTCAAAATTTTATAAATTTAATTCAAGAAAAATTAAATAAATTTTGAGTTAAAAATAAAAATTTGAATAAATCAAAATTTCTAATAATTAAATATTTATTTTTAAGTTCTAAATGAATCTCTTAATTTTTTATGATATATATACATATATTGATATATAAAAATATGAAAATATTACTACATATGAAGAAATATATATACATATATTATATGATTAGAGAAAACCGTTTAAATTATAATCAAATCTTACTATAACATAATAAATAATTATAATTAAATATTTACAATAACTCAAAAACTCAATTTGACTCGAATTTCTTAAACTATAATCGAACAAAAAAAATCATATAAAGTTTGAGTTATAAAATATAACTCAATTTAAATAACTCAAAAAATTTTAATTCGATTCAACTCGATTGAATACCTATCCTTAAATAAGTGAAAAAAAAAGAAATTAATAATATTTAGTAGTACATGTTATTCCCTCTAAACTCATCCATTTAATGAAGAAATAATGCTTTTATATAATATCTATTCGAGATAAAGTAAATAGCCCATAATACTTTTTGAGTGCCACGAGCAAATTGTGGGGAAAAGTTATTTCTTTTTTCTTTCATTATAATATAATTATTATATCTGCTCGAAAGTTGAAGGAGCAAGAATATTTTGACTCAGACTCTTCGATTAAAAAACTTTAAAAGTAAAGAGATAATACTAATAAAAGTAATTTAGCTTTTTTAGAATATTATTATTTTATTTTATAAATTCGTCTTTTTAGCTGTGTCGATAAACCATTCACTACTTTAAAAAAATAATAGATTTATTCTCGCTTTAAACTAAGAATGTATTTCGGAGTTTTCTACAAAGATAATTTAGAATCGAATTATTCATGTAATTTTAATTAAAAAATACTAATAATTAAATGGTTACGATTTGTATTATAAATTATTTTTAGTTATTTTAATTATTTAAATAATTAATTTTATGAATGATGTGACAGGAACCTAATATAATTTCTCCAGTTCTTAGCTGCAAACCGCACTATAAAAGGCAACATAGGAGGCGACCTTCTTCCTACCGTGTCTTCATATTTTCTCTTCTCTGTTTGATAGATTTGCAGAAAGAAATCTCTTTGTTTCAGTATTTTTTTTTTTGCTCGGAGAAGAAACAACATGTCGCTTCTTACAGATCTTATTAACCTTAATCTCTCCGACTGCACTAACAAAATCATTGCTGAATACATCTGGTCGGTCTCTTTCACCTTTCAGAAAGAAAAATCATTGTTTCTTTGCATATGTTTCATAAACATGGTTAGCTCGGTGTTACCGTCAGTGGGTTTCTTTACTTTGTTTTGTTCGTCCTCTGTTTCGCAAGCTAATATAATCAAACAGTTTTTCTTCATGAGCTTGTCTCAAGTATACTTTTTTTTTTAGTTTTCGTGGATGTTTGTAACTTGAAAAGAGTTTAAAATATCAGTTTTTGATCATCTAAATGATGGGTTACGTTTTGATTTTGATTATCATCTTGTTCTTGTTGTAGAATAGCTTATCAAATGATATCCATGGAGACTCTTCTTATAGTTTCAACTTTTTTCCCTGATTTCTTTTTTTGTTTTATATTGTTGAATAGGATTGGAGGATCTGGCATGGACCTCAGGAGCAAAGCTAGGGTAATTAGTTTTCCTCTTTCTGAAAGATTTTGTTTTTTTCATTACTTTCTAGTAGTATGACGTTCTTTGTTTTCTTTTTGGGGTTATTTGAAGACCCTTTCTGGCCCTGTTTCCGATCCTTCAAAGCTCCCCAAGTGGAATTATGATGGTTCCAGCACTGGCCAAGCTCCAGGAGAAGACAGTGAAGTGATCTTATAGTAAGTTTCTTCTTTGGGTTTCTTTAGTTTTGTCTTTTTTTCCGAGATTTTGATTGATTTTTGCCATTGTAGTCCTCAAGCTATATTCAGAGATCCGTTCAGGAGGGGCAACAATATTCTGGTAAGTTGTGTTTCTATTTCGGGGATTAGAAAATGAAATTCATTGAGTGTTGATTTTTCTGAACTCTAATGAATCAGGTGATGTGCGATGCTTACACACCAGCTGGTGAGCCGATTCCCACAAACAAGAGATGCAACGCTGCAAAGATATTTAGCCATCCGGATGTTGCAGCTGAAGAACCCTGGTATGGAATTGAGCAAGAGTATACCTTGCTGCAGAAAGATGTTAAATGGCCAATCGGATGGCCTCTTGGTGGCTATCCTGGACCTCAGGTACTCCTTTGCTTCAAACCAATGTTTAACGTTTTTTCAAATGATTTTATATCGGATTCGGCAGACTATCGGTTATCAGTTTAATCGATTCAACCGTAACGGTTAAAATTTTGACACAGTTTTCATATGCCAACAAGTAGATGGATTGTATTAATAGCGTGTGATTGCTCTTTTTTATGTCAACTTGCTTTCGTATTCTAATATAACGCTGATTCGTATGAACTTTAACGGAAATAATTTCGAATATCTTGAAGATTATAATGTAATATTCAACAAGATGCTTTCAAGAAAAAAACAGGAATCTTGGGTAATGATTCTTTTTTTCGGGGACAGGGTCCTTATTATTGTGGTATTGGCGTTGACAAAGCCTATGGCCGTGACATTGTGGATTCTCACTACAAAGCTTGTTTACATGCTGGAATCAATATCAGTGGCATCAATGGAGAAGTGATGCCAGGACAGTGGGAATTTCAAGTTGGTCCATCCGTCGGCATCTCTGCCGGTGATGAACTGTGGGTGGCACGTTACATTTTGGAGGTAACCGCTATTGTTACTCGATGCGGGTGTGATTGTTCGATACTAGTACAAGACAAAAGCTAAAAAGAATGAATGAAGATGGCAACACAGTTATCAAGAGTTAATTTGATCTCTGTTTCTGAATTGCAGAGGATTACTGAGGTTGCTGGTGTGGTGTTGTCCTTTGATCCTAAGCCAATCCAGGGAGACTGGAACGGTGCCGGCGCTCACACGAATTACAGGTACTGTTTGAATGATTGAATCCATCTTGGGAAGTTAATGGATCAACTTTTAAATCTGCTGGTATTGCTGTTTTCCTAATTACGAAGTTCATATGATGTTTCAGTACAAAGTCCATGAGAAATGATGGAGGTTACGAGGTGATCAAGAAAGCAATTGAAAAGCTTGGGCTAAGGCATAAGGAACACATTGCTGCCTACGGAGAAGGCAACGAGCGCCGTCTCACTGGCCGGCACGAAACTGCCGACATCAACACTTTCTTATGGGTAAAAAATTGAAACCACCTTTGACAATTTAAATGATTAACATCATACTACCATATGGTTCGAAATTTCATGGTTGAATCTATCTCGGACAGGGTGTTGCAAACCGTGGGGCATCAATTCGTGTTGGCCGAGACACCGAGAAAGCCGGAAAAGGGTATTTCGAAGACAGGAGGCCAGCATCAAACATGGATCCATACGTTGTCACTTCCATGATTGCAGAAACCACCATCCTTTGGAAACCATGAGAGGCATCGGAAGCCCGTCTCTTCTTCCATGGCACAAACGGAGGAAAGAACAAGTTTTCCCCCATTAGGATACACTAATTTCATCGCTCACTGTTTCAGGTTTCTTGTCATTTTCATGGTTGGATTTCCTTTTAATTTGTAGCATCAAGGTCGTGTCTACTTCTTCCTTGCAATTACGATCATCATGTGTTAAATAAATGAGAATGCTTATTGTGTTATTAATAATGAAGGGCTGGATTTTTAGTTTCAAAACCAGCTAATTGATTGTCTTTACTTCTGTTTTTTGTCCTATCTTCTAATATGAATTCAACAATCATAAATTTGGCATCTCAATAACTAACAAAATGAAAATGACAATCCTACAAACACACAAGCAAACATGTTTAGCATATGTCACAGCATGAACTGGAAACTGTTTCTTTTTCCAAGACCAAAGTTTGCCAACCCCAAATGCAACTTTTAACACCACCCTAACCAGCAAATAAGAACCCTTCTCCTCCCCCCAAGGGATGGTTTACTTTTATGGACGTGAGTGTCGAGGAGGGCAAGGTTTTGTAGCAGTCCGTATATTGCCCTGTCCTTGTAGTCGGTGGTGGTTTGGATATGTGGCATTCCTTATATTCTCTGTTATAGATGCATGACCTTCTTAGAGTCGGATGTCGTGGGGTTATTGTCCCATTGGATATTTGTAAATCTTGATATTGTTCGTATTGTTTCACAACAAAATAATGTTCAGCCTAATTAAATTTAGGTGAATGTCGAATATAATTATATATTCAGATAAATATATATATCTATATCACAATAACATTCTATTTACATATCATTTTCTTATCAAATAATATTATTTATTACTGACATATTATTCAATTATTTAAAAAAGATAAAAGACTACCAATAAATGGTATGTGCCACCTGCCCACTAGCACACAACTTTCCGCTTCTTTTCCTCTTGGCCCAGTCTATGTTTAAAAGAAGATTTGGGATCTTATTAGATAGATTATTTTTATCACGTCATTTATGTTTATCTAATAAAAATTATTTATTTTAAGATAGTTTTAGAATAACAATTTACTATATAAGAAAGAGATGAAATTTATTTTAAAAATATAAAATATTTTTTTATTAGATAAGATTATAAATAACGTAATGAACAAAATTTATCTAATAATTTTTCAAACAAACATACAATTTAATAGACGTGATTCCAGGGAAGACCATGCTGATCCTTATCGTCTTAATCCCAGTCCAAATCAAACTGTTTGTCTTCAACTCCTTTTTTCTTGGACTGTCCCCACAATGCATCTCGGAGTCGAAAGCAAAGTCTCCCACTAGTGTTTGGACTGTCGTGTTCCCACACGAATTATGCTTCTTCAGTTTTTTTAATACAGTATTAATTTGTATTAGGCTCTGGATCATGGCTTTGAATTTGATTATCCCAACCACCACACAATTTTTAACAGTATCTTATAGCTTACTTATCATGATTAAGCACGATAATCGTCTTGATTAAGAAAAATTAATACAAAAAGTATGGGATTTTGTAATCAGAATCAAAAGGAAAGAAAAGAACATTTCTTTAAAGATTTGGTCAAAGATGGAGTTTTCCGTCTAAATTCTAAGATTTATTTAAAATTTAAGTATAAAATTAAAAATAGTCATCGACGCTTCATTTTATGGTCATTTTTTAATTTTTATATTTTTAGTGTAGATCAACCTTTTAGCCTTTTGTTTTTGATTAAAAAATATTTTTAGTGAATAAAAATCGTCAGTCAACTTTCTTTATTTATATGACATATCTACATAGTAGAACTTACTAAAAATAATATGGATTGTCCAAAAATAAGTTTGAGTTATTTGCTTATAAAGATGTACAAATTATCCAAAAAAAAATGTATGATTTAGCACGAGCCTTCTAGCCCAAGTGGTTAATAGAACGATTGTTGTTTCTAGAAGTCACGGGTTTAAGCACCAGTAATTGCCAACAAAGTGATTAAGCAATCAATATTAAATAGTTAAAATTATCTTTTAGAACAGATACTACTGCAATCATTATTAACTAAATAAAAAATTTTATGATTTATAATTAAAGTCATAGCCTCTTCCACCAACTTAGAAGACATTTTAGTATCATTAATAAAAACACGAAAATATCAATAGGAGTGTGGTAAGTAGCTTGGGGCACCTTAAATAAGTCTCAGGTTCGAGACGTTGTGTATTTAGAAAATATCTACTAGGAGACTCACTCACCAAAACCAAGTGTGTAACATGAATCGGTCCGAATTAATCAATTCGAGACCTTGAAAACTAAAAAAACAATAAAAAAATAAAAACACAAAAATAATATCATTCAATGGCATCATACAATTTATAATAAAAACACCTAAAAAGAATCTCCGAACACAAAAACTCAAACCAAAGTTTGCCAACCCTAAATGCAACTTTTAACACCACCCTAACCTCTAACCGGCAAATAAGAACCCTTCTCCTCCCCCCTAAACGATGGTTTTATGGACGTGAGTGTATAGGAGGGCAAGGTTTTGTAGCAGAGCATCGGCAGGGGCATGCGGATCCGGTGTAAATAACTGCCGCCCCTGTCCTTGTAGCCGGTGGTGGTTCGGATACGTGGCATTCCGTATATCGTCCGTTATAGATGCATGACCTTCTTAGAGTCTGATGTCGGGGGGTTACTGCCCCATTGGATATCCGTAAATCCTGGTATTGTTGTACTGTTTCACAACAAAATAAAGTTCAGGCTAATTAAATTCGGGTCAATATCGTATATAATTATATATTCGATAAATATGTATAACCAAAAGAACATATCTTTATATCTATATCGCAATAACATTCTATTTACATATCATATTCTTATCGAATAATATTATTTGTTATTGATCTATTATTCTAAAAGAGATAAAAGACTGATAATTTTAAAACTTGATAAATTTGAATAATTTCATAAAAATATAAAATAAAATATAAAACAATTATCTTACAATAACGATCTTCTTTAGCTGCAGAGAAGAGAATGAGAAACGATAAAAAGAGCACGTGTATAATAAGAAAATCCTTCATGTTTTTGAGAATTGGCTTCCCTTGCTTCTTTGTACTCCACTCTCCCTTCTCAAGTCTATTTATAGGCATATGGATATCTTAAAACAAAGGGAGAATTTAAAATTTTATTATTTTAATCTTAAAATACTACCAATAATGGTAGGTGCCACCTGCCCACTAGCAAACAACTTTCGGTTTAAAAGAGCAATACAGATATGAAGAAATTTAATTAAAAATATTTAAAATTTTAAAGTTTAATGCGAATTTTTAAAAATTTTAAGGGTTAAAATTAAAATTTTTAAAAAGTTTCGGTTAAAATTTGAATATTTTAAAACTAGGGGTATACCCCTAGCCCCTTAAGGCTTAAACGTTATGTCTCTTCTTTGATACAATAATTATACTATTTAAATATCTCGCGTTCATAAACTGGAAGATATTAAAAGTTTAAGTATGTATTATATTTATAATATGTCAACTAATTTTTTTATTTCAATTTTTTATTACATCTATCGATTATTAATCGATTTAATAAGATGAGATATTATATCTCTTAAATAAAGTTATAAACTTAAATTTTATTATTCTTAATTAAACAAAAGATATTGTATCAAACTATACTCTTTTGAGCATGATTTGGATAAAAAGAAAAAGTTGGCTGATTGTTTTATTTAGGACTGGATGATTAGAAGTTAATGCACTTGCTTTAGCATCTTTATTATGATTTAGAATTCAAGATACAAAAATTAAAGTTAAAACAATATTTAATTTTAATTTTTTTAAGATAAAATATAAAAAAATATAATTAGTATACATGAAATTTTTATTTCAATAATGGGGCATAACCCACACTAGAAAGAGGTAGGAAGCAATTTTAGTGTACGCAGAAGATCTATGTTGGGAGACTCACTCACTAAAATTTGATATACGACGCGTGTCGGTTTGGATTAATCAAGACAAGACTCTAAGAAACAAAAAAAACAATAAAATAATAATAATAATAATAATAATAATAATAATAATAATAATTGAGAACGTCTCAAAATTCGTGCAGGCTGATTATTATGGATTCAACTTTATAATCGTTACACATGTATCACGTTAGGATTGAAAAAGATGTATGAGTTATCTGAGAGAAATTAAGATTTATTTTAAAAAAATATTTATGTCCCATACTATTTGTGGTGGGTGGGTCATGTTGGTGAAAGGAACTTATAAATTATAAGTCCACTTTGGCAATATCTAGTGTGTTGATTCAGCATAAAGCAGAGTCCTAGATTATTTGAGACATGCTAAACAACTGTAATGAGCTGAATCACTCAAGATGGAGCCACTTCCAATTATCCCAAAAGCAGTAGTTTTCTAACTGAAGATGATATAACAAAAACAACCGTAGGGTTCATGTTTTCAAATGCTATCTGATTCTGAACCAAATGGTTCATGTTGATCTATGGATCATCTACTTTCAGATACTACCTGAACCACCATCGATGAATTGCAGAAACTGGGGTGTTCAAAAAGGGTGCAGAACACTGGACAAGAGGATTAACCCTCCTCCTCCCTATCTTCAACCCACTTTATAAAATCTTTAGTTGCAATTATTGACTGAAAAGACACTAGAACTGCCTGCAAATTCCATGTCCTAGGTTTCTGCATAACATATAGCACAGATTTAACACAAATGATAGCCGATAAGCCCTATAGGAAAGACTTCTAGGAACAAGGGGAAAGATGGCAAGCACAGCAACGATGAAAACCTGAAAGAAATATTTTTAGCAAAAAAAAACTAACAAAAATATAGGCAGGAAATGAAAGATGCACCATTAACAGACATTACAACTGATAAAATATTTCAGATTATAATTGTAATAGATATTAACAATAAATCAGCTCCACAACTCTGTGGTTTCATAGAGAAAACACGATAAGAAGGCAATAGACACTTTATAATATGTAGATATGGGAGAAAATTGGAGAGAAGGTGGGGATTATACCTAAGCATTTACAGAAAACTGTAGCGTTTGCCGATCCTAATGCACATAACTTGTATTTGAACCTGCAGCTGCTGATGCCCCGGACCTTTGGGTGGCAGAACCTACAAGACAAATTTAGTTAAGTTCAATGAAGGAAATAACTTATCAATAAGGAAGAAAAAATACAATGAAGTGTACCATTCTATGTTATTTATTGCAATTTTTAGTTTCTTTTTCTAGTCTCAGTTGCATCAGGAATAATCTTTTACCTGCATTGCGAGGTTGAACTCCATCATTTGCTGCCGATGATGAAGTTGAGGATGAAGCAGAAGGTTTTGTGGATTGTGATGGTTTGCTTGATGGCATAGCCTCTACTACAAGATCAGGATCCTGTTCCTGAAACCTGTGCCACAGATCATTAGGTACAAGTTAAAAATGTTACTAGAAGATGTTGAAAGACATATTAAAATGTGACATATGTTCATATAAAACAAGTTCCATCCAATAGGGTATGCATCACATAAGATCCCTTTTTCATGTGTAGACCACTATAACATCAATTGCCTGTGATTCTCTTTTTCAAGTATGTGGAACATTGTAGCATCAAACAATCAAGGCATGCAACTTTTGCTTCTACTACTTGAATTTTAGCATCAAACATTCATGCATAAAGAAAGAAAACTTGAACCGCTTGAACTTAACTCGAGTGGTAAGATTAGATTAAAATAATTGATTTGATTTTCGATTAAATTATTTACAATTGGTCGAGGCTTGATTCCTTGAACCGCTGCTAGTTTTGGGCCACCCAAACGCCACATTTAGCTGATCCATCCATCCAATGTTTTAGGACCGTCAGATCTTCTGCGAAAGAGTTTTCAGTTCTTATAATCCCAGCATCAAATAGAACAAAAAATTGAAGATAAAGTTGGAGTTCTCCTATTCATTTTCATTCTTCAGTTCCATCCCCATCTATTTATTATATATAGAAGCTCATAAACCCAGGTAAGAAGTAAAACTTTCTTTGGCTTGAACCCACCTAATTTCTGATATCTATGTAGTTTTGGTTGGTTTTTCTCTTCCCAAATTCCTGTTGTTGATGTACAAAAACACATGGCTTGTTTTACTATTGTTTGCAATTATGGGTATTTTGTTAGTAAAGGGAACTTGATGATTGGTAGTAGAAAAAACAAGTCTTTTAGGAGATATACTTCTGTTTGCTTTCCTTCACTTGGTATATATAGTTATAACAACTGCAAAACCCAGAATTTGTTCTTTTATGGTGATAATAGCATTAGGTTTATTAGTAATGGAAGAAGAAATGAGGTTCCTTCATTGGGTTTTCGAGTTTGTTGCAAGGCACCCAATGAGTTATTAATGAAGGGAAATAGTGGAGATAAGGAAACCCAATTTGGAAAAGGAGGAAATGGCAATGTGAGAAAGAGATTTTCAGTAAGGTTGCGTCCCCGGATACGTGTATTAATGAGAAGAATGAGCAAACTTTCAGTTAGGTCGATGTTAAAGGAAGTAGCTGTGTTTTTAAGAAAGAATATAAGAAGAGTTGGTCTTTACAGTATGATATCTCTTGTGTTGGGAATGTGCTATTTGTTCTTGAAATTAACTGCAGTGCCATCTCCTAAGATTGTTCCGTACTCGGAGTTTATAACAAGCCTTCAGAGTAGTTATGTGACTAAGGTTTTGCTTGAAGAGGGTTCCCGTCGTATATATTTCAACATGGATTCTAAAAGTGATGAAAATACTCAATTGGAAGAAGAATCATCGCCATCGGCAGGGAATGGTTCAACCGAAAATCTAGCTGTTATGGTTGCAAGAGAGGATGGTGTGGTGGATGGTAAACAATTGCAAAATCTGGGTTTATTTAAGAAATTTTCAAAACCTAAAACTTCTACTTCTCCGTGGATGTATTTGACAAGAAAAATTGATCACGACGAAAAGTTTCTTCTTAGTTTGATGCGAGAAAAGGGAACAACTTATAGCTCAGCTCCGCAGTCAGTTCTAATGGCGATGAGGAGTACTTTAATAACAATTATATCCTTGTGGATTCCTTTAATACCTCTGATGTGGCTTCTGTATCGTCAACTTTCTGCTGCCAATAGCCCTGCGAAGAAGAGGCGACCAAATAATCAGGTTGTTGGGTTTGATGATGTGGAGGGAGTTGATACTGCTAAGGTGGAGCTTATGGAGGTAAGCAATTTCCACAAAATTAATATCATCGTTTTCTTTTCTTCTTTTTCTTATCCTATGTCAAGGCATCCATATGCTAGTCATATTATGATGAGGATGGAATTTTGCTTATTTTCCGGATATTGTTCTAATTGGTTCCATGTGTGATATTAGCCTGCAGAAGCTAGAAAACCTATGGGGATATTACTGTAGTTTTCATTTGTGATATCTTATAGGACTGTCAACGTGCCAGTGATTGATTTCTCTTTTTGTAGTACATCTGAATGACAATGGAGAATATTGCACCTACCCTCACTACATTTTTTGCCTTTGATTTAAAGCTCATATTCTGACATATTTACGTTATTATTAAATGTGATAAATGCATGTGGAGAGCTAGGTTGAAGAGCTTCCTCCTGATGTGTCTAGATTATCATCAAGTCCTTTTCTGGAATGAAAATAGCATGCGGAGAGATTTTATTTAACTTTGAAGTTTGATCTCGTCTTGATTTTATTTGCTTTGGAAGGCTTTTGAATTCTTTTGATGATGCTAATAACAATATTAGGCTGTAAATACTTTGGTTCCCATGAATAATAAGTTTCTGCTGACTATCTCCATTGACACATTCTTTTTGTAGGTAGTTTCCTGCCTTCAGGGTTCTGTGAACTACCAAAAACTAGGAGCAAAATTACCTAGAGGTGTGTTGTTAGTGGGTCCACCTGGAACAGGGAAGACATTACTAGCCCGTGCAGTAGCAGGAGAAGCAGGAGTTCCTTTCTTTAGTGTATCAGCGAGTGAATTTGTGGAATTATTTGTTGGAAGAGGAGCAGCTCGAATTAGAGATCTTTTCAATGTGGCAAGGAAATCTTCCCCATCGATTGTATTTATTGATGAACTTGATGCAGTTGGAGGGAAGCGTGGTAGAAGCTTCAATGATGAACGAGACCAAACATTGAACCAGGCAATTTAACATTCGGCCCTGTTTGCATTGCTTATATGCTTTTCGCTTCTATCATTATGATCAAACTGGGACTTCAATATGACATTTTATCACTTCTGTGTAAATACTGCCCTTTACAATCAAACCACCTTTTTTCAACAAATAAAGTCCTATGAATTCTTATTTAATCTGAAGAAGCTATCCATGGGTTTTTCTCAAGTTTCATTCTTGTTTCATTTTTTGGAAATTTTGGATTTTCTCTTGCTATTAATGGGCTTTTAAAATCTCATTTTGTTGCTGCAGTTGCTGACTGAAATGGATGGATTTGAGTCAGACATGAAAGTGGTTGTAATTGGGGCAACTAATAGGCCAGAAGCACTGGATCCAGCCCTCTGTCGCCCTGGTCGTTTCTCACGGAAAGTATTGGTGGGAGAACCAAATGAAGAGGGACGGAGAAAGATTTTGGCTGTACATTTGAGAGGAGTTCCTCTAGAAGAAGACCCACAACTTATTTCTGAGTTGGTCGCTTCACTTACCCCAGGTTTTGTAGGTGCTGATCTTGCCAACATCGTCAATGAAGCTGCTTTACTTGCTGCTCGTAGAGGTAAGAAGCTGATACTTAGCTCCATCTGGTTTCAGATTGCGTTGCCTCTACTGCTAGTTACATTTTCATCCTTTTTGTTTTTGTTGAGCATTGTAAAAGCAGGCCTCCCTATCCCACTCCCAAAATTTCTAACTGAACCAGTGAGGGGTTTGTTTTTTGGTTTTAGTTGCTTCAACTAATTCAAATGGCCTGTTAGATTAAAACATTTATTAATGTTGAGAACAAAGCTGAATATTTTGTGTTACTGTGCTTGTTTGTTTCTGTAGGTGGTGAAACAGTGACCAGGGAAGATATAATGGAAGCTGTTGAGAGAGCTAAATTTGGGATTAATGATAGACATCCAAGTAAAATAGGCAAGGAGCTTGGGAAACTTTTCCCATTGGTGGCCTCCTTAATGGGAAGGAATGATCCAAGACAGGATGGTTTACGAGATCCTTTGGGCTATCAAACTCTAAGTTGATAAGTGCTACTTTCTTGGTGCTTATACTGTAATTCTTCGGTTACATGAACCTGAAAACAGTTTTGTTTTTATTAAAATTTGTGGAAGAGATGTCTATTGGAAATGATGGCATAGGTGCTGCTTTGCCTCAGTAAATTGCTTTGATCACACTGATATTTAGCCTGTTGAGATGATCCAAAGGTTTGATTGTTGAGATGATCCAAAGCTTGTTGTCAAAAGTAATGCTTAAGTCTCACATTTGTATTTAGGATTTAAATGAAACCGAGGGTGTGATTAGCACTGTGTTTATATTCGTTCTTGGGGGCTGCTGCAACTACAAAACCTTGATCAAACCATAAATAGAACTAAGCCGTGAGTAGTTTACCCTAAATTTTATACACATACAGAATATATATTCAAAGAATATTGACTATAATATGGTGTATTTATTAAACATTTAAAAATTATAGAATTTATTTTTCTGCAAGTAGCGATCTGATATAACCTGACCTGATTGTCTCATTCTAGGGAGTCTTAACTCGATAACTCTGTTTTGGAAACCATTTAAACCCTAATCTTATCTCGTAATCAACTAACATTTTTGTCATTTTATTTGCGGACAATGTGAAATGGCTATATATTATCACTACCTTCCAATTACTGTAAGGCAAACCTTGTGAGCAGATAATACATACAGATGATCACTAGGCACGACCAAGATGCTTTCTCAACTGTTAGCAATGTACGAACCTCGAAAACCTCGTCACAGTGCTCAACGTAGTCTGTATAAATTTGGTATTTTCTCCACTGCAAATCAATACAGAAAAATTATAACCCACACCACTGACCACTCCTAAACTAAAGATGTCGAAGGCAGAGCTTGTTATTCTTGACTGCTGGGTTAGTCCCTTCTGCATGAGGGTAAAGATTGCTTTGAACGAAAAAGGTCTCCAATACGAAGCTCGACCAGAGGACTTGTTCGGAGGCAAAAGCGAGTTGTTGCTAAACTCCAACCCCATTTACAAGAAAGTCCCAGTATTTCTGCACGACGGGAAACCCTTGTGCGAGTCAACTATCATCGTCAACTACATCGACGAGACATGGTCTTCCCCGCCGCTCCTCCCGCCGTGCTCCTATGGCCGAGCTCAGGCACGCTTTTGGGCTGATTATATTGACAAAAAGGTAGTTATAACTTACAACCATTTACATCAGTATAATTTTAAACCTTGTTTCTAATTGCTCGATATGGCAACGTGTTGTGAGTTTGTCAGGTTTTTGATGCATGCGGGAACATATGGAGAAGCAAAGGAGATGTACCGGTGGAGTCGAAAACGGAGTTTATCTCGATATTGAAGCAGCTAGAAGGTGCTTTAGGGGACAAAGATTTCTTCAGTGGTGACACGTTCGGGTTCGTGGACATCATAGCAATCCCTCTAACCTGCTGGTTCTTCGCAGTGGAAAAGATCGGCGGGTTCACTGTGGCGGATGAGTGCCCCAAGTTCTGTAGCTGGATGAAGAGGTGTTTACAAAGGGAGAGCGTGGCCAAAGTAATACCGGACCCTGAGAAAGTGTATGAGTTTGTCTTGATGTTTAGGAAAATGCAGGGCATCGACTGAGAGACGAACGACTCTTTTTCCCCTTCAGTTCCGGCGAGCAACATACAGTAATAATTGAAGGGGTAAACATAGCAATGGCAGATTAATGTCTCTTTAATTTGCAAATGCTTTCTGGTTTTATTGTCTTGTTTTTCAGTTTTCTTTCTTAATTACAGGCAAATAAAATTACCTTCATGGCTTACACTTTGTTCATGTGAGTGTAATCTTCTCTACTTCTTTGCATGAAATTCATAAAGGGAGAGGTTCAATAATTATTATGTCATTTCCTTTGTTGTTAATGGAGTCATGTATTAGAATCCATTAAGTGTGGTTCCAATGGAAAAACATATATGATCATCGTAATCACTTTGATAGTTCCGAACCCGAGATCTTTAGGAACAACAACTATTCCTTTAACCACTTGGATTAGAGAGCTCGTGCTCATCATAGATATTTATAGTTCTTGATCTAATGAAATGAATACAAATGTTTAAGAAAAATATCTTATGAATTTAATTAAAGAACAAATAATAATAATAATAAAGGGATGATTTTTTTCATATAGAAATAACAAACATTTTGAATTGGAGTATAAAATTGGATTTATACGAGTCTTAATTATAAAATTAAATGTCCAAAGCAGGCGTTTTAATTGATTTTAAAACAAGTCAAAAATTTATTTTAAACTTTAAGCATTTATTTCAGTTAAAAATATTTTACGTACTTTTTAAATATATATTTAAATATTTATTTTATAGTTAAGCCTTTATATAATTATAGACTACACACCTTAGCCTAAATGAGTTGAGAATAATAAGTTAAATGAGTTGATCTAATAAAGATGGAATAAGGGATGATCACCTATTTAAAATTTTAAAATTCATATATAATTTAAAAATATATATTATTAATTTTTTATTTTCTTAAAAATTTATAAATTTATCCCTTTAACATAAAAATATCTTACTCATGTGAATAATACACCATTAACTTAAGTCAAAAACATATTTGTATTAATCCTTATATTTAATATTTATTTAACATCAAAATCACATTAAAATTTATGTTTTTATATTTTATAATAACCGTTTTTTTAACCAATTGAACCAGAGAAGTTGCGTAAATAACAGTTTTTTTAACAATGCTAATGATTTGAACTAATAAATTACAATGATAACATTAAAAATTATTGGTTTATCAAAAATAAGTTCTTAATAATTTTAGAACAGTAAACGACGCCGTATCAAAGCACCGATGCGGTTGTATACAAAACCGGGTCAACTTGAAACCCGACTCCCGGGGAATTACCCGCCCTTCATTTCATTTCACTGCCATTGGAAATCTGTCGCCAGTCTTCTCAGCTCCAACAAAGGAAGCTAGCTTAGAGATCTCTTCGTACTGAGGAATGGGTCTAGGCTCGTTAGCTTCGAGAACCCTTACATCCTCCCGGATTCTCTCTTCTCAATACTCTCGATTCCGACCCATCGTCACCAAGCCCGGCCTCCAATCCCCCGATGCCTCATCGGCCGCAGCAGCAGCTCAGCCGGAACCCACTCCGCCTCCCCCTAAGAAACCCGTGGGCGGTGCCCGGGTCGAGTTCACGAACCCTGATGATCCCATAGAGGTGTTCGTCGATGGGTTCCCGGTGAAAATTCCTAAAGGCATGACTGTGCTTCAGGCCTGCGAGATCGCTGGAGTTGACATTCCTAGGTTTTGTTATCATAGCCGACTTTCGATCGCGGGGAACTGCCGTATGTGCCTGGTCGAGGTTGAAAAATCCCCCAAGCCCGTTGCCTCCTGTGCGATGCCCGCCCTCCCAGGTGAGCCTGTCGATTACATTCCCTTTATTTTGCTTCAACATTTCTTAATTTCTTTATTGTCTTAATTTTCTAGCAATCATGGCTTCGGAATACTAATAATTCTCGTGTGAAACTGCACTTTCCAGTTTCTAGGCGATAGTGCTTGTCAATTTAAACAATTTAATTGTTAGGGATTTGTGCTGCTTCTGATCTAAGCGTATCCTTTTGTTATATGTTGATTTGGCTCTGATTTATGATTATTTTCTTTTAGTTATTTATTAATTTTGTTCTCTAATTTGCATGGGACTATAACATAGGAATGAAGATTAAGACGGATACACCATTGGCGAAGAAGGCACGCGAAGGAGTGATGGAGTTTCTGCTGATGAACCATCCCCTGGATTGTCCAATCTGTGATCAGGGTGGAGAATGTGATCTCCAGGATCAGTCTATGGCATTTGGATCTGATCGTGGTCGATTTACTGAAATGAAGAGATCTGTTGTCGACAAGAATCTTGGTCCTTTGGTGAAGACTGTCATGACTAGGTGCATTCAGTGTACAAGGTCCGAAAGACGCCTAACAATATTCCCAACTACTTTATTTCTTTCTATTTTGAAGATATTAAGATTTGAATCCAAAGGATGACTGCTTCCACATGAATGATAGTTGTATCATTGTCACTATTATTGCTGATATTTCTTGTTTATTTGTCCACCTTTTTAATCATGTGTGGTCCTACATTTGGAATGGTTTATATCAGATTGTGATTAAGTTGGCCTATACAAATTCTAGCATGAATTTTCTTTACTTCACTGTGGTAGACTGCTGCTGCACTTCTTACACAGCTCAGTCTAAGTTCTAAAGATTTGTGCACAATAATTATGCCCTTGATAATAGGTGTCACCTGGAAAATGTTTATTGGTGTTTTTTTGGTGGGAAACACCTCAGTAAAGCCAAATGAAGTTTTGTTTGGGGAATTGAGCTCTGTGCTTCATAAATAAATCTTCCAAGGCCTCCTTTGGCGTTCTTTCTATTTTAAGTACCAAACTAAAATTTGCATCTTACATTAAGCTGTTTTTTGGTCGATGCCTTTTAACCTTTTCAGGATTTATTTGTTTTGAGAAAGATCCATTAGCAATTTCTTTCTTGTTCTATGTTCCATAGGTCAGGGTTTGAGGCAACTAACTTTTTGTGGTCTGATCAGGTGTGTCAGGTTTGCAACAGAAGTTGCTGGAGTTCAGGATCTTGGCATGTTAGGTCGTGGTAGTGGAGAAGAAATTGGGACTTATGTTGAAAAGCTCATGACAAGTGAACTTTCTGGAAATGTAATTGATATCTGCCCTGTTGGAGCCCTTACTTCTAAACCCTTTGCATTTAAGGCCCGAAACTGGGAGTTGAAAGGAACGGAGACTATTGATGTGACTGATGCGGTTGGGTCCAACATTCGGATTGATAGCAGAGGTCCAGAGGTTATGCGTATCATTCCACGTTTAAATGAGGTAAGTGTAAATTGTCGCAACTCGCAAGCTGCTTATGGCAGGAATCTTCTATGTGATGCCCATGAAGCAATGAACTATATGTTGACTGCTTTTGTGCTAGTTTTTACATTGTTTTGACTTTTGATCTTATCACTTCTGTTCAGTAACTCTATGACCTGTGCTGTATTGTTTTTGTTATGAGACGTAGCCTCATAAAGATGCTGATTGCTTTTATGCTAGTTCTTAAATTGTGGACTTCTCTTGTATGCTTTGTTTCATTTTGGTAACAATGATCGAATGGTCTCCTCCAGTCTGTGCAAGATTCAGATAACTAAAATTTCTTATCATAAATTGCTGAAGAACCTTCAATGCTTAAAATTTAAAGAAGGAAAGTTGCACTTTCAAAGCTGATTATATTTTCCTTCTGATGCTTTCTATTTTATCCAAGTAACATTCATTAATCATTGAAATCTTTCTTAATGTTTTGTCACCTGTCCAAGTTTGATTTTGGGGTGAAAAAAGAATGATGATCTGTTTGACAAGATAAGTAACTTTTGCCTGTTTCACTGACCTTTTTAGGATATAAATGAAGAATGGATATCAGATAAAACTCGCTTCTGTTATGATGGATTGAAGAGACAGAGGCTAAATGACCCCATGATTCGTGATGCTAATGGGCGCTTTAAGGCTGTCAGCTGGCGGGATGCATTGGCTGTTGTTGCTGAGGTTGCCCTTAAGGTTAAACCAGAGGAAATTGTTGGGGTTGCTGGTAAACTCTCCGATGCTGAATCCATGATGGCACTGAAAGATTTGTTAAACAACTTGGGATCAAACAACGTGTGGTGCGAAGGAACTGGTACAAACCCTAATGCTGATCTAAGATATAGATATCTCATGAATAGCAGTATTGCCGGGCTTGAGAAGGCTGATGTATTCCTTTTGGTTGGTACCCAGGTAATGATCTTGCAACCCAAATCCCTGTATTCTGTACTTCGTATATGTACTCTTTTTGAACGTCACAATATGTTTACCCACATTTTATGTGCATAGTTAGCAATTACTTATCTGAGTCCCTCTCATGATAGGTGCTGCATTTTTCTTCTAAATTGAATGGATATTAGTTGGATGCGTACTGTTGCTTCATTCTTTGAATTATTTCTGTTGAAAAAAAATCTGAGTTACACCGAGGGTATAAGAGTAAAAAATTTGCTATCAATAGAGCCCAAGATTCTAAGTTGTAAACATCAAGTCCAAGTAGACTAATCACGTAAAGAAAAAGGCCCTGTTGTGAGAACAAAAAAATGTGTGAACAGTGCAGATCTATTCAATTTTAAATATAGCAGGTATAAAGTATAATTATTATATATTTTCATGTTAATCTTGAACCTAATAATCATTTAATTCCATATTAATTTTCAGCCAAGGGTTGAAGCTGCTATGGTAAATGCCAGAATTCGTAAGACAGTTCGGGCATCAAATGCTAAAGTTGGCTACATTGGTCCTCCAACGGACTTCAACTATGATTGCCAGCATCTTGGCACTGGGCCACAAACAATTCTCGAGATTGCTGAGGGTCATCATCCTTTTTCTTCGGTCATTGCAAATGCCAAAAACCCAGCTATCATTGTTGGTGCTGGGGTATTTGAGAGAGACGACAAAGATGCAATCTTTGCTGCTGTTGAAGCCATTGCAAAGAAGGGGAATGTCATCAGACCCGACTGGAATGGATTCAATGTTTTACTTCTCAATGCTTCCCAGGCTGCAGCCCTTGACCTTGGACTTGTGCCAGAATCTAGCAACAGTATTGAGTCTGCGAAATTCTTGTATCTAATGGGTGCTGATGATTTGAACTTTGACAAAGTTCTGGCAGATGCTTTCGTGGTGTACCAGGGGCACCATGGGGATCGTGGCGTGTATCGTGCCAATGTAATTCTTCCTTCTGCAGCATTCAGTGAGAAGGAGGGCACATATGAAAATACAGAAGGGTGCACCCAGCAAACATTACCTGCAGTCCCTACAGTGGGTGATGCTAGGGATGATTGGAAGATCATTCGAGCTCTCTCTGAGTTTGCAGGTATTTGTTTACCTTATGATACATTAGCAGCCATACGTTCCAGGATGAGCACGGTTGCCCCGAACCTACTCTACACTGATGAGATAGAGCCGGCTGCTTTTGGACCAACATTGAGTCCTGACTGTACGCAGAAGATAGACTCAACGCCATTCAAGGCTGCTGTTGAGAATTTCTACATGACTGATTCTATTACCAGGGCGTCGAAAATAATGGCACAATGCAGCGCAATGCTACTAAAGAAGTGAGTGTTGGACATGAGTCTTTCATGAACTTTGGAGATTTAACTATTTTTTGCTTTGTTGGTTCATTTCTGTCATACCTTAAGCAGTGTACTGGCTTAGCTTGTTGAACATATGTGAATAAAGGGAATCGAGGTCCTTGCATTTTGTTTCAATGTAGCATGGATTTGCAATGTTAAAGCATTTGCCTGTGTAAGACTCTGTTTCGGAATTCACTTTAGACGACAAGCATGTAAGCATGTTTGAATCCATATTCTCTAGCATGATGCACCATTAACGAAAACACCCTTAATTTCCGATTTTTATGTGATGATGTAAAAAAAAATCTTATTACGAGTCGGTTCAATTAGTGGCGGGAGTCAAACCGGTCACGTTTTCGTTTTTTTTTTTCCTGCTTTTTGTCATGGGCCACGTTAATTCTAATGAGTACAAAACCAACTTGTTGCCTTGTTTACTTGGTGAGAAAGTCGAGAATTCGCATAGAATACAGAACAAGCTGGAAACAGAAGCTGTGAGCGACCGTAGGGTTAATATAAAATCTCTTGGAAAGAGCAGAGCAGAAGAAAATATAGGAGAGATGGAGGTGGTGTTGGGAAAGGAATTCGGATACGTGGTGATAACGGTGGTTCTGTACTGCTTTCTCAACATGTGGATGGCTTTCCAAGTTGCGAAAGCTCGCAAGAGGTACAAGGTCTTCTACCCCACCCTCTACGCTCTTGAATCCGACAACAAAGATGCCAAACTCTTCAACTGTGTTCAGGTTCCTGCTCCCTCTGCCTTTTCGCCTCAACCTGCCTTTCATTTGCTCATAATAATATCAAGTTGAATTGTATATAATTTTGCAGAGAGGGCACCAGAACTCGCTGGAGATGATGCCCATGTTCTTCGTCTTGCTTATACTGGGAGGGATAGGCCATCCTTCCATCTCTGCCGCTCTGGGACTCGTCTACATCGTCTCCCGTTACTTCTACTTCACCGGCTATGCCACCGGTGATCCCATGAACCGTCTCAACATCGGGTATTCCTTCTCTTCCTTTTCCATTTTGGTTTTTGATAGTTGTTAATCATTGATACAAGTTAAGGGTGCGATTGTGCAGGAGATATGGATTCTTGGCATTGTTTGGGCTCATGTTCTGCACCATTTCTTCCGGAATCAAACTGCTTCGACCATGATATTCACTTTGCAAACACATTTTTCCCCTTTTGCTTTACCTATTGAATAATATTACGTCCATATGTTTTGGATGATCCTCTCTTTCACTTGATTGTTTTCAGCTGTTGTATATCATCAACTTCATTTTCTCTCCGTTTTCATGGTTATGGCAATTTTAAATTTTCATATTTTAGTCATATATGTGACAATTTCATCGCAATGAACATAGAAAAAGGCAAAGGTACGGTTTAACTAAATATATTTGAAACTGCATAAATATGAATTTTGGGTTGAATCATGTTCGAATGTTTAGAAGAAACATATATGGACCCGACCCAAAGATCTTTGTATGCCTCTCAATTCAGAGAACAATTTTCATCCCCAAATCATGTAAGACAATTATGAACGTAAAAAAAACATCACAATTTCATTCTAAGAAACTCGAGTTCAATGATAATTTTAAAGGTTTAAAAATATCTACCAACGTATAATACTTTATAAATATCTTTAGACTGTTAAAAAAAACCCATTTTGAATCTACACTTTATTTTATCCTTCAAATATAAATATTAAAATTAATCACCATTATTCAATTCACCAATCGGTTAATCCAGATAATATATAAGTTTATTTATTATCCACATGGATTAAACTTTATAAACATAAATAAGTAGTTGGATATGGGGGAAATGCATTTTGAACCCAAATTTAATTTAGATTTTTTCGAACTTTATTTTTTTTCTTTCAAAAGAATGGTAAGAAGCTTTGTAGGTGAAGATAAAATGAATTTCCACCAATTGATATAATAAGGTGATGGACATTAGCATATGCAAATGTTGGTACCACAAATTGATAAAAATTGCACATATATAGTTCTTGTAGGCATTCAATGCCTTAAAACCCTACATTTTCACTACCACTACCAACAACATGTAGCATGGTAACACAAATCTTACTTTACATTTCGACTTTCCATTTATCTAATCTGAAATAATCAATTATTTATATAATTAAAATTATAAATAATTAGATTTGTTTAAAATTATTTCATAAAAAAATATGTATCATTAATGTAAAAGGTTTTTAAAGAGCCTTTGACATTATGATATTGATTTATCAAAATATATTTTTAGAAAAATACGATAATATCGAGATTAATATATAATTATATTAGATTGATCGAGATAATATAATTTTAATCATCTTGGGAAGTATCTATCAATCTTTTTCTTTGGTTGGGCTTTTCTCGAAGTACATGACATTAATATAATGGTATGTACATGTTTTATATCAATGTATTATTTGTCATTTATGATTCATATAGATAAAAAATTATTAAATTGGTTGGTAAAATCAATTATATAATAGGTTACTAATTATTTCATATACAAACGTACGTAAATATTTTTTATACGAGTGTTTGTAGAAATTTTTATAAATATTTTAATTTAAAATTTAAGGGTTTAAGTATAATAATTTTAAATTTTTAGATTCTTGATAAAATTTTAAATTTAAGATTAAAATTTAGGGTTTATAGGTAAAACATAAATTATAACCATATTATCTTATATTCTAAATCTAAATCATAAATATTAAAGTTTAATCATAAACCCTAAATTTTAAAAACTTAAACTTTAAATTTTAAAATTGAAGTACTTACGAAAACAAAAACTTTAATGGATAAAAAATGTAATCTAAGGAAATGAGTGTTGAATTTTTTAAATTAAAATTAAAATATTAACGTTTTAAATTAAAAATAAGTTTAGATAATAGCTTCTATAATTAATTTTTATAAAACTTTATTTAAATTAGTGAATAAATAATTAAATAACAATTACAAAGAAAAAATCGATCTCACAGTTCAATCAATTGAACCAAAGGAAGTAGAATAACATTTATTTTAAAGAATGAGTTTTTTATTAAAAATAGTTTTTTTATTTAAATTTAATAACATCATTTAATCCGTTCACTAATCAGTAATGCATAAAAATAAGTTAAAGTCGGTGAATTTGTGATTAGAGAGAGAAAAGGGGTGAACTTTATTTTAAATTTCTCCGTCCAAAGTCAAATTCCATTCCCTGTTTCTGACAGATTTTTCCCCCATGTTTCTCTTAAGTTTTTACTTGATAGAATCATAAACTTACGAAAGATGTCAGTAATCAAGTGAGTAATTTCGTGTGAAAGGGCATATATTGATGGCTGGAAAAGGACTACAC
The DNA here is from genome assembly GCA_035048815.1 of Abelmoschus esculentus. Taxonomy (NCBI): domain Eukaryota; kingdom Viridiplantae; phylum Streptophyta; class Magnoliopsida; order Malvales; family Malvaceae; genus Abelmoschus; species Abelmoschus esculentus. The sequence goes on from JAUCBN010000034.1 coordinate 16,126,567, forward strand.
ATGGTGATAATTTTCCCTATTAAAACTATAATGGAGAGCTATCAATCGGTACTTGTGACAGTGACCACTGGAGGATGGTCGCACATGCTCTGCTGTCGTCTAACACCCTCAGATCCTCTCGTACGGATGACCCAACGGCTCAGATTGTCTCTCCTACAACCCCTTTAATCTCTTATCTCTCTCTCCCAATACTTCCTGCTGCTTCAACTCAAGTTTTTGGTGGTCCACTTCCCTATAAAACCACTTTCTCCTCTTCCCTTTCTTCTTTTTTAGTTGTTTTGCTTGAGTTTTTAGTGTTACACAGAAACCCTATACCCATGGTCTTGTAATGGAAGAAGGAGTGGAAACTTTGTCATCTTCTCATCCTCCTTCTTCCACTTACCGAGGTTAAGATCTAAATTGGGGTTTCCTTTTTTTGTTTTCTTTTGTTTAGGAGTTTTAGGGGTTTTGCCATTTCATGTGCAATGATTGCATTACGAGTGAAAGATTGGGATTTGTTGGGTTTCTTACTTTAATTTAAAGCTCTCTTCTTTCGGACCAGAAACTAAGCTTGATATGAAGCTTTCAGCAGCCGGCCAGAGTCAGCAGCAGGCTCATGAAGGTATTTTTTTTTGTTAAAAAACTTCAAAGCAGGATACTTTTTCCATGTATCTAAATCTTGCTACAGATGCGTGTAAACTGATGTATTTGTACATATTTCTTCAAATTATAATGAATGATCAATGATTATTAGGGGAAAACAAGTGCTTGAACTCTGAGTTATGGCATGCCTGCGCTGGCCCACTGGTTTGTCTACCCACCGCAGGGACTCGTGTCGTCTACTTTCCTCAGGGGCATAGCGAGCAGGTCCTTTTTTTGAAAAAAATATTTTATACGTAATCAAATATGTGACGTTTGTTAGTTCCAAATACAATGGAAAATGTGATCAATTTGCAGGTAGCTGCCACTACTAACAAGGAAGTTGACACCCACATTCCAAATTACCCCAACTTGCCTCCTCAGTTGATATGTCAGCTCCACAATGTCACCATGCATGTAAGTTCTTTCCCCTTTATTTTTCAGCCATTCAATGCTAAAGAGTTCAAACATAGCTTATGTATGTGTTATAATTTCAGGCCGATGTTGAGACAGATGAAGTATACGCCCAAATGTCACTGCAGCCTTTGACACCTGTAAGATGCACTGCTTTCTTCTTCACTTCAATATACATTTTTGGGTTTTGTTTTATATGTTTTTCTTTAAGCCATATAGGAAGAGCAGAAGGATACATTTCTTCCTATGGAGTTGGGGATTCCAAGCAAGCAGCCAACCAATTATTTCTACAAGACACTGACAGCAAGTGATACTAGTACCCATGGTGGTTTTTCTGTTCCTCGTCGTGCTGCCGAGAAAGTCTTCCCACCACTGGTAATCTGTGCCTTGTGTATCTTCTACCTTCAAACCGGTTTCTTAGTGCTGATGTGTTTTTTCTTGGGTTGCAGGATTTCACGCAGCAGCCACCAGCTCAGGAACTTATTGCAAGGGACCTACATGATGTTGAGTGGAAATTTAGACATATATTTAGAGGTTAGTTTCAATTGCCGCTCCAATCAAAGCATTCTCATAGCTTATAGTCATGCCTTGTCATGTACTCATGTTCTTTTCAAATATTAAAAGCGATAAATAGTTTTTCTTTTCTATTCTCTACAAGTTAATTATTGGTGTGAATGGGGCATACGACTTATATCTGTGTTCATGTTGAATGACAATTTCTTTGATTGTGACCCAATGGTTCTAAAGAGGGAGTTAACTGAGTCACATTCTTTGTCTGCTATGCAATTTACATTGTATTTAAGATTTTCAAAGTGCGTGGTGCATATGGTTTTAAGTCATTTTTTATCTCCTTAGTTTTATGGTTGTTCTTATTCCAGAGGTACAGTGGCTCTGATGTATTTCAGCTTGGCTCTAAGCTAACTTTAGAAACTTTGGCACGGAAATCAAAATTGGATCTTGTGCAAAACCATGGTAATGATTCACAAAAATGAAAACTGATAGGTTGCATTTTTAGCCCTACTGTAGAAACGTCAACTTTCAAATGTAGAGAAGCATTGAAGCCATAGATCAATAAGATGCTGACCGGCTCAGAAGATCAATGTTCAAGTTAAAGTTTTATGATGCACGCTTTACGAGAATGTGGAAGTTACTGCCACTTGTTTAATTATCATTTCAATGTGTATTGTGTAATTAGAACCAGGTGTAATTTTTCTCCTAAATAATGAAAACCTTGTAACTAAGTGGTTTATCTTGGCAGGGTTTGAGAGTTAGGAACTAAAAATTATTAAATAAACTTTTAAACTCAAAAAAAATACCACCCGGAGTTTACACATCCTAGATTTTGTTTTGAGTTGATAGACTAATATATTTTGTAAATTCGGGCGTTGACTTTAGTATACTCACTCAATATTTTCTATAATAGTTCTGTGTGCCTGTAGTTAAGGCCTTAAGGATACTATCACTGGACCGTCTTTTTGTAATCTGCTTTAGACAACTATTCTAGTGACAAATTAGATTTTCTTTTGTTGAACACTAAAACTATCCATCTAAGAGTAAAACTATTGATTTTCTATTTAAGTTGATGTGTCAGTCACCTGACTTGCAGGACAGCCTAAACGTCACCTTCTTACTACAGGCTGGAGTGTGTTTGTTAGTGCCAAGAGACTTGTTGCTGGGGATTCTGTTCTTTTTATTTGGTATTCATATTCTTCTTTTTCCTACTCACGCCGCTGAATATTTTTTTAATAGTACATTACATTATTACCTAATCTTGTCAAATTTTGTCATTAGGAATGAAAAGAACCAGCTTCTTTTGGGAATTCGCCGTGCCGCTCGCCCACAAACTGTAATGCCATCATCTGTTTTATCTAGTGATAGCATGCACATTGGACTACTTGCTGCTGCAGCTCTTGCAGCTGCAACTAATAGCTGCTTTACTGTATTTTATAATCCAAGGTGGTTATGATTTCTTACCTCTCATCTATACTTTATGGCTTATCTGTTCACAAAGTTGTTCTTCTAATATGCAGAGCTAGCCCATCTGATTTTGTGATACCCTTTTCAAAATATGTCAAAGCTGTTTTCCATACACGTGTCTCAGTTGGGATGCGTTTTAGGATGCTTTTTGAGACAGAAGAATCAAGTGTCCGTAGGTATTATTTTTAATAATGATTCATTTAATATTATTTTATTGGTTTATCTCATGTGATTCTATGAATTGCTTCTGTTTATCTGATTCATGTTCTTGAAATCCATCTATATATTGTAATTAGAACTTTTTGTTGAATTTGTGATATGGTAGCAAATTACTCGTGCATATATTGAAGCAATACTGTTTTATGCCGATTACAATTATTAGGTAAAAGGTTCATGATAAAGAAGCGTGGTCTTTGTTCTAGTATTTGAAATCCTTTCTTTCTAATTTTTCACTTTAAAAAATGGTTGGATTTTATTAGCTTTAGAACAACTAAAGTAACGGTTCGTAAAACTTTTGATATTGCACCATGCTTTACTATTCCATGCCATAATTTTGTTATTTATTTGAACTTCAGGATAATAGGCCCAAGTTTAAACTTTTTTGTCACAATTCTTCAAGTATTTTTATGCCACATTGGAGCGATTGAGTTTGTTTGCCAGCTTTCTTCTCTTTTTCTGTCACACTCCCATACGATTGATTTTGTTTCCCAGTTGGAGTTTGTTGTAAGCTTGCTATTGAAAGTTCAGTCTTAAATGCATTGCTCTCAATAATGTGGCTCCAAAGAGCTACTGGTATTATGTTGCACCATTCATTTGATCATATGTAAATGTCAAACTTCCCCTTTTCCAGGTATATGGGTACAATAACTGGAATAAGTAGTTTGGATCCCGTTCGTTGGCCAAATTCCCATTGGAGGTCTGTGAAGGTAATTGTTAGCATATTTATGCATGGAACTCTTAGTAGATGTTGCATAACACATTTTCCTATTGTTTGCGATGATATGATGGAATATTCTTTTTTCTTTTATAAGTTTCATTCATTACCCAGTAAGCAGTAATTTGCAACACACTTTAGTAATCATTATACAGCAAATTCCCCAAACTATACAAAGATTCCTATTTAACCCATCATTCATGTTTATCTTTACAATGAAAAGCTTAGCACGCATGGTTTCTTTTATTCTATCTATAACCATCATTTCAGTAATCAGTACTATATAGTATATAGTATATACCCCTTTAAACTGCCTATACTTCGTCTCCGCCATAGCCAATACAAACAAGCATTCCAGGCCAGCCTCAAGATAAATGAGATAAGAGACTTTCCTTTTACTTTCATTATCATCCAGTGCATCTCTTGTGTCCAAATCCTGGTACCATATGCAAGAAGCATAACTTCAAAACCTCACTCCACACCTTTGAGAATCAACAGTTAAGTCCCATTGGAATGCATGTCGTTTTACATTTGACTCTGAATTTGTTTTTACTTGCTCAAGAAAAAGGAAAGTTTTTTTCTTCTTTTTTCCCTTTTAATTGAATTTGATTTCTTTTCCCACTACTATCTGTAGGTTGGTTGGGATGAGTCAACAGCAGGTGAGAGGCAGCCAAGGGTATCATTGTGGGAGATTGAGCCTTTAACAACTTTTCCAATGTATCCATCCCTATTTCCCCTCAGGTTGAAACGCTCTTGGCATTTTGGTTCCTCATCTTTGCACGGTACTGATCTTTCTGAGCTGATACCCTTAAGCTCCTTTTCTAAGCCTTGATATTTATTTTTAATTTAATGCATTTAAGATTGATTAACCTGTTTTCTTTCGGGGCTGTGGAATTATGATTGTTGGTTGCCTTAAGCAAATTTTGTTTAATAAATCTTCTGGAAGGGGGAGAGAAAGAGGGAACTGAAAATAAATTTTTTCCTGTTTTACAAGAACCTTGATAAGAAGGATGTCTCTCTTATGTGATAAGACATGAAGCTTTAAGTTTGATGGTCAGGCTTTAGTGTCTAAACGTGCATTCAATGTGAAATTGTAACCAATATTTGAATGGAAACCTTTTCAATTCTTGATTAAACTTTAGGATGAATGTGTTCGTTCTATTCCAACGGCAGAAAAATCTGCACCAGTATCTATACATCACTCAAACAACAAACAAATAAAGAATAGATACACAAAAAATCGATCCTATACATCTATACCCCAGACAGTACAAAATCAGAACCGACTTGGCTACTTAGCTTGTACCAGGGAATTATTTGCTCTTTGAGGAAGGGTGATGTGCTACTTAATATAGAGCTATGTTACTGGGTGTATCTTCAATTTCCCCATGTATTTGGAGGGTCCTTGGAGGTTCATATCTCCATAAGTCCGAATGTGCATTGGCCACGGCTATTGGACATTGGTACTTCAAGAAAAAATGACTAGTTGAAGCTACTTTAAAGATATCTCAAATGCTCTGCTAGTATTAGAATCTATTAGGCTGTAACTTCATGCACAAGTGATTTACAAAATCAAAGAAACAATTATCATTCGGCATATACTGGTTTTCACATCTTACGTTAACGTGGTCAGTTTGATCATGATGCATGGTAATATGTCTGTAAGTATTGTTTTTTTATCTGTTTTCCCTGGATTTTTCACAATGATTGTTGGGTTCTTGCAGATAACAGAGATGATATATCTAATGGATTAATGTGGCCAATGGGGGGATCTGGAGAGCAAGGACCGCAATCTCTGAATCTTCAGTCTTACGGCTCATATCCGTGGATGCAGCAGAAACTAGATTCAGGCTTCCCTGGAAATGATTATAATATGCAGTACCAACATATGCTAGCCAATGGATTGCAGAACATAGTGAGTGGGGATCTGCTGAGACAGCAGTTGCAGCAATCTTACGTTCAACAGCCTGGCAGCCATAGTTCACTTTTGCAGCAGCAGCGAGCTGCTTCACAGTCAGTTCCACATGACATTATGCAGGCACAGCAATTCCAAATTCTAACCGAGAGCTTGCCCCCAGTCCTTGGACAAGAAGAAGTAAGCAATCAATCAGAAGTGCAGGCTCAGCAACAGCATAACGTGATTCAAAGTGATCAACTCCAGCAGAGGCAGCTGGTGAATGTGCCTTCATCATTTCAGAAACCAGATTTCTTTGACTCTGCAAAGTTTTCAGAATCTGGTCCCCCTCTTCTGAATATGCTGGGTTCATTGTGTCCTGAAAGCAGTGCAAATCTTTTGAACTTCTCCACAACTGGTCAGTCAATGCTAGCTGACCAGTTGCCCCAACAGTCCTGGGCCCCCAAATACACTCATTCACATGTAAATGCCTTTTCTAATTCAACATCAGTTCCCCAAGTTTCTCCCGGAAAAGGTTCTACAACAGAGCTAGATATTGGTAACACTCATGCTCAGAATCAGAATCCTACTCATTTTGGTGTTAACAACGATTCCTATGGCCTTCTACTTCCCACCTCATTGCCTGGTTTCACTACATCTTCAAGTGAAGCTGATGTGCCCTCAATTCCATTGGGGGATCCCTCATTCCAGAATCCTCTGTATGGTTGCATGCATGACTCCTCAGAGTTGCAGCACACAGGATTGGTTGACTCACCGACTCCAACTCGAACATTTGTCAAGGTATATGAACAGTGTTTCTAATGTGGAATTCATATTCATCATAGTTTTCTCAAGATTATAATGATGATCTATGTTTTTTTGCAGGTTTATAAATCAGGGTCGGTGGGGCGCTCATTGGACATCTCCCGGTTCAGCAGCTACCATGAGCTGCGAGAGGAGTTGGCTCAGATGTTTGGAATTGAGGGGAAGTTGGAAGACCCTCTTAGATCAGGCTGGCAGCTTGTATTTGTCGACAGGGAGAATGACATTCTTCTCCTTGGAGACGACCCATGGGAGTAAGTATTTCCTATTGTTATAAATGAGTCAAACTCCACATGCACGCATCATATGCTAGTTAGATTAGATTCACAAGTACAGAACTCAGAATTGCATTTCCAAACATATTCTCTGCATGCTCATGAAAATGAGATCATTTTTATAGTTGGACAAACCGCTTCAGTTATCCGACCTTTTAACAAATGGTCTTATTTTCAATGACGTTTCATATGTTTGTCATCTCGGTGTTTAACTGCATGAAAGCGAGGTTTATTTTTGTTCGAATAATGAAACATGCAGGTCATTTGTGAATAATGTTTGGTACATAAAGATACTTTCACCAGAGGATGTGCAGAAGATGGGATAGCAACAGGTGGTGATGGTGCCTTCTAGTTGAACACGATGTTGAAAGATGAATTGCATCAACACCGCCATTATCGCTGGTGGCCGAGATCATATCTCGGTCTGTCTAAGACTCTTAAACATGTTGGTCGAGTTGAATAAGAACCAAATTCCAGTACATTTTTGCAGTATCCACCTCCTGGTGTGAAGAACCTCCCACTATTGTGTAGGACTGTTGTATGGTATTTGAATTGTAAGACCACTGTATTGTAATGTTTCTGAAGCTTTGCTTAGACTTATTTTCTAGTCCGTTATTTATCGGCGTGCAATCGGTTAAATTGGTAATTCACGAATTACAAAAATCTCTAAACCGTAAAATTAAAGTGATAAATAAAAATTTCAATTGTTAACGTTAGTATATGAAATAATTATCTTTAATTAAATTAATTAACATTGTTCAGTTCTATAGTTAAGTAATACGTTTATAAAATGTTTTGTAATATTTTTAATTTTATAAAAGAAATATTATTTAATTTTTATTAAGGTAAGATATTAATTATTTTTTTTCAGACAAATCCGCGTTATTAGTCATTACATGTCTCCGTAAAAGAAAAAGTTTAAACAAATTACGTGGATGAGTCTACAACGGGCGTCGAACACCATTAAATATCGTTAATGTTGAACACCGCTGAATATTGTTAAATTAATTTATAAAGAATAAAAATCTAAAAGACTAATCATATAATTATTAATAATATGTTAAGTTTATCCCACTTTTATTAATTACATATTAAATCCTTGAAATTTTAAATTTTTATTAATTAATTTAATAGTGTTTAACAATGTTCAACATTAACAGTGTTCAGTTCGAGTCTATTGTAGAATTTTCCCAAATTATGTATAAATTTTTACAGAAAAGGGGGAAGCTTCGGGTGTCGGAATGCTATTAGTAAAAAAGGGAAAGAGCTGCTGAAGCGGTAGCCTTAACAAGCTTGCTGGGAAACCCTAGCTACCACCAAACCACCGCCAGTCGCCGTCTCTTCACTTTTGCTTCTTCAGCCGCCGGTAAGAGCTCAGGTTTGCTGTTCTGCTTCTAAGTCTTCGGTTTTCATTGTTTTCTTTTCGTTTCTTTTTCATCTCTGCCTTTCGATCTGTTTTCGATGATTTGGAATATAGTGCGTCGATTGCACCTACGGATCTCATAATTCATAAAAAAATATGATGATATTTAGTTAGTTCGTAATTAAAAATTGAAGAATCTGACTGATCTTCCGTTCTTTGTGCTCTTATGCGGGTTGAGATTGGTATGATATAGTTAAAGGGAGTTTTGTTAGATTGGATTTAATCAACTAACGTGGACTTTGGATGGTTGACTAGATGAACGCTTACTTTACTAAAGCTGCCACTGCTTCCTCTTGTTTCTTTGCCTATCCGCTTGCTTTTTTCCCTTTTGGATTTGTTCTCCAACAGTGTAAACCTCTAAGTTAAAGATTCATAATCATTTTTCTACTTCCTGGATTAATCTGTCTTTGTTGTATGTATTCTTTACAGTTTATTCTCTTGTTCTTCTTCGCAGCACGAAATGGCTGATGGGCATGAAACTGACAAGAATATTGAGATCTGGAAAATAAAAAAGCTAATCAAGGCTTTGGAATCAGCAAGGGGAAATGGAACCAGCATGATATCTCTTATAATGCCTCCTCGTGATCAGATATCCCGTGTCACGAAGATGTTAGGTGATGAATATGGAACTGCATCAAACATCAAAAGTAGGGTGAACCGTCAGTCTGTGTTGGCTGCCATTACTTCTGCTCAACAGAGGTTGAAGCTCTATAACAAGGTGCCTCCAAATGGACTGGTGCTCTATACCGGGACAATTGTTACTGACGATGGCAAGGAAAAGAAGGTGACGATTGATTTTGAACCTTTCAAACCGATAAATGCTTCCTTGTACCTTTGTGATAACAAGTTTCATACTGAAGCTTTGAATGAGCTTTTAGAGTCTGATGACAAGTTTGGATTTATAGTCATGGATGGTAACGGCACGTTATTTGGTACACTAAGTGGGAACACTAGAGAGGTACTTCATAAATTCACTGTTGATCTACCAAAGAAGCATGGAAGAGGAGGACAATCCGCACTGCGTTTTGCTCGTCTGAGAATGGAGAAGCGGCACAACTATGTGAGAAAAACCGCAGAACTGGCCACCCAGTTCTTTATTAATCCTGCAACCAGTCAGCCAAATGTTTCTGGGCTGATACTGGCTGGTTCAGCTGACTTCAAGACTGAATTGAGCCAGTCTGACATGTTTGATCCTCGTTTGCAAGCCAAGATTTTGAATGTTGTTGATGTCTCGTATGGTGGTGAAAACGGTTTTAATCAGGCTATTGAGCTCTCTGCTGAAATACTATCGAATGTGAAGTTCATACAAGAAAAGCGGTTAATTGGAAAATACTTTGAGGAGATAAGCCAGGATACTGGAAAGTATGTGTTTGGAGTAGATGATACATTGAAGGCTCTGGACATGGGTGCTGTTGAAATCCTTATTGTGTGGGAAAATCTGGAGATCTATAGGTACGTGCTAAAACACAGTGCAACTGGGGAAATCATCATAAAACATCTGAACAAGGATCAAGAGGCTGATCAGAGCAACTTCCGTGATCCTGAAACCTCTGCGGAGTTGGAAGTTCAGGAAAAAATGCCCTTGCTTGAATGGTTTGCCAATGAGTACAAGCACTTCGGTTGCTCTCTTGAATTCGTCACGAACAAATCCCAAGAAGGATCACAGTTTTGCAGAGGATTTGGTGGTATTGGAGGTATCCTACGCTACCAGCTTGACATAAGATCGTTCGATGAGCTATCCGATGGAGAAGTTTTCGAGGATTCTGATTGATAAAGCACTGCTCAAAGCTGTCATGATGGTTTGAGAGCCTATACAAGCCCAGATGTAATGCTTCTTCTTTACTACTTATCAGCTTTTGGTTCCAAAAATAAAACATAGACGATGTTGTTGTTTTTAGATTAATTTGGGGTTTAATATGTTTTGAGGTTGGATTATTTCAAATCCGAATTATTTCATATTTGGATAATTGAATATTTTTGTGTGTGATTTCTGTTTAAAACCCAACATGTTTAGGTGATTATTTTTTTGAGGTTTCACATGTGGAACTACATGTATGATGTATTCACTTATGGATTATGTCATTTTCTTTAAAAAAAATATTAAGGTTTGGCTATTGGATTTGAGGGGTATTTGATTCCTTCTTTAGAATTAGTTTCCCTGACTCACTCCTCTTGAAAAGTGTCTCAACCAACTCATCCCAGTTTGTACCTCTAGAGGTCACCTCTGGTTTGGCTTTTGGACTATCGGCACCATCGGTTTTGGCAGCCTCTGTTTCTGTTTCCTCAATCTTGATCTCGATCGGTTCACCGGAATTGGGGATATTCAAACTGACAGCTTTTTGCAACGCATCTTTGTGTTCTTTCTCGATGGTCTGCATCCTCTCCAGTTTTTGTATTCTCGGAGGAACAGTTATGGTCTCGGATTTGTTCTCCTTCATAATCTGTAGGAAGCAACAATTCAGGTATTTCTGATCATCCAAGGTACAGCAATGAAGCTTAAACATTAAACCAAAAGGAAGAGCACTCACCTCCAAAGCCTTCTCTGATTCCTTTTGGATCCAAATGATCCCATGATCGGATGTTGCGTTACAAGATAACACGATATGTTCAAACCTCCCGTCGACAGGAATGGCTGTTCGGACTTCTGGAGGAAACCTCCCACATCTAAGTACTCGAATCACATAGTAAACTCAATATCAAATAAACAGACAACCTCACCATAATCTAAAGATAGAATTGTAACTAATATCGGTTCTACATCATTCGAGCAACAACCATACACATGAATTAGTTGACGGAAACACGAAAACGAATCAAGAGTCTGAAAATGTTGGTACCTGCAAAACTTTCTCTCGACAATATGATACATTCGTCCGGGAGCATACAGTCGTCTCGGATCTCTAAGTTTCCTACCTTCAGGTATGAAGGTATCCCTCAAGCAAACAAGAAATATCAAGCACGGCAAGCTGTCCAAAACATCGAATAATAGTATATGAAAGCTGTAAGAGAAAAACAAATGAAAAGATGCAAAAGCAAACGAGAGAGAAATAAATTACCAGAAAATCGACTTGAAGATATCTTCCAAGGGTGTGCCTGTCCTTGGCAAGAAATCATCCTGAGAAACAAATAATTCAAAGGCATACGGTTCATTACTTTCTAATACACCAGAGTGCCGAAAACATCGAGCATCAAGGATACAAGCAAGCAAGAAACCAATCTTCCACTCTGCTACAAAATGTATCTTGTTCATTACTTTCTAATAACTAAACATCACAATTCAAATGCATAGAATCCATCTATGAATAGCGAAAATCATAATCGTAAACAATGATTAAACTCGTATTAGATAGTAATGGACGCAAATGAAAGTAATAGGGGAACTGGACCATGGTTCTTAATTCATTCCATTCTTCCTTGCTTGAAAGGCAGTCATCACTCATCCCTTATTCCTTTCTATACAACTACTTTACTATTTTCTCTACTCTGAATATATACCGGCATCGATTCGAACTATGTTACTCCGATTTTAAAGCTTAAAGCAACTCTAATCATACTGTATGAGGCACATTACCGTATTCGAATCTCACATTCGAGTCAAAGAACAATTTGAGGAGAAAATATAGAAAATCTTACCTGCAACACAATGGAGTGAATAACATCAGCATACTTGACAGCTAAGTTAAGTGACATACATCTGGCCGGCGCCAACGCATAGCACCGAATCTTATTCCGGGGAATCCCACCCAATCTATCCCTGTGATTAACCAGCACCACCGTCATCAACGATGCCACGCCTGACCCCAAAGAATGTCCGGCAAGAATCAGCTGATATTCCTTCCCGGTCTCTTCCCAAACCCTCTTCAACGTCTCACTCTCCTCATTCAACAACCAAACTGCCGACTTCAACAGCCCGTGATGAACGTATCCACCGTCAAACATCTGCATCCCCAAACGATTATCCAAAAGCAATTTATAGTCACTGTCTTTGACCAAGTTGAGTCCCCTGATTGCCATCACGATCTCCTTCCTGTCATGGTCGGCGTAGATAAGGTAGGGTGGAGAACGACCGAGGGTTTGTTCATAGTCGGCGTGTTTCAAGACCCAGTCTGGGTTGAGCCGGTAGCCTCCGTCGGGAGCGCACTGGGGGTTTCTGAGATCGGTTTCGTACACAGCTAGGATCAAACGACAGAGTCTTGGGACAGGCTCGAACTCGTCGTGGGTAGCTGAAGGCCAGGTTTCACTGTCGTCTGAACCAACGTGGGTGCAGCGTTTCCATGCCCAACGCGAACAGCCGAGCAAGAGCACGCACTCGACACCGCAACAGACAGACATTGACGGTATAACGAAGGAGTTTGGTAACAGATTTTAATCGATGCCTGTAATGAGAAAAGAGAGGATAAATGATTAAAACAGAGGTGGGGAGTTAGAGAGAGAAAAGAAAACACATGGAAACTGGAGGGAAAAGATTCTGGAGAGAGAGAAACAGGGAATGTAAGATCAAACTTCATAAAAATTTGAAATTTCTGGGGGAAGGAATCTGGGTTTCCGACATCTACGAGAAAGGATTCAACTTTAAACAACCTGTAACACTTTTTCGTCCTTGTCTTAAAGTTTCAGCTACCTGGAATTTTCCACGTAATTGGAGATTATATTACCAACAGTTGGCTTTATTCAGTTAAACGTTGAGCAGCCATCATCGTAGAAGAGGAGAGTGGGGATAGTAGGTGTCATTGTTAGGTAAAAGTACCAAATGAATGAATGTATTACATTTTAGTCCATTAATGAAAGGAAAAGAAAGTTGGGTTCATAAATTCTATATACACTTGAGAGAAAAGATGACTCCGATTTGACTTTTGGGCCAAATAGATGCCAGAAATCTGAAACTCTGCTACAAAATCGGTATTATTGAAAGGAAAAGGATATGTTGTTTGAATTTTAATTTTTTTAGTTATTCGTGTTTAACGTATCGATATACGAACATATTCATGTACATATATTCATATCCGATATTCATATTCAATGCCAGAGTGGCATAGGAACAATTTGATTTTGGGGTATAAAAAATGAAAAACTCGTACCTGCAACACAATGGAGTGAATAACATCAGCATACTTGACAGCTAAGTTAAGTGACATACACCTCGCTGGCGCCACCGCATAGCATTGAACCTTACTCCGGGGAATCCCACCCAATCTGTCCCGGTGATTGATCAACGCAGCCACCCCAGACCCCAAGGAATGTCCGGAGAAAATCAACTGATATCCCCTCCCGGTGGCTTCTCAAACCCTCTTCAACGTCTTGCTCTCCTCGTTCAACAACTAAACCGTCGATTTCAACAGCCCGTGATGAACGTATCCACCGTCAAAAATCTGCATCCCCAACCAGTTGTCCAGAACCAATTTATAGTCACGTTCTTTGGCCAAGTCCCCTGATACTATCCAGCAATTAAGCTGTCATCATTTCCCGAGGTTTAAATAATTTTAAAATTCTCAAACTTCAATCCTTCTTGCAACCCAAAACTATCAAAGGTTTCAAGTTAATACTTACAAGTTTCTTATGTTCCTAGTGGTGTTCATATTCTATATTTTTATCTATGTCAGTATTGGTGTTAAAATTTAAGGACCGCCCACATTGAGTTCTTAGCCAAGTCATGGATTTCAATAATACCGATAAAATTCAAAAGGATCCCAAAAGAATTAAGGATTTGAATGAGTTCTTAGCCAAGCCATGGACTCCAGTTCAACGTTTTGTACAAAATCGAATAGGTCACCCTGTTCCTGAACCTCAGGGGGACCCAACTTCTCTACTCCCAAAATTTGCTTAAATAAATTGCATAACATCCCAAAAATACACCAACCACCATCCTACAAGATGATTATACTCCACAGCAATACTTTGATCACCACTAACACGCTAGCAGAACCTCCCCTGCTCCGACCCGTCGAATCCGAACTTGTTGAGTTCATTGATGGTGCTGTTATATTTACCATGGTTCCATTCCTTCCAAGGCTGCATCATACATCAACAAATAATAAATCAAACGAGGATAAGTGGAAAAAACTAAGCCAAATGGGTAAAAGTTTTTTTGTTTTTTTTTACCTTCCTGGGAAAATACAAGAACCATGACCTGTCAAAGAAGCAATCTCGGATAAGTTTCCTTTTAATGAAAGCAATAATGTTTTTTATGTTAGTATATATGCATTCATGTTTTCTATCCATCTTACTTGGATCTGTTGTTGTGATATCTGCAACCCCGTTGAAGTCGCATGCATCGGGAGTCTTCCCCATACGGTGATAGTAAGTGTCGAATGCGTAAGTTGCGTGTGCAATCACGTTATCCGGCTCATAACATGGTTTTCCCTGCAACAATTGTGAACAATCCACTTTTCCAGGTCCACATGCCCAATCTAAAGCAGCCTGCAACATCTTCGGATCAGCGCCTTCCTTTGCGGTACAATAAGTTTGGTTAGTGGTATCGTTTGCTAACAATGACCCTGAATCTGTCAAGCGCAGTATATAAATAGGGTCACCATTTGCATCGAACAATCCCCAGTTCTTCTCTGAGATTGGTCCAGGTTTCAGGTCCTCATTATAGAGCTCATAGATATAAGTACTGACAGCAATTCCAGGACGCTTGGGAGTTCCGGTTTTGTTTATCACATGGCGGATCAAGTTGCTGTTGTAAGTGTTGGCATTCTCGATTGTTGCATCTGGCTCATTGGAATCACCTTTAGATGGCCAACCGGTTTCAGTCACTATAACAGGGATGTTAGTGAAGTTCAGAAAAGCCATGGCAAAATACGTAGCATCGACCATAGCATCAAAGACGTTGGAGTAGTGGACAAGTGTGTTAGAATCGACGGCCTCCTTGGTCGGAGAAAGAGGCTTAAAAAGTGCATAGTCTAGTGGAATCACACCATTAGATTGCATGTAGTCATAGTAAGGGTATATATTAAGCATAAGAGGCGACCCTGTCGACTGCAAGAAATTAAGTATAGAGACCATAACTGGATTCCACGACCGGTTGAAGAAGGCTTGGGAAGGTGGGAAAGAATCAAGGATTATGGATGAAGCAAGAGGCGTTGAAACTTTGATTTGCTTGTCTAAATTCGATGCCACGAGGGCAGAGTGAACGTACTTCATGGCATTCACAAGAACTGGTGCTGCATTAGGAAGAGTATTGAAAACCTCGGAACCAACACAAATTGCAGTGATGTTGGTTGCTGGATAATGTGCAATAATATTCCGAGAAACCCAATTAGCTGCAGTAGAATTCGATTGTCCAATGCCTAGAAGTTGCTCATTGGGGATAGAAACCATAACTCGAATGCCACTATTTGCAAGAGCAACTAGCATGCCTCGGTCCGCATCATATAGCCTAACATGTCTGATTTGCTGAGCTTTAAGAAGAGCAACTACTTGAGTTGGGTGTGGCATGATTGATAGATCTGTCCCTATATTCACTCCAATATATGGATCTGCAACAACAAAATTAGACTGAAATAGTTAAAAACAGATCTCTCTATAGAGCAAAGCAATGCATCTTAATATACAAAACAGTCGCTTCGAAAGTGTCGGATATGGGAATGCATCTACCACAAATTTACTTCGAGAAAAAATAAAGTCGGTCTCTTACAATAAGATAGTCCCTCGCTCAAATAGAAACCCCACCATGATCAGTAGATTTCCAACAAAGAAACTTATCCACGACAACATTTCTATAAAAAAATTGCATGCTAGCTACTGGCTACATCAAAAGCATCAAGACATGTACCTGTATATGTATATAAAATAATGGAGGATGGTATGTTCCCTATGCAGAAAGCCAACAGCATTTCCTAGATCCAGTAATATTTTGACCATTTTTTCATTACCAAGGCAAGTGGAAATGCCACTGCCCGATATTTTTCTCTTGTTCTTAAAGAAAATCCAGTTAAGGACTAAAATGAAGCAATGGAATTACCTCTAGGATCTACCCTTCTGAATAATATTGAGTAAAATGAATGTTTTCATTAATTACAAACTATGTTTTTTCCATTTTACTTTTCCTTATAAATTCAACAAAAAGAATTCAACAGTAGTGGAAAACTATCCCTTAAATCTACCCTAACCCCACATGAAAGCTGGATTCCACATTGTACACAGAGAAATGTATGACCTGCAGTAAAATAATTGAGTATCCCATTTATAATTGGTTACTGGTTTATATGCTTTTCTTGCCAGAAGAGTTATCAGTTAAGTTCTCATTAGCTGACATGTAGGCCATATATATTATATATTCTCTTCTCTTTTCTTTTTTTTTTTTAAAAAAAAAACTCCCTTCTGTCCTCACTTATCCCCCAATTCAATGCTTCAAACCTACTAAAATCCCCCAAGCAGAGTAAACAAGGTAAAAGAATTCATTACAGTCAAAACACTTTCCCTCAAACACGTTTAAACAGTTCATGTTTCATCAGATTTCTAGCATTCAAATAACTTGGTAGGAGAAAAAAACAAAGAAAAGAAATCCCAGAAAGCTGATCGAAAAGAAACCAAGTTCATCCGTTGTAAGATCCCTTTAAATGGAAGAATCTGATATAAAAAAAGCTTTACCTTCATCAGCAGCTGCTTGAGAAACGGCTAGAAGAAGAAGAACAAAACCAAGAATCCAAGCCATAAGAAAACAAACAAAACCCAGAGAGCAGAGTGATGTAAGGCAAGTGGAACCAACTGGAAACAAGTAGAAAAGAAACTGTGGGGCTGAGTAGTAAGAAAATATGGAGAGAGACGAGTCGAGTGAGGGAGAAAGCTCTATAATTATTATAATAAATGTGGAAAATCATGGAATGGGTGTGGGCAAAAAGCCTAAATATAATAGATTGGTAGAAAAACAAAAGAAAAGACATTAACTGACATAAAAAAGTCATGTTAGTAGATGAACGGCTGTGATATCATCTGCGACATGTTACGACAGTTGCATGCAAGAAATCAAGGCTGCTCTGAGAACACCTTTTTCTTTTATGGTATTTGGATTTTATTTCATTTCTGTTGGATATAGCCGTTGCTGAGCCAGATCTAATTGTACATTTATAGGAAAATTCTACGAACACCGCTGAACACCATTAATGCTGAATATTATTGAATACCATTAAATTAATTAATAAAGAATAAAAATCTTAAGGACTCAATATGTAATTAATAAAAGTGTGATAAACTCAACATATTATTAATAATTATATGATTAGTCCTTTAGATTTTTATTCTTTATAAATTAATTTAATAATATTCAGCGGTGTTCAACATTAACGATGTTCAGCGGTGTTCGACGCCCATTGTAGACTCATCCTACATTTATATCTTTTTTTTCAGGTTTACCAGTAGTTTTTTTTAATATAAATTATAATTCACATCTTAAAATAGATTTTTACTTTAAAACGTGGTAATTAACATTTTTAAGATATTAAAGTACGTACTAGTTATTTTTTATTAAAGGGATCAAAATTACAATTTAACCTATCTGTTTCATTCTCTAATAAAACCAAGGAATAGAGGCAACAACTATTGGCATGGGGACAAGAAGGTAAAACCATCATTCTCCTCAACGGTCATATTTTTTCCAGTTTTAGCTTTAAAAAATGATTATTGTTCTTGTGACCTATAATACTAGGAGACTGGTGCCTTACTTTTACCAGTCATAATGACTCATTGGTTTAATTGTCTACTTTTGATCTGAAATGTTTTAGGTTTGGTTTGTTCTCAATGTTTTTGAAAAATATTATTGGGGTTAAAGAGTAATTTTAAAAAAATATAAAATAAATAATTTTTTAATTTAAATTATTTTGTTTGGTTTGAAAATAATTTTTAAAAGATAAAATTTTTGAAATAATAGTTCAATTCAAATTACTTTTATAATTCTATAGACCCAAATAACCATACATTTCCAAATAGAAATTTAATTAAAACAATATTTCACTAAAAGATATACTTAACTATTATCTAATATCAGTTTGTGACATCTTAAATTTAATTTATATTTAAATCGAATCTAAATTTAAACCCATTTTCGGGTTAAATATAATTATTTATACTCCAATAAATTATTTTTACTAAGTATTTGCGTTTCGGAGGGGAGCTGCTTGAACATGTTCCTTTGACAGTTTTTTGGGGCAAGTTGGAGGGTAGGGAAGCAGCACTGAGTCGTGTATTTTCCTCTTATTTTTGTTACAGATTGGAGAGGACTTGACTGAAGGTGAGGCGAAGGTGTTACTGCAGTATGGTGGTTCCGAATACTGGCTTGGGAACAATGCTCAACTACTGTGACAGAGTTGTTCATGATCGAAAAAACGAGAGTGGCAGCTCGGAATGGAGATCAAAAATAGGAAAGCTGCTGGCAGATGCATATAACGGTGGAACTATTGTCTCAAGCAGTCTCGTAGAGGATGTCAAAGAACAGTATAGTGTGAATACAGAGATTAAACAGGAGCTTGGATTAGAGGTTTGACTGTAGAACATGATCTCAAACCTTGTGTTTTCTCTTATTCTGAATTCTCCAATTTTCTTGTCTATACTCTGCCTGCATTTAACTTTTAAATTTCAGACTGTTCTTTATGTATGTTAGCAGGACTAAGCAGAGACAGTCCTACAAACACATTAGGATACCTTTTGACTTAGTATTATGTAATGTAGTACCAATGAAACATGAATCTTCCTGTGTATACATTTTAGTATAATTTGAATATTGTCATGGCGTTGTCCGTTGACAATATTTCCCATGCTTTATTCCCTTTGCTTTTCTAGGTTGCTAATGGATAGGGTTTAGTGGTTCATCTTTTGTGAAAAAATGATGAGGGTCTCACTTTTTACTGCATGGTAGAGATTATGGTTTCCAGATAGTGTTTGTTTTAGGGTCTTTTGGTATTTTGCTTTTACTCCAAGTTTGGATAAAAATATTAGGGCTGTTCAAAATATGGGCTGGGTCTTGATTGATACTCAGGGTCTCTACTTGGGCAATAAGAGAGATTTTCAGAATTATTAGTTGATGTCTTAACCACGTACAGTTTTAGGGTGTAAATCGCCAATTGTTTTATTATACTTTTATTGGTGTTTTTATTTTTAAATAGTGGGGTTAGGATTAGGGTTGTGGTTAGGGTTTAAGAAATTAAGGATAAAGTGTTTTTTAGGGTTTAGGATTTAAGATATGAAATTTAGGGTTAGAACTTAGAATTTAATTTTTTTTAATAATTTTTAGTGTGAACATATAAGAATGCATGATTAGGGACATGGGTGGAGTTATGTATGTAATTGGGGTGTCTGTTGACACCCTAAAATTTTTGAAAAATTATATTTTTCTATACAATTTATATATAAAAGTTTAAAAATATATGTAATTGATACCCCTTTATAAATAATTTGACATTCTTTTATAAATAATTAACTCTTTTTAAATACCGTTCAAGAAAATGACACCCTTTATATAAATTTTTAATTTCGCCCTGATTCGGGACATAATTTTTGTTCTTAACTTTATATTTCTCAACTTTAATCATAGTTCTTTACCCAACAATTCTAAAACAACATTATCTAAAAACTGTGTCATGGTCAGTTGTTTTCTTTTCTCTTTTCATTGCTTCTCAATTAGTACAAATTTGAACTTCCATAAAGGAATTGTCACACAACTAAGGCTTGCTCCAAAAAGACAAAGGAATCAATCAAGTATGTGTCTAAATATATTACAATTCCTAGCCAAATCAAAGGGGAAAATATCAATATTTATTGCAAAAAGTTATGTGTTGTAAAATGATTGGTACAGGTAGATCTGCCGGCAAAAACCCATTGATTAGTTCATATACTAATGAAAAAGAGAGAACCCAAATAGAAAGAAAAAAAATGTTTAATGGGTGAAGTGTCTCAATGTCACTCAGTCTAATTCTAATTGAAAATCACATAATAATAATAATAAGACTTGTGTATAGTCCCCAAAAACATGATGTCTCCTTTACATGTCCTAATACTTTACTCATTTGAAGAATAATGTGGAAGCTTTTAGTGTATCATGAATATATTTAAAAATCTAAAAATTATATAAACGTCAGATTTATCGTCATCGATAATGATAATATAACTAATAATGTATAACAATTTATTGAGTGGTTTCAGTTAAAAAATTGTTATTATATCTATATGATATAAATTCAAATGATGTATTTATACGACGTATATGCTTTATTAAAGAATTAAAATTAATCGACATATATTATCTTATAGATAGTTCAAATAGTATATATTTAAACCCATCATTATAGTGTCAAAGGACTAATTGGGAAAGATTGCTATTTGCCACCTAAACTCTAATTCCATCCCTTTTTGGTGGGGGATTGCTGGCCTAAAAATAGATGAGTATTCATCTCCTCTAAATTTCAAGATGTGGACCAGGTGGTGTTATCAAAATGGTTGAACCAATATATATATATATATATATATATATATATATATATACACCATGTAATCTATTTTTTCTTCAATTCTAAAAAAAATAAATTTGAATATTTTTCGAAAGATTACTTTTCGAATGTTAAACTCACACAAAAAATAAAACATATGAGTATTTATGATTATTAGGTGAATCAATGATCTTAAAAAAAATCACGAATATAATTTTTATAAAAAATTCATCATTAATGTATCAAATATTAATATAATAATCTTAAAAAATAGCTTGATCATATACTCAAAACATAAAATAGGAATTGATTAAGGTGTGTTGATATTTGAGTTATGAAGGTGTACAATAATGCTCTTAAAATTTAGATTTTAAGACATAAATATTATTTAATAATTACACGGTTGGACCGTTGTCATTGTTCCTAGTGACCTAATGTTTTAGGTCACACGATAAAGCAATCATTTCAAATAGTAGTTGCCAAGTGAAGCAAATACAAATTAACTACAAACTTGCACTACTTATCATCAGTCAGTACAAAATCCCAGATGTTGAAATCATCATCCCACAAGCTCAAACCATTGCTTGCACTGGAATCATGGGAGGGCCAGTCCAAACCAGGGAACTGATGTAGTTCTTCAAGGAACATGGAAGAGTGACATGAGGAAGAAGACGGGGAGGAAGATGATGTTGACGCTAAAATTTCATGGGGTTCGATCAAAGGAACCTCATCGGTGCAGAAACCAATGGAATCAATGACAGGCACCTTCATCTCCTCCATTGTGGACTTTAAGGATGGTGTTTCCGGTTCCATTGTTTTGTCGTCTTGTTCCTTCTGGTCCTGTTGGGGATGAATATGGTGTTCTTCGGTGGTCGGTAATGGCTTGTGGGTGACAGGATCGATCCCCATTTTCCTAAGCTTCTTCTTGATGTGAGTGTTCCAATGGTTTTTTATCTCATTATCAGTTCTCCCAGGGAGATGAGAAGCTATTTTAGACCACCTGGAAAACGTGTAAAACATGACAAAGACATTGAAACCCTAAAGAACAAAACAACTTTACAATCAAACCAGATGGGGAAAGAAACCTGTTTCCTAGCTGAGCATGAAGATCGATCACCATTTTCTCTTCATATTCAGACAAGAGTCCTCTCTTCAAATCTGGTCTGAGATAATTCGTCCATCTCAGTCTGCAACTCTTCCCGCACCTTAACAATCCTGCAAGCTTAGGAACAGCTCTCCAGCAGCATTGTCCATTGGAGAGGATGAAGCTACTAAGCTTCTTATCTTCTTCAGCAGTCCATGGCCCTTTCTTCAACCCAACTTTATCACAGCAGGGTTGCCTTCCCATCTCATTAAAAGTATACAAAATCAAATCAAAGATGGAGAATAAGAATTCAAGATGTATACAAGGAAAGGAAGTAAGGAACTCTCTGTTTAAAGCCCTATTACAAGAATCCAAGTTTCAACCTTAATATTATAAATGAATCACCCAAGACACATAAGCTCATCCCACTTTATTTTATTTTTATATATTTATTTAAATACTATTACTTTTTGTTTTGGTTAATACACGTGTCCATCAATGTGGCAAACGTGGCATGTCACTTTGAGAATGCTCTATCATTTCAAAGATTTCATGTATATTTATGCGTGTGTTTGGTTTTGTTTCAGTTCCAAGAGTGCCACGTAGATACGGTGATTTATGTTTTGTCTTGTTTTATAACCGTATCATTTCTCGTATTAATAATATTTTATTTACATTTTTTTACCGTTGATTTTGGGGTTTTGTTTACTTTTATTTCATGTTTCCCCAGCCTTGTCTGGTAAGTAAAATTGGTCCACTTTCTACATCTACCTAAGCAGATGTATTGTCCAATTTCTAAGGAATTCGTATCAGATTACAAATGTTTGTTCATACTTTTCTTATGATTCATTTCTAAGTAAAATAATTTAACTTTGAGGTCAATTTAATATTATTTTTAAAAAGTGTAATAAAAAAGTATAAAAAAAGATTCCTTTTAGTATTTTTGGTTTAAGATATATGTGTTTAGTATTATTGTCAAAAAGTATTTTTTGAGAAAATAAATGACTATTTTAGACATAATATTATAAGTTAAAAAATATATATTTAAATGATAATTAAATTTTTTATATTATAATATTAACTTAAATTATGATAAAATATAAAAATATTAAAAAATACATAGATTATTTTTGAAAAGTAATTTTCAAAAGTGCTTTTGAGAAAATATATAATTTTTAAAGTAAAACAACAATTTATGTTAAATATAATTATTTATTTATAAAAATTAAATTATAATAAAACATAACAAATTAATGCTAAAATTGTAATTGTCTCCTAAAAAGCACTTTTTCAATCGCAAAAGTTAAAAATTTAGATTTTGCATTTGGGTTGAAAAACATTTTCAAACGTAATTTTTTTTTCAAAAGTTAACTATTTAGCATTGTTTCTGTATTTTAAACCAACTTTTGACCCAAAAACTGGTTTAGAACGCAATGTTAAACCTTTGACCCAAAAGTTAGTTTAGAACGCAATGCTAAACATAGCATTAGTTTTAAAGATCACATATTAAAAATATATATAATGGTAGGTTGGATATCCGTATTTATAATGATTTTTTATAATATTTAATTTAAATTAATTAATAAATTAAAAATGAGTGATTATAATATATATATATATATATAGCAATACGTAAGGAAGATGGAGTAGAATTGGGAATATACATGAGTAGGTATAAAGTACCCATAAACAAAAGGACATGGTATCTAAAACTATTAAATTAAACCCATATTTATTATTTTTTGTAGCATATTAATTAATATTTTTTTCTTGTTTCCAAAGCAAAATGGCCTTGTATTATAATAATATTATAAAGTTTTAATACAAAACATATACACTAGAAAAGTAACTACTTCATTAAGCAAGCAATGCCAAAAATAATTGTATAAATAAATTAATTTCCTTTTTTGTTCTTAAGGTTTTATCAGCTTTGCGACACAGCTACGGTGCTATCACTGTCGAGGAAAGACTTACCACCAGCTTCGAATCTCATTGTCAATATTTGTAGATTCTGAATTTAAAATAAATAATATTTATTATATGAGTCTAAATCAAGTAATCCTCCCTTTTTGACCATTAATATTTTTAACATATATATTTTGATTTTGATTCGGATTTACTCTTTACCAAATTATTTATTTTGAAAGAGAATAAATAACGAAAAGTCATATTATTGTTACACACGAATTTTTCTAACGTATGAGATATTTTAAAAACAAGACTAAAAAGAGGTTCAATCGAAATTTTAATAAAAATTATAAGAATTTCGGTATTGACTTTTCAGTATACATCAAAATTCATATATTTTTCGTAAAAAAAATTGATATATACCAATATTTTTATAATTTTTGAAACATCCAATACATAAAAAAATTCGATACCAGAATTCTTATAAATTTTATAAAAAATTCGATTATTCCTTATCTTATCCTCAAACATTTAACCCTACAACTTTCTCTCCTCGGTCAGTCCCTTCTTGTAATCCTAGTCAAAGTTTTAGGGTATTTATTTTTCGTATTCTAAGCAAATTTTACTTAGCGACAATGATGAACTCGTACATTTTATTACCAAAGAGAGGAAGGTGTAAGATGGAGAACACTTGGCTTGACTTGTCCTTCAGCAGTCTATAAATTATCATGTGCATTTTATTTAAAAAAAAAAAAGAAAAATACTTTTACTAACATAATATTTTTTATCGTGTGTATCTTTTGATTAAATTTTTAAAGATTTTTAGAATATATTAACATAAAATTTTATATAAGAGTTAAATTATAAATTTATCATTTTGGGTCAAAATATGCTTTTATTATTATTTCTAAATAATTTTAAAGTAATTACGAACGGAATCAGAAAATTTAATCAATGGTATCAAAATTTTGAGTGTTCATTTATATTTTATTAAAGCGGTTAGAGTCAAATGATTTTTCTTAAAAATACATCAAATATTTTTAAAGCGGTATGAATTTATTTTTAAAGTAATGTCAACTTTTTTATATTAATGAAGTACGATGTTAGGATTTTAAATTTTGATATTGTGAATAGAGTAAATTAAATTATAATAATTATCATATAATTAATTTTTAAATTATCTAATTCGAATTAATTAATAAACGTGATTATAGAAAAAAGGGAATGATCTGTCCTTAAATGCCCACACCTTTGATTCTCCTTGTGCGGGTCCAGCATGTCTGTCTTAACCTGAAAAGACATTTAAAAGCCCAAATTGAAGCATACACCCAGTTAGGAAAATGTTAGATTTTTCTCTTACGGCCCAAATTGAAGCATACATCGTTAACGTTGAACACCGCTGAACATTATTAAATTAATTTATAAAGAATAAAAATCTAAATGACTAATAATACAATTATTAATTATATGTTAAGTTTATCACACTTTTATTAATTACATACTGAGTCCTTAAGATTTTAAATTTTTATTAATTGATTTAATGGTGTTCAACAATGTTCAACATTAGTGGTGTTCAGCGGTGTTCGACGCCCGTTGTAGAATTTTCCGTTTTTAAGTTTAAGTTCAGTCCCTCAATTTTTATTAATATATATATATATATATAAATACAAAAAATATATACCACATATATAAATATAAAAAAATATTTAAATTGAACTATAACAAGATAAATATTATAAATTAATAATTTAATTTGTTTCGATAATCAAAAATTATTTAAAGTTAAAATGGATAAATAAGTAAACTAAAATGATCCCAATAAATTATTTAAGTTTTGATTGTGTCTTTGAATAGTTAATCTTGATTTGGCAAATTACTTTGTTAAATAATCTATTTTATTTAAATAAGAGATTACAGTGATTAATTAAACTTACGCAACACTAATTTCATGACTAGTTTGTGTTTGATCTCCATTCTCTGGCTCAGCTTCGCCGGACATTTCTTCCAACGACTTACCTTTCGATTCCGGCACCAAGAACGTGAAAAACGTCCCCAACAAGCTGACGACGCCGAGAATTATAAGTGATTTTTGCACTCCGATCGCTGCGGTAGCGTACAAAAACCCGAACGCGCCCACCATTGCCCCTGCCTTGCCCGATGCAGCTGAGATCCCGTGGCATGTTGATCTCAACCTGGCTGGGAATATCTCGGCGGGAACGACGAATGTGGTTGCGTTGGGGCCAAAATTCGAGAAGAAAAATGTGAGGGAGTACATTACAACGAACCCGATTCTGTTGTGCGGTAAAGTCCAGTGGTGGTACGGGATGGCCAAGGCAAACATGAACAATGTCATGAATATGAACCCCATCAATTGAATCCTGAATCTCCCCATCTTGTCGATTAATGCCACGGTGAACCAGTATCCGGGGACGGTGCTACATAGTGCAATAAGCGTTTGAGCTCTCGATATGCGGTAAACTTCTTCGATGGCGTTCATGGTTTTCGCTTTCGGGATCCAACCAATGGCTGTGAAAATGTCCTTTTGAAACAGGTTTTGGCTGTAGAAGGCAATGTCCAACAAGAACCAAGTGCTTGTAGTGCCGAGCAAGTGAAGTCCATGTTTACGAAGGAATTGTGTGCTAAACAAACCAAAGTCACTCTGTTTTTCCTCCTTCGGTCTCTCTTGTTGTCTTTCCTCTTCTAAATCGACTTGGAGAACTTTAGACATATCCGCAGCGGCCTGTTTGGAGTCCTTGGCGACTAAAGCGGTGTACCGAGCAGTTTCTGGCATCTTCATTCGCCAGTAATAAGTAAGCAGTGCTGGGAGTGCACCAAACATCAAAATGATCCTCCAAACATAATCGGCTTCCGGCACGGTCGATCCATTCGGATTCTTTTCGAAAGGTGGTGAAGGGTAATTCGCCTTGAAAGCTCCCGAAACTACAATGGCAACCATCCCACCAGCTAAAATCCCAAAACCCTGCATTGCAAACACAGCAGCAATGAAAGCCCCACGAGTCTTTTTGTTAGCATATTCCGACATAATGGTTGCCGAAAGAGGGTAATCGCCACCGATGCCGAAACCGAGCCAGAACCGAAAGAAACAAAGAGTAGCCATAACATTAGTAGGTGAACGACCAAAAGAAAGTCCCGAAGCAAGTGAACATATAACCATTAACATAAGTGTGATGCCATAGACACGTTTCCGTCCCAACTTATCTCCAAGCCATCCAAAAAAGAGTTGTCCCGTAAGGGTACCAACGAACGCTACACCATTGACGGCAGCCGATACATTAGGAGGAAGAGCACCGGGCAAAGAAGCACCTTTCTTGTAGTAATAAATACGACCGAGCAATTTGGTGACGAGAGAAATGCAAAACAAGTCATATGCATCGGTGAAGAATCCCATGCCGGCAATTATGATTGCAGTGAAATGGTACCATTGTGTTTTGGCTACATCAAGCGCAGTCAGCACTTGCAGTTCATCCTTTGCCATAGCTAGAAGAAGAAGAAGGTGTTGGTTTGGTTCCGTATTTAAGTGCAATGGAAGCTCTGTATTTTAAAAGGGGAGTAAAAAAAATCATTATCAGAATCTTTTTTGTTTTGCAATTTGACATATTCTATATTGTTAAAACATATTTTTGGTTAAATTTTGGGAACTAGATTTTAGTAAGTTTTCCCTTCAAGTGTGATTTTCAGGTTGGATTTGGTTTCATGAAAGGATTTGAGAAGGAATATGCCTTTCTTTTGTAAACTCAATTTTAAGTATCATACAATTTAAAAACCATTAATTATGTAGTTAAAAATAATTATATTATCTTAAAAATATAATTATTTCTCTGTCTAATTAATATATATATATATATATATAATATTCTAATTACCATAGATATGACAATATACAAAACCATTTTTGGTGCCCCCATGCAGGATCGAACTACAGACCTTCAGTTTACAAGACTGACGCTCTACCACTGAGCTAGAAGGGCTTTATTTCAAAGCATTAAAAGTTTAGAATTTCATCTATTAAATAATTTATAATTGTAAAAAAAAAACTAAGGTCTTTTTAATAATATATTACTTGATATTTACAATTTAAGTGGTAAGTAGCTTAGTATTATTTTAAATGTTTAAATTCGAGATTTGGTAATATAAAAATATTCACTAAAAATCTACTTATCAAAACTAAGTACGGTATGGATTAATTTAAATTAGCTAAAATAAACCCTTAAAAATTAAATTTTTTTTTTTTAATAATTTCTCAATTAAACTAGAACCGGTTAACAGTCAATATATATAATGAAGAGTCAACATAATCTATTTTATATTTTTATAAAATTAATATATTGGTGTTTTATATTAAAATAAATTTTGAAACAATTTTCATTTTTTATATTATGTTTAATATACACCATCCTTGCATAAAATATTACAGAACAGGCAAAATCCTTAGCAAATCGAGACACGCAACATCGGATATGCGCAGGTTTATTGTCTTATTGAAGTATGAAATTAATAATACTTTAATTATAATATAAAATTTTAAATTAACTTTATTATATAAAAATTTTAGCTTCATTCGAATAAAAATAATACCATATTTATATACTACTAGTATTAGGTTGGAAACATAAGTAGAAGTGGTCGGTGACCTCATCCCCGACCGAGTTTTCCCCTTCCCCTGTCTCCGCATCCAACCCACGGCCTTCTTCCATGGTGAGCTGAGGCGACCCTTGTCCGCTTCTGTTTCTATACGACTTTTCGTGGCCTGATGAGCTCAGTAGATTTGGACCCACATTCACATCTCTATCAACGCAAAAATCATGTGAACAACTGTAATAATTGAAACAGAATGACCCCACACGACTCTATGAAAATCAATGAAATTAATCTTTCGAATTAAATCGAGTTTGATTATTTTTTTATTAAAACAACGAGATTAAATTAGAATTAAATTATATATTAAAAATCAAAATAAAATAAATTTAAGTATAATAATTTATTTTTAGATCAAAATTGAAATGATAAAAAATCTAATATACTCTATATTTAGCGTGGAGTAAATAAGGTCGTTGATATTTTGGTTCATATGAGTTAAAGAACACCCATTAGATTATTACGGTTTGATAAACCTCCTGTAGAAACGACCTTAGTCTTATTGAAGGACTCAATGACGTAGCTTAATACCTCTTTCTTCGATATTATCAAAAAAAATCTAATATACTTTATCTTGTTGCTATCTGTTTAAAAAATTTAACATTTTTTTAAAAAAAAATAATTATCAATTAATTAAATTCGAATCCAATTTTACTACCGTCAACTTTAAATATTGGTCGAAAGAATCATTAACCTACCAATAAGTCGTGTGTTTTGGATTCATTAATGTCAGTGAATTTACAGTTGGAACAACCTAGACCTCACATTAATTATAAATTAATGTAAAATATCTGCATGCTTAATTAATAAATAACTATGCATCTGATCTTGATTAGTGAGTTAATCACGTCCATTAGTTCTGAATGATGCGGAAAATCAATTACCTTGTGTAACATTGGAAGCTAAATCCCAAGTATCTCATTTGCTGATTAAATTACTACTAATAATGTGTAATGACCATAGAGTCCTTGAGTAGTTTAGATGGAAAGGGATGGCTGGCTGGTGACAAGCTGACAACGCATGGGGTAATAAGGAAATTCACTGCATTGGTCGCTTTCCATCAGAAGTGTAAAATGACATGAAACATGTTATTATATAAAAAACATTATGTAAGGTAGATAATAACAACAACAATAATAGTAGTAGGTCATCCCACGAAATCGATTATTAGTCCGTCCATATTATTTCGATATTATTTTAAATAAAATATTATATTTATTTTGATATAGGGTTAATAATTTCCATTATTAATCGGTCCGAATAAATTTGAAGTACTTAAAGATGATATCTTTAGATTATTTATCCCTTCAATACATAGGAATGCTTAATTGATCAACTCAGTTAATTGATCAAATTAAATTGTTAAAAATCTTTTATTCGTTTTTTGTTTTTTATATTAATCATAAATTGAATTATTTTTCAAAATTTTAAATGAATTGAAAAAATTCGATTAATTCAGTCAATATTTTAATTAACTAAATTTTGTTATAAAAATTGGCTAAATTATAAAAATAATTACTGAACTATGTTAAAGATATTTTTTAGCCATTAGACTTTTAAAAATTATAATACAATGATTAAACTTATCAAGATATTATAAAATATCATTAACTCATTATACGTTATAAATCACCGATAAATATTAAAAAGTTTATATATTATTTTATAATAAAAATTTAATAATTATTTTACTATTTATAAAAATTTAATGATAAAAAAATATATAATATATAAAAATTTTAAATCGGTTTTAAACTAAATTAACCGACAACTAAAATTAAAAAAAAATAATTATTAATCAATCAAACTTATTTTTTTTTTTTTAAATCTACTTCTACTTCTATATAGAAGAAAAAAATCACGAGTGGAAGAATATTTTTATTGGATATTAAATTCGAAGTCTAAAATAATACAATGAACAAAAATGAATGAACAACTTTAACCAATCAACCATCAACCTATTATATACCATAATTACTATTATATACCATAATTAGCTTAGAAAATTTTCGATTAAAATGAAGTTTGAACACCCTTACTCAGCGACACGTATTACATACCATAATTATCTGTATTACATACCATAACATAGGAGATAACTGAAGATAAAATGATAATATAAAAAACTGAAAATTGTAGAAATAAACTAAAGTTATTTATTTTTCTTGAAATAATGCAAGGAAAAATATTTTTTTAATTCGATTAAAAAACATTTTAAAATTTATTTGTTAATACAAATTTACATCCTTTTTTTGCCGTGTAGTTTTTTTGCTTCTTCGCCTTACTATATAAATCGATGCTATACACCAAAGATCTGAGAGGACTCGTGTAAAGTACAAACACTCTTTTCTTGGTTGCTGGGTCTGCCTCAATTCTTCATTTCAGAGCTCATATATTTTGATTGTTTCCTTTGGTGCTCCCCTTAGAATCTGTAAATTGGGTTGTCAAGGTCTTGTTGATTGGATATTTGGGTTGGGTTGGTTTCTTTTCTTTGATTTTGATATCAAAGACTCAACCTTTGTAAGTGTAGATTGTACAAGCTGTATATTAAATTAACCTTTTTTGTGGTCATTTGATAAACTTGGAATTTTCTACCTTTTTGGAGAAGATTTACAGATTTTCCAACCTGAAAGGTTTGGATTTTATTACAGGTTAGACTATAAAAACTGGATGCTTTCCCCCCTTTTTGGTTTTGATTTGAGGGAGTTAATATTTTAGCTTTTTTGTTTGTTTGTTTGAACAGAATTTCCGTGTGCTGAAGAGTTTGTGCCTCTAAGTTGGTTTAAATTTTCTCAAAAAAGTTGAATCTTTGAGAGTTTTAGGTGATTCAAGAGATGACAATTGGGGACATAACACCAAAGAAGGAGAGAAAATCAAGGAGGAGCAAGCATGTTGTTGATGAGAAAGCTCCTTTGTTGCCTAAACATCTAGATGAACATGCCGGTTATGATGAATTCAACGGAGCTTCATTTACTGGGGCAGTGTTCAATTTATCAACAACAATTGTTGGTGCTGGGATCATGGCCTTGCCTGCAACAATGAAAGTTCTGGGACTGATTCTTGGGATTGCTATGATCGTTTTCATGGCATTCTTAACTGATGCCTCAATTGAATTCTTGCTTAGATTCAGTAGAGCTGGGAAAACAACTTCTTATGGAGGTCTCATGGGAGATGCATTTGGGAAGTATGGAAGAATGTTTTTGCAAATCTGTGTTCTGGTCAATAACATCGGTGTACTCATTGTATACATGATTATTATTGGTAAAAGCTTTATTTCCTTCCATTGAATTGCATATTCGGTTGCTCTGTGATGTCATTAGGCTGCCTTTCTTGTTGATTTGTGTATTTCATTGGTTTCTATTGCCTGATCTTATGGTAATGTGCAAATCTGGTTATGAACTTATGATGGTCTGTTGTTTTTATGAAGGTGATGTGCTTTCTGGAACATCGTCAAGTGGGGTGCACCATGCGGGTGTCCTCGAAGGGTGGTTCGGAGAACACTGGTGGAATGGACGAACCATTGTTCTTCTAGTCACTACACTCGGCATCTTCTCTCCGTTGGCATGTTTTAAACGTATCGGTTAGTGTTTCCGTTGTGCTAGCTTTACTGGATTCTAGTGTATCTTGCTTGTTCTTGGTAGATCATTAATAGATCATGCTTTGACCCCATTAAAACATGATTGAAATTATTTCAGTATTTTACAGTAGTAGCTATGTGAAAACTTAATTACCTTGTTAGGAACTTTAAATATGATCTATTCTGGAAAGAATTTAATTCCTAATATCTTTTGTTTTTAGTTCTAGGTTTCTGAATCATATTTCTAATACATTTTGTATCATTTCTCGAAAATATACAAAATCTTCCAACTGCAATTGATATAAAAGTTGTTAAAGTGCTTAGCATATATGTGTATTACATAGAACTTGGCAGTAATTTTTCTTCTATATTTACACCGGAATAAATCTAGATTGAATAGTTTGTATTGCACGTTTATTTTCTATTTGTATGCGACTAATAAGCAATAGTGCCTTCTAATTTGCAGATTCCTTAAGTTTTACATCCGCCTTATCAGTTGCTCTAGCAGTTGTGTTTCTTGTGATCACTGTCGGAATAGCAATTATCAAGCTGATCAGTGGGACTATAATGATGCCTAGGTTACTTCCCGATGTCACCGATTTGACCTCATTCTGGAAACTTTTCACTGTAGTCCCAGTTTTAGTCACTGCATACATCTGTCACTACAATGGTATGTGAGTTGATTCGCGAAATATTTACTCTCTATTTAAGCAATGTACCCTTTTATCTTTTACATTGGTTTGGGATAACAAGAATGGCTAATTTTCCCGTGTGTAAATTTGCAGTCCACAGCATAGATAATGAACTGGAAGATTCTACCCAGATAAGACCGGTTGTACGAACAGCACTGGGTTTATGCTCATCGGTTTACATAATGATAAGTTTTTTCGGGTTCCTTCTATTTGGTGACGGAACATTGGATGATGTGCTTGCCAACTTTGATACCGACCTTGGAATCCCCTATAGCTCCCTCCTTAACGATGCTGTCCGTGTTAGCTATGTTGCTCACCTCATGCTTGTATTTCCCATCGTATTCTATCCATTACGACTCAACATGGACGGCCTCCTCTTCCCTTCTGCAAGGCCTCTAGTTCTATCTAATACGAGGTTTGCGAGTATTACTGTCGGACTTATCACAGTTATCTTCTTGGGTGCTAACTTCATACCCAGCATTTGGGATGCTTTCCAGTTCACCGGAGCAACTGCTGCAGTTTGCCTTGGATTCATTTTTCCCGCCGCAGTCACTCTTAGGTGAGTTTTTGGTCTTTCGATTCAATTATAGATCAACTACTCATTAATTTCCCTGCTTTCAAATCTGTTATCAACTTCCTCATATCATACATTAGAGTGGACTGTTTATTCATACATGTGAGATAAAAAAAAATGGAACTGAAACATGGTTGGCACTCGGAAATGTTCATAAGTAATGTTAAATTGTATACGAAGCTCGATATCTCGAAAATTTTGGCATGTTGATTATCCAGAATCATGAGATGTTAGCACTGCCAGGCTGATTCTCATCTGCCCTACTCATTTGCCTAATATTCTTCGGTTCGAGTTGGTTAGTCTAATTCTATTCGTAGATTTAACATTAAACCATCTTTCCATTGTTGTTTCAGGGATCAACACTTCATAGCAACAAAGAAGGACAAGATCTTAGCTGTTTTCATGATTGTCCTCGCCGTATTCTCGAACGTGATCGCCATATACAGCGATGCCTACGCCCTGTTTAAGAAGAATTCAGGACCCAGAGAATGATTTGTGCAGCAGTTCCACTTCCCTTGAGTGCAAGAAGTTAGATTTTACGTGTAGACACCTGGTTTTTATAGAATCATCTGATATGTTATCCGAAAATCTGTGTTTTCGAAGGATGTTTGATTAAGCTATACAATAAGATGAACTTTGGTTCCAATGTAAAAACAAAGTTAGATTGTAGGGAAGTGTATGAAGTTCAGACATCATACCCCCATGTACGCTTAAGGCTTGATTTTGAACATTGTTAAATCAAGTTGTAAAATAGAAAAATACAGTGTATTTGTATTCAGATTGCAAGAGACTAATAATGGTTGTACTTGTTTACCTTCTTGGAGATGTTCTAGAAATATCCATAGGAAATTAAAAATATCATGTGTAATTAGATCTGATAAATTTAATATGAGACTTGAAATTGATCCGAATATAATTTTAAATAAACTTAAAATAGATTAAATTTAATAAAAATTGATTTAAATTTTAATTCATCCGAAAAAGAATCTAAAATATTTTTAACCGAATTAAATAATTTTAAATTAATTTTTAATTAAATTAAATAAGCTCAAATTAAAGCAAATCGGTCTACTTTAAACGCTTAAACTATTTTCTATTAAAATAAAATTTTAAACTATTATATAAAATGCGACCACTTTAAATACTTAACTTTTTTATAAAAAAAATATTTAAATTATGTATTTTTTTAAAAAAATATTTTTAAATAATTAATTATTTTTTAAAATCTTTTCCAGCAACGGTTAAAAACTTTTAATTTTAAAAACAATTTGTGTTACATTACTGTTAATCTTACAATTATTTTTAAAGTGGAAAATACCTATATAAAACATTGCAAATAAGACCTTGACAGCATATAGAATATGGATATATAGTAGAACCACCACCGTAACCGACCCGGTCATTTTTTGTCCTTAATCCTTCGATCCGTAACCCAGTTTTAGATCCGCCTTAACATTGCTCGCTGTGCCGCGCTATCTTCAAACTTCTACACCTCCTCTCCTTTTGTCTCGCTGTCTCCGCAACCATGACTGCCGC
The DNA here is from genome assembly GCA_035048815.1 of Abelmoschus esculentus. Lineage (NCBI taxonomy): Eukaryota > Viridiplantae > Streptophyta > Magnoliopsida > Malvales > Malvaceae > Abelmoschus > Abelmoschus esculentus. The sequence continues at coordinate 16,161,370 of JAUCBN010000034.1, forward strand.
GATGGGTCCACCTCCTCCCCGGAACCCTAATCCCTCGACCGAACCCGAACTGGTAGCCCAAGACGTATCCGAACCCAATACAGCCAAAACATCGATGGGTCCTCCACCTCCCATAAACCCTACCCTGCAAAATCCCCAAGACGAAGAAAAACAATCAAACTCAAATACGGAGCCAAATTCAATTGAAAAGCCATTAAATTCAAACCAATCATCTGTGCCTTACAAAATCCCTCAGTGGAGTGGACCTCCTTGTCACCATTTCTTCCTCGAGGTGCTTAAAGATGGCTGCATCGTTGACCAATTTAAAGTGTATTGTTTTTACCCTTTTAATCCTTTATTTTCATTGTTCATTCAAGGGGGTGTTGAAAATTTGTGAAATTTGTTTGTGTAGGTATGAGAAGGGAGCTTATATGTTTGGACGTGTTGATCTCTGTGACTTTGTGCTTGAACATCCCACTATTTCGCGGTTTCATGCTGGTAAATATTTTTTATTTAGTTATGCAATGTGCAATGAATGGGGAATTAAATAGCTTGAATTTGGTTGGTTAAGTTGGAAATGTTTGTAGAATAAAACAAGGATTATAGCGGGTTATTCTAAAGAAGTGGATTCAATTAGCTAAGAAATTTACGGTGATAAAATGAATGAATTCCCAATAAATGGAGCCAAGTTTTTTTGGTTGAATTTTTCCTCTTTGTAAAGTTCAGATCATTAAGGTATGGTTACGTGGAGTTACATATTTCAAGTTCATTGTGAACGCTATCAAACCTTATCCTATTTTAATTTTTTCATTGACCAACAAAATGTTCATGCAATATAGCTTGTCTGAGTTGAAGTCTTTTGGCTGCTGTTTGTAGTTTCTACTTCTATAATAAAATAATATTAAATTGACTGACATGAATAACATCCCTGGCTTGTGATATTATTGTGAAATGCTTAATCATATTTCTCTATAAGGGCCAACTCTGTACCCTCTAGAAGCTAGAGTTGTCACATGTTCCATAATAAGAGCATTCTTTGGTTTCCGATTTACTCACTTGTAAAAGAAATTTCTCATGACCTACCCGCTAAGGCGCTAACAAATTTGTGTGATCTGAACTAAACAAGATTGTGTTTTTATGCTACATATTGTTGTAATCTGTTGTTCTCTTTATTTATCCGTGGAATGCTACTGGTAGCCTGTTTGTTGCATTTCAAATATCTATGGTTTTATGATATTAATTTTAAGGTCTGTTAAAGTTAATGTTTTTCCTTTTGTTATTTTAATTATTGTTTCTCTTTACCAGTGCTTCAGTTTAGGAGCAGTGGGGAGGCCTATCTTTATGATCTTGGCAGTACACATGGCACTTCTGTCAATAAGAATCAGGTATTGCTGTCCAACTGTATTGTATATGTTGTATCGAGTTGCTTTTTACAATGCTAAAGTGTCCGTTTTCTGTTGGATTTTCTGCTTAGATGGCAACATGTTTAAAAGGTCATTTTTCTGTTTTGTAGTAGAAACTGTGTTTAGAGGTTTATCTTTATGTCTTGTGGTTGTAATATCATACTAAGTTTCCCCCCCAAACTTAGGTGACTAAAAGGACTTATGTGGATTTACGTGTGGGTGATGTCATTCGTTTCGGCCAGTAAGTAGACTCTTGCTTGCTTATCTTTATTTGATCATAGCTTTATTCCATCTTTCTTTCAATACCATTCATTTGTTAGATTTTCCTTTTGATTTTTCTTACTCATTTTACTGTTATCCTGATAGATTTATGTGATATCAGTTTTAGAGCCAATTTTTGATCGAGGATTGCATACTATTCTGATTTCTGACACAAGAGCTTTATTTATTTTACAAACATTTTATTATTTCAGTTTTATTTTATTAATATTTATTAATTATTAAACATATGATAGATGGCTAAAGCTAGGGTTATTTAGTACTTTTAGGTTATTAGATAGATATCTTTAGGGTTTAAATCTAGGCTTAGGATTAAAACTTTACTTGCAAGAAAGCAATAGAAATAAGTTTTAGGCTTTGCACTTTACAGCCAACATAACTTATCTTATTGTTATCTTTGAATTAATTGAGAGAAACTACAGATTTTCCATAACCCTAAGTTTTCTTGAGTTCCATCTCCTTTCCCATTCACATTTCATTCATAAATTCCATTGTTTTATTGCTGTTTTTCTTCTTAGTTCTTACCCACATTATATTTTGATTTGCCCAACTGTTTCTTTCCCTTCAAAAGGACTATCTGTCTTACGCCGTAATCCCTTTACTGTAGTCTACACTATGTTGGGAAAATTGATACAGGTATTTGCTATAGAAGACATAGTTTCTTCGCTTGTAAATTCATCAATTATTTTTTGTAGACATGCAAATATAGGATAAGGGGTGGGTGTGTAGTAGGGAGTTTGCAGATAATGCGTTTAAGTTTCTGTAGGTTTTATGTTTAGTAACTTGGGTCTCAGTTTGCACTAAAATCTATAAACGTTTTAGTGCTTTATTGATCTCATCTTCTTTTCTATTTTGCATTTGTATTTTCTTGTTTTACTTACGGAAAAAAAGAGTGGGGGAGAGAGAAAAAAGATGCCATACCAGGTTCTGATTAATTTTTTTCCACATTTTTATTTGTAGTTCAACGCGCTTGTATATTTTCCAAGGGCCATCTGAGTTGATGCCACCGGTAAGACATTTATGCAACCAATTTTGGTTATTGATTCTTTCATTTGATATTAATTTTAATTTAGGGGTTGAAGTGTTTAACAGATAGAATTACATTTTCCCTTGAAGTATTTTGTTTGTTTGCAAATCTTTTCTTTATTGGAATTTCCAATTTCTTATCTTGCCATCAATTGTGATCACCTGTAGTGGCATTCATGTAGGCAAAAATTCCCTTCTTGTTCCATGCTTTATTATTTTAGTTTATTCATAAACACCCATACTACCTATCTAATTTTTTAGTGCTGGACAATTAAAATATCATGAGACGGCATCTAACAACCAAATATATTTTATCTCAAATGGTCTGAAATCTGAATACTCTGGAGCAGTGGTTCAGATGGGTTACTGATTTTTTCTTAAACCTCTGAACTTCCTGTTCATTAATGAATTTCTTGTCACCTTTTTGTGTGGAACAATTCTTTTTCTTTCTAAATTTCAAAATAAAATATAATCTGAACCAAACGTTAAAAGTAGTCGTCGGCAAATCAACAATTTAGATTCAAGTTGTATCTTTTTTAGTTAGGCTATATAACATATTGGCCTCTGTCAAATTAGGTGATAATTGAGTAAGTTCCTGAGTGAAAATTGCGAGAGAAAATATAATATTTTCTCATATTAACAATGCTCTTATATACAATTACAACAGAACAAATATGGTTAGTATGTTCTGGGTTATATATGTTCTGGATCATAACCTTCTTTCTTCTTTGACATTCAGTTCTGGACTGTTCTATTCCCAATTGGAAGAACTAGAAAGAAATGCTGCAGTGTTTTATTGTTTCGGTCATTAAAATTGTACTTTATATGTTCTTTATGCAGTTGTCTTTCTTATGTTTGATTGTGTTGTAATTTGTTTAATGCTATTGCCTTATAGGAAAAAGACTTGAAAGTTATCAGAGAAGCTAAGATCCGAGAAGAGATGTCAGACCGTGAAGCCTCACTTAGACGAGCAAGAGCAGAAGCATCTCTTTCTGATGGTATCTCATGGGGAATGGGAGAGGATGCTATTGAAGAAGCAGAGGTTTAGAAACTAATATAATGCTCTTGTAGTTTTTTTTTGTTATATCTATGTGATTAAATCAATGCTTTTATGAAAAATATTTGAACTCTTTCTCCCAAAATTTGGATGAGTACAATAGCACAATTGTTGTATTTCTTTAGGATCCACTTCATTCCGTCAGCTAGCAATCAGAGGAATGTAATGAATTTGATGACTTCCTTCCCCGCATGCAATTGAGTGTTGATTGCTTATTGCCTTATTCAAATGCCTTGTTGAAGCATTAGGCGCTCTCTTATCATTTTCTCTCTTTTTATTTATTTAGGGGAGAGGGAGCAGAGCTTGCCATTTCACTTGATGTTCACATATAATTTACATTTTTCTTCCACACCTTAATTTCATATTATTTTCATGTAAGACAACAGATGATTTTGTTAAATTTATTTTCTACTTATTAACGTCATTTGGACATCTAGGATGATGCTGATGAAGTGACTTGGCAAACCTACAAGGGACAGCTTACAGAGAAGCAGGAGAAAACCCGTGATAAGATAATAAAAAGGACTGAAAAGGCAAGCCCTTTTTCTTTGACTTATTATGAAATGAATTTAGTGACACATTTCTTTTCCTCATTTGGGCTGTCTGTTTTAGTTGTCTGAACTTTCTTACTAGATCATTATATTCAACTTGAGATGTCAGTTTCTGATCTATGCCGTTATTTATTTTAATTATTATTATCATTGCAACTTGTTCTGGATATAGATTGCCCATATGAAGAAAGAGATAGATGCAATACGAGCCAAAGACATTGCACAAGGTGGGTTGACACAAGGCCAGCAAACTCAAATTGCTAGGAATGAACAAAGAATGACACAAGTATGTGGATATGCATTTCTATTGGATTATATGGTTTGATTGTGAAGAGAAGTCAGAAGAATATTTTTGACACAAATCTTATCATTCTGGTAGATACTGGAGGAGCTTGAAAGCTTGGAAGAGACTCTAAATGACAGTATCCGTGAAAGCATAGGTGCACGTGCTGGAAAGATTTCTCGTGGTAAGCGTAAAGGAGGGCCGGAGAATGATGACGAAGACTTTTCAAGGTAATTGTCAGTTTGAGAAAACAAGAAGAGATTTTATGTTGCCTTTGCTACCAAAGTTGTTGAAACACTTGCAAATTTTTATTATATACTAATTTAATTTGGTTGTCTAAAATATATATGTGATTACCTGTTATTGCATTTTATTTTTCTCTTCTCTTCTGTAAGTATATCAGAAGGATGTGCCTCTGGTAGTCTGGTTTGTTCTTCAGTTTACTTATGAAACTAGATAAATTGTTGCTCATAATGATTTTTGATTCTTCAGTGATGATGATGATTTCTATGACCGGACAAAGAAGAAACCCACCATGCAAAAAGTTGGTGAAACCCAGTCTATTGAAACTGCTGATAGTCTTCTTGATAAGAGAGATGCCATTACAAAAGAAATTGAAGACAAGAAAGAGTTGCTGTTGAGTGAGAAGAATAAAATGGCATCTGAAATTGGCTTAGAAACTGAAGCTGGAGATGCACTTGATGCTTACATGTCCGGGCTTTCATCCCAGCTAGGTTAGTTATTTTTAAATTAAAATATGTCTGTATGTGTACATTCCTACAAGTTCAATTATTAATTATTAAGCCGCCGAGTCTTATGAATAATATATGGAAGGAAGAATTTTTACTTGGACATCTAAAAAAGCCAAGAGTAAATACTGAATTGCATGTAGCCAACTAGGCTGATTCTTTTTTCATCAGTGCTTGATAGGACGGTGCAACTTGAGAAGGAACTGTCTGCCCTTCAGTCTGAGTTGGATCGGATCTCCTACCTGTTGAAGATTGCGGATCCAACAGGAGAAGCTGCTAAGAAAAGGGATATGAAGGCACGAGTACCAGCACCAGAAAATTCTAAACCTCCTGCAGCTGTTGTCCGGAAGCAAACTCCAAAGGAACCCCAAAAAAGCAGTACACCTACAGAACCAGAAAAGACTCCCATGCAGAAAGAGAGAATTGCAGATGTCTCTACAGAATCAACAAAGAAACCGGAAGAAAATATTGTTAGTGATACATCTGAGGGGAAAAAGGCTATTTTTACCATTGCAAAGCCACAGTGGCTTGGTGCTGTTGAGAACAAGGAGATTAAAGAGTCAAAACAAGTAATAGAAGTAGATACAAATAAAGTTGACGAATTTGTTGACTACAAAGATAGGAAGGAAGTACTTGGGAGTGTTGACAATCCACAGGTTAAAGAGTCAGGAATTGAAACTGCTGCCTCAGGTCTGATTATAAGGAAACAGAAACAGGTTGAGAAACCCAAAGCTGATAGTAAAACCTTGGATCAATCTACAGCCCCCTCTACAGGTGCTGAAGAAATTGCGCAGAATGCTGTGGCACTGTTGCTGAGGCACACTAGAGGGTACCATGCAGATGATGAGGAATTGTATGAAACTCCTGATACGTTGGACAGAAATCAATCTAAGAATGAGAAAAAGCCGAAACGAGTGCTTGGACCCGAGAAGCCTTCATTTCTTGATAGCAATCCAGATGAAACATGGGTTCCTCCTGAAGGTACTCACTTTAGCTTTTGCTTAGTGTCAATGAACCAGAAATTTGTGTTTAACCGTAGCATCTGTAATGTGTACTAATGAATGGATTGCAACTTAATCCATTCATAGAAATTGCAATGTGATTTTTATTAAAAAATTATGTTTCTTGCAGGGCAATCCGGTGACGGTAGAACAAAGTTGAACGATCGATATGGGTACTAGTTATGCTTGTCCTTGTATCATTTGAGTTGGAGGTGCAACACAATCTCAGAAGTAGTGTGCCATTCATGGCTTTATAAACATCTAATTGCATCACCTTTAGGGATGATTTTTGCATTTTGTAATCTCATGGAACGAATATTGTACATGTAAATATGGGTTGTACAAGAGAAGGGAACATTGTCCTTTAAAGTTACCTTGCTTGTCTGTTTTGAGTTAGACACATTTTGCTTGCATGAGCTGGAAAGTTAGATTCCCAGGGTTGACTCTCAACAGGAGTAAATGCCTAAATGGTGGCGGAATAGGTTGCCAATTGCCATCGTAGCAATTTTACTTGCTTTTATTTTTCCTTCAAATTAAACCTGATTAATAATTTAAATCAACATTAAACCGACATATTTTATGTATTGTAGTTGGCAACATCTTGGATGTTATAGGTTGGAAAGTTTAGGCGCATAATATTCCCTTCAAGTGAGTATGATTAGTTAATGTTGGATTAAAGATAGATTAACAATCTCAAAAAAATATTGTATTTAATAAATTAGACATTTTTTAAAAATCCATGTATAATTTGTATTAGGTTTTGTTTTTTATGATTAAAATAACACATTGTAAAATACTTCAAAAAAAAATAGATTAAGATCGGTCAACATTACTCGAGTACCAGTGGGCTGCTAAATGAAAACTAATAGTTTTAAACTATGATATAATCATCCATCATTTATCCATGGAAAATACTTCCTTGGACCATTCTCAAAGTTTTCAACTCCCCATTTTATTATCACCCTCTCTATCAATCATCCAAATTTATGTAAATGAAAGAGGAGAGAGGTGTCTAGGGGTTTTGAATTCTTCAAAATGGAACTTCTTGGTGCATCAGACATTTGGGATTTCTCTGTTCCTTTTTAAATCTTTTAATGGGAGTTCAGAGAAATTATATTATGGCACAGTCTCACCACATCATCCATGGGATCGGCCAATAAAAAGCATCCATGTAATTATTTTTTTCAACTCATCATTTTTTACCAAGTGAATCTTCACTAATATTTATTATAATTTAAGTTTAAAACAGTTTTTACCAAGAGAAGATTCACTTGGTAAAAATGATGAGTTAGAAAAATAATTACATAAATGCTTTTTATTAGTTGGTCTCATAAATGACGTGGTGAGACTGTCCCATAATATAATTTCTCGAGAATTTGGATTTAAATAATGTATCATAAATTCTTGAAATATAATCCATATATAATTATGTTTTTTCTGCGATTATAAATTAATAAATGTGATTTATATTTAGTACACATTTCATAAAAACAAATAATTACAACATATACCTTAAGTTTAGGATTTAAGGTTAGAAATTAGTGTTCATAGATTTAAAAGTTTAGAATTTAATAATTTAGAATTTATGGATTGATTAAGATTTAAGATAAAAAAGAGTTAAAGTTTAGAGTAATTAGATAATATTTAAATATTAACCTATAAACCCTAAATCTTAAACCACTAAACTTAACCCCTAACTTTTAAACCATAAAATTTAACTCTAAATCTTAAAATTAAAGTATTTATATAAAATTTTAATTTATACCATAAAATAATTATCCAATATGATTTTTACGATGTTCAAATTTGTTATTTAATTTAACATAATGTTATTTGGATGTTAATTATCAAAAGTCTTCCTGGTTTACTTTTTGGTCTTTTTTTACCAAAAGTAAAAAAAAAAAGTAAAGGATTAACATGGGTTTACTCCTAACAAATACAAATTGGGATCAGCATATTTCCATTATTTGAGACTTATGTCTGATAATAAATATGTATTTTAAGTACAAAAGTGTAGTTGAAGATCATAATTTAACCACCTTTATTCACCTCATGTTCTTCTCAGAGATTCATCCAACAGTTGGAGACATTCATGTGGATTCGAATAAAAATAATCTTCTTCTTTCGGTCGATCAGGAATCACGACCCGTTTCTTCGGGTTTCCCATTCTATTCGAATGAACTTCCTTCACGGTATCGGAGAACTCATCCCAGCTTAACAATCCATTATGGTATTGATCTATTAACTTAACTAGAAGTTTACGGTCTAGTAAGATAGTTTTCTTGAACCCCAAGAATCTGGAACGTGTTAAACAGGGAAATTGCCAAGGTAAATCAGATCGAATTTGAACATGCCATTGCTATGATATGAGCTAAGAAAAGAATGGTAAAGTAGCAATATTAAGGTCGATACGTTACCTCCGATGGCCTTCGACAACTTTGGCCATGTTTCCATCATATGTTGGAACAAATATATCGCTTTCTAAGGCGACTAGATAATCCAGTGCTGCCATTTGGGATGAGTGGTTTTGGAAGAATTTCAAGTCCGACCGAAGTAGAGTCTCCTTTCTGACCTGTTTTTACAAGAAAAGGCGGATCGTTAGGGCGTATACTTGCGCATTGTAGAAGTAGAAACTGCAGTTTACTGACCAAATTAGGAAATGCTTCTGCTAACGGAGCCATCCGTCTCTCACCACCATAGATTTCTCCAGCAGCAATGTAAATTTGGACGTTGCGGTCTATACCAAGAGCTTTTAAAACTAGAGCTGTTTCTTCTGGTGTCAAAGGGCACAATCCTTCCATTCTTTTCATTTCTGAATTTATTATTTTTTCCTTCCACCAGGGATAAGCATACCTAATGGCATCGGATTTTACATAATTTGTGAAAGGATGACAAAATTTATAGTTACGGAAACGAAAAACAAGCATATGGCTTACCTCATTCTCGTAAGTTCGTCCTCTTCCTCGCTATTGCAGCCATGAGTGCAGCCAGAAAAGGCCAACATGTCCATTTCATATCGGAGATGAAGCACAAGAAAAGGGCCTTTCTCCCTTAAGATCTTGACGACTTTCCTACCCAATTCCTCGATTTGGGAAGTAAATCTCAGCGCATTGAAATTTACATGGCACCGCAGCTTCTGAATCTCGAGGGGTAGTTCGTTATTTGCAAGCCGAGTATCGGTTTTATTCAGCTGTACAACTTTGTGCTTTCGCACCAGTGGAAGAATCTGCAAGCAATAACTCCAGAAATTAGCTGCAATTCAATGAATAGTGAACAATTCAAAATCTTCAAGCTATAGGCAACTAACCTGATGAACATAATAAGAAATATCGGACCAACTAACGGGTTGCATGGAGAGGAAAATTCCTTGATCAACCCGTTGCTGAACTCGAGGTGGTAGTTCCTTCAATATTCGAACCTCATCTCTCAAGGATGTAATGAAGTGATCAACATCAAAAATGTCCTTAAACTCACTGATATCATGAACACCAATTAGACAATCATGTTGAATTGCAGGGCATAATTCTAATGTTTTTTAATTGTCCAGAAACAAAGACTAAGCAAATAGTATGTACCTAGGATCATTCCAGAATGATGTTTTATCTAGTTCAGGGACAATAAGTGTGACATTTAGGTATCTGGCAATGGCAACCATGTCGCAAATCTGCAAATCAAACCCGGAAATGATAGGAACCGGTTAGCATATCCGAACACAAAAGTTACAAGCAAAACAACAACAACAACTGATTATTGACTTACAGCTGCTCGCATTTGGTTAAGTCCTCCATTGCAGGAAACCATAAGATAACCATTGTTCTTATATAACCCTGCAAAAAAACAGTCATCAAATAAGAACAGTGATCATAAACAACTTGATTGGGAAAAAGACAAACACCCTAAAAGCAAATGATTCACAGGTAAATTAACACAAGAAAAGGGGTGAAAAGATTATAAAAAGCAAAGTCTTTGTTAAGGACCTAAAAGCCAAAGGCATCTTTGACAGAAAAATGGCTGTTCACAAGAAAAGGAAACCTTACAGAGAAACACCAAATATAGAACAAAACGAAAATTGTTGAAATCAGTGAAGGAATACTCAAGAACAACAAACTAAAATCATCTCAGACAGGGAAAAGGGATTCCTTCATTTACATAGAAATGAACATTGAAACAAAGAAACCTTGAGAAACTTACTTTTGGGAGGAAGGATGAGTTTGGGGGGAATAGAAGACAATTCAGCAACCAAAGGCAATTCAGGACCAGATTGAGTGAAACAAGAAGGCCAACCTTTCAACAGTTTAGGACTAAACATTTCTCCCAATGTCATCAGTTGAGCAAAACAAGTCCATAACAAAATTGTGGTTAATGCCCTTAACATCCATAGCTTCATTCTAGGCCTTGAAACCATTGAATTCTTCAACTTCTCCACTTTCCCCGCCCCAAAGATCTTAATCTTCATATCCCACTGTTTCTTGTAATCACACTTTCCACTAGTTTCTTCGACTCTACACATTGTAAATTACCCCTATTCAAGTTAATCTCAACCCAACAACAGCAAATACTTGAGTTCAAAGTTCCCCTCCACTTGATCCCAAAATTCTGGCTTTTAATCAAATATAGTGCCAAAAAAACTATAAAACTTCAGATAATTTTAATCAACTTAATCACCAACTCCTTGTACGTCTAAACTTCCCTTGTAACCAAACTTTTGCATTTAAAAATAACTAAAGCCAAAGATTCTTTGGAACAACTAAACTATAATTGCACCTAGAAACAACAGCTCCACCAAGCTTACCAAAAGCAAAACTAGAACAAAAGAAACCCAGGTTTAAAAAACTTAACTTGTTTTGGCTAAAACCTTGTAAACTCTCCACATACATTATCAAAATAAGCAAAACCCAGAATTTATATGATTCGGTTTCAACTAAATCTCCACTAACTTTTCCCAAAAAAGCTATCTTTCAAAATGATCCGAAAAGCTTGTTTCTTTTCCTCATAGCAAAATGCTAAAAATGAGAAGAAGAAATTAAAAAGAAAGCTCAATTCAGGTTCATGCTTTTTTCTCGGTGAAACTTCCGATCAGATCCCGGCAAGGTCGGTGCCGGTGAACTGCTCAAAGAGAAACCAAAGTTGTGAACTTGATAGAAAGAGAAATGAGAGAGAGAGAGAGAGAGAGAGACAGGAAAAAGGTGAGCTTTGAGTTGTGGTTTAATAGATGGCAAAAGGTTAAAAGCCTGCGATTAAGGCATTAATGTGTTGGGATTTTCTTTTCCTGCTATGAAGTTTGGAGGATCTTCCCTGCAGTTTGTTGACAAATTATGAAATTTAAGATAAGTTAATAAATTTTAGCTGCAATATTAAAGCAAATAAAAAATATATAAATTCTACCAATCCAAGCCAATGTAATCTATATATCCTAGATTTTTTCATGAATTTGTTTTGATTTTATTTGGAAAGTTTCAAAACAGGAATTTAGAAATTCTATTAAAGTTAATTTTTTAATAATAATTTTATGTTTGACTGTAACTGTAAAATCATTTATTTGGGGTAAAATAAAAAATAATATTATTGAGGTGTGAACAATTTTTTAGAGTAGTTAATTTTAAGTTTAATGTAAAATATTTAATAAATATATTTATTTTTTTTATGAAATCCAATTTTTTTTAAAAGCATTCTTTGTTTTCTTCACTTTGATAAATATTTAATAAAATTGCATTTCAGGTTTATAATTAATAAAAGAAGTTCTTCATTATATTTTGGGTTCATATTTTATCTTTATTTTTCTCCATTTTTTATTTTTTATTTTAAATTTACCATTCCTTATTATTATTAATTTATATTTTAAAAATTTCAAAGATGGATAATACCAATAATAAGAGGTATATCTTTTAAAAATGAATTAGAAAATAAATTTATTTTATCAATCATTTTTATGTGGATAGAGATTTGTAAATTCACTTGTCTGCCGGTTTAAAATATTTACTTAGAGAAATAAATTATTATTATTATTATTATATTTTGAATAATGATGATTAAAGAACTTAGCTTATGGGTAAGTGTTTAGTGAATATTATTGAGAAAAATAACTTTTTATCTCGAACATAAATCATATGATAAACATATATATTAATAAAAATATATATAAATTTCTCATACATTTTATATGACTGATATTGTTAACATTTTAAAATTAAGAAAAAATAGAGAAGTAAGAAAAAAAAATATTAAAAAGCTCTGTTTTTTTAATACAAAAATATCAATCGTGTTTTTTAAAAAATAATTTCTTTACTTTGAAAATTTTGTAGTTTTTTTTTTATTTAATCTTTTCAAGATGGTCTTAGATTAACGTCCGTAAGAATTAGGAGAGATTATTATAATCAAGATAATAAATTACAATAATAATGCCTTCAGTCGGTCCAAATTCACAAGGAAAAAACGGATGTGAAATAGAATTTCAATTTATATATATATTTTGTTAACATCAATGAAAAAAAATAACATCAACAGTGACGCAACTGAAATATTGATAATTTTAATGTTTTTTAAATATATCATTATCGTTTTCAATTTTTAAGATTTTATTTTAATTAATTTAGATCGATTTATATTATATATTTAATTTTAATATATAAATAATTTGACAAATTTTTACATACACAAAATCTCGAACTCAATACTTATTTAAATAATATTAAACTACTTACCACCTCAACTAATTGGTTATTAAATATTTTTATTGTGTTATAATCCTATATCATTAACTGGTCTTCCCCACGACTATTCAAAGTTTTAATGATTTCTGATTTAATAAAGTTTTGATTTATTCGGACGTAAAGAAGCGTTGGCTGCCCAAGATCATTGCCAAGCTACTACAAAACAATGGGACAAAATCCACCAGAAACAAAGACAAAGACACATAAAATAAAACATATATACCAAACATTAGAGTATATAGGGATGTGCACGGGATAGAGTTTGGTCCGACCCGAAATAAAAATATAATTTTTTATTTAAGGTCGATTTAATTTGATTTGTGCTGATTTTTTATTTGATTTAACCCGAAACAAAGATATACATGTTCTATTTTTATTAAAAAATAAAGGAAAATATATAAAAAGGGCATATTTTAGTAATTATCTTTAAATGCAATTTAACTTGAATTTATCTTTTTATTTATAAAAATTAATTTTATAAAATCATGTCAGAATCCGTTGGGTTTGAATTTCATGTCCAACAGTAATTATGGATTTATAAGTGAATAATAATAATAATAATAATAATAATAATAATAAGCCTTAACTCAGTAATAAGTGCCTAAAGTATACACTTTTTTCTGAAATAGGTGCCTAATGTTTTTTTTTGGACTGAAATAAGTGCCTAAATTATATATTTTTTTCTGAGATAAGTGCCTAATGTATTTTTGGCTGAAATAGGTGCCTAAAGTTTTATTCCCTTAGTATTTTAAGGTAACATTGTTAAAAGAAAATTGTTTAATTTATAAATAAATACCTAAACTATATATATATATATTTTAAAATAGGTTCCTAATGTAATTTTTATTGAAATAAATGCCTAATTTTTTTCTTATAAGTAATTTATATTTCTTATAAGATATAAAATTATTTATATATCATCGTTTTAATCTATTAAATTATTTATTATAATTGATTAATAATTTATTTAAATTTGATTAGTAGCTGAAATTATGAGAAAGAAATATTTTTTAACAACACTAAAATAAAAAATAATTAAAATTTATATAATTTTATATTAATATTTTCAATTCTTTTTCGATACAATTATAAATGTAATAGGAATATAAGAATTTTTGTATATATTCCCCATGTGAACCGGCGGCATGTCCTTGCAAGTGAATCGATTTGTCCCATTGATGATTGTTGTGGAAAATAATTATTTTTTATTTTAGTGTTGTTAAAAAATAATTTTTCTCATAATTTAAAAGGTTAAATGATTAATTTAAGATAATACTAATTTTACATCTTATAAGAAATATAAATTACTTATAAGAAAAAAATTAAGTATTTATTTTAATAAAAATTATATTAGGCACCTATTTTTTAAAAAATATATAGTTTAGGTACTTATTTATAAATTAAACAATTTTCTTTTAAACTGTTACCTTAAAACACTAAGGGAATAAAACTTTAGGCACCTATTTCAACCAAAAAATACATTAGGCACCTATCTCAGAAAAAATATATAGTTTAGGCACTTATTTCAACCAAAAAAACATTAGGCACCTATTTCAAAAAAGATGTATACTTTGAACACCTATTATTGATTTAAGCCTAATAATAATAATAATAATAATAATAATATTTGTTTTTCTTTATATTGATATTGTAATTTTAAAGAAAAAATATTTAGATTTAAATATTATAATTATTTGTAGTTGAATAAGAAATGTCACATGTTATTCATATATTTGTCCATTTCGTGCAGATAATGTTTCTCAAATTTAAATTATTAAGGAAGAATAAATTACGCTACGTGAACCGCTTGTAAATTATTTCTAAATATATTTAAGATGCATATTAAGTAGCCAAAATAAAGAAATGAATATCACACAATTAAATCCACATTTTTTTTAAAATTTTAAATTTTTTAATAAAAAATAGAGATTGTTCTAAATTGATTTTAATATTTAATACAAATAAAATTAAAACGATATCTTTCGTCACCACTAATTTAATAATTATAATTTCATATAATTAAATAAAACGTGTGGCAGTGAAACTCATACAAATTAATTGAAAAGGTTTATAAATTAGAATATCCAACAAGTAAAGTCTTGTTCTTATTAATTTATTAATGTTATTAAAATAAGACATGTCCTTAACATCTCAATTTCCTTCTCATTACATTAGCAGCTACTCTTGTTTAGTCATTAAATTAAATACTATTATTTAATACATTGTTGGACTTGAAAAAAACTACAATAATGAACTTGAAAAAAAGATTGATGCTTATCTATTTATATATATATATATAATATAATGTTTATCTATTGAATTTAGTTCGATTAATATATCGTCGATAATTAATACAAAAGAGTTTTGAGTATTATAAGATTATATTAAATTGTATGTTGAAAAATATAATATACATGTTTTAGTAATTTTTTTTTAAGGTTAATCAGCACATAAACTTTAATTTTAAATCACTAACTATAAATAAAAATAAAATCATTTGAGTTTAATTTAATTATCCGTGTTACTAATACAAAACACAAGAGGCATAAAATCAAACATGTGATACATATATCGTATAAAAATGAAAAATTATATATTTAGTATTCATCTTTACGAGTGTTTCTATTTTAATACACATTTATTTTTTAATAAAATAATATTTAACGTTATATTTTTTTAACCCGACATTAATGATTAACATCATGTTGAATAGGAAAAAAAAAATCACATATGTTGTCATGTCATCTTTTCTCTCTTAATCAATATGTCACGCCAACTAAAATAATAAAAATTACACACGATATGCTGATTAAGAGAAAGAATAACATGACAATCTATCACGTGTGATTTTTTTAATCATCAGGTCACATATGATTTTCTTTTTCTTAATTAACATAATATTAATTTTTAATACTAAAGTACTAAAATAAAAATAAAATATAACGTTAGATATTATTTAAAAAAATAATATACCAAATAGATAATTTTTCCTAAAAATTTTGACCGTCTTCATATATTTTACAAATATTATTTTAATTAATCAAAATATTTTTATAACTATATAATCAAAATATTTTTTTATATAAAAACTAAGTAATTAATATGTGTAATTAAATAAACCCATTTTTGTCCCCATGGTTTTCCTTTATATACATCCTATAAAGTAGCTAGTGATGCTGTTATTATTTTCAGACAATAACTCTAGAAAATGTATCATCCATCCAAATAAATTATTCTCCATTCCCAACTAAATTAATTATTATACCATACTCCATAATGCAAATAATCATATCTAAAAACTACAGCTATTTTCTTAATTTATACTTTTCCCCTCTGTTTTCATTTAATTAGTAGCTTACTCTAGGACAAGACATGGATGTACTGCTTAAAATAGAATGACAGAACATAAAACATAATTAAAGCTTCACTAGCCCACCCAAAAAAAAAAAAACTTAATGAGTTTAAATTTCAATTATTATTTAATAAAAAACTGATGTAATAATGTACGATATTTAATAGGCCACGTGGTCCCATTATAGTTACTTATTAATTAACATGTTTCTGGATTTATAATTATTTATTTGGTTGATCTACAAACAGAATATTGTTAGTTGAGTGGAGGTATTTTCTAAAATAGCATGACCTTTTTTTACATTTACTGCCACGGCAAAAGTGTACAAATCAAAAATAAAATCACGTGAGTAGTTGCCTCTTGAAGGAGTAAAGTAAGGACATCCTAATAATTCAGATATAATATCTATAATTTAGG
Source organism: Abelmoschus esculentus (assembly GCA_035048815.1). Taxonomy (NCBI): domain Eukaryota; kingdom Viridiplantae; phylum Streptophyta; class Magnoliopsida; order Malvales; family Malvaceae; genus Abelmoschus; species Abelmoschus esculentus. The sequence goes on from JAUCBN010000034.1 coordinate 16,178,177, forward strand.
CTTAAGCCCTTGGAAGTGAGACAAAAAATATTTGTTATTTTTATACTTTAATGTTAAAAAATTAAATTTTAAATTTTAATTTAAATATTAAATTCTAAATTTAAAAAAATATCGTAGTTCAAATTTTTAAATTTTAAATTTTAAACCATAATTATAAATCTTAAATTTAAGTTTTTAGTGTGAAGACGTAAATAACGTACCGAAAAGAGGTGTAAAATTTATATTATTTCTAATGTTGTTTTAAATAAATATAAATTCTTTGAATTGTCTCAATGGTCAAGGAATAGATGTACGTTAATTTTAAAAAGAAGCACGAGCCCTTTAGTCCAAATGGTTAAAAGGAACGATTATTGTTCTTAAAGGTCATGGGTTTGAACACCAGCGATATCAGCAGAGTGATTAAGCGATCAATTTCAAATGGTGAAGATTATATTCTAGAACAGATATTACTGTAATCACTATTAACTTGTTCAAAAAAATTACCTCTTTTCAATTTTGGCAGTTAATTATATTTTAAACAATTAATAATACTTTTAAATGATATTAGTATATCTTTTTAAATAATTTCGATTAGTAATTAATTTAAGAAAACACCAGGTCGGTGGCACATTGAAGAAACTTGGTCTCATCCTAAGCTGAGAAGTGAGAAGATAGATGAGATGGGTGTGAATTTGATGCGTTGGAGTTGTCATTTTCACAACTCTTGGGTGTTTCCTGTCAGCTGTGGGACTCAAAGGAAAGGCTTAAGGAAGAAAGACAGCAGTGGAGCGTTAGAGAAAATATTAATGGAGAACTCAATTTTTTTTTTTGAAATTTAAAATTTAATCTTTAAAACTTTTTTAAAAATAAATTATGTTCGAAATCATTTCGAAATTTTAAAAATAAAAAATCAAATGATTTAAATCATTTTTGTCCTAACACAGTTAAGGTGCACACCTAAACCTGCCGACCCTTATTTATTGCCCATTTGAATGTTGAAAACCATACCTTAAAACTTAATTTACTGTAAAATCTCAATTAATTAATGATTTAGGGTTCATTACGTAATTAATGGCTTGTATTAGTATAACCCTCCTCCCTCTTCCTACTTTTAATAAAGGGTTGGGTTAGATAGATCATAGTTATGTCATGATGCTAAGTGATTATGATGCTTGCTGTTACCGGCTTCCCTTTGCTTCAAAGCACATATTTCAACGTTCAAAGTCCAAAAAACTAATATATATATTATAAGAATATGGATCTTTCATTATTTCATTATTTGTGAAAGTTTGGAAGCAATGTTTTTTTTTTTTTTTTTTCTTTCAAATATTTTGTGTTAATATTTTTGATAATTAAGCTCAATCTTCCGAGTATGATTATATGTTATATATGTATGTATAACATGTTCACATGTCACAGACCCTTTTTTCTGGCTTATTTTGTGTGACTGATGGAACTTTAACTTCTCATATTCAGAGTCCAAGCTGTCATCTTTAATGGCTGAGTCCTGAGTGATTCTACTTTAGACAGTTCACACCTACCAACAGAGATTTTGATCAATGCTCATGGTCCCCCTGGATCAACCAACCAAATGGAAATGGAAAAGTTAATGTTATAATGCTTATAATTTTGTGGTTTTAATTAGTTTGGTAATAATTAGGAGTACTATAATTATTTAGAGAGTAGTTCCAGTTGATGTTCCTTCGGGTTTGCCTTTGACGGTTGACATGCTTGATTTCTTAACGTTGAATGTTTGCTGCAACTGCTTGATCAAGCCGGTATACACCAACATGGGTTGAGCAATCGACAGTAGCTCTTCAACACCAGATTCTGAGGTGGAGGTGGAGGTGGAACTTTTGCTGCTACTTGATGGTTCTATCTTAGTGGTTGGCCGACCGGGAGTATGCTGCAGCCTGCATGTAAGCATGATATATTCATTGTTGCAAGAAGCCAAGAAGTCACGTCGATGTTGCATCCAGCCATAACTCGTACGATTCCAGAAGCAGTGAATTTACCATCATGAATTGAATGGTCTCCTCGGTCCCCAATGAAGGTTGAGTTCCACTGGTGGTGGATTTTGAATCTAAGGTTGAAGACGATAAATATGTTGCTACTTCCTTGGTCATGATACGTCTCTGAGAGGGTCCTCTCACAGGAAACAAAGAATTGCAAAGCGATTCATCGTTTCTGAGAGCAACACCCTCCCACTCTTCTTTGGAATCTTCAAATTTTGGCTTACTGATGGCACTGGAAATGAATAATATTGAAGTAGCAAACAGTAGTGTAAACACACTCTCCACTTGAACTTCATGATGTGCCAACACCCAGGTTTACTCGCTTGCTATAACAGTAGACACCCAGCAAGTCAGTGGGTCTCAAACTATAGCCTTCTCAACACGCCATACAAGCCAGCCCATCTTCCTCCTCCACATTTTCCAAACCTTCTAGAAGAGTCTGAGCAACAACTATACGCTCACCACCATCTGAAGCTAGTTCTTGCCGCATTCCAAGTCCCTGGTTAGTTGCCCAGAGAAAACACAATACAAGTTGGTTCAGCTTTTCTTGTTAGAGTAAACAAACAAATAAATAGAAAAGAGGAAAACTGGCATGTGCATGCCTGCTCTGTATCTACAAGTTACATCAGTTGACATTGGAAAGTTTCATCCTTAAAACACATAGGCAATAAGATCTATATTAAAGAAATAAAACCATGTAAAAAAACATTCACAATTATAATTTCCTAAATAAAAAAATGGGGGTAAAAGGCTATGTAGAAAGACAAAAACATAGCTACAAAATTGCAACTCATTTGGTAAATTCCACTTTCCAGCAACATGTATGCAAGCTCTTATAGAAGTAATTAAGGAACATAAATTCAATGAAAAGTACTTGAAGCAACTCAATTCCCTTTTCCTTAGAGCTCGCCATCTTATTTCATCTCTAGTTGCATGCCGCAACTTACGCACCTTTTCCTCCAAGAAGGCAAGAATCCATCTCCTTTGCCTTATCTGATAGTGTGTCCAACAAATTCTCTGCCTTTGCTCCAATCTCATTTTCTCCAGGCACACCTTCCAAAGCATGGAGTAAGGGCCAGATTCCACCATCATCAATGCATCTTTGAGTGGCAAAACTCTCACTCAGATGTATGACAGCTACACCTGTAATGCCATTCTTTAGGATAATATCCTTCAATCTCTCCCCACAGGAACTTGTTTTTAGAGATTCTGAAACCATGCCAAAATTTTCCACAGTAAACCTCTGCTAGGCTGTTTGCAGGGCAATGGTTTCATCTTTAGGATTGTCTTGATGCTGTTTCAGCAATCAGTCAAATTCTCCCCAGTCGTGCAAGTAGGGATTGAAATGTTGGATAAGAGCTTCCATAGCATCAGGTTCACCATAAGTCAAGTAGGGTAATATTCTTGCGACCGTCTAACCATAAGAACTATTTTCTTTGCTACTAGCTAGGTCCCCATTGCCAGTTTCCTCACTTGTGATAGAAAGAACATTCTGTAATATTGTCTCTCTCATTTGCTTCCATCGTCAGTGCCCTGCTGGATTCCACATATTCATCCCACACGACCTCACAGTGTCCATACATCCCACAATTAAAACACACATTCTGAACTCCCCATATTCAATACATTGCACAAAGTCATCTATACCAATACATGGTAATAAAGGCTTGTTAAGGTCAACCACGATCGCTAGACGAGCAAAACAGCCCCGTTCCTCCGCCTCTGTATTGTAGTTGACTCGCACCACATCTCCGATATTCAAGGCAATATGACAAAAGAAGGCTTTCGTGTAGTATTGAGACGGCAGATCCGGTAATATAACCCATGCAACAACATGAGATGGGTAGAGCTTTGAAGCAGAAAAGTTATGCCGTCATGGCTGCACCGTTAAATAACTCCCAAAGATTGTCCAAGAACCCATTGTTAGTGCATGGTACGATAGCCTATCATCCTTCCTAGTAATATTATGTCATTAGCTGTTGGAATTGGTTGAAGAAAAAATTTAAATTCTGTTTTACTTTGTTTTATTTCTTTCTGTTATGTGCTGAGCTGGCACCTTAATTATGTGAGTGAAACGTTGTCGTTTCCAGGACTGAAACTAGGGTAAAAGGGTGAAGAAAACTTAGTCTAAGTTTTATCCTGAAAATTATGAAATGAATCAGTCTTCTCTCATTCTTTCTTCTGTCTCAACCTAATCTTCTTCTATTCTTACCCTTTTCTTTGGTTACTTGATTGTTCCTATAACAAAGGTATCAGCAGCCACCACTGATCCTCCGTGATAGTTGACGGTGTCCTTACTCGTGCGCAGGCGGCACAGTTGGCAGCTACGGCTCAAGCCCAAACTACTGTTCCACCGAACATACCCGAATGGCAGCAGGAGACTACACGATTACAAGGGGAAGTCTCAACACTTAGGGCCGACATCGCTCGGTTGGATGACAAAATGGAGGAGCAAATGTCCACTATGCGAAACGCCATTTTGACTGAGCTTCAGAAATTAATAACGATTTCGCTGGGAAAAGATCCAGTAACAGAGGGCGTACTCGGTGCTTTCCCATTTTCATCGGCTAACCCTCCTGGTGTTCCTCAATTGACTCAACAACCTTCCACGTCTACTGTAATCCCTAGTCAGAATCCAATTCAACAACCAGCGGTAGTCGTGATTCCTGATGAAGAACGGATTCCTGTTTCTCCACCCGTACCAGAGGCTAATTTTGCTTACAAGCTTCTTTGTCCGAGGTTTGATGGCAAAGATTTTCGTGGATGGTTTGCTAAGCTGCAGCAATATTTTGAGGCGGAAAGAGTTCCGGAGGGAGCCAAAGTCCGGTTGGTTATGTTACATTTGGAGGGAAAGGCTCTCCAATGGCATCAACTAATCACCAGGGACCATGCTGATTTGGGAATCTGGGATTGGAAGCAGTATCTGAGTTTACTTCAGGATCGTTTTGACCCGAGTGAATTCGAAGATCCGTTTGCCGAGCTAGTGGCTCTTCGTCAATCAGAGTCGGTCGACAAATTTTATGAGGAATTTATTGTACTCCTAAATCAGGTACGTCTCCCAGATGCTTATGTTCTGAGTATTTTCAAGAACCATTTAAGGCTTGAAATTAGTCAGTTTGTTAAGCTATTGCAACCCAAAACATTGTCGGAGGCTTATCAGATGGCCAAACATTTGGAGGTGATTTATTTTCCCAGTAGCAAGAAGGGGAACACCTCAATACCGAAACCTATTACCCCACCTATGTTGTTTGTACCCTCAAGGAATTCACCCCCTCATCGTTCGGGTGTTAATGTACCCTCTGCTTATGGTTCAAAGTCAGTGACACCTGAAGCTCTTAGTCCTAAACCAATAAGGGCTTTGATGCCAGGTAATCCGAGAAGCAACAGTAAGGCCTTATCTCCTACCGAAATTGAGGAACGTAGACGGAAAGGTTTATGCTTTTGGTGTGCTGCGAAATACTCCCCGGGGCATAAATGTGCTAAGTCCCAGATATTTCAGATTTTCGTGGAAGGTATGGAGGAAGAAGGGGATGTTGAGGTTTTCTTGGATTGTGAAGAGATGGGAGAAGTGGAAGGAGTGCAAAAAGATGTACCTCTATTGTCCTTACAAGCCTTATGGGGACTATCCTCTTGGGAAACCATGCGGTTGAAGGTGTCAATGGGAGGTTCTAATTTGGTAGCTCTGCTAGATTCAGGCTCTACTCACAACTTTTTGAGTTTGTCGGCTGCTAAAAAGTTGGATCTTAGAATCGAGAAGAGGTGTAGCATGCGAGTCACAGTGGCAGATGGGGGGCAATTAGAAACAATGGGATTGTGCAAAGATGTTCACTGGGAGACACAAAACCATATTTTTGTGTCTGATTTTTTGGTCTTACCCCTGAAAAGTAGTGATGCTATCTTAGGAATCCAATGGTTGTCTACCCTGGGATCGATCAAGTGGGACTTTACTGAAAAATGTATGGAGTTTTGGCATGCCAAAAAATTGATTAAACTGATGGGAATTAAACCAGAACCAGTGGCATGGATGGAGCCTAAAGCTTGTTCCAAGGCTTTAAAAGGGGCGGCAAATCCTTACACAGCATGTGTGTTGTACTTGAATGCAAGGTTGGAAATTAAAGCCGGACAACAACTTACAACAGAAGCAATGTAGGCATTATTAGTGGAGTTCGGGGGATGTTTTTCAAGAGCTAAAACAATTACCTCCGGAGAGGGGGCAAGATCATAGGATACCCTTGTTGGATGAAAGAGCAATAGTAAAGTTGAAACCTTATAGGTATCCTACCTATCAAAAAGAAGAAATCGAGAGACTCACCAAAGAGATGCTCCACTCTGGAATTATTAAGGACAACAACAGTCCTTTTGTTTCTCCGGTGGTAATGGTAAGAAAAAAGGACGGATCGTGGAGGATGTGCGTAGACTACCGGAGATTGAATCAATTGACTCTGAAAGACAAATTTCCAATGCCCATTATCGAAGAACTATTGGACGAATTGGGAGATGCTAGGGTCTTTTCGAAACTGGATTTGAGGTCGGGTTACCATCAGATTCGAATGTGGGAGCCAGACATTCCAAAGACTGCTTTCAAGACTCATGAAGGCCACTATGAATTTGTGGTGATGTCATTCGGGCTTACCAACGCCACCAACCACATTTCAAAGCTTAATGAATAAAGTTTTTAAAGGGCTGTTGAGGAAGTCGGTTTTGGTCTTTTTGGATGACATTTTAGTCTATTCAGCAAACGCAACAGAATATTTGGTACATGTGAGGGAGGTTTTGGAGCTTCTGCGTACTCATAAGTTATTTGCAAAGAGGAGTAAATGCACTTTTGAAGCTTCAGAGGTGGATTACCTAGGGTATGTGATCTTAGAGGGAGCCATATCCATGGAAAATTCCAAAGTCAGATGCATTGCGGATTGACCCTCTCCAAAATCAGTTAGAGAACTAAGGGGGTTTCTCGGGCTTTCAGGGTATTACCGAAGATTCATTAAAGGATATGAGAGTATAGCGAAGCCCCTCACTGACTTGTTAAGGAAGGGAGCTTGGGGTTAGAGTGACAAAGAACAACAAGCCTTTGAACAATTAAAATTGGCAATCCAATCTGCTCCTGTTTTGGCTTTGCCCGACTTTGAAGAGGAGTTCATTGTTGAGACTGATGCATCAGATTTTGGGGTAGGGGCTGTTTTGGTGCAAAAGGGTAAGCCTTTGGCTTTTTTTAGTAAGGGGCTTGGGGTGAGACACCAAGGTTTATCCATATATGAGAAGGAAATGTTGACAGCCCTTATGGCCGTAAAAAAATGGTCATCATACCTCCTAAGGAGGCATTTTAAAATTCGTACGGGTCACCAAAGCCTTAAATTCTTGACGGGCCAGCAAGCTATCACACCTTCGCAACAAAAATGGGTTGCAAAAATGATGGGGTATGACTTTGAAGTTTGTTACAGGAAAGGGATTCACAATCGGGTAGCAGACATACTCTCAAGGAACCCCTTATTTGTGACTGGGCAAAGCATGGCAATCACCATTGTTACCACTGATTTGATGAGAAGAATTTCAGAAACTTGGAAGATGGATGATAGAATTCAGAAAATTATTCGTGATTTAGAAGGAAAGAAAGGGAAGCACTCGAAATATTGTTGGGATGGTAGGATATTGAAAAGGAAGGGGAAATTAGTAGTTGGAGAGGATGCTGATTTGAGGAAGGAATTAATGACTTTTTTTCATAGCAGCCCAGTTGGAGGACACTCAGGTGCACACTCAACCATTCGAAGAGCTTCAACGACAATATATTGGAAGGGGATGAGGAAGCATATCAAACAATTTGTAAGGGAGTGTGTCGTTTGCCAAAGGAATAAAAATGAACTCAAGCATCCCAAAGGCCTATTACAACCACTTCCCATACCCGAATCAGCTTGGAGTTCTATAAGCATGGACTTTATCGAGGGGCTTCCAGATTCGAAAGGAAAAAATGTGATAATGGTGGTGGTCGATCGACTTACCAAATATGGTCATTTCATGGCCTTGAAGCACCTTTTTCGGCAATGGATGTGGCTCAAGTATTCATGGAAGAAGTGTTCCGATTACATGGGCTGCCAGAAAATATAGTATGCGACCGGGACAAGGTCTTCATGAGTATCTTTTGGAAGGAGCTGTTTAAAAAATTAGGGGTGACAATTACTCCTTCGACAGCTTATCATCCGGAAACGGACGGACAAACGGAAAAGGGTGAATCAATGCCTAGAAACCTATCTTCGTTGCATGACCGGGGAAAAACCTAAAGAATGGAACAAGTGGCTACATCTTGCCGAGTGGTGGTACAACACCTCACATCACTCCTCCATCAATACCACTCCTCACTGTGCATTATATGGCCAAGAACCTCAAATTCATTTGCCTTATTTAGCTGGGGAGTCCATGGTAGCTGCTGTAGATCGAAGCTTGCAACAGAGGGAAGCCATCATCAAAATGCTGAAATTTTATTTGAACAGGGTACAACATCGGATGAAGCAACAAGCCGACAAAAATAGAACCGATTGTGAATTCCAGCAAGGTGATTTGGTCTACTTGAAACTTCAACCGTATCGGCAACAAACCGTCCAAGTTCGAGGCTGTCAAAAATTGTCCCCCAAGTGGTTTGGGCCATTCGAAGTGGAAGAGAGTATTGGGAAGGTAGCTTACAGATTGAAACTGCCTGTTGGTTCTCGAGTGCATCCCATATTTCATGTTTCCCAACTCAAGAAACACATTGGATCAACAAACTTTCAAGCTGATTTACCAGTGTTTGATAAGGATGGTGCCATTGCAAAAGAACCAAAGAAAATCTTAGATAGGAGGATGGTTAAAAGAGGAAATCAGGCTGTGACTGAAGTCCTAGTGGAGTGGACAAATTCTTTTCCTGAAGACTCAACTTGGGAGCTTTTGTACAAGCAGCAGCAACAATTTCCACACTTCAATCCTTGAGGTCAAGGATTTAATCAAGCAGGGAATATTGTCATTAGCTGTTGGAATTGGTTGAAGAAAAAATTTAAATTCCGTTTTACTTTGTTTGTTTTATTTCTTTCTGTTATGTGCTGAGCTGGCACCTTAATTATGTGAGTGAAACGTTGTCGTTTCCAGGACTGAAACCTAGTAAAAGGGTGAAGAAACTTTAGTCTAAGTTTTATCCTGAAAATTATGAAATGAATCAGTCTTCTCTCGTTCTTTCTTCTGTCTCAACCTAATCTTCTTCTATTCTTACCCTTTTCTTTGGTTACTTGATTATTCCGATTACATATTACAATCAAGATTTTCCGCAGACGATGAGACAATAAATCTTGTGCCCTATCAGAAAATTGAACAGTTGGGAAAGGGTCATCACGTGTAAAAAAATAGTTTTTTTTTTCTTAGTATAACAAACTTCGAGTACCATGAAAGAATTAGGACTAAACCTTTTTTCCAACTGCGAAAATGCATTGATCACCGAAATGGACACAACTTGGGGAGTTGTCGTGAAAAGAATGTTTCAATGGAAGTGATGGAAGAAGAGACAAGAGCTGCATGTTGCAGTGTTGCCATTGCACGTCCAATGTGGCTTACGTTATCCTATTCCAAGTTCTGTGGCAGACCGTCCTTGCTTGTTTATGTACAAGGAAGACATGTGAGGGATTTGTGTGTTCTTTAATGGATCTGTTCTCAACCCTGTGTTCCAGTCTTATCCAGTCAATGGTATTTATATAAGAATAGAGAAATTAATTGATAAGATATGCTAAATTGCTAAGCTGAAAATATTGATCCATTATAAAATAATGTTCACGGTTCCTGACAATAAGCTTAATAAACATGTCCAAAATTATAACTTAAATCAAATCCTGATTCTGAATACTCCAGGATTGAATTTATTACAGTACAATGATTATGTGACAGGGATTACTATTGGGAATTGGCGTTTAAGGACAAATTACATGATAATTACTAGAAATGGGATGTACTGTACGAAGTGAAAAACGTTTAAACTTAAAAGGGATTATTGGAGAATTATTATGCATGGCCATGGCGGAATACTATTGATTAAGGAGATGGTTTCGCTGGGGGTGCACCAGGGATGGATGGAATAGGAGGGAGAGGGAGTGGGGGAAGAGGAAAGGGGAATTCTGGAGACGGTGATGAAGGTGGAGTTAGTACTGGAATTGGTGGCAAAGATGGTGTTAGAGGTGCTGGAGGAGGCTGAAGTGGGTTTGGAATCTCCGGAGCTGGCGGTGGCTGAAATGGGTTTGGTGGAAGAATGGGAGGCGGTTGAAGGGGGTTAGGAGGAAGAACGGGTGGTGGCAGAACAGGGTTTGGGGGGAGAACAGGTGGCGGTAGAATAGGATTCGGAGGGAGAACGGGCGGCGGAAGAACAGGGTTTGGAGGGAGAACGGGTGGCGGTAAAATAGGGTTTGGAGGGAGAACGGGTGCCGGTAAAATAGGGTTTGGGGGGAGAACAGGTGGCGGTAGAATGGGATTCGGAGGGAGAACGGGCGGCGGCAGAACAGGGTTTGGGGGAAGAACAGGCGGCGGTAGTAGAGGGTTTGGCGGAAGAACGGGCGGAGGCAGAAGCTGGTCCGGATGTACCGATGATGATGGTTTGTTTTCGATTTGATTCAGTCTATCAACCCTCTGTTTCTTGCTACACAAGAAGGGTTGTTTCAACGGCTTGAATGAGAACCCCCCCGCCGAGAAAACATGGGTTCCCTTCTTCCTCGACTTGAGGCGGAGCGAAGACGAAGTTGCAGATGAAGCCACCGCACAATACGGTTCACTGCTTCTAATCAATTTCACCGAACACCCTTCAATTTTCTTCACATGTTTGCTCACAGAAAACGGCAAACGAACTTTAAACTCGCCATGGCTATTACTTCTCACTTGTTGCCGAAAGCTTTGCCTTGAACTCTTCCCTTCTTTACATTCCACTGCAACAGTTGCACCTGCAGAAAATAAATAAAGAACTAACTGACAGGATTTCATTCAATATCCAATGTAATAATTACATTCAGAACCTGCAATGAAATGGTTTGCACTTGGGACATCCTGGTGGAAACAAGTGTCACAGTACACAGTTCCAACTACAACTGCAGATTTCTGTCCACCACCCTCCGAGAAAGAGAAGCCATTAAAAATGAAGAAACATAGCAGCAATGTTAAAAGAAACCCAGACATTTTCCCCACTCTGGTTTCCTTCTGTTCCTGGAGAAGCTCTGTTTATAAAAACCCTTATCAGTATTTTGTTGTTTTTTGAGACTGTCCCACTAAAAAACCAATCTTTATGTGAGTCATGCAAAAAAACAACCGCTCGCATCCATTGAAGCCGTGAATATAGGTTAATTCCTCGAGATAATTTGTGTAAAACCCTTTGTTGGCAATACTAAACACCCTTTGGTTTATTGTGTATAGGCTGAGGCTGAGGTCCCCATCCATGCAGGTTCACGAGAGGGTTTGGAGTAGCCACAAAACCACGTGTCACCTCTACTCACTTCGTGTCAGCTTGAAAATGACACTGTACTTTGGCGTTCCTTGAGATTCTGAACACAGCCGAACCTGCTTTGCTGTAGGGCAGTCGTAGCGCCCACTTTCACAGTGAATTTCAGAAATCTTTGCGGTGAAATCAGAGACATCCTCTCTGCAAAGAAGATAAACCATTAATTCATCTGCATGGCCGACAAAGTTGTTATATATAAAGTTTTGTTTGGTATATGGTAGAAAATGAAAGTAATTAAGTAGTAAAAGCATAGGAATTTGAAATGAAATAATATAGGACAAGGCTGGGGGAACATTAAATAATATTCGTATCAGTGGTGTTGAATTATCTATAGGTGTGATAAGAATGTAGTATATGTGTTCCACATTCCCTCTAACTAGATGACATTGTGTCCATTACCAATTTACCATTTCAGGCAAATAATAAAGCAAAAATATGTCCACCAGTTCTGTTACTGTGATTCGAATCTGTGTGAGAAAAACTGCGTTTGTACGTTTTCTACAGTGGAGGATGCTAGAAGGACAATAAAGACAAAACATATGAATGCAAGGGGGTGTTAGAAAGGGATTGAAATTGTAGGTGGTAATAGTAATGAATAAGATTTATGGAATAAAGTTAATTTTATTTAGTGTTGGAATGAAGTTATGATATAAAAACATAATACTTGTTTTATTTAATAAAAAACATAATAGCATTGCTTATAGGTTGAAGAATAAAGTTATTTTAAGTGTGAACAAAGTGTAGAAGTCGATAAACTTTAAGAATGTAGGAATTGTTTGGGACAACGGGGTATTGGTAAAGTAATAGAGTGAGTCAGAGATGGTGAGTAGTATTGGTTGAATGTAGGAGGAGTAGGACGGTAAGAGTGGTGGAGAGGACAAGGCAAGACGACAAAGTGGTGACTGATGGAGTGAGATGGACACAAATATCACTTCCAAGAGAATTCGGGGCGGAGGCGAAGAGATTATCTTCAAATAGTTCAGAAATGAAATTATTTAGGGAATGAGTTGTTTTCTACTGTCAAAACAAGAGTTTCAAACATCTGAGGACGATTTTTATGAATGGGGTAGAAGTCGACGACAGTTGCAGGTGATTTTAGGTATATTGTGCGTAGAAGTTGTTTAATGGTCATAGTCTCAACCAAGAAGTTGTCTGTTCTGTTAGTTTTGCATGAGATTCTGAATATAAAACTCCCATTGCATCATGCAGATTAAGATTCTCATTAAATGATAAACCACATTAACACATAACTCGTAAATATGGAAGGGAAATAGAGAATTGAGCTGCTGCTCTACATGAAAACTACTGAACTTGAACATAGTAGTCTGATATGGAGACAGAAAGTAAAGAACTCATATTTGGTTGATTTTATAAATTAAGCTATTCATATCATGGTATTAGTTATCTAGTTCCTTCCGGGTATGGGTGGAAAAGGAGGCAGTGGAAGGGGTGGGAGAGGGGGGAGTTGAGGCAATGGTGGCAGACTTGGAAGCAATGGAGTTGGCTGTGGTGGTACAGGGTCTTCAAGGGGTGGTGGAAATATGGGATAGTTCGGTTGGCCGAATTCCATGGTTCTTTTGGTGTTGGATTCCATGGAGTCTGCAACATTTGGTTTCTTGTTGCAAAGATTTGGTTGTTTCAGTGGCTTGAAACTGAGAAATCCTGCTGAGAAAATGTGGCTTCCTTGGTTTGTTGACTTAAGATTGAGTGACGACGAAGTTGCAGATGATGAGGCCACTGCACAATATGGCTCACTGCTCCTCACAAGTTTCACCGAACATCTCTTGATTTTCTTCACACCTTTGGTAACTGAGAATGGCAAACGAACCTTGAATTCTCCGTGCTCGTCGGTTTTCGCTTCTTGTCGAAAACTCGGCATTGAATCCCCATTTTTGCATTCCACTGCAACTGATGCACCTGCACAAACAAAGCATATTAATAAATATCAGTCTAAATAGATCAAAATACAAGTCTTGGAAGGAAAATCACAGGTAGTAAAACAGCTGACCAGAAATAAAGTGATGGGCTTCTGAGAAATCTTCCTGGGAACAAATATCACAGTAAACAGTTCCAGAAACAACAGCAGAATGTAGCTTTCGACCATGGCTAGCCTCTGATAGACTATTGATCGTTAAACTAAGCAACAATATTAAGGAAAACCAAGTCATTTTCATATCTCAAATCCCTCCTTTTCTTTGTTCTGATCTAATGCCCTGAACTTGAATCAACTTTTATAGTGTAGCCTAGCCTGTCAACCTTTATATCATTCACGCTAAAACCAGTGAACTGTAAAGTGTAGACAGTCAAGAGGAATGTATGATTTGGATATGTAGGTTCCAAGGTAGTAAGTTTTTGGTGGTTGGGAATTATGGTTTCATTTATGGAATTGGTTCCTTTGAAATTTGATGTTATAAATTCAACAATATGGGATAGTTGGAGTGGTTCCTGCTTTGATCACGAGCTACTTACAGCAGCCATAGACGAGGAATTATTCATGGAAATGTAGTTATTTTGGCTTTGTTTATGTTCTTCACGTTTCAACCTACTTTCTGCTAACAGGTGATAAGTCGAATATTTGAATCAGTTATCTGTAAAAAAAGAAGCAAATTCATGTTCCAATTTGAGATATCGACACTGTTCGAACCAAAATATAAGTATATTCAGATATCGAATAAAGCAGATGATCATTTCACAAATTGGTGAAAACCTCTTTACAACACAAAGAAATGTAGCTTGAGATTTTACAACGTTTTCTTCTGGGCAAAATCAAACCATACCACTACATACGTACGTGTTTCCAGACAATCGAACAAAGTTTTACAAAACTTCCTTATCATAAAATGCAAGGAGTTGCTTTACATGAGAATGCCAAGATCCAACGTTTTGTCTATCAACTGCAACCCAATCAACAACGGTTGATGCCGGTTGCTCCCACCACTCATCCACCTGTGCCACAAAGTTAAATCCAAGATGTTATAGAATGAAGGCAAAAATATGGAATTCTTGGCAATAAAATGTTGTTTCGATATTATCTTATCCTCTTATGTGTCTGACAGGAGAGATGTTAATTTTTTCTCTAAATTTTTCATATACAAGGAAGATTGGTCCCACTCATATCTAGGTCAGTGTCGGACACGAGTTTAACACTTGTACTTTAAGAAAAATAGTGGTTGAATAACATAGACCTCATATTTTGATATAAACAAGTTCAATCACAATCCCTTTCCCTTACAAACAAATAAGGACATTGTTGTGGCCAGATAGATACCCCCCAATCAAATTAACAGTCTATCACAGCTCCCAACCTCCACTCCAACCCGACTCACAATTGCAACCCACACTCTTGCTTATTAAAAAAAACAACCATTTATTTCTTTTTACAGTATTAATATTCGAATAGGTTGCATATAAAACCGAAGAAACAGTCGAATATACATGCACATAGCAAGAGATGTAATGATATAGCCAGGAAAATAATAATGCCGTTACTTACCAAACTCCTCACGTATTTGCAGTCTTCCAAACACTTCTGAGCATTCAAAACTGCAGATCTAAGTTCAGGTAGCCATTTCTCTGTGACAACCTTATCTTGCTCAGCAGCCAAATTCAAACAATAATTTGTAGTCCTGCATTATGTGGCAAGAAAGCACACAAAAATAACAATAAGAAAATCGTATAAGGCATTAAGACTCCATATATGCCTAATAGAGAATATCCAAATCGATTTCAGATGAACCACTATCCACTTGAATGGGGGGGGGGGGGGGGGGAATAAACAGGTGACTTTTATATAATTGTAACTTCCAAGAAGACAGAAAACAGCAATTCGTTACCTTGAATATTCTTGTTGAGCATGGTATGCATGGTTCAATAGTGAATGACCACTTTCAACAAGATCTTGCCGAATATGGACCAAATTTATTGCCTTTGCCAATTCCTCCAAGACACTAGCCTCAGAACCACGAAGCTTCAAACAGAACTCTAGAGACTCTAACACTGATGCCAAACCAGCATCAGAACCGTCTAAACCTAATCATACAGCGTCATTAGATAGAAAACAATCATAACAGAAAGAAATAAAAAGGCATTTAAATGGGCTTTAAGATCATTCAAATCCTGATCCAAACAAATAAATCAAACTTCTGAGTATTAGAAGGTGATTTGAAAGAACTCTTTGGATAATAAACCAAAAAAGTTCTTTTTGTTTTGGTACAAACCAAAATGATGTTAGTTAACAATCTATTCAACCTCCACTGTCAATCAAATATCCCTCAACACTGTAACAAGCCAATTCAAAATCACCAGTGCTGCTATGAATCTAGCCAGCTTTATTGGAGAACAAAACTCACCGGCAGGGTATTGAAGTGCAGCGGAAACACGGCATATGGATGGAATTGCCGATGGATCCCTGGCACCAGCCCTTGCAGTCAACAAGGCAGCATTCTTCTCTGCAGCAGCCACAGCTTCAGACCCTGTAGATCCATTAGCACCCATGGACTCTAGAAGAGCCTGAAGTTGAAGAAATAAAAAATGGTTAAGAGGCATGTAATTGGAATTTGCAATTTATTAAAAATAAGATGAAGAACTCCACTTCATTTAAACTAAATTTGCATCAGAGACAAACACAGAACAAAAATAAGGAATTAGTATGCATATATAAAAAAGCCTTTCACTTGAGTTTTAATAAAAGCAAGCAAAACTTTTAAGGGATGCAGAAATAATTATGAAGACAGGACCCTCCAAATACTTGGAAGAATTCAGCATACTCGTATTGGGCACATAGTATCCGACACTTGACACCCAAGCTGGAATAACATAGGCATGAAGAATTTTATTTTAAATTCACATCTAAATAATATATTGTTGAAAAGGATAAATAATTCAGATAATTCAGTTGATTAGATTGAACCATTTTGATCATTTTCTAACTTGAGTGTTCATCTTGCTACTTATCATGTATTTATCTTGTACTCCTGGCCTATCTAAAATAGATATCATGTATTTATCTCTGATTTTTTAGTCCATCTAAAAATTGTACATCTTAACACTTGATACCTATATATACCAAAGGAATACAACATGATCGTGTGTGTTTGTTTTGTAGGAATAGCTGTCTTACCAAATTTCTTAGATGTATAGCTGAATAAAATGGTAGGGTTTAAAAACTAAGGTAGAGCCCCTTAACACGAAACATACATTCAAAACTCAAAAGCTCCAAGAACAAACAGATCAAATAGGAGAATTTCTACATAGTTAAAATCCACTGAGACACCTGATAACTTAGAATATTTTTTCAGCACCAGAACCACCTATCGAGATTTGAGACTATGGTCTTATTAAGAATCAGAACCCAATCCGTCATGCCATATTGCAACCAAGTAAAATAAACAAAAAACTTATTCCATAAAAAATGACTACTTACTATATAACTCACTAGTTTATTTTTACTGGATTTATAATTGAAAGAGCATAATTGTACTGTCCTACAAACCTGTGTGGTTGATGGAAGCATGTAGAGGCTATTATCGGGACTTCTATAAAATGCAGAAACTTCTTTAAGAATATACTCTTTTGCACTATTTGAAATGTCTACAACAACATTGCAAACTGGTATAATGGTGCTGGAAGCATACTCCCTCGCAGCCAATGGCTGTTGATTCCAGAATGAAGCTGCATCCTTTAAAACAGAAGAAATAAGAATGAATCCTGTTAGATAGTTGAGTTGGAACATAATGTTTGCTAAAAGTCAAGACTGAGCTTTTAAAGTGACAAAGCATCCATAACAAGAAAACAAACAAAATAAGTCCACTATTTAAATCCATTGATATAAAACATTAATGATTTTTGATTATGCTGTTGATACTAACCATATAATCTGATCGGAGCTATACATGATTATTACAACAATATTACAGCCCTTATCATCCTAGCATCCACTATAACATCCAAGTCTCCTCCTTTGAACCCTTAGTATCTTCTAGAGAAGCTGGGTACAGAAGTTACAACAAATATTCTCCAATATTTTGGAATGAAAGCAAGTGAAACAAGATATGTGTATAGAGAATTATTGTTGGAGAAAAGAACAGATCTATTAACCTATATTTTTTCTATATTTTTCTTACAAATAACAGAAGTAATCCAAGATAACATGGATGGAGGAAAGAAAGAACGCTATTAACCTAGAATCGAAAAAAGTTCAACCACATTACAAAGCATAAGTTGCTAAAAAGTAATGATTGGTATCTAACAGCATCATAGATGCACCGCCAACATGTTCCTATCATTGAGTTTTACAATAAAAATGGACGGAATACCTTACCATATTAGCCTTCAGAAGAGCAGTATATATGGTTTCAAGTTCAGATCTACGAGAGTCAAACTCTTCAATCTTCTTCCACTTCTTTCTTAATGAATCTTCAGCTTCTTTCCTCTCTGCACACAATTTATTCAACCGCTGTATTTCAGACATTAATGTATTTAAGCTTGCCTTTAACCCAGCTGCCTCTCTCTCCTTGGACCAAACCTCCAACTGAGAGAAAAATAACCATACAATGTAGCATGAGTAAATAAACATCAAGATTGAAAAATCTAGTAACTCATAACCATAGGAATCACCTCAAATTGTCTAAGACTGCCAACATTCTGTGTTGCAGCTCCAACAAGAGAGCGTGAAGGAACTAAATCACTACCTCCTTGTAGACGTTTTATAAGCTTTTGACACAATTCCCTAGCTTCTGCAGCCTTGTTGAGAGCATCTTCAGTAGCTAAAAATTGTTGAACATGTGCTTTCTGCAAACAAAGTATATATTAACAAATCAAACTACAAAGTACAACACTGGGGCTAACTATGTTAAGCAAAGAAAACCAGAGATAAAAGTAAAAGAATAAATTTGCATAAGTTGAATTCTCAAAAGGAAACAAAACCTGTCTTTCAAGAAGTTGATCATCCATTCCTATCTTCCCATTACCATGAAGTTGATAGTTTAAGGGTGAGCTCACATCTGGAGAGGAAACATCCATAACTCTGTTGTTCTCATATTTGTACCTAATAAAATATAAATTGTATTCAATACAAGGTGCATTCAAACCAAATAAGCAACCAAACTTAAGATATTTGCATAAACAAAAAAAAAAATCATTTTAACGTGGATATAACCAAAAAAATAGTTTTGGTCTCTCGTAAATTAAAAAGTAAAAAAAAAAATATATAGAAAAAAATACTAGAGTCTGCATGCCAATAACTTTCAACAACATATTCCAGACACAATGCAATGGCATTCTCAAATGTCTAACCATAAAGAAACTAGAAGCTAAGGAAGTAATAAAAGCTTTTAGATGGAGCAGGTATAGTTTGCAACCAAAAGAAGTTAATTATTTGTGACCATACAGCTTAACAAAGCTTGATAAGTAGAAGGAAAACCAAAGGAAGCTTATCTGAAATTCTATAACCACCAACACGAAAAATGTGAAAGTAAAAGTCCACCTTAAGGTTTCAGCATCAGCTCTAACATCAACTTTCTCTATTTCTCTAGAAATCAGGGTTTTAAACCTTGAAGTGTATATTGTAATTGCCTGAAGTAATTGAGGAGGGTTTTTTAGGCAATTTAAAATAACAGTTCTAACTTCATCAGGTATCTCCCCATCAAAATCAAAGCCCAATTTGGTAGCTTCTGATTGAGGACTCAGATGGATCCCATTTCCTTCATAAGCTGGAAAAGAATTTCGCACTTTTTCAATCATGCGTTCTGCCAGAGTTTCACATGCCTTGCGAATATTTCTTTCCCGAGTTGTTTCAATAAGAATGAAATCATCGGCAGCTTTAGTTCCTTTAACAGTTGAATATACAGATTCCTTCTCACTGTTTCCACCATAGTTGCTGACCAGTTCAATAGAAGAATCAACACTTGACCTTTGATAATCCCTTGCTTGATTTACATATTGATGAAGACGTTTGTGATACTCTGCAAATATTTTTGCAGCCTCATCGCATTGTTGATCATAAGCTTCCAACATCACTTGTTTGTGCCTACAGAACAATAAGACATGTAAAAACACAAGATATACAAAAGAGATTTGACAAAAAACGTAATACACCTAGTAACTTCAGCTTTCAAGCATGCTAAGGTCATTCTTAGTTTTATCATATCCAATGCACATTGAGTCCTCATTTATGCATTGAAGTACAAAAAACTATTATCAACTATTGATATATTGTAAAATAAGAGCTCGTATGCAGCTTCACAATAGAACATATGGACACCCAGGTCCATAAGATCAAAAACGAGAAACAATGTGATCATCTTGATGGGAGAGCTAAAGATCAAATCCAAGCAGCAAAGTTCATTGGGATAACAAAAATAAAGAGAAAAATCCTAATGAAATTCAATGTCGTCGAATTGAATCGATTATTCATGAGTGAGCAGTTAAAGTTAACAAGGACAATACTAAAACTGACATTTTTCAATTTTAAAATAAAGTGCCTTAAAAATGAAGGAGAAAAGACCTGTAATTGGCCCTTTCGTCAAGCATCCTTTTCCTTTCAGCTTCCTCTCTAGAAATCTCCAACATCCTAGCCTTCAAATCTTTCCTTTGTCTCCTCACAATATGCCTCAACCTCTCCACTTCCTTGGCAGCGGCTTCCCGTTCCCTTATCGCTGCTTCCCTAACCTCCGCTGCACCTGAACCCTCCCCTCCACCACTACCACCAGCAACACCCACCTTTTCTTTCCTCTTCCCTCCTCCTTTACTCCTCCCGTCCTCTTTCCCCAATTTTCCACCACTCTCACCATTCCCCCCTCCTCCGTGCACGATGATGTTCTTCCGGATATTTTGGACAGTCTTCTCGGATTTAACGCGGGTTAACAAGAAATGCCAAATGGGTAACATATTCCCTCTACAAATCTTGCGGAGCGAATCGATTGAAGGCAAATTCGACTTGTTTGAAGAAGAATTGTAGGGTCCCAAGGGACGGTAACCCATTTCCTTTTGCAGCCATTCCAGTATAACTTCAGGCTGCACATTTGAACTCTGCATTTTGGATCCAATTCCCAAGAAAAAAATGAATTTGCCGACTAAACTGGCATTAGGGATTTTCAATTGGGAACCTGATTTAGCTAAAAGAATGAAGTGATTGTCATGGATCTGGAGACAATAATTCCATTTAGTCCGGCAGAAGGGAAGGTGAAGGCTTAACAAAGCCGGCAGGATGGATGGCAGTATTGTAATTTAGGTACGCTCTTTTTTAACTATTGTTTTTCTAGGACATCGAAGGAACAAATTAAAAAAAAGAGTTTTCAATACAAGTCCCGCTCGCTTTATACGGTAGCGTTTTGATTTTCGTCTATGCTGATTCATATTTCTTATGTTTTTTTTATTTAGTTTGTTTTTTCTTCTCCACATACATATTATTATATTTTTTATATTTATACTACGTATTTGTTTCATGGTACGTTTTTATAATTATTTTTATAATAAAACGAGTATAAAAATAATTGTAAATTTTAAATATTTTATTTAATTTGTATATTAAAAAATCAATTTTTTTAAGAAAAATTATATCATGGGTCAGTCTCACCACGTGTCCATAAGATCAACCACTAAAAATTATCCACCTCATCAATTTTTTCATGTCATTTTTCATAGGCGAATCTTTAGTTGAAAAATTAAAAATTGATGAGATGGATAATTTTTAGTGGTTGGTCCCATGAATAACGTGATAGGACTGACCCATGATATAATTTCTTTTTTTTAGGGTAAATTATAAAATATTTTATTTAATAATAGTAATACCTATTCTAATAGATAATATTTAAGATTAATTAATTACTGATATTCAAATTTATAATCTTTAAAAATAATAATCATTCTATTAATTACTCGGATTAAAAAACACGAGCAAAGAGAGCATATACTAAGATTAACTATTATTATTATTATTATATCATATTTAATTGGACTACTATATTATTAGAGATCAGCTTATCAAATGGGCTTCACATTTGTTTAGCTTTCTCTGTCACTATCTTAGGTTCACTCTTCTTCTTCTTCTCTTCACCCACTGCAAATTAAATAAGTATATATATATATGGATGATAAAATAAAATTCTTCGCCTTATCACTCAGCAGAATTTCCACCCAGGTAATCTTTTTTTTTCATCGGTATAAGATGTTTAATCATGTCTTCTTGGACTAATCTAAATTGGGATATTTTTTTTAAAAAAAAATTTCCAGCCCATGCATGATTTGGACCAAATTCTGTGCTTTACTTTTGAATTTTTTTCTGCTTCCAAATCGGGTTTCCTTGTTTGATTGATCGAAGCTTGTTTATGGGTTGTTCGATAGGTTTTTGATGTAGGTTTGATGAAAACTTAAATATTTGAATGGTTCAGTTGTATGTTTCCTCTTCTGCCGATTTAAAGAGAATTAATTTCATATGTAACATTCAATTCCCAAATTGATCGTGATTTTTTTGTTGATATCTCTGCTTCTTAATTTTGAAGAAAAGAACCCTTTTGCTTATAATGAACAAAGCCTTGAAAGATGGTTATTACTTTCCCAATAACCAAAGAAGAAATACATGCAATTCTTCGAAATTGTTCTTCTTTTAGATCAAAAGGAAAGCTCTTTGGTTTCTTAGTAGTGGCATTGTGAACTTGCTATGAAAGATTGTTTTGCTGGTTCAGTTTGGTTTATGCTATCCACAAAATTGGCTCACATACGGTGACTTGTTATGTTAAATGTTTATGTTATATACAAAATTGACATACTAATATTTTTATTTTTTATTTTACAGCTGAAGAAAGAGCTGTTTAGCTAAATTATACACGGCATTCAACATATTGTAAATAGAAGAGAGGGGGTTCTTAGTTGGTTGAGCTTCCCTGGACTTCTGCGAGCTTGGCATCCTCTCTCATTGCCTCTTTTAGCTTGATGTATATGTATAATTAGAATGGTTGAGCCATATTGATGAGGCTCTGTTGCTTGGAGAGTTTTAACTGAAGTCTGAAGAGGAAACCTTAAAAGTTGACTTTATGGGTTCTGTTTGTTGCTGCTTGCATGCTGAGGGTTTTGTGGACTACATGAATCCAAACAGTAATATTTATAGAAATTGTTTGTGCCTTGGTGGCTTCTTTCAGAATGTTATACACACGGTATGTTTTTTTGATAATTGACAACAAGCATTGGTTTTGACTCTGGTATTATTTCTTCAAATCATTGTATTTTCATGTCACTTGAGGTTGTAAAAGTGTCAGTTCTATTGATTATTCCTTTCATGTTGTTAAAAAATAGGTAGTACAAGTCTTTTATCTTTTCTTTTTGTGGCACATTTGGGTGGCATCAGCCTATTATTTCCACAATAATTTTGTCTACGGCACTGTAATAATTTACTAAAGTATCATCTCTATTGTTAACGCAGGCAAAGTCTTTTGTTAATTTTTTATACTGAGTCCCATGCTTATAATTTTGTGAATACTTGGAGAGGGTTAGGGAGGGATAAGGTTTGGTGAATGGGAGAAGCTGAAAGAATGAATACAAGTAGCGGTGACTAACATACTGACAATTTTTCATAAGTCAGGGAAAGTTTTCCTTTATGGTTTAAGATGTGTGTAGGGCTGTGTTAATCTAGTTACGTGTTGGTGAAATAAAATGGAATAAGATAATTAACATGTCAGTGTCTAAAAACTGTTTTGCTGAAAGAACTCTCTTTATAGGCTCTTGGAGCAAGTGAAATCTGCTTACAATGTCCGTACACAAGTTCTCGATCTAGTTAATTCCATCGGCATTGTTCTATATTGACCTTTTGGTGGACAGTTATCTATTGAAGTATATTAGAAAAAAATCTATTGAAGTCAGTAATGGACCACTAAGTACTGACCTAATCTTGAAAATTATCGGTTGATTATTTACATTCCGATTTCTGTGTTTGATTAATAGCCAGGGTGAGGAGGTTGACCGGAAAGGTGTTTGGTGTTACATGTCTCTGAATTGATCAGAACTTTTTCCTCAAATATAATATTTCTGTTATGGAGTTTCAATTTTCTTTCCTTATGTTATTTCTTTGCTCCCTGTAATTGTAGTGTTCCACGTTATTTCGAAGAGAAGAACTGGAGTCTGTCCCTTCATCCAGTCAGGGAGCGGAATCTATGAATTCTGCATCACCACACAACTCACTTTCTGACATGTATTGTTCTGATCCAAGGCCCTTGCCTTGTGATGCTGACACCAGATATTTTCGCTTACAACGTGATGGTCTTGTTTCAAGACATGAGAAAGGTTCAAGTCATTCACAAGAGGAATCAGAGCCTTTAAGAGGTGAAGATGATGCAGGTTCAGATTCTTTTAGCAGAGGAAAAAAATTGAATGCTTGTGAACAAGGCTCAACTGAGCAGTATTCTAAATCATCACAACTCTCATCAGCAAAAATATCGGTTGGAATTGGGGACATCTCACCTGTAGAAGAGGAGGATGTCTGTCCAACATGTCTTGAAGGTAAGTCATCTTTCTTCACAATGATGATTTTCTAGCCACATATTATGCTGTGGAATATTGTTGCCAAAGATCATTGCTATTCTGCTACGATGCTGCAATGGTGTCTGATGTGCTTTTCTTGGCATGCATCAATACCGGTTCGGACTGTTTCCCTCTTATCTATTTCTTGCTTGTGAATCTGACAAGGTGTTCAGTCAACTATCGGTCTTGTTGGTCCATTTTGGCGTCTTGCGTTTGCACTAGCTTGAACCTAAAGTAGAAAAAATTTCACCTCAAAATTATAAAGAATGCATTCTAGTTTTAATCCACTGTATAAAAAACAATGAAGATTGTTTCTGTAATAATTTGTCAAGAATACTGGGGATTTTCTCCTGCTTTCTAAGTGATCAAAGATAAATGCATACCACTATTGTTTTTTTATCTTCCTCTCTCCCCTCCAACAAGGTTCCATAATTAACTGTTTGAATAGGCAAAGTTTTCTGGAACTGATAAAGGATGCCCTGTAATACCAAGTTTCTGCTATATCTTGCTTCTCAAACCTTGGTGCTTCTGTCATTAATTGGACCCGATTCTAGCTATTGATTATTAAGAAATCTTGATTTAATTCAAGGAATCAGTCCATTAGTCCTATGCTACGCCATTTATGTTGGAAACAATCGGTCAATCACTGCTATCAGAACTGATAATGTCATGAATCATATTAGGTTGGACTTGTTATAGATATATTATCCTCATTTAAATTTATTGTTATAATTTATCTGCAGAATATACTCCGGAGAATCCGAAGATAATTACAAAATGTTCCCACCATTTCCATCTTGGTTGCATTTATGAATGGATGGAGAGAAGTGAACACTGTCCAGTCTGTGGGAAGGTAACCTGTTTTCAGCTAAATGATAATAAATAACCCATCAACATTTGTGCTGTTTACATTTCATCCTGCTTAATCAACAATTCTTTTCTTTCTAGAATTCCAGTTTTACTAGGATCTTCATGCTTTCTGGGTTTACAGATATTAGCATCTTAATTTGCCTTTGATATATTTTAAAGTCCGTGTCTTGCTCTCCTTTTACCACTAGCATCTGCATAAGATTTTTTCATTGGGTTGTTTATCAACGCTCGTGCACATCGATGGTTATGTAGTGTGCGTAACTTTTGAACTACTTCTCATCTAATGGATTTGACATGTTTGCATGTTTCTTCTTAAACAATTTAAACATTTGTTTGCTAGCATATGTCGTTTTAAAGATAATTTTAGGAAAACTCCAGAATACATTCTGATTTTTTTTGTTCATCTTTTTCCTTGGAATTGACAGACAATTATCCTAGTTTCTTAAGCTTTTCTCATCTCAACTTGTTATTCGCTTTGTTTGCTTTTCCAGGTCATGGTGTTCGATGAAACGACTTGATCTTTGTTGCGGATGAACACCAGTGACAATAGAAGATAGAACTAAGGGAAGACATTCAGATTACTTTGTGATTAATTCAAGACAAGGTGATTGTCTCATACCATAAATATGAAAAAGTGTTTTGTATAAAGATTTAACCCTTGAAGTGGGGAAAAAAAGAAAACATATGCATGATTGTTGGAAAACTAAGTCTATAAAGGAGGTTGGGTTGGGTTATTGGATTCAAATTAGAATGTTGGATATGGTCATATGGAGCATGCACTAGAAAAACTTATTTCATTTAGTATTCGAAAGATTATACCACTAATAGCACATAAATAAATACAATATAGAGATCTAGTTATACTATATAAAATTTAACTAGTTTTATACTAGTTTATAGTCACCGGATGAGTGAAATGGATGGATGAGATTAAAAGTAAAATACGTAAAGATCATCATTTAAAAAAATATCTTCGTTTATAATGACATGGTTATTAAATGGATTACGATAAATAACACACAGTATAAATCTACAAATGATCAGCTAAGCCTACTAGTACATGCTTTTTCACACTACACTCCTGGGCGTACAAGCAAACATAAAACTCAGGTTCTTCAGCCAATACAGAACTCCATAAACACCTGGTATGAACATAGTTGATTAAATGGCCAACTTATTGATTTTGTATAAGTGAAAAAATGGTTGAAATATAAGGTGAGGGGATTCTCATTTTTCTGCAACTTGAAAAGCTCTCAGGAAAGCTTCAGGTGGTTGTCCACCACTCAACTGGTGTTTCCCATTTATCTGTCAAAATAACAGCTTGTTTTAGTTTTCCAAGTCATTTCAGCTAACACAAAGAAAAGCTTAGAATTTTCACCCACCACATAATTTGGGACACCAGAAATATTTGCTGAGTACTTCTCCAGCTCCTCATTAACCTTCATCAGAAAATACAACCACAGTTAGCTACGAAGCAGCAGATAGTAAGAACGAATGTACAACGGAACAGACCTCCTTAACTCCATTATTAGGATTTTCAAGAAATTCTGCAGCTCCTTCAACTCCAACCTTCCTAGCAGATTCAAGAAGAAACTCCCTGCATTCAATCACATTGTTAGATGTAATCACTAAGGGTAGAATATGAAGATGCACAAGGACTTGATCAGTTTTCTACATAAAATGAACATAACTAAATTAAAGCTATATATAATTGACACTCCTACACGACATTTCCTTGGGGTGAAAAGTATGAACTAGACGTACCGATCACCAACAAATTTTCCCTGGGTGAAGTAGCCGAGATAAATTTCCTCTGCGAGAGCGTGTTGCTTGTCAAGACCTTGTTTTCCAGCAAAATAGATAAGCCTATGGCTGTCAAGAGTACTTCCCCTGTTCATATCAATTTCTGGTTATGTCCATCTATAAACACAGCCATGAGCCACCTTTGGCACTCTTATTACACAAAAATGGTGTAACAAAAAACGTGAAACTTACGTGAGTCCAGACATGTCATATTCCAATCCAATATTCCTAAAAATCTGCATTTTTATGTGGCTACAACAAGTCAGGCAGCCAGAAACAAACTTGAAGGCAAGACAAATCGAATTATAACAATAGGAAGTTCAAAGAATATGGTAAGACCTCTGTCATACGAGCGAAAATTCCTTGTGCTCGAGATCCAAACTTCTTCTCGTAGTACTCTTTCTTGTTGACTCCTTCCTTGGGTGCAGAAGGATCAAGAAAATATGGATGCCATTTAATCTGCAAAGAACAGACATAGATGAGACTGAATTAATATGCACTAGACAAGTACCAAGACATGTTCATGTGATGAGAAACCTCAAAATCAAATTGATCCTTAGATTGAGCGATTGCTTTGTCAAGGTTTCTTTTTCCTACAAAGCACCATGGACAAACACTGTCTGAAGTGATATCGATTCGAATGATCTTCTTCCTAGTATTGCTACCAGATGACTGAGCCATTATTCTCTGTTCTTTGTCAACTTTCTACATAATGATTGCAGGTAAACAGGTATAGCTCTAAATCAGTAACCAAACAGGACAATCACAATTTGCAGAAGAAACCGATTTCTCTGAAGCTAAAGTAACAACTTTTAACATAAAAAACTAAAGCTTGATCACAGTTATGGTAGAAATAAACAAAAGGGTATCAGAAAAAAATATGAAATGGAATACATAAATTAAGGAAATCAATTCAAAACAATGGGGAAGTGGGAACTGGAATTCTGTTTGGATAGAAAGAAAAAGAAAGTTACCTGGAAATGGAAACTGAAGCTCTTCGGAAAACAAAGTAAACGCATTTGATGTTGAAGATTGGAAGAAAATTGAGCTTATATATTGGAACATAAACCTGGAATTTTTTGTTGGTCAAAAGTTTCAATCTTTCATAATCACCTACTACCAAATTGACCGACAACTTTAACATAAGAGAAGAGTGTATGAAATTGAAACAGTCATGTATCTGGAAGATGTCTGGTGCTGACGTAAAGCATTACCTATGCTTTTCTCTAGAAGCCGTTTACTTTGAACGAATGAAATGTCCTTCAGAATTCGAGCAACTGATTTACAAGTTCTTCGAACCTTAAAGGTCAACGTTCTAAAAAAAGACATTTCTTTTATTTTTCAGATTTAATTAACTAAATATATTTTATTCTTAAAGTTTAAAATATTGTGATAAATTTTTAAATTATGAATTTTTGTTTTAATCATGTTCTTTTATCAGTCTAATCATCATCATAAATATTAAATGATAGCTTAAATAACGTATAATATATTTAAAACATGTAAATTAAATAAATGTATGACTATTTCCCTAATATTTTAATTTTTATAGTTTAAACTTAAATTTTTTTCGTAAAATGTAATATATTTTATTATTAAATTGATATTTAATATTTAAATAGATTATCAAATTGACCAAAATAATATTATAGCTTAATTCTTTGTTAGATTTCGATATCTATTTATTGAGACATAATAAAGTTTTTAACGAAGCCCTAATTATTATCAAAAGAAAAAAATTTAATTAACATTTATTAAATTATATAAAAATAAATAAAAAATTTTGTAAATGAAAACACAAATAATTAAATTTATGTTTTTAAAGATTTTTTTCAACAAATTTTTAAGATGATTCTAAATTCAAGTAATACTTCTTTTATATATGTATAGAAGTAGAACAATGTAAGGCTAGTAATTGCCTCTATTTATGTCACTTTTTATGTTTCATACTAAAAATTATTAAAATTTTAAATTCTAAATTTTAATCCTAATTTTTACATTATAAACCCTAAATCTTAAAAATACTATTTATCCCTAATTTTTGAAACCCTAACTATAACTTTTAATCTTAAACCTTAAACCTACTATTTTAAAGTGAGACACTAATAAAGACATAATAAGTTAACGACTATGTAAGACACCTTAATCTACCTACTCATCTATTATTTAGTCATTTTATTTACGAGTGTTATTATTTCATGCACTAAAATAAAACCAAAATACTTCATAAACATATCTATTTTTACTCTAAAAATTATAATCTACGTATCTAATTTTAAATTTTAGTCCGTAACTATAAAATTTAAACTATATGATAAACGTCTAAACCATAAATTAAACGCAATCATAAAAACAAATTCTCCATTGCAATGCACTAATATTTTCTCCATTTATAATAAGTTGATGACTGTCTATCTAAAACTGGATGTACTCTAATAAGTGAAGGTAAGCAGATATATAAAAGTGCTTAATCAGTGTCAAAGCAAGCAATGAACACAATTCAGTCTTCCATTGCCAGATATATAAAAGCTTAATCACAAACCTTTTGTCTTTGGATCAAGGTTTCAACAGTCTTACCAGCAAATCCAGTCACTGCTGTAGTGTTTTATGTCAATGCAGGATATTATGCATACATGCTCTTGAAACCATTTTTTTACACATGTCCAACATCAAGAAGCATTTTTAGCTACTAGAGTTTATGATCATTTGAACCATGTTGATGGAAACAAAAATTTAGAGCATCCATCCAGGGATAAAGCCATTGACTTGCTGAGCATGAGTTGTTGCAGCCATCTGGTCTGAAACTCCAGGATTGCAGTACCTGCAGCAGGAAACAGATGACTTAAGAAATTAAATACGGGGATATACTTTTGATTCTCAAATTAAAAACTTCATATATGAACATGTTTAACTTTTTCTATGTTTTCTTTCCCATGTATTTGGAGGGTGTCACATCCATGTCAAACAATGCTAGAATGGGAAAAGGGGTTGAAATCATACCCTATTTGCAAAGTTGGATTGCATTCCAATGGCTGATAAAACCCCATGGATTGAGCCTGCTGGTTATCGAATGATACACTTTGCTCGCCTCCTTCCCAATGTGCTCGAAACTGGTTTCTGGCATTAATGTCTTGAAGCTGCAAAACACAAGAAAAGTCTTCAGCTGATAAAATTGCCAAATATATGAGACAACTACCGGGGTCTGAAGAAACAGTCAGACTCACCTCTTTTTCATAATGTCTACAACTTCACATCATATTGGATCTTATGGGAATTTAAGTACCAAATCTTCAGTATAGATAGAGATGATAAAGTAAAATGCTATATTTAACTCCAAACTGCTTGATATCTGCTTGTGATCGACTGCTAAATGCTCGCTTAAGGTCACTTAAATATTCTATTACAGAAAATTTGCAAAACTCATTCAAAGGTGGATATCCCATCACCAAAATATCAACTTTTATCAGCTTACAATGTTTCTATGGAATACAAACTCTCATGTTGTTCGAACTCGGGCTTTGAGCATTGACAGTGTTGACAGAATATATATATATATATAATATATATATATATATATATACATGCTATATTCATCAAAAATGATACAAAAATTCCTAGAAAAAGGAGATATTTATTCATAAAGTACTGTTTACAGTCACATACTTGTTTTGCATCTACATTTGTTCGTTCTCTTGGAGCTTCATTTAAAGTATAAACTACTAATTTGGACCCAAAACAGTATGAAATACCTTGAAACTAATTTCTGGTGATAAATAATATTATTAACGTTTTCTTAAGCTATGTCAACTTTTAGTCCTTTCAACTTAACGTATACAAATTGTTACTTTTAAGAGATGAAATTACCTTTATGGACAAATCTCTGTTAGCTTCCATCAGCATTTGTTCCTGTACTTAATGCCCGTTAGTATAATATTAGAAGCACAAAAAACATTAGCGGTACTTTTTTTTACCCAAAATTCAGATTATAACCTTGTTCTGATGATGGGAGAGCTGGTCAAGCATATATTGGGTCTGCAGGAAGAGATTGACATAAAACAAGTGCTAGAATGTGGAAAGTGACACTTGAAAACATAAGGAGTTAAAAAATGAAATGAAGAAACAGATGAATTGAGAACTTGACAAAGTTAATTATGCCACAAAATTACTATGATTAATCTTTTCATGGGGAAAAACATTATTTACTGTTCTATGATGTTATTA
This sequence comes from Abelmoschus esculentus, assembly GCA_035048815.1. Taxonomy (NCBI): domain Eukaryota; kingdom Viridiplantae; phylum Streptophyta; class Magnoliopsida; order Malvales; family Malvaceae; genus Abelmoschus; species Abelmoschus esculentus. The sequence goes on from JAUCBN010000034.1 coordinate 16,209,065, forward strand.
CCTTGGTGGAGCGAACATGTTTCAAGGATGACTCAAGCTGGTGCTCAAGCTGCTCAAGCTCCTTTGAGTTCAATGGACCCAAGTCTTCACCGAGGAGATTCCTGTTAAACAAGGACCAAACAAGATTTGCACATAAAATTGTTCATATTTTTATATTTAAATATTACAAAAAGGCATACATCCTCTCAAAGTCACTTAGGGAAACAGTTCACGTCCGATTTAAGGTCGAAGGGTGTTTGTTATTTCAGTTTTAGGGTTGAGATTCGTTTCGTTTTCTTATAGTTTTAAGTTCTAACTCGACTTATGAGTGTGTTTCGGATTTATTTTCGTATTTCACTGTATTATTTTTATCTTCGGATTTATTTTCGAACAAGTTTACCTTTTCATATGCAATTCATGTCATTTTCCTTTTCATAACCATGTTTAACGTATTATATATATGTATATATATAATTTGACACAGTACACAGTACCTCTGTGTTCTTTGTAGTTCCTCATATCTAGCTTTCAGTTTTAGGTACTCCCTATAGCTGCTCTGCAACAGCAAAGATTTACAGTAATGAGTCAAACTATAATCCAAGTCATTATCTACAGGAGCGAATAATCAAACCCAAAAGTTAGATATTTTAGATTATTAAACCAACTTTTTAAGATGCAATCTATCAAACAGTTTATGAACATTGCCAAAAATCACCTCAAGCTCCCTGGTTGGCTTGCTAACTTCCACAGCACCATAACTGCATTTCTGATATCTGTCGAGTGTCTTAAGCATGCTGAGAGGACAACAAAAGCGAAAACGACATTCATCATTCATGATGCTAAATTGTACATGGAATAGTTAATCTTTGCATTGAAATATTCAAGTTCATGTACACACGTAGTTTATTAGTATTACATCTTGGATAATAGTAAAAACATACAAAATTTGTTTTTTCATCCAAAACATCATGGGGGGTAATATTCAATCATGAAAAACTAAATGGTTTGCATGAATCTAAACAACATGACCCTAAAACATACATTCAAAAGCTAAAAACATGAACAAAAAGAGAGGAACTCAAGCCATTTTTAACATAGAATCAACTTTACCAACTTGAACCATCAAGTTTCTGGTTTTATCAAAGGATTTGAATGAAGAAAATCCATTGAGAAATCAAGGTGTGGTCATTTCAAGACATGACACCCTAGGGACCAATGGTAATGTAACCCTACTGAGGACATGACATTTTGTATCCGCCAGTGTTTAAAAATTAAAATCTTCCTTTCAAAGTACTGGTACTATAACAAATTGAACTCATCCACAGAAAGACTGATCGATTCAAAGTTAATATAGAAATTAAATTTTACAAAGAAATAACTGGATAACTGTATATATAAAATAGTTTCCTATTATTAATTCATCACCTCTATTAAGGACATGCAATAATCACTGTCAGTGAAACATACCCTAAAAACTAGTACTGAAATGCTGTGTTATTAAAGGACCCCAGAAATTAAAGGAAATCAATTTACATGTAAGAATTTCATGGACTTGTTTAGGGGAAAACATCTGTAATTTTGTTAAAATGGATCAGATGGTTAAAAAATAACGAAAATAATTAGATAGATGAATGATCAGAAGCTCATAACCAGATAATTAAAACAAGCAAAAAGTAGGAACATTATAACCTAATGAACCTCCTGAATCCTCATAAAAAGAAAAATGGGATCAAATAAGACAAGTTCAAACTAAACATGAAAGCAAGAGAAATCGATAGATCCACAGATCAAAACAGCAGAGTAGGAGCAAAATGAAGAAAGAAGATATACGAAAGAGAAAGATCAGCTATATACCTAGAGCTGCTACAGAACTCATAGAGCTTCCCACGGTTAGAGAAGATGATAAGTGCAACCTCAGCATCACATAAAACCGAGAGCTCATAAGCTTTCTTGAGCAACCCATTTCTTCTCTTTGCAAAAGTAACTTGTCTATTTATCTTGTTCTCAATCCTCTTCAACTCTACTCTTCCTCTCCCCATAATCTTCCTTTAAAAAACCTTTTTTTCTTGTTTGGATTTTCCTTTTATTTCCTTACTATATTTATACTAACCACACAAGTCTACAACTTTAGATTATCTACTATTTCACTATGTATATGTAATTGTTTCTCCTTTTGCTAAAATTATGTCGTTGTTTTTCTTGGTTCTTGAGAAGCAACTGCTGGTTGAAGGGTTGGTTTTGGTTTTGGTTTTGCTAAGTCAGAGATCTCAGGTCCAAATTTGTGAGAAAATAAGAGAGAGAGAAACAAGAAAAGTGGGATTATTGACACCCTTTCACGAGAAAAAAGCAAAAATTAATGCAAGAGAGAAAGAGAAAGAAAACGAGAGAAAATTTGCTTGAAATGCTTAGTTCCTTGTGACTTTGGTTCTTCTCCAGTTTCAGCTTTCTAACCCCAGGGCTTTCATTTATGTAAAAAATTATCATCTTCTTTTAAAAAAAATATTAATTATTTTGTTGTTCTAGGGTTGTTTTTTCTTTTCTCGTTTCGGATAGTCTCTACGAAATTTTGTTGTTCCTGTTTTGAGTAAGTGTTTTCTCGCACTTTCAGTTTTAGCGTTTGATTACACGCTCCAAAGAATTGAATACATTTCGGTTTAGTTTTTCAATTATCTCACAATGACCCCCAAGCGACGAATTTAGATTTTTTATAGCGGACATAAATTAAAACATATATGAAAATAGGTATAAATGATAAAAAAATATTAAAATTTTAAAATGGATATTATATTATGAAAAATAAAGATTAATTTAAAAAAATGAAATTAAATATTTAGATCATTATAGTATCATTTTTATTATTTTATATTATAGGTGAATAAAGACAAAAATTCTTATTCTTTGTTTTTATTTTGTTGATGTTTTAACTTTATTAAATTTTTAGTTCACTGAACATGTTTTACTGGTTTGGTGTTTATTTTTTTAATATTTAAATTTATTATAATTTTATTTTCTGCTATAATTTTATTAAATGGTATTTAGTTTTTAAAGTACACACAATTAGGGATGTTCATCACGATATATTTAAAATAAAGCTAAAAATAACTCTAATATTTAACCTTTTAATTAATTTAGCTAATATTTTTTTGTTTAAGTAAAATTCTAATATTTTAATTTTATTTTAAATTCAATTTTGTTCGACAAAATTTGACAATCAACTAATAATCAACATCTTTTGCTAACAATAAAATATATTTATGAGAGTATTTACTGATGTATCGATATCACGTGGCATTATAATTATTTTTTTAAAAATAATTACTTTTTATATATTTTTAAAAAATCATGATATAACATCGTCATGTTAATAAATCTTATCATACAAACACTCCATTAATTTAATGATAATTTTATTAAAAATAATAATAATAATAATTTTATAAAGATAATAATTTAATGATAAAAAAATGTTTAGCGACCAATTGTGTTGTTTACTTCAATTTTTTGAAAAAAAAGAAAACAACTTAAAAAATATGGTAAATGTATAGAATATTGAGCGTGACATCACGCGACAAATCATAGCGTGGTTAGAAAGTTCAGTTTGTTCTAGTTGTGTTCAGAAGTATCCGAACATCGTCATCTACCTTAAAATGAATTTACACGTGTCGATGTATGGTTGGTTACTTGGTTTATCTTTGCTGAAACTCTTTTTTCTCTTTACTCTGCTGTTCTTGCCAGCGAAGAGATTAGAAGTAGAATATTGAACTAAATAATTATTATCGTTTATCACATTTCATTTAAATTATTTTTAAAAAACATATTTTCACTTTATTTATAATAAATAATTAATCAAGTAATAAAATAATTAAATATAAATTTATTAATTGTGTATTTAAATCTTAAATTAACCATTTTAATTTATTTATTTAAAATATAAATATATCTTTACAATAATATTACTATGTATCACATTATCAAAGAGTAATTTTGTCTTTTTCTCAACTAAATTGACACTAAATTAAAGTGTCACACCAAATCAATCTAAAATAATTAACATGACATGGATATATTAGGTCGATTTAATTTTTATTTATGAATACTTAAATAAATTGATTAAATTATTAAAATGGATCATATTTTATTTGTCAAAACCGAAATAAGCAAATTAAAATAATAAATAAATATATTTAATTAATTTAAAAAAATATTGGTATATATATATCCTTATGCTATGGTGTGACAAGAGCCATAAAAAAAGATAAGCAACTGAATTCTTTTTCTTTTTCCTTATAAACTAAATTTGACAAAATTCCTTTTTCAATTGGTAGGATTTTAGCATATTATTACATGGCCATTGGTTTGTTTCTGGTCTTTCTCATGGGTTATGACTAGTGATTTGACATAACGTTAAGGTTATTTTTAAGATAAACTGATAAAAATATTTATAATGTTTAATTAAATAATTATTTTAATTTATATTTTTTAATAATTAAATTTTTAATGTTTTATTTTGGATTCAAATGATCTCTTTATAGATAAAATTTATTAATTAATTATCAATAAATAACTTAAAATGATGTGATAAATTTTATATGATAGTCTATGTCGTAATAACAATATCATATAAACAAATATATTGTTTGTAAAAGTTATTTCTCCAATATTTTTCTAATAAAATAACTAAAATTTGGTTTAAAAAAAAAAAGCAAAATTAGATTGTAAGATTCGTCTTAAAAGTACCTGATTTCCACAAAATCAAATTTGTCGGATCCGACCCGAAACTTTTACAGGTCACACGCGTCAATACTTGATTGGCCTATAAAAGAAAATACCAGAAACGCTCAGATCATCAGGTGACCGTACGAATGCGTAACAAGTAACGACGGCGTAAATCTAGAGAGTTAAAAACCATTGAGAGACACGTGTCTGTTTTTTTACACCAGAAAACCCCATCGTCAGATTTTTCAGACTTTCTCTGATTTTCTTGTTTCCGTCGTTGCGTGCCCAAAGGCTATTAACCTAAACCAACCATCAATTAAAACGATAGATTTAAAATCAAAGATTTAAATTATAATTATAATTATAATCGGTTTACGAATAGAGACGAAATTAGGATTTAATATTAAGAGGGATAAAAGTTTATTAAATCTTTAAATTTAAAAATTGGGTGGGACAAAAAACTTATTTAATTAATATTTAAACTAAAAGGGACTAAAAATACAATTATACCAAAAATTTTAAAAGTGACTCGGATTTCTATTTATATCCGTGGTTAGAACCAACTTCTTTAATGTATGGCTCTCAAACTTCACTAAACCCAATGGAATCATGGCAGTTAATGTAATTCCCTTGTTTTGAAATGAACTGTCCCACCCCTATGTGCAATTGGGCATCCCATGGGAGAATATAATGAATGAAAAGATCCACAAAATAAAAGTGGAGAAAGGACATGTCAATGACACAAGGCTAAGTTTAGTATTCTGATCAACTCAACTTTTGAACTAAATCTCAATCTCAGTACTGTTGGAGAATATGGGATTTGCAAGAAAAGATAAACCCTAAAGTTATTGAACATCAGGATGATGGCAATGTGAGGAGGTTACATTCAATGCATTCTATAAAGGCTAGGAAAAAACATTACGAGTCACGTCATTCAACGAATCGATAAATATCATGTTAGATGAATTATAAGTATGGATTATGAACCTATATACTAACGTCTAAATAAACTATTTCAAAGGTGAACAAATATTGATGGTTGGTTGATTAGAGCTATTCACCTGCTCTCATCCATTTCTATTAGGTCTTGGGTTCAAGACTTACCCAAAGCATCCCTTACCCTAGAATCTTTTACAGGTTAGGGATTATGAGCACAAAATTTAATGTTTATGGTTATAATTTAATTATTTTTTAAGGAATAAATGTCTAATAACATGAATACTTTAGAGAAACTGAAATTTTTTGATACTGTTTTACATTGAGCTTGTTAGGGTATTAGCAGACAATGAACAAGAAAACAAAGGGGGAAATGATGAAAGTTTGACAAGATTATGCATTAGTTTTGATATAGCTGTAGGTCAGCATCAATGGGGTGTTGATGAAAGGAGTGGGCATAATAAGTTAGTGGTATATTTGCATATCCACATAATGACATGATCATCACCTTGGGAGAGTTCAGTAAAAAAAGGTGCTTGAAAATGAAAAGTTTCTAAAATACAGATGAATGTGAGATGTCGATTCTTCAACAGTGGCTCAATACTTTTGGGATGTGATTAGAATCGAATTCAGACAAAGAAAGAAAATTATTTTGTGATGGAACAATATGCTGGAAGTGGGTAATAATCATGTCATAATCATATTTGCATCTCTATAACAGATTTTCAGATGTTGAGAGATATGGGGTTGCAATGATTATATCTGAAGCATCCCACAGGTTTTCTGAAAAAGAAAGAAAGAATGGGAGGCTCTTGCCATTGGCAAAGTTATCTGTGCAGGACACTGTTCATAAGTTACTCAAATTCAACTCAGTTATTGTCGAGCTCTTTTCAAGCCTCTAATACCGAAAGAGCTCGAACTTGGTTTAATTACAGAATGGTATTTGCATCTCTATAACATATGCATGTATGTTATATAGTACACTTCATGAAGATATGTTTTGCAGAAAATGATTAGTGGTTTGCAGATGGTGAAGGCATTAAGCAAAGAGGAACAATTCCTCAGTTTTCCTTTAGTGGACTTGAATCCAATTATACAAGCTTTCTTCATTGTAGCTTTGGGATTGATAATGAAACACTTACAACTACAACCCACTTTCACAAACCTACATCTACAAGTGGGATTACCAAATTCTTTTCATTCAAGTGTTTGATTCTTCATTTTCCCTAAAGTACTCGTGTCTAACACCGATGTCCAGGTAAGAGCGACATTATTCATACAACATTATCATAACATTAAGATTGGTAAATAAAACCAGTATACATAGGAGTCATTGTCACAAACCTCCATCCACAAGTGGATATACAAAATCCAGTGTACATACAATGGCTCTAGGAAGACAGCTAATGATCATATAGTAAACACAAGCACGAGAGTAAAAATGTCTTCCATGGCACGATCGAGAATCAACTAGTAGATGTATTAGAGCAATCAGGACAGCTGAAGTGACCTCTAGCTTGACATTTTGTGCATCCAACAGATTTTACCTTAGATTCCCCTGACAGATACAAATTATCGAAAAGGGTAAAACTGATTGGTCCATTTGCTTTGAGTAATCCTGTTCCTCTGCATTTTGAGCATGCTATCACCCGTAGACTATCGCATCTCTTGCACAAGCTCAACGAACTGCAAGTTTAACAGGTTGCATATCAGCTCGGACACCGTATTATCAATGATACTAACCGTGTAGATTACAAGCAGCCAATTAAACATATCCTAGAAGTTCTTTCCTATCAAAGTTGAATAAAAGTGGGGAACCCCATCATATAGATAAGAAATGTTACCTACCTTAATACAATAAAGTGGGCGTGCAACTTAGTTTAGAAAGAAATTGATTTAGTTCATTCACTCGACAATAATTCTAGAGCTTTATCCGTCTCCCCCTCTAAAGCATTCCTAGCTTAATCCTTAAGTTTATCATCAGAAAAACCAAAAAGGCAACCTTTATATGCATTCCAGACCAGGCAAGCTTTTCCTAAAATAAGTAAACCACAAGTATCATAGCACAATAAACCGCATTGCGAAGAGGAAAGGCAAGCCACAATCCGATGATTCAGAAACAGATTATATTTAAATTTCATGAAAAGGAGGTCATAATTTGAAGACAGGTGAAGGGATCATGGATTATGGAAGTCAAACTCTAAACCTGCATGAACCAAGGCTAAATCCAAGGTTCCTTCCAGGCCACTTCTGCTTTGCACTAGCATAACATGACAACAAAATACACTCTTTCATAAAAATCATCACAAAGAACAGAAACCAAACATGAAGATATAGAAATCTTTTCATAAAAATTCAAACAACCCCACAATTAAAATCTATCATAGGAATACAAAAGACATTGAAATTATAAATTGAACCAAAATACAATGATAGGATTTCCACAGGGTATCCAATCGTAAACCAACAAAAACTAAATCAAAGTAAACAAAAGTTGTCACAATGCACAAGATAATAACTAGAACATCAAATTTTACCCATACCCAATGACAAAAATGTAATCTTTTTTCATGTTTCAATAAATTTAAAAATCTGGGTTTTACTTGCTTGGAAACAAAACAAAAAATGGGTCTCGAAAAGTTCAGTTACCTTCTTTGTGAAGCAGAGATGAAAGCATCAACTTTTGGGGCAGCAATTGTAGCACACAGTAACAAAGTGCCAACTCCAAAGCCTGCAACTTCGCTTGCTGTTATGTGTTCCATTTTTTCCTCTGTTTCGTTTCGGTTCAGACAAACAAAACCTTATCGATTCAGTGATCAACTTTAATGTACTACGTTTATTTAAAATAAAACCAATATCTTTTATTTCGAATATCGTAGGCCTTTTAGCTCAGTTGGTTAGAGCATCGTGCTAATAACACGAAGGTCGCAGGTTCGAGACCTGCATGGGCCATTTCTAATATTTTTTTCGCCAACTTTTCAATGTTTAGACCGATAGCCACTTTGGGACAAAATCTGGTTATTGATTACTCACCGAAAGCCCGTCTAATTGTTTTGAACAGCTTATAACGAGTAAAATCTGGTTAATATCGTTCCTTTTGTAAAGCTCATAATCAAAGCCATTAGGGACCTTAATGGTCCTTGAAGGATCACTGTCTTGGACGATGATGAGATGGTAAGGCTGAAAAAATGGCCTCCACATCTCAAGAAAGTCCAAGTTTCTTATAGTCGGTATAACAATATCGAGCTCATCTTTCAGCCGATGCTCCGGCGTTGCTGCAATGGCTGCTTCTGTTGCCGATGCTCCGGCGTTGCTGCAATGGCTGCTTCTGTTGCCGATGCTCCGGCGTTGCTGCAATGGCTGCTTCTGTTGCCGATGCTCCGGCGTTGCTGCAATGGCTGCTTCTGTTGCTGATGCTCCGGCGTTGCTGCAATGGCTGCTTCTGTTGCCGAGGCAGGCTCATTCATCGTAATTGCAACTGTAAACAGAGATTTTGTTGGGAACTGATTGAAAGAGATTTGCATGGGGACTTCTTCAGAAGCTCAAAACTCATATATATTGTACCAAGGGTGAGAGCAGTAGTACCCTTATATATGTATTTCCGATTTATATTTTGTTCTAATTTAAAAAAAAAAATATGCTGAGTCGATATAGTTCGATCGATATCGCCGCTGGTACAATATATAGAAAACATTAAAAACCAATCATTTCTTTCCTACGCTTGTTAGAACATGTTTTAATTGTACAAAATCTCCTCTTTCTACATCTCTTATGTACATACATACACCTGTTAGTCAGTGTGATGAAACTCTAATGTGTAGTCCATCTGGTGCTTCCACTCTTGGAAATTTCATCAGTTTTTCTCCACCAACTTCTTCCCATCTGCAATCACATAACAAAATTGATCATTAATTTTCTTTCCATTTTTTCAATGTTGTTTGTTTTTAGATGATTAAATTACCTGTATCTGGTTACAAAATAGTGTAGGAAAGTAGAAATTTCTGCAATTCCAAGCTCCTTCCCTGGACATTGCCTGGTGCCTCCTCCAAATATCAAGAAATAACTTTGAGATTCCAAACCCTTGTCCTGTATTCAAAATTAAACATTGGATTCCATATTTCCATGCATTGATTAAAAGGAGTTGCAGGAAAAATCAGGGTTACTAACCATCCATCTCCATGGATTGAAAGCTAATGGATCTGGATATAGGAAAGGATCATAGTTTATTTCTCTTGTGTAAACATAAATTCTCCATCCTTTAGGAATCACAAACCCTGGAAAAGAAGAAGAAAAAAACAATCATTTGGCAAAGAGTTGTAATTTTTTTTTCTTTTATATATATAAAGCTTCCTTTCTTTTCAAAAATCATTGAAAAAACAAGACAATGAATCATCCAGGGAACCTGTCTAGCTGGAAAATCATGATAGGGGTTTTCTTGGATCCCATTTTGCTTAATGCTTACCATTTAGTTCCATTTCTTGAGTAGTTTTCCTCAAAACTCCATTAACAATTGTGGCTAACCTTGAAGTCTCAAAAATCACCTGCATAAAAAGTAGCACACCAAATCATTGAACCTTCTTCTTTAGAAAGTCATTAATTATTAAAAAGGAGCAAAGGATTGTTCAGAAAAGTTACAAATTACTTACTGCTCTTGTAAATCTCATTGATTTCAGGTCATTCCAATCAATTGGTTCATCTGCTTCTTTTCTTGCTCTAATCCCCATATGTTCTTTCTGGGGGAAAATACAACAGTAAGATCAAAACCAGTGGGGAGAATGATTAAAAAAGCAGCTGAAAGTTGAAGGAGAATGTTGAAACTTACTCTTAGCTCTTCAAGAACTGTTGGATGATCATGGAGATACTTGACAGCCATCATCGATGTCGTCGAAACAGTTTCATACCCGGAGTACAAGATTGTAATGATTTGATCAATGATCTCGCCATCGCTTAGTTTATGCTGGCTACTGTCATCATTTCTCATCAAGTAACCAAGCATGTCCTTGTGGGATTCTTCACCATTTCTTCTCTGTTCAATCAGTTGTCCTAGTATCTTCAAAATGTTTTTTCTTGCCTGCAAAACATAGTTTAGACTGTAAGAACATGAACCAAAATGAAATACAAAAGATATATGGAGTTGTAAAAAGGCCTTATGAAATCATACTTGAAATCCTCGACGATAATTTGTTCCGGGAAGATCGATAGGAAGCGATAAGGTGCCTAAAACGAGTTTAAAGAACTCAGGCATGAATTCTTGAGCTACTGAACTGGATTCAACACCGGCGATTTGTTTAAGTGATGATAAAAAGGCCATCTATATATAAAAAACATGTTAGAAACAGAGGAGAAGCTTTGAATGTGATGTATGTATACAAATTACAAAGACACAAACAAACCTCTTTGGTCTTGTCTTGTATGTTAATGACTTTGTTGTCCCAATTACTGAGGAAAGCTCTCATGAATTCATCGATTTTAGGCAGGAGTTGTTGTCTGATCATGTTGGGGCTGATGAGGGCAAGGAGGGCGCCTCTCATTCGCTTATGACTGGAGCCATGGACGGCGGCAATGTTGCATTTGCCCAAGATATCGAGCATGGACTGCGGGTAACCAGGAACAAGACCCTTAGCTTCGTTCATTAGTATATATCTGTTCAGCTCTGGATCCATGGAAACAACAGTAGGACACCCTAGGAGATGGGATTTGAAAAAACTGCCATACCTGTTTTGTAATAATAACCAAAAAAACTGTATTAAAACCTCATGGTTTTACTGTTTTTTTAAGCTAAATTTACAAGAAAACCCTCTCACAAGTCACAACTATATTTAAGTAACGAGAGAACAACATCATTGCTTCCATAAAAGGAAAAAAGAGTTGGAAATTCACCTTGATCTTTGTTTTTTCATGAAGTTCGGTCCTTGCTTGAGGAACTCAGTGGTTTCCCCAAAGACAGGCCAACCCATTGTACCTGAGGGCAGACCTTTCTTCCTGTATCTCATCTCGTTCCATCTCAAAACTGCAGTGCAGACACAGAGCACCAGCACAAACAACCCAATAATCACCATGAAAACACCCATTGTTTCTCCCAGGAAGCTCTCTTTTCAAAGGAAAAGAAAACTACTTATCTAAATGGTGAAGGGGTTTCCTCCGAACTCCAAATTAGCCAGAGGAGTATATATATACTATAGGCCAAACCATGCAGCACAATAGGAAGGGACCCTACACTTAACTTCTCAGTCATGGTCACAGATCGGGTCAAATTCTTGGACAATCCGAATTTGATCTTAACGTATAATATTTTACCTGGATTCGACTCGATCCCAATACATGGTGATATTTTTTATTTTACTTGAATCCAATCTAAATATTAAAATTAAAATTAAAGACGATAAAATTACTCGATCCTAATAAAAAAATATACTTGAATTCATGCTAATTTAATCATTTTTTACTAAGCTAAGTAGCCACCCCTCTTCATTAAGTGTATATATATATATTTGAATCTTAAACTCTTTTCACACTTAAACATGATTTAAAATATTAACATCAAGATTAAGACACAACTCAGTCTTACAGAATCAATGGTGGTTTCATGGTCAATGTCAGAGAATAAATCCAATATTTTTTCTGATGGGTTTTTCAATTTGATTTACATTTCCAACTCTTTCTTCTTTTATTTCCCTTTTCCAAGGTGTTTTACATATATAATACGATTTTCGATGAGATCACGTGAACAATTATAAACTAATATTATAATAATTTGGAATAAGATAAAAAAAAATGCCTGAATTTAAGAATGTAATCTTAAACACCGAATCGTGTTAAAAAAATCGTAAACATCGATTAAATAATTTTCGTAGCCAATTTAATTAATTGTGTATGTACAATGACAAATTATATGACCATTTTTTTTAATTTTATTTTTATATTTTAATATTTCACATATAATATTTTAAACGTGTTTAATTAAAACAATATATAAAAAAATGAGTACACACTTTAGATCAATTTTGCAAAATTTATTCTTAAATTTGAAAGGAACCAAAATTCTCCCTTTTGATCTAATAATTAAATAAATAAATAAATAAATAATACTCTCTTAAGTATTTAAGACAAACTTTATCAAAATTCTAAAACTTCCATTAACAAGATCAAAACACTGGGTTTTTTGTTCTTCGAGCCAATTTTGACAAACCTTTTTCAACAATTTTAAGAAACAAAGAAGTCGCAAATTCATCAACCAAAAATAAAATATTTATGAAGTTTGATAATTTTTCAGATATAATTTTTTAATAGTTTTAATGTGATTTTAAGAGTTTTTTTAATAGTTTTAACGTGATTATAAGATAATATTTGATATATATTTTTAAATTTTTTTAATAGTATTGTAACAGAAATCAGATGAAATCTACTCCACAGAAATCTTGCCGACACAAGGATTGGAACAGAACGAGAACACTGAAAATAGGAAAATCATCAAGAGACACGGAAATTAGTGAAAAAGAAAGAAAGAAGACAGATAATAAAGAAATAATAATTATTAATATTCTTTAATATAAATAGGTAAAAGTTCGAGTTGATTTAGAAATAAAAATTTGAATTACTTTAATAACTTATTTTAATAATTAGTTGATTTATTCTCAAATTTGAGTCATATCTCTTAATTATTCTCCTTATAATTATCATATATAAAAAATATATATTAAGTATGATTATAAAAAAATGTAATAACTGTTTTTATAATTAAATTTAAAAGAAAATTAAAAAAATTGACTAAAAATATAACTAAAATTTCAACTATAAAATAAGATTCATCAGAATAATTAAAAAAATAACTTTCCTCGATCCCTAAATTTAACATTTATTTAATATTTTATTCTGAATTGCTTTTTTGTTCGACTGTTTGGATACGGACGGCAGAATGAAAGAAGTCATGGGTACCCACATGCACACGTGCATATCTCATTCAATTACTTACTTACTTTCAAATCTCAAGTCGTGATGTACATTAAACCCTAGAAGTAATCCAGTTGTTGCACGAGGGACTCTGTTTTGTTTTCTTCTGCCGGAAAATGAATCGTATGATAACTTCCCTTTCCCATGGCCATCCCCTGCCCCTGGGTCACAATAATTATTGCTTCCCCACATCTAGGGATCAATTCAATCAGTGGACATGCATGCATATGAACAAGGATTCGTCAAACAGATGAATATGGGATTTGGGTGCAAGGATGCTCAATGCAAGTACAAAAAAGTGGGGTTAAGAGAGTGAAAATTGGCCGGGATCAGAATAGTAGTCGCCACTCAGCAATCTTAATCGATAAATTTACGCAGATAAATTGTTTCTCATCGACCAAGGAGAGGATGGGAAGGTGTTCGATAAATTGCCGGAACGAGAGTTTGTTTGTATCGTAGATTGGCAGAAGATTTTGAGGGTTGTGGATCCGCTTCTCCGAATAACTTCCAGGCCAAATTTGTCTTCTTTGTTGCGACCAAAACTTCATAATGGCCAATGTTCCCGGCTGATGACTCGGACCCAATATTTATTTTTATCTTTGACAGAAATTAACCTTAAAATTTTGCCCAAACTTTTTTGCATTTAGTGAGATTTTTTTCATGATATGTAGAGGTAGGCGTGATGGGTAGCTAGCATATAAACATTGAATGATCTTTATTGTAGTACATGTAAGATGTTATACAATAATACGATTTGATTATAAAATAATATCTTATTCAAATATAAATTTATAAACAATGATAAAGTATGATAATTTGGTTTCATTCAAATCAACAACAATTATTTATCTTGAAAATAATGCTAATATATTTATTTTTAATTTAAGTATATTAATTTGATTTTAATTAATTAATAAATCAAATATTGATATTGCATAATTATTTAAAATAAATTACAATATTTTTATATTTTTCATATTTTAAATTTTGAAAATTAATATTATAGTCACCTCAACTTGATCATAGAGGAAAGAGAAACGAGGCATTGGCAGAGAGTGGTTTTGTGGGGTCGAAAAGATATGATGATTGAGTGCACGTGTGGTTTCTTGTGTCCACGTGCATCTGTTTTTATTCACTAATTTTTTTTATTTATATTTCCTCACCATCTTCTTGTCTTGGCACTTATAGTTCCTGCCTAGTTTATAAATTCAACCATTCCTATTTCCAATATTCAAATTAATTATATTTTAATTTATCAAAATAATATTTATATTATAAACTAATCATTTATAAAATCTGAATAGGCTAAGAATTTATAATAAATTAAATTCGTTTTATTAGGTTGTTTGTTTACAGAGATTAGGACCCTTCAACTGATATTTTAACATTCAACATTCTATGTTGGTATTATTTATTAACAGTAATGATTTTATATATTAAAGTGAAAAAAATTGCAAGCATCGTAGTTTTAGTGTTTAAAATTTTATTTTAAGATTTAAAGTTTAAAATTTTTGGATTTATGAGTTTTAAAATTAAAATTTGTGGTTAAATTTAAAGTTTATAGGTTAAACATATTATTATAAACCTTAAATTTTATAATTTAAGTGATGTGTAATTTTCATATAAAAATGTTATACGTCAGTTTCATTGGACAGAATATTCATTCAATATATTATCTTTAAAATATTTAAAATCCAATAAAATATCATAATCTTACACAGATATATCGATAATTACGTGCGAAGAAAAATTAGTTGAATACATGAAAGGAGCATATTACTCGGTATAGATGTGTCAAAATCAGCTATTCGTAGACAATTGGTTAAAGTTCGAAAAGGATTTTTTTTTTAAAAATTAGGAATCAAAATCACAACAATTTTTTTATCACTTTTCGATGTCGATTAAAATTATAAATTTAAATTTTTAATATTAAAACATAAATATATATATATATAAATCGAGATTAAAAGAATAAAATTATCCGACTGTATCTATGACCATAGCTATTATTGATGTGAATAAATCTTCCTTGACCGTGTACACATCTCTGTTAAGTGGTCCACTGCTGCGATCCTGACTTCATACATAAAACAAAAATCATTTGATCAATTATCAGAGACAGAGAGAGGTTCGGAAAATTCTCCTCCAATTAGAAATATAAGTAAAAATTGTTTGTGTCTTTCTCATGTCTTAATTTGTGTCTTCGTTTTAAATTAGAGAGATTAAGGGTTAGAGTTTATGAAATTAAGGATAGGGTATATTTTTTAATGCGTAGGTTTTAAGGTTTATGATATAAAAAATAAGAGTTAGGGTTTAAAATTTAATATTTTAAATTTTTAATAAGAAACATAAATAAAAACATAATAAAGATACAGATAATTTTTATCGTAAAAATAAGGTTCAAAGCAACAAAACAGGATTATTGATTTAATAATTAGCTATGGGAGGAACATCAATCTGTCATGTAATAGCAGTCATATCATGTTCACTTTTTTTCACAAAAAAATAAAACAATCACCATATTTTATTAGCAACGTTAATTGTCATTTCCAAATCATTCCTTAATCCTAATGAGCTGATTTCCATCTCAACTCATTTTTCATTTCAATTGTGTTCATATTCTATAACATGATGTCTAACCCATAGTTATCCAAATTTATTGGTACCATTTTTTATTAAAAATTATAACCACAAATCAGTCGTAGAGTATAAGCTTCAAACAAGAACCATAAAACAAACATAAAAACGAACAAAAATACGATTGAAAATGATATTAACATTAATGTCTTAGAGAGGACATTCCATTAACTTGAGACTAGGGTAATAGGGTTACCTACGTTATATACTAACACAAATTCTAAGAGATTCTTTTGACAATCAAGTAAATATTAATCTCTTACAACATTTAGCTAAAAGATGAAAAACGATGGATGTGATGTCTGCAATAATAATTCAGACAATGGGCATATAAGTTCGGTGAAGTACTCTGATGAAGTAAACCTGCAAACCGAAAGCAAAGTGTTATCTAAATGGGAAAAGAAACCATTGATGGCATCAAGCTAAGAGATGATGAGGGCATTAGGCATTAGCCCAAAAGGTGTGTGCTTCCAACCAACATTTTGCAAAAGATTCTCAACCTTTTGGTTGGCTCCCACACCAGAAGGAAGCTAGCTAGCCACCCTCCCATGTGTTTAAAGGGGTCCCCAGTTTCATTTCTTTTTGTTCTGATGCTCAAGTGCTTGTCTTGGCTGTTGTTTCTTTCACTAATCCCCTCACCCTCTCTTTCACAATCTTATTTGTATATTTTAGCACGCATAGCCATTAGGTAACCTGGTGCCCATGCAAGTGATCCGATGGCGCTGCCTGGACGCAACAAGGTTTATTTTTTTTAACGTTAGAACATGTATAAAGACATCGAAAAAGACTAGACGATATCGTGGTGCGAAACCTCTCGTCTCGCCAACCATGCCACAACTGCACGTTGCCCCCTCGTGGCTTCTTCGCATCAAACTTGTCCTTGCTGCTCATTGCAGACAATTTGACAAGTACCAGACAGTTTAAGTCACCACAAAAACACACGTTAATTTGTTTTTTATATGAAAAAAAACAGGTATTATTGATCTAAGTTGATGCATGGAAAGACATATCATCACCTTAATATTTTCTACTAATTATTTGTTTTTTTTTTAATTAACAATTTTTTTTTGTATTATTGCACATGGGAGTTGTCCTACCCCATGTGTGTTTTAGTCTTTTTAATGGTAATAAATTATAGTTCGTGATGCAACCTAGTCTATATTATTTCTAGAAGCATGAAATTAATAGTTTAGATTGTCGAAGCCTAAATCATGTCTGAAGGGATCCAATGGATCAATCTTATTGAAGAGGGGTGATAGAAGCAAGGCCTTCTCTCTGTTCAGCAAAGGTTTTATGGGCCGTCTCTCATTTTTGACATTTTCTTTTTCTTGATTAATAAAATTAAAAAACATAATTGATTAATAAGAATAAAAGCTTATTTTTAAAAATAAAAATAATAAAACTGTATTTGGCATATAGCTTTCCAAAATAATAATAAAATTATTAAATAATAAAATATAATTAGAAAATATTAGTATAATAATAATTAATAAATAAATAAAAGATAAATAAATAAATAATATTAAAAGAATTTGAATCCAGATTAAAATTAAAGTAATCATAATTTTCACTTTCCCGTAACATTTTCGATGAAAACCTTTTTTTTATGTATTCATGTTTTTCACTTATTTTATTTTATTTTCTAATTTTACGACCAACAACCGAACACATTTTCTTTATTATTTTTTAATTTTTCAAGGAAAAAAAAAACTTGCTTATCTATAATTTCTAGTAAAAACAAATATAATTTAGAATTTATAACTCAGGGCCAATTTTAGGAGATTTATGAATTTATAACTCAAGGTCGATTTTATAATTAGATTTTAAAAAATTATGGAATAACAAAACCCTATTAAAATATTGTGTATAAATGGTATACATACTAATAATATATATATATATATATAAAGATGCATTTCTACCCCAAGCTAGATACAAATCGCTTGTCTCTTTTTCATACTTTTATCCGTGTCTCTGCTTTAAATTAGAAAGTTTAGAGTATAAAATTGGTTTAACTCATTAATACGTGCCCAAAGTATACACTTTTTCTGAAATAGGTGACTAATGTTTTTTTTGGCTGAAATAAGTGCCTAAACTATATATTTTTTCTGAGATAGGTGTCTAATGTATTTTTTGGCTGAAATAGGTGCCTAAAGTTTTATTCCCTTAGTGTTTTAAGGTAACATTGTTAAAAGAAAATTGTTTAATTTATAAATTAGTACATAAACTATATATATTTTTTCTAAAATAGGCGTCTAATGTATTTTTTATTGAAATAAATGCCTAATTTTTTCTTATGAGTAATTTATATTTCTTATAAGATATAAAATTATTTATATCAACGTTTTAATCTATTAAATTATTTATTATAATTGATTAATAATTTATTTAAATTTAAATTATTTTATCCGAGGCTTTGTTTTTTTTTAAAAATAATTTATTTATTAATTTTATCTCACTTTTGAATATTTATGTTTTGTTCTCAATCCAATTTCATCTCATAGTATCACAATAGTCCTACACAACTTCAAGTAGTATAAACAAATTCCCACCGTTGCTCCTTCCCCGACTTGACCAGTAACTGTAAGTAACTCAAGCTCAAGGTTTCACAACAACCTTCATGCAATTATCCACATACAAACATAATTTTTTTCATCATTGACACCTATTTTCCATCGATTCTACAATCATACGATGCAACAAATATTTAATCCGAAACAACGAAACCGGATCGAAAACAAAACATAAATATTTAAAAGTGAAATAAAATTAATTAATAAATTGTTTAAAAAAACAAGACCTCAGATAAAATAATTTAAATTTAAATAAATTATTAATCAATTATAATAAATAATTTAATAGATTAAAACATTAATATAAATAATTTTATATCTTATAAGAAATATAAATTACTTATAAGAAAAAATTAGGCATTTATTTTAATAAAAAATACATTAAACACCTATTTTAGAAAAAATATATAGTTTAGGTACTTGTTTATAAATTAAACAATTTTCTTTTAATAGTGTTACCTTAAAACACTAAGGGAATAAAACTTTAGGCACTTATTTCAGCCAAAAAAAACATTAGGCACCTATCTCAGAAAAAATATATAGTTTAGGCACTTATTTCAACCAAAAAACACATTAGGCACTTATTTCAAAAAAAAATTATACTTTGGGCATCTATTACTAAGTTAAGCCTATAAAATTTAAGGTTTAAGATTAAAAGTTATGATTAGAATTTAAAAAATTAAGAATAAAATATATTTTTTAAGATATAAAAAATAAAAAATAAAATATATTTCTACCCATTTATCATACCCATTTTCTACCACATCATGATTTAACGCCAAGACCTACTCTCCATTTTCCGCAACTCTCCCACACATCTGTAGCACGATTCAGCCTAGGATGCATCACAGATGAGTTTCTAAGATGATGGTCTCCGTTAATGGCATGTTTGTTACTACTGTAATTGAAATATGTTGAGAATTCTACAATGAAGATGGTTACTGGTTTAAATACATGCATACAACAGCACAAGTGATCAAATCATGGTGAAGTCACTGACCCAGACATTAAAAAGAAACAACTGCACATAGACTCGCTTGAACCTCCAAGAATCACAACAACACATACAGGAACTTCTCACCGTGCGTTCTAGACTTGAACCGATTCCGTCAAAAATTTGTAGCACCACGGATTTTGCAGTATAAAAATGGTTGAATTTTATGTGTATCCAAATAAAAATGCCATTGCAGCCACGAGAGTCGTCAACAGACTAAGTGTGGAGATAACCTGGTGGGAACTGGCGTTAGGCAACCAAGGATAGGCGTCGGGAGGTGGCATAACACAATTATCTCCGTTGAAGTAGATCCTTCTTGGGAAAGCCCAACCCTTCTCGAAAGTGAAGGTTGATTTATCCTTACGGAAAAGTAGCTCCGACTGCACATTACCGAGCGGACCAGCTTGTGAAAGCAAATCGTTGTAAAATTTAACACCCCATAACATGGCAGTATCATCTGTTGATTCAACAAAAGTTAGCCTTTAGGCCTTTATTCAACTAGTTACATGCAACCTTTGCTGGAGTGTATTACCATGAAACAACTATACTGAGCAGAGATGAGTTGGATGTATACTATCATTTCACTCTCCATAAGATAAGATGCAAAAAGAACAAAAAATAAGAAAACAAGAAGTGGCAAAGATCAAATGAACTTACTTATCCCTGTATAAGGAGTTAAAGCCTTGTAGTTAAAGCTGAAAATCTGAGTGAGATTGTCGAAGTTGGGGTGCTGCATGACTAAGTTCCACTGAGTATAATTTAGATTGTAATTAAAATTAGTAATCGTAACCTTAACCCGCCAGTACTCTTTGTAGTTAAGCTTAACATGCCAATGTATTCGAACTGGACACATATGGCTTGTACATTGGACCAAAGGTGCCAAGTTATTCTTCCCTGCAGCTGAAACAACCGACGCTATATGTGGAGCTTTTGGACTGCACGTAAAAAAACAAAAAGCTCAGGGAAGCAATAAAGAATTGGGATAACAATCATCTCCAACATACTCTGAGCAATAACTATCATCTTTTTGGCAGATTGAACTTACTCCACACAACTCCCTGGCTGAGAAGTATTTTGGCAGCCACAAGCACATTGAGGGCAAGGTACTATGGTTTCATTGTAGAAGGATGAGAGAGACACGCAACAACTAGGTGTTTTCTGAGCTAGGAATTGCGAATATGTGCATGTAACATTCCATGTCACTGTCATAAAGAGGCAGTGTCAATTACAACCATCTACACCAATAGAAGTTCAAATTGTATACTTGTTAATGTTGCATGCCGATAAAATGAGTGTTCTGAAGGAAAGCCATTTCTACAAAGTTTAACGATGTGGAATAGATAAAAAAAATGAGTAACTACATGGCATTCTAGATCTTAATCAAGTAACTTACTCAATGCTTGCGTGACTCTTCTTTTGTCTGCAGTAGCAAATCTACTAGGTTTCACAATTTTTGCCGGTCCACAAGTATAACCAGGCCCTGGTGCCTTCAAAGTGAAGTTCTTAGGAACTCTAACCGTCTTATTTGTGGTTCCAGCTTGACCAACACTCAACTGGAATGAGCTTGCTGCGGTAGATGGATCTTGCACCCATGAGTTTAGCACTCCCCCTTTACAGCAATTCGCAATCTGCTGATTATAAGGCGTTCCTGGCAATAAATCCACAACTGTCGGATCCTTCTTACAACAATGTGGAATGTTCCCTTTGAATTTTGAACAATCCCCTTGTTCGGTTGTTTGTCCTCCCATCATGCTCCAAATTACCTCCTTCTTAGCCCATTTCCAACCTAATGTCCACCCCGGTGCTTGTATATGACGGTATTGCTGGAAGTTGTAGATTGTGACAACTGCCTGCTCATTATATTGAGAATTTAATACAAAGGGGACAAGAAATAAATCATGCTTAAGCAAAAATGATACTCATTCTAAAAACCTTGTTTCTCCCTTTGCCAAATCTTAAACAAAGTCAAAAGGTATAGTTCTCCCTTTTGAATGATTTCTAGCATTACAGCGTTAGCTCAAAAGGCTTTCGAATTAACATCGCAATCGTATTACCCCACACCAGATAGTAAAATCATCAAATTCTAACATCTTGTGTACAAAATCCTGTACATGCATAAGCAATAACAGATGAAAGAACACTTACAACATAGCCATCAGGGGTCCAAGTCATGATATCCCATTTGATTGTGATATTTCCATTCGGATCCAACGGATCATAGGCTTCTGAAAATGATTTAAAAGAGAATTAAAACAAGCTATACATTTTCAGTTCCTGATCATCCATTATGATAAAGATAAACAGTAAGAATTGAAGCAGGAAACCACTATCAGATAATCACCAGACAGGAACAGCAAAATCACATTCTGGCTAAACCATTAATGTCAAGTAAATAACAAACCAATGGTACGACCTAGCTAGCATTTGCCTCAAAAACTTGTGTTAATCTTAGCCTCTTTCACGACAATAAGTCAATAAGTGAAATCAACGACATGGATTGAATATTATTACAGATAAAGAATTACTCAAATCTCATCATTAGCAGCTGAATTTTTCCTCAACACTAACATCATTATCACAAGTTAAGGACAAACAAAACCAAGCTCTTTGAACAAGGGGAGGGAGGGATCAAGAATTTGATATAAAATTCATAGCCTATTATGGAAATATAATTTACAGAGTTAAATCCCAGGCAAAACTAATTACCATAGACATAAAAATAGACTAAAAAACATAAAAGAGCTTTCACATAGTTAAAGAAACCCCATTTACCAAATTCATTAAAGAATCAAAATACCATTAACAAAACCAAATATTCCAACTTTCCCAACATTTCAACCAAAGAAAGAGAAAGATTCTACAAAACCTGTTGAGGTGAAACTTGAGAAAGAGAACAGAAACAGAAGCAAGCAGCTGAAAGAGCTCAGCTTGAACAAAGATCTATTGATGAACAAGAAAAGATTAGCCATTTCCTTCAGGATTTTGAGAGTTTTTTTTTTGGGTTATTGACTTTGGTTCAAGCTTTGTGACAGACGGGGAAGGCTCAGATAAAGAGAGAGAGAAAACAGAGATGAGTAGCTTTTTTGTCCAACGGGACACGACAGGAAAGTTCATGACTTTGAGTTTAAGTAGTGGAACACTTTAATCCCACTGCAAGACGCTTACTTTCTTTAATAAATTTCATTTGTTTAATCATGTTGTTTAACATTAACACCAAAGAAATATAATCATTAAAAGATATACAATTTTAAATGCAATTAATATCATTTTCACCTCAGAAATCTACCAACTAATTTCATTTTCTCAAAGCACAAGTATTTTTTAGTTAATGGTTTTGTCCAATCTGCTTACACCATGAGGATGTCATAATAATTAAAGGGGAAAAAATTGGCGTATGAAACACGATCTGCTCGGAAAAAAGGAGGTGGAAAGAAAATGCTGTGCATGGATGTTTACTTGATTAAGAAAATGAATAGATTGATGCGTGACAGTTGTTTGTGAGATAATAGAAAATGACAGCTTATATACAACAGCTTGTGATATGGTGGTATGTTCTAGAGAAGCAATCTATGCCGATGGTGTTTGACTGCCTGCTGGTGACTTTTGATCAACGGCGTCGGTGCCCTGCAAATGCTTGGTAATGGTTTGTCTGTCATTTACTAAAGTCACAGTCTTTTTCGTTTTAGCAGCATCCCATAAAATAATATATTCTATCCTCATTTGTCCATTCTCATTTTCATACGAGAGAAAGGATGCTAATGGCTAAAGCATGTTTAGAGTCTTCAAAGGGTGCAAAAAGCCCTCCAAACCCGTTAGGTTTCCATTTGTCCTCATCTTCCTCTCAGCGTTCACTATTATATAGGTTTGTCACGTTATTTTAAGTTATTTATCGTGACATTTTAAGTTATTTATCGTCAATTGATTGATAATTTTTTTCCTGTAAAAGAATTATTTTCATCTAAAATAAAAATATAGAGGGAGTAAATTATTCTAAAAAGAATCTCATGATACAGAGGCGTGAAACTCAAACCCTGATCCAATTAATGAAAAGTTTAACACTTCACCCCAAACTAACCTCTTAACCTTGTCAATAAACCCAAAATATAATACTCCATATAACCTCATCTAAATAACATGAATTCTTCTTCATTTTCTTCTTCTAATTAAAATAGTTTCATAATGTGCTTGGGCTCTCCCCATTCTATGAATCTATGGCTTCCTTTTCAAGCAATCACATCATAATGAATTAAATACTAGGAAGTTTACATAGCTTATGACAAAATTGTAAGAACTTCTTGAAGCCAAAAAGGCATCTTAACACAGATCCTGCTAGTGTAGTGACGGCTAAGCAGAAAACGGCTTGGAGCCAAGGTCAAAAAATAATGTTGAAGATTCTGCTGTATGTGCAGATTCCTTCTCACAAGTTATTCACAGGCTTCACTTATGCGCTCGGTTCTTAATTGTCATCTACAGCATCCTTGCCATCTTCATTTTCATCATCATGACCATCATTTTCATCATCATCATCATGGTCACTAATGCAATCATTCTTGGAATCATATTGATCATCATGATTTCCACCATCTGTTCTACCTAGCTTGGCATATTCCTCGAGTGATGTAGATGGAAAAATTTCACCCACCCTACCATTTTCTTTGTTGACCATGGTTTTCGATGAAATTTTAGAGCTACTTTTATTCATCTGCTACAAGCAAAAGTGGTCAGCATTAAGGCATTTGGCAGAATAAATAATCAGGGAATAACAAAAGATCGTACGTGGGTAATTAAATTTGCCAAAGTGAACAGTATCCATATTAGTAGTAGCTATCCGATACCAAGTTCACTGACAACGTTGATACATCAAGAATAACTTCAAGCACATATGTTCTGCTCGGCTAAGAAACAATTAACTTAACAAGAACATAAGAGATATTTAAATGTTTGGGTCTCAAGTTCTAAACAAGGGACTGAATCATTAGAGGCATACGAAGAAAGTTCCATGCCTTGTCAAGCTGACAAAGACTGAATTGTTTATCTAACAAGAGTGGGTTTAAGGTCAAATACCATCCCGCCACCGGGTCTTGACAAAGAATCATATCATCACAATCAATGCAAATTCAATTCAACAAAGCCTTATATAACTTCGACACATTTAGTTAAGTATTTTCTTTCTCGAGTAATCGAGTTACATCAAGGAATTAACCTAGAGGTGCGAGCAACACAGAGATTAATTCACTAGAACTTATCAACAATCATGACTTAAAAGGTCGAAAAATTCAACATAAATCAAGAAACCCTTAAACTTACAGCACGTAACAATGTTCTTCTATCCCTCTCTCGAGCATTTTTAATTGCCTGAAACAACATTCATGAAAATCAATAGTAACAAACATAACATATAAAAATTCACAATGAAAAAATTGCACCAAACCAACCTCTTCAAGCATCTTTTGCTCTTCCTCCACATCTGCAGAATCCCTATATGAGCAACACAATCACACGTTCAATGACATTAGATCTTTTGCCCAAACTTATATGCATTAGAAACGAGAAATCAAAAGTTCCTCAAAATATTCAAAAACAAACCTCCCAACTATTTGATCAACACGGCAACGACACTTTGCACATACTTTTTGCTCCTTAGCACATCCTAAAACAAAAATATATCCAAACCCAATCGATTAATTTTCATAAAAAGAACTACACTTGACATACATTTAGCTCAATTTAACTAGAAACTGCAGAATCGAAACAAGCAAAGAACTAATAGCAGAGGAAAACGAACCGGAACAAAGATTATGATAAGCTTGACGCACATTACGTTTGGTGCAAAGCTGACTGCCAAAAACAACAAACCCAAAAGATAAATATTATAAACCCCACAAAACCCCATGATTTTTCTAAAGAAAATACTTACCATTTTGCAGGCTCCATTAGGGGTTTATATTTGCCGTAACGACGCTTCCAATCGATTTGCTCTCTGCATCGAGGGCAAACTCCAGTTATTTCAGAGTATGGCCTTAGCTTCCCTCCAACTTCCTATTGGAATTTTGTTTTTGAAGTTTTTAGAAATTACATTAAAATATATGATTAAACTAAAAAGTAGTGATTGGTTACCTTCTCGTTGATTTTAACACCGGCGTTTGGCTTCCAAGCGTAGCTATTTTGGTGCTTCGGTGGCCCTCGCCGACTGCTCATCTCTCGCTTATAGATTGCCGACTCAATCACCCTTCTCTTGCTAACGTTTGGACTTTGTTAATTTAACCTAGACTGTTTTTCCTAAGTATTTTTTCCTTTTCCCTAATTAAATATGAATATATAACTTATTTTTATTTTAAATAAATGAAGCATATTTTATATTTTAGAGGTTACGATTTTATTGTTTATAATCCGATTTTAAGATTTGTGAATATATTTTATAATTTAAATATTAGAATCATACGAATTATTTAAATATTTAATTAACGTTGATTATTAATGAGAATAATGGTGTTGAGGACATAATTTCCAGAGTAAAATTTTTTTACTCTTTATTATATCTTTATTTATATTTTCTGTTAAAAAATTTTAAAAAATTGAATTTTAATCCTTAATATTTATTTTTTATATCTTAAACCCTAAATCATACATTATAAAAAATACACTCTACCCTAATTCCCTAACCACAACTTCTAACCTAGAACCTTTAATTTAAAAGAAGACATAAATAAAAACATGAAAAACAGGTAGACGATTTGTACCCTGATTTCGGATAAGCAAATGAGATGTTTCTTAGCTTTCAATCAAATAAGAAAGACGAGTTATTGCATTACTAGGTGAGAAAGTCATTTTTCCTAGACACTCCCAAGCTCCTGCTCATTTTCTAATTGATTAGACTTCATCATCAATGGTATGGGGCCGATGGATTCCATCGGCGTCTTCGATGACGGTCTGGTTTGTTTCTGCAGTTTCTTGCAACTGCAGTGCAAACTCAAGCATTCCCCGCACATCTCTCATTTTTGGTCTTTCAACTCCGACATCATGTAGGCAGTTTTTGGCAATCTCAACATATACTCTTAGACATTCTGCTGCAATTGTACCTTGTAGGAAAGGGTCAATGATCTGCTCAATGGTCTCATTCTCTACACACTTGAGAGCCCAACCGGCTAAACCTATTTGATCCTCTTCCAATCTTGTGTCAACTGCGGGTCTTGCACACAAGACTTCGAATAACACAACTCCGAATGAGTATACATCGGACTTTTCTGTAAGTCGTAGCCTCCGAAAATACTCGGGATCCATGTATCCGAATGTTCCTTTCACCATTGTTGTGATTGGAACGTTTTCCATGAGAACAGGACCTGTTTTCGATAAACCAAAATCTGAGACTTTAGCTATCCATGTCTCATCCAACAAAATGTTGGTAGTCTTCACATCTCGGTGAATGATTCTCTGAACTGCACC
The DNA here is from genome assembly GCA_035048815.1 of Abelmoschus esculentus. Taxonomy (NCBI): domain Eukaryota; kingdom Viridiplantae; phylum Streptophyta; class Magnoliopsida; order Malvales; family Malvaceae; genus Abelmoschus; species Abelmoschus esculentus. The sequence continues at coordinate 16,236,293 of JAUCBN010000034.1, forward strand.
CGAATGAAGGTACTCTAATCCACGAGCAGCACTGATACAGATTCGCAACCTCTGCTTCCACGGGAGAGGGATGCTATTGTTGTTATAGAGGTGATCACGAAGGGTTCCATTCACCATATAATCATACACAAGAATCATCTCATGGTTTTCGTTACAATAACCTACAAGGGACACAAGATTAATGTAACGAAGCTGTGAGAGCATCTCAATCTCTGCCCAAAACTCGTTTTCACCTTGGTGGGACTTCGAATTGAGTCGTTTAATTGCCACCTCGTGTTGAATACCTGGAATGCGACCCCTGTACACGTTGCCGAAGCCTCCTCTCCCTACAATGAGAGCATGATCGAAGTTATTTGTTGCAATGAGAATGTCGGCAAGTGAGATGTGCTTGCATAGGGTGGGTGAAACTTTTGTTCTGTTTAAGTCATCCGTTGTGCGCAAAAGATGTTTCCTCAACCAGAAAAAGAATATCAGAACCATTGGTACCATGCTGCTTAGTGTAGCTCCGACGATGACACTTTTGTGTTTCAAAAATGTACCCTTCTTCTTCGAATGCTTTTGCGTCAACGGAACCATCTCCAGTCGAGGGTTTGGAGCGGCAAGGCTGCCATCCCAGTTGCTCATCTTGAAAATCTCTAAGCCATTCAAAACCGCATCATAAAACTGTGGCTTATCTCTGGTTTGTGGATGTAATGCAATCCATAGATCATTAACACCTTGTGGCACACACACCACATAGTCTTTGTAGACTGGAACGCCATTACCATCACTCAAAGCAATCACATCCATGGCTTCCATAGCGGTATGATTATTGATAAATATATCGAATACACGCTGATTGATATACCGTAGAACGGTCTCGCAAAAATGGAGCCTAACGAGGTAGTAAAATCCCGAATCAACTGTGAAAAGCCAAGTAAGGTTGTAGTTCAAGTTAACGCTTCCAGTCGGCCCCATTGTACGAGCGGTTTCGTACACAGCTTCCGGTGCCGTATACACCGGTGTGGCCTTGGTGTATTTGATCGTTGCATTAGGCTCATAATGCATAACTCCGAATGCTGCTCCGAAGATATAATCAACATCTTGATTCCATGACCTGAACATTCCTGAATCGTCTGTACTTAAAATATCTCTTCCACCAACATTTAGCCGATAAGCAGTTTCTAGAGCAGTGATATTTTCAAGCTCGAAAAAGTAATTGGTGTCCAATAAGAGAAGAGAGCCATATGTCTGGCTTGTATAGAGATTTTCCGGCATCGAAACAACTTCGATCCCATTTATAAAAGCGAAAGAATTCAACAAAGGTGTGAAGGTGACATCCAGCATCTGCTCGTCACCAACAGTGATGACAAATTCTTTGACAATGAAGGCTTGTGGAGGACTTGCAGAAGAAACCAAATAGGCACTGAAATTGCTCAAGAGGGTGTAATTGTTAGCAGTGACCGAGAAGAATGAAGCAGTCATATCTAATCCAGGGTATTCATTCGGATAGAAGTACAGACGAAGAAACTTGGGTCCCGGTGAAACGGGGAATTTGTAAGTGAAATCTCCATGAAAGATACGTGCTGTCATGTAAGGAACTTCAGTGACGGAGGGTTCAAGATAGGAGGCAATGGATGAAAAAGAAGAGGTATTAGAATACCGGTCATCGGCATCAGCATCGGCAACCCAGTGTCTGCCCTCATCGTCGAACGTAGAATTCGATGAAGCACCGGAGTTCAAAAGTATGTAGTCGGTAGGAGTGTAAGGAGCTGAAGTTGTTGTGGAAGCTGAGTAGAAGAGGGAGAGGAAGACGATAGTACTTAAGCAAGCCATTGTTGTTTTAGTGTTGTGTGATAGAATCCTGCAACTTTGTGAAGTTTTATAGCTGAGTATGGTTGAATGTGGAATTTCAAATCCCACATCGACCTACCCGTTCCAGCTAAGGATTCCTGGATGGAAGATGTAAACCAGCTAAGGTTGTGTACGACTGAACACAGCATTTGTGGGCAACTCCTCCGCAGACTTGTCGCATATTAGAAATTTCAAGATGAACGACTTTGCAGTTGACTACGTGTAATAACGAGTCGACGAATCTAATGGTTGGCTCATGAGTAATGATATTGCAATTGACCAGGTCTATTAAAACAAAAGATTCGAGCAAAATATAAATACGAATGTATCTAAATGTATCTACAAATAAACCATAAAAGAGAATCAAATTATTAAATGAATATCAACGATCGAAAATCAGAGTTGAACACCGAGAGAAAATCCATAACGCAAATCAATAAGTGTCATCTTGATCAATTGTGATGATATCAAATCTAACTCTAAAAAAAAGCTAAATGTCTATCAATGAAGATAAAAATGTGCAAAAAAATACATAGAAAATGTGCCATAAACACATAAGAAACCCGATCGAGTCGGACAACTAAAATACTCATCCTTAAATATTACATTTTCAATCAAAATTCGAATTTTTACTCATCGATCTTTTATCATTGTGTATCTTATCATTTGATATTTTTTTAACCTCTCACTAGTCATTGATCAAAAACTTAATCTTTATCTTGATTGTCTGATGTTCGTTGATGCTTCATTTGTCACTTTTCGATAACATAAGTATAAAATTTTCAATTATGATAGTCCAATAAAAATTAAAGTGACCAGTGATGATTAAATAAAAAATAAAATATAAAATTTAAAGATTTAAAGTCAGAGATTTAAATTTTTGAGCGAAAAATTACAAAATTTATTAATAAAAAATGAGTTTTTAAATTTTTTTAATTAAAATATAATTTACCCCTTATTTTGTAATTAAGCAAGTCGGTAAAGATTGCCATAAAATCTGGTAATACAGGAACCAAATCAAAGAAAAATCTGCAGAAAATCTAAACCCGGCAAACGATTCACGCCATCCTGTGCCACTGCATTCGCTAAGCCATTTACTTCCCGATACACAGTTGACAGTACAAAAGCATACACAAGGTCAATAAGGACAACTTTACAACCAATGTTTTAAATATCTTACTGAAACTTTTTGTGATCAAATATTTAACTGATTCAAAAAGAAAAGAAAAAACCTAAGAAAATTCCCTTTAGATAGCTTTAGCATGTGGGGAAGCCACTAACTTATAAGACAATGAGAAACTAGACCAGTAAAATTGAGCAAACACTTCAGTTACAGCCTACAGGATGTCACACTCCTTAGTATCAGGACTGGAGAGTTTGCCATCACTAGTGAACACTTTACTACTTCTATCCACTGGAGAGTAATCCTTATTGGAGAGTTCGAACCATGATGAAGATCCTTCTACTCGGGATTTCGGGCGGAAAATCAAGATATATAGAGCGGAGACCGCAACAAAGGCCGATACAATTCCGACAACAATGAGGAATGGGGTTCTGATATTGTACTTTGGCCTGGATGGTGGAAGAGATTTTATAGGTGGGCTGATATGTATTCCATGAGGATTGGATCCTGCCAGATTACCTTCATTGCTCAATTTGAAGATTTCAACTCCATTCAAGATAGCATCCGAGTATTTGGTCCTCCAAGCTGGTGCAGGGTGAACTGCAATTGATAGGTTTCTTTCCATTTCCTTGCCTGCTCTACCGATCATCACGGCGTAGTCTCTATAGACCGGTACTCCGCTTCCACCGGCCCAAGAAATTACATCCGCTTGATGTTCGGCCACAATGTTGTCGATGTAAATCTGAAATACTCTGTCACTAGGCTGGGATATTTCTGCCTGGAATTCACAAAAGTGTAACCTGACATAGTAAGTGAACCCGACATCAACTCGAAATTCCCAAGTGAGCCTGTAGTGCTCGTTCACAGTCTTGTCTGTCCCCATAGTCCTGGCTGTTTTATACACCGGGGTCGGGGCACTGTAATTTGGTATCACGCTGAAACTGGGGTTAATGCTAAGATTAACAGGAAGGACACTAGGTCCACCATTAGTCAAGTATTCACCATCCTCAAACCAGCTCCGATCCATACCAGTATCATCTTCGGGTGAAATGGAGCTGCCGCCGACGTTCACCCGGTATAAAGTTTGAAGAGCCTGGTTCTTCAGGATCCGATACGGATTCACCTCATTCACAAACACGAACCCCGTATTATCATCGGGAGTATAGTAAAGGTTATCGGGCATGGACATGATTTGGATTCCATTCACGAAAGCATAGGAATCCGGCATATTAGGACTCGGGCTGAACAACAAGTCCAGCTTTCCATCAACATATATGCAAAATTCAAGATAAAAGACCTCTAGTTTAAGATCATCAGCCGTAAGGGCAGCGCTGAAATTTCTTAGGAGGGTATAACCACCAACATGAACATCGAAAAAGGACTTCGATCGATCGAATTCTCGATACGAAGTCGGGTAAAAGTGAAGGCGAATGAACTTCGGCCCCGGTGTGACAAAGAAAGAGTAGGTGAACTGCGAGCTAGACAGGCGAGCTGTTGCATAAGGTACAGGGTTTCCCTCTGTTGGAGACCTTGAAATAAAAGACACCTTATCGTAGTGATCTAAATAAATTGTGTTATCTGCTGTCCAGGATCGGCCTGAAAGATCAGTTTTGTTGGCCGTTGAGCCACAATCGAGGGCTATGTTGTCATGAGGCGTGTAAGGCTTAGTTGAGCCATCGGAGAAGGTGAAATGGAAAAGGGTAAAGACTGAAAGGTTTGTGAGTAAAGAAACATACCTTTTGGTGAAATTCTTCATGGTGTATAGTCGAGGGAGACGAACTCACAGAATTGAAGTCAAGTTGAAACAGAGAAGAGAGTTATAGAGAAGACAACCCTGTTCCTGCAATCTTCTTTTCCTTTCTCTTTGTCTTCTAAGAACCCCCAGGAGTTTGAAAAATCAAACAAGTCAATGGCCAAATTAAACCGACAAGTAATCTTAAAATTATTATTAATGGCAATTGCTTTTTATTTTATTGTATTATATACCAATCAAATTCTTAATACGAAGTTTCATTGAGCTCACGGGCTGTATACTTTTCCTCAACAAACCTTTTAATCTTTAGACTCGGTCAAGTTTAATCATACATGGGGTAAGTTACATGTTTAGTCACCCAATTTTAAGTGTATTTCTGTTTTGGATGCTCAACTTTTAAATTTTTTATTTTTTTGTCACTCAAGCGTTACATACTTAATACTAACATCAAAATGTTATTTTTAAGGTTTTTTCTTTTCTAAAAATTAACTTTAACTTTTAATATTTTTTCTATGGACAATATCCTTTTATATTATTGTTCGATCAGGATCAATCATTGTTTGTGACATAATTAGTATAATATTATTATTTTCTTCCATGTTCCTTCGTCTGACTCTAGTTTTTCATGAATTTCCCTTGAAATTGCCAAACCTCAGATCCAAACTTAGACTTTATATATTTATCTTCGTTTTATTCTCCTATAGTGTTCCTTACTATGTTTATGATTTTAGTTTCTTGATAATCATAAATAATTTATTCTTTTTATGATTAGTTATCGATATAATTAAAAGAAAAATGAATCAATATTTTTAAAATTAACACGAAAGGTATTTATGTTTTTTAATAAATTTTTTATTTAATCGAGTATTATAAAGTTGAATAAATCTGAAAGGGACGTGGTTGGTGTATGTTGAAATGGAGAAATTATATCATGGGTAAATCCCATCACGTGTTCATAGGACCAACCACTAAAATTCATCCATATCATCATTTTTTTTACATTATATATTTTTTAAAGTAAATCTTCACTTAAAAAAATATTTTTAAAATAAATTAACAATAAATATAAATAAAGATTCATTTTAAAAAATACATGACATGAAAAATTGATAATATAGTTGATTATTTATAATTGGTCTCACGAATGACGTGATGAATTAGAATGAATTAAATACTTCAATATTTATAATAATTGTAGATATTATACAATAGATTTGAAATTTCAATTCCAAAAATATAATGATTAATGTTTCTACACAAAGCTGACGTGTGAATAAAATCAAACAAGGTACCCAAGTTGCCAACAATGCTGACTACTTGTCTTTTGTTTTATTTTATGTCTCATCCGTCACGTGATCCTGCTATTGTATGGAACAGCAAAGGATAAATAATCACAAAATGCAAGACTTTATGGTTCATATTTAATAAAAGTAATAAAATTAATCTATTAAAATCTTTAATAAATAAAAATTAAATATGAAATTTATAACCTTGTGGTCCATAATGTCCACATTAATGTGTTGGATTTTATACTTAAAAAAACCATGTGATATGGAACAACACGGGTCAAGATCGATTGGACTTTTCTTATTGTTGTAGAGAATCTGTATACAATAATTTAAATAGCCCCCAAAGTAGAGGGCACTATTTAATTATAGATATAAAAATATTGTGCGTGATATAATATTTAATTTTTAAACTTATAAATTTTAAATTTTAATTCAAAAACTTAAATTCTAAAGTTATAAATTAAATCTTAAAACATATATATTTCGTAGATTTTTTTACCATCAGTGCATCAAATATTTTTAATAAATTAAATATATATTTTTATTAAGATATTGATGTTATGGAATTTAGACATGGTCGTTGAAATATCGAATCGATTCACATGGGTTGTCTTTGTTACAACTTGTATTATTAATATTGTATGTACATTGCAAGAGCATGACCTTAAAAGGACCTGTTTCAAGCTTTGTCATTGAAAAGGTGATGGAAGCCAAAGTGATGAAAACTCATCTCTGTCTTGCGATTATAGTGCTTGTATTCTGCAATCCCTCTAGAGTTACGTCAATGGGAACCAACGGCAGCACGACCTCGGTCATCGGCGACGACAGCGACTTGGAGTTCCTCATGGATTCTCATAGCAGTAGATTCCTCCAAGGGAATGGAAGAAGATTAGCTAACGAGGCAGGTACTGCTAACAGAGCACCCGCAGATTGTGGTCGGAATTCAGGGCATTATTGCGTTCCAGGACAAAACCCGGAACCCTGTATTGCAGAGCATGATTCGCCTTACAATCGTCGTGGGGGATCATGCTAGGACACCGGGCATGCAAAGGTGAAAAACAAATTCAAGTTTTTTTTGTTTTTTTTTTTTCTAGTAGGTTTAGTTCATGATTTTCTCTTAAAATATACAGTTTCACTCACTTTGTGAATTTTAAAGAGGAAATTGTGAATGGTTTAATAATTATTTTTACTTTAGAGCTTTGGGTGTTTTGTGTACGGATATTTATTGTTCGATTTTATCGTTAATATTAAATCGGTCCATATATATGTATGTTTAATTCCCACGATGTGTTACAAAACCAGAACCATATAAATGTATTTGGATTTAATATGTAAAATAATAAAAATATATTATTTCACAAAACATAAAATTATTAATAAATATGTAACAAAACATATAAAAATAAATAAATAAATTATATTCGACTTTATATCGTACCTTAATAAAAAAAACTGTAAAAAATAATATAGACAAAATTTCTCAGAAGATGCGTCTCGAGCTGTATCCCACAAGAAACAGTAGACATAATTGAAGAAAAAAACCAGCCGACAGGTCTTCAAGTAAAGCACGCCTCGTAAATTATTTGGCAATGACTTTAATTTATATCTGTCAAAGACAAAGAGCTCGAATGAATCCATCCCCAGCGTACGTCTTTATCATTAATGAACCACCTACTCAACATATTAGTGATCTCACATGCTAAGTTTAGCTAAAGTTGTCCAAAAAAAAACATGGGAGTTGCTTATCTCCTTAAAGGGAAAATTACTGTAGCAATTCTGCTTCTACTGTTGATTCCATGGTGTACAAGCCATTATGCTTTAGATTCACCGGAGAAGAGTAACATCCTTGGCTTCTTCCCCTGCAACGGTTCATCCTCTGGTTGCTTCGTCCTAGGATTCGACTTGGTGGAGTTGGAAACAAGAAGAATGCTGCACCAAGGTGGTGGACGGCCTACATACAACGGCCTAAAGACTGACACAGCTTGTAATCGTGATAAGTACGGCTACAAATGCACTCCGCCGGGAAATAAAGATGTTAAAAGATCTGAAAATTGTAAAGGGAGTACGTACAATCGTGCCTGTCACCAACTGAAAAAATGAGCAGTTGCCGGTATCCACCTGTTTTCTCTTTTCTTAAAATGTAGTCCTGGCCTCCTGGGTTGTTTCAGTTGGATCTTTAATGTTTACTCTGTAATTTGTATATTACAGATGCTATCATTCTCAAATGATACTATCTTAAATCAACTACTTTGATCTGATTTGATCTAATTTTCCACTTCAAATGTGTCGGTTCTGCTGTTTGTGGTGTTGGTTAATAGGGTAGTTTATAGTTGTAATTTGGTCTAAACGTTCAATACAAGAGGTACATGAAACTACCTTGAAATATACAATATTATAATACCATTTTTTCTTCTGGGGAAAATTGTATTGGATCTTTCCCAAAATTCCTCATCAACAAGCTTGCATGTTTGGATCATCGTCCTTGGGGGTCTGTAATCTCGGAAAACACTGCCTTGGACGGATTTTTATCAGAATCCTTTGTAATGAAACTTTGTTCATCACTTGTCAAACTGAAAGTACTAATGCTCTTGGAATTCATGACATGATAGCCAAGGCTTCTTAACACTTCCCCACTGTTTTCCATTTCGTGCACTGTAGGCGCGGTCTCCTTGTCGATGTCTTCTTCGATGCCAACACCGGCATTAGGTGTAATCCCATCCTCCGTGAGTTCTTGTAATTGCAGTGTGAACTGTAGTCTCCATACCATGGCATCCATCGATGCCCTCTCTGTTCCTTCATCCAAGCAACTCGTTACCATTTCAGTGAACTTTTTCAAACACTCCAACACAATCTTACCTTTCAAAAACGGATCAATGATTTTGTGAAGTTTTCCATTTTGATGGCATTGTTGGAACCATGGAGCTAAGCTTATCTGATCCTTAGCACATACTCCATATTTCATGAAGGACCGCTCCAAATGAATGTACATCGGATTTTTCAGTTAGTTGTCCACGAAGGGAATACTCTGGATCCAAATAACCAAAGCTGCCTTTCACTTCCGTGCTAACATGGATTTGGGACATGTTCCTGCCTTCCTGGGACCAATTCTAGACATCCCGAAATCCGAAACCTTTGCCACCCATTTCTCATCCAACATGATATTTGTTGTCTTGACATCTCGATGAATGATTGTGTGCTTCGCACCCGAGTGAAGATACTGCAACCTGATTGCAGCCCCAAGACAAATCTCTAGTCTTTGTTTCCATGGAAATGGAGGGTTATCGGTGTTGTAAAGATGATCACGAAGTGTCCCACGGGCCATGTAATAGTATACGAGGATCAAACCGTCGCCATCGTTGCGGTAGCTGATCAATGAGACCAAATGGACGTGGCGTAGCTGGGATCGCTTCTCGATTTTGCTCAATTTGAAAATTTATACCCGTTCAAGATTGCATCAGAATGATGAGTTCTCCAAGCTGGCGAAGGATGCAAAGCAATAGAGAAATTTTGCGGCTTTTGCTTTGCTTTGATTGTTCCTATTGGCACCACTCCATGCTATTACATCAGCTTCAGTTTCCGCAGTTAAATTAGCCAAGAGAATCTCAAAGACTATCACTTGGTTGAGTTATCTCATTTTGGAACTCACAAAAATGTAACCTTGCAAAGTAATAGAACCCAGAATCAACAGGAAACTCCCATGTCAGATTGTACTCCTCATTCTCGGTCTTGTTCGTCCCCGTTGTCCTGGCAGTTACATAAAGCACCCTTAGAGCAGAGAAAGATGGTATTCTGCTGAAGGTGAGCTCGGTAATTTAATTAACAGGGAGAGCACTTGGTTTCGCTATTGTCAAAGTAATCGTTATCCACTAACCAGTGCCGGAACATCCAAGTATCTTCTCCTGGCGAGATTTCCCTCCCACCAATACTGACACGATGCATTGTATCGAATGCAGTGTCGTTTCCTAGGGTGTACAAACTTCCCTGGGACTGGCCTACAAAAGGTACCCCATCTTCATCAATGGCTGGTCTATAACATAGATCAGTTAGCATGGAAACAACTTCGATTCCATAGATGAAGGCATAAGAGTTACTGATGTCAGGACTACAAAAGGACGGCGTTCCAGAGATTGGCCACTTGTGGAATAACCACAATCAATCATGATGTTTTCTGTAGGGTCGTAAGGGGTAACCAGGGAATCTCCTGTAACAGGGGCGGAGGGGTATTGAATTTGGATGAAGAAGAGACAGTCAAGCAGGAGAAAACAGAGGTTTTGAGGACAATAACTACTTGTTTTGCTTGAATTCTTCATTACAGGGGAGAAATCAGAGAACCAGAGAAACATGCAAATGAAGAAAGGGATGAAAGATGAACAAAACTTGAAAATGAATAATCCTGGACAGTGCAGGCAATATTCATACACCATTCTCTTTTCCCCTTTCTTCCACATTTGTCTGCAATTGTTGAATCAAATTACTACAGTTCCACATTAGTTTTCATTAACAAATTGTAGATTGATGTCACTGACAACCATTTAGAAATATCTGTGTTATGTTGCCATGAACTATGACTATTTTTCTTTTAAGAAAGACAGACCTCATTAAAACACCTCTATATCGTTATCGGAAGAGCTGGTGGTGAACCTGGGGACAAAAAGAGTGCTCAGATAGGTCCTTCATAGACAGTTTTCAAGCAATTAGGTCGTTTTCTCTTCACACGGTTCTCGTTTTACCCAACTAAATATGCATCCTGCATTTATCAACTAACCTCACGAGAACTTGTCTTGAAAGGACACACCCCATCACTTTTTAATCACTTCATTGTCCAAAAAGCTTTTAAATTTCCCACAACATTTCACCAAGATATTTTTTAAATGTTCCTCATCTACACACTATAAGTAGTCTCTTTAGGACACTTGCATTCTCAGATTGAAAAAATGGTAAAATATTTCTCAAGAACTATGTTTTTAGGATTTCTTACAATTACACTTTTGTTTTTGCATATTACCAGCCCCTCTCAAGCAACCAGCTTTGCTTCACTGACAGACAAGATCAATGCCTCTGTTGCCGAAAGCGACGACATGGACTCGGAGTTCTTAATGGACCCTGATATCGGTAGAATGCTTTTCGACTTTAGATATCTGATAAGTCGATCCCGCATCCGTAGGCGGCCGATCGTGACTTGCAACAGAGGAAATGCATATGCGTCGTGCTTGCCTGCCAAGAACCAGCAGATCAGATCAGAACGTTGCGGTATTTACAAGCGTCGTGGATGCTTCTGAGGTAGCTAAGGTTCTTTGCTGATAAGCATGTGTATGAACTCCCCTTGTTTCTATTCTCTCTCGTTTTTCTTCTCAGTTTCAATGTCAAAATTTATGGCTTCCATTGCATGTGTAAAATTTACTTAGATATGCAGCTACCCTTCGGACAAGGGAATAAAATATGTTGTACTTAGATCTTTTATAAATAAAAATATATTGACTTAATTTTTCTAAGATTAATATCATTTACTTTTTTAATATCAAATAAAACATTTACTAGTTTTCTAACTTTAAATAATGTAATATCGAGCGTTTAAATTAATCCAAATTTAAAACCCTATCATTTAAGCATGAAATATTTTTTTCATATATATTAAAAAAAATCTGCAATATATTATATGCATCATAAGTTAGGGATGGACACAGAACCCGAACTCGACGGGTTTCGATCTGACCCGGTTAGATTTTTTGGTGAAAAATTCGGTTTGGGTTTTTTAAGGATGGTCTCGGGTCGGGTTCGGGTTTAGGGTGAAAAAAAATCTGACCTGACCCGGGACTAATAGTGTAATTTTCCCATATATATATTTAGGGATATTTGCAATAATGATCCCTATTTATATATATTTTATACAATTAGATCACTAAAATTAATTTTTTTTACAATTAGATCACTAAAATTAATTTTTTTACAATTAGGTCACTAAAATTAAATATTTTTACAATTAGATCTCTAAATTTTATTTTTTTACAATTTAGTCCCTAAAATTTTAATTTTTTTTAATGATTCGGGTCGGGTCGGGTTTTAAAGCTTAAAAATCAAATTAGGTCGAGTCGGATTTTTTTTACCCTAAACCTAGATCAGGTCGGGTGAAAGGTGTGGTTTTTCGGATCAGATGCGGGTGGGCCGAAAATCCGATCCGACCCGACCCGTGCCTATCTCTAGGCTTGAATTTTAACAATCCAGAAACATTAACCTTAATCATAGCATTAACTCAAAGTTATTGCGATTCATTTAAATTTTTTGAATGTCTGAACCATTTAAATTAAAGGAGAAACTTTTAATTAAAAAATCAAAATTATAAGTGTTAAATGGTAAATTATGATTATATGCCTAATAAGAAATATAGTGAGAAAAAAAAAAAAGCAACGGTAAAAGGACATTCCTTCTATAAAAGGTTCACCCGCTAAATGTTACAATCTACTTTGCACGCGCTACCCTTGCACCATTTTTACCGGTTGGATATCGGGTTAATTTAGTAATTTAGAGTACAGAATTCAATAATTCCACACGTGGCAATCCCATGAAGCGAGTACGAATAACGAAACAGATAGATGAGAAGCTTAATTTGGAGACGTAATCAAAATAATCTTTCCCTCGCTTTCTAGAATTTCAAATTTAAAAAAAAAAAAGAAGAAGAAACAACATCTTCCCTTATTCAATTTTTTTTTTTTTTCTGTTAAATCAGCGACTGTTAATTCTTGAAGAGAAATCCAAGGCAAAAAATCTAATAAACCAAATGGTATGCGGTTTTCTGGATCGAGAGTTAGGGTTAGGGATAATCACGAGATCTGTGGTGAAATTTCTTGATCAGACGGTGTGCAGTGCCATGGGATGTTTCTTCCGATGCTTTGGCGTCAGAAACGACCGTCCACGCCCTCACATCGTCTCTTCCTTACCTAAATCCGCCGTAAGTATTGCCTTTTCACTTTCTTTTTACTGTTTTCTAATACCTGTGTTTGTTTTCTCGGAAAATTCGGTTCAAGAAACATTTATTTCCTAGTCTTTTTATATTTTTTTTTTTGTTTGGCTGGTCAGGAACGTGCTGTTTCTCGAGATCGATTATCATCTCTCTTTGTTGATGACGGTAAATATATCTGTAATTTTTTCTTGCTTATTAGTCGAGTTAGCTAATTTGAATGCTCTTTTTCTTAAACTTAATTTTCGATTGTTTGGAACTGAATCGTAGCTTACGTATTCTTTTAGTTCTAAAAGAGAAACGAGGTTCTTCATCTAACGATGTGGAGCCTCCACAAATTGGTAAAGGTACCAAGGATGAGGTATGTTCTTCGAGGAATTTGATTTAGATTGGTTGTTTTTTATGTTCAACGCGAATTGCAATTATAATTGTTTAGCTTCCCGTAGGCAAAATTCCTCAAAGCGTGTGGCACAATACCAGAGACTCCGGTTGAAATTCGCAAAGCAACTCAGAAGTTTAAACAGTCTCCTCCCTGCGGTGGAGATTCGGAGACTTCTAAATTTCATTCTTGGCTTCCAAACACATCCATTGACAAGTTTCTGTTGGATATGCAATCTGACAAGCCACCCACTCCGAGTAAACGTTTTGAGGCATTGGAGAGGTCAGATTCACCGGAGAACAGCCCAAGCAGGTTAGTAGACCTTAAAAATTTTAGTCAAGTAATCGAAACATGGAATTGACTTCTCATTGAACATATAATTGTTTTGTAGATGATAGTAATCATTTCAAACTTTATTAAACTTCTGTCATCTGCAATTAATGTTTTCTGTTATCTTGTGATACATCCTCACGGTTATGGCTGCCTGACAATAGACAGCTGCTATTTCTTTTCTAGTTGTATATCGATTGCAGCAAACAATGGGATGTTCTCCGTGTGTTCTACTGAAGGAAATGAGGCTACTACTTCTGATAAAGCAGTGAAGATCGGTACCTTTCCACCTTCAGCTAATGGAAGGAGCAAGTCTGTGCGGTTTGAGTGTGAATCTGATGCTTCTTCTAAATATGAAGATCCTGAGAAGCTTGAACTATTAGATTATCTAAGTGCATCAAAGTACTTGCCAAACCCAACCCCGTTAAAGCTTTCTGATGAGATGCAAACCCCAGGAACTGCTTTCCTATCAAACGTGGAAACATTGGCAAATGGGAAGACTCGGATCCGGTCTGAATATGTTCATTCGGTTTTTAATCCAGTTGGAAATGCCTCTCTGTTGAATGCAATGAAGGGAGAGGCATTTAGCCCCAAAGGGATGTTTGATGATCTGAAAAAATCTCCTCAACGAATAGAAAATGCCATCCCGAAGGTAGAAGTGGGAGTAAACCAAACTTCTCTCGTGAAAGATTCAGAGGATGAAGGAGGCCTGTCTTCTTGGCTGAAGCCAAAACAGAATGCCATTGACGATCCTAATAAGGATCTTCATGTAACATTCAGCAAAACCCCTCATATTAGTAAAACCCCTGGAGATAGACCCATCATTGGTTTGATGGCTGCTCACTGGAAAGAGGAAGAGTCTTCCCGCATCTCACCCAAGTGGTGGGATGGAAATGGAATCCCAAATTCAACTACTAAATACAAGGAGGTAAATCTTTTTTTTCTGGCTGCATTTACTACTTGCAGTATGGAAATATGTTTGATGGATCCTTGCCCTGTTTGCAGGATCAGAAAGTGAGTTGGCATGCAACCCCATTTGAAGAGAGACTAGAAAAGGCCTTGTCAGACGAGACTCTCATCTCTCAGAGGTATGTTCACTTTTTGCTTGCTTGCTTGCTGTATTCATTGCCTATGATAGCATTTTATATTTCTGTATTTTGAAGCACAATGTAGCATAGATTTTATGCACTTGCTAAGATCAGTTTTCTTTAATTTATTTGTGCCTTGTACATTTGGATATAACTCGAACATAACTCGGAAAGTTGAACATACTCGTATTAGATACCCATATTCGACACTTACACTCGCAGTAACATCGTTCAAATAGACGATGGAGGGTTATTTCAGTCTGATTATATTGTTTAGAATACTCTCCAAGTCCCTTCCAATATGATCCCTTATTTAGATGAAGTTGAACTCGAAATTGCCTTATTTAACTAGCAATTCTGATTCTTACTTATAATTATACAGGAAGCACGTCGACAAGCCCCGGATGTATCTTGATGAGGTTGATGAACTGGACACAGCTCAGTCTCAGCTCCGACCTTCCTCACATTCCAAGTCTGTCGTTTCTTTCTGACCATTGCTTAATTGCTTTTCCTTGAAATCTCAGGTTGACATACTGAGTCATTTAAAACCAGAACCAAAGGTATAAAATCAAGAATATCATAGCCAAGAGCCATTTAGTTGATCTTTTTTCCTTGGGAAATCATGCTTGTTTAATTGTATTCTCAGCTGGAATAAAATCCGCCTGTATGTCAACGATTCAAATGATATACAGTTTTTTAAAAAGGTTATATTACTTCTCCTTAAACTTCTCTAAAACCATGCCTACGCTGTTTCTTTTGTAGTGATCAAGGAAGTGTAATCTCGTTTTCCTCTATCACCGAAAAAAAAAAATTTAAAAAACACCTACTAAAAACAATTGAAAATTCTTGTTATTTTTCTGTGTTTAATTTAATAGGTTAACATGGTTTTAATAGGTTAAAAATAGTAATTAGTAATAATTTGATCATTAAAATCTACAATCCACTTTTACCTCTCTTTGGAAAATTATAATTTACCCCTTTATCTTTTGAAATCTTTCCATTTATTTTACAAATCTCGATTTTGGGATGTATTTACTAAAAGTAATTTATAATACCTCAATTATCGAAATATATACTAATAGAGTATTGAACTCAATATTTGATATTAAAGAATAGAATTTGTCACTGATAAATTCTGGGTGTTATTGGTTTGACTTAGCCTAATTAGACATTAGTGTATCTCAAGAAACTTTTTAACATCTCTTTTAATAATTTTACATAGAAAAATAGTTAAGGTTAAATAAATAAGACAAATTAAAAAAAAATTACCTTAAATGTTTGATTGAATAGTCATTTTAGTCTTTATGCTTTTTTAAGGAGAAATTATATCATGGGTAAGTCTCACCATGTGTCCATAGGACCAACCACTAAAATTCATCCACATCATCATTTTTTCCATGTCATATATTTTTCAAAGTGAATCTTCACTTATATTTTTTGTTAATTCATTTAAAAATAATTTTTTAAAGTGAAGATTCCCTTTAAAAAATATATGACATGGAAAAAATAATGATACTGATGAATTTTAGTGGTTGATCCCATGGACACGTGGTGGGATTTACCCATGATATAATTTCTCTTTTTTAAGAAAAATTATCCCACAATGTTTTATTTTAAGTTAAAATGACTTATTTGCGAATAAAAATTGTTAGAAAACTAACAATAAACGAATTGAAAATGACCTGACATAATAATAAGTCAACATAAACAATAATATTTTAAATTTTATATAATTTTATAAATAAATAATTGATGCAACATATTTTTTAAATCAACACATTTAACTATATAAACTCTCATTTTAACGTGTATTTTTATATAGATTTATCACGTTATATCAATTTATTTACAATCAGTTAATTGATAATTTTTATCTGTAAATGGACTATTTTAACCTAAAATAAAATTTTAAATATTAAATTACTTTAAATTAATATGAATCAAAATAATTGTTTAATCGAACATTAGAAATATTTTTAGATTTATGCTAATAAATAAAACATCCCTTTGCATCACACAATTAAATAACAGGTAAATAATAGCTCAAATAATCATATTTCAAAATCAAGAAACATGATAATTTGAAACCAAAATTATAATAATTTATGTATTTATAATATCTAATTTTATAAATTTATTTTATGGCATCGAACATTTTATTTAATCTCAAAACTCAAATATCAAACATATAAATTAAAAAAAAAAAACAAATTTATTGATTCGTGAAATCGAAATTTATTAATTTTCTACGTGGCAATGCAAAGAAAAGGGAAAACATCCAATTCAAATGTTTTTAGCAGCAAAAGATGCAGCAGAAAACAGAGTTCTATAAAACTTCAGCTCCTCTACCAACTCCATGTTCTTTTCCTTAATGTTCTCAATCTCTACTTCAATCCTCTCCATCTCTATTCGCAGCCTCATATTCTCCTCCGTCAATGCCATCTCCGGAGCTATCCGAGGTTGATACGACGACGATGATCCGATGTCCGGCACGAACACGTCTCCGGTGAACTTCCTCTCAATAAGACTTCCATGCTTCTGGGGTTCCATTGTCAAACACTTGGAATTGAAGGAGTTAGCCCGAGATAATTCAAGAACAATTACACACAAACCACGAAATATATAAACTTTAAAACTATAACAGAAAAGACTAACAAAACGGAAATAGGGACATGGTTTTCTACGACCAATTCTAAATCTCAATCGAATTTTATTTAAAATTATTATGTCGTATATCGAAAATCTCAAATTATAAAATTTAAACCTTAAACAGGGAAGAAACTAAGACATTCAATAATGTCTGAAATTACTATTAGATATGATCCAAAGAAGCATTAACAATTATTGTTACCTACTTCTAACACACCAATTAGTTTCACTGATGCAAACTGCTTTCTCTTCGGTTCGGATTTCGGATCGAATCACGGCAAAGCGGACAATGTCTATCCTTAATCAACCATTCATCAATGCAAACTTTATGATACATATGTTTACAGTTAGGAAGAACTCTACATAAATCACCATCTTTAATCTCTTCCAAACATATAACACAGTCACGAGATTCGATTTCCCCTTCTTTCTTATACCGAACAACGATCCCGCTCGTCGTTCGTCCTGAAGTTTTGTCGAGTCTATTCTGCAATGGTCCTCGTTGCACAATGTGATCGACTACTGTATGACCGGATATCTGATTTTCAAGATCACCATTGTTAGTCTGGCTTTGTCCGACGCCAGCTGCCGGAGTGTTTGCTCGTTGCCGCCGGTTTCTCATATATTCTTGAATAATTGAACGAAGTGTGTAAAGTATGATATGTAGTACAATGAATCCCAGCCATATGAGAATGCCTACTAGCATGCGTTCCATGGTGAAGGGAACAAGTAGATAGGTTTAGTGGTTGTGGGAAAAAGAGTGGAGGCGTCACAACTCTAATAGGGGATCACAAATAGGGTTGGTCAATTTAGTCCAAAACTTTTTATAATTACTAATTTCAGTCCAACACTTTTTGTTTCTTTCCAATTTAGTTCTAATTACTGACAAAGTATTAATAAAGAATTTTAATCATAATGGAAACAAAGGGTAAAAGTGACAATCCGGACATGTTCAATGAATTTACCTTTCATATGTTATAATAAGAAAAATATTGAAGAGAATGAGATTTTATAGAGATTTTTTTTTCTAAATTCGAGTAGGTCGGTTTTATTAAAATGGAAAATTTTAAAAATATAATGAGAAATTATAGTTTAGGTAAATAAATTTGATTCAGACATATTTTTAATAACATTAAAAAAATGTATATTACAATAATAAGTTAGGTTGACAATATAATTATTAACATAACTCAATCACGAAAAAGAGCGATAAGTATAAATTCGTATACAAATTCAATTCGAAAATTCAAAATAAGGAAATGAATCCAATAATTAAAAGAGAATCCAATTAAAAAACATGTGCAAATTTAAATTACAAACCTTGTATTTTAAATTACTTTCCTATTATTTGTTTGTTATAGTTATATTTATATAAAATAAATACAACTAAATATTATATTATATTTCATTTCTATTTAAAATTAGATTACATTCTTAAGGGGAAATATTCGATGCCAGTCCAATACACTACCGAGCAGCATGCCTCCTTTTCTGTTCTGTTAGTTTTTTCTGTTATAGTTCTGTAGTTGATATATATAATGCTTTGTGTGTAATTGTTGTTATATTATCATTGATGATGGACAACCCTAATCATGGAAAAATTACTGATATGAAGTTCAGTGAAAATGATTTTTTATTCGATCCGATATCCGATAACAAGTTATCGTCGTATGAATCACTGATGAATCCCGAGATGTTGTTGATGCAGGAGAATGTGAGGCTGAGATTACAGATTGAGAAACTTGAATTAGAGATGCAGACTGAAAAGGATAAGAGGATGGAATTGCAGGGGGAGATCAACATGTTCAGATTGATGTTTTCTGATACACCGATGATTCGGAGAAACATATGAAGTGGATCTGTCTGGACATTGCTGACTGCTGAGGGGGAAATTGCACTAGATTTGTCTGTCTTATTTTTGTTTTGCCATTGTTCTAAATAAACACAGTGTCGTGTCTTCACAGCCGAGGGAATCTGCATGGGGAGATAAAGCCTGGTAATATCTTCATGGGCTCAAATGTATGACTTTGGATGTAGATTTTGGAGTTTCAGGAATTTTATTATTTTATTATTATTATTATTTTTTGAATATGTTGGTGTGATCTACAATTAATATTTGGTATTTGTTTAATATTTTAATATTTTTTTAATAATTCACTCACATCTGCGTGAGAGATTATACTATAGGTCTGGCTCATCACGTCAGTCGTGGTCTCTAACCAATAAAAATCACTCATTCCTGCTAATCATCCATTTAATTAATATAATTTCTAGAAATTATACTTTTAATTATGAGTGAAAACTCATTGGTTGAAAAAAAATGAGTTAAAAATTAATGGTGAAATAGGTGATTATAATTGAATTGGACCATGGCTGACGTACTGAACCAGACCCATAATATAATTTCTCCATCTACGCATATGATACTCAATCTGAATTACTTAAATGAATTACATTATCCTTTACCATTAGAATAAAGTTTATTTTTTTATTTTTTTCATTTTTAATATTAATGGTTGAATTTGATGGGAGACTAACTTTAATTTTTTAAATAAAATTTAAATTGAAATCTCTAATAATTCTGAGAAATTTGATGATTTTTTAAAATTTTATAATGAGAGATTCGATTAAAATATTTTTATAAAAAACAACCCTTTTAGTATTAATAATATTATAATTTAATTAGTTAATTTTATTTTTTTTATAAAAAAATCTAATATTTAATTATGTTAAATCAACCGATTATTAATTTTTTTGTATTTTTATATTAAATAATAAAATTATTCGAGATTATTTTATGTTCCTAAAATGGGTTTTTATATTAAAGAATGTGAGACTTTAGGCTGGATCTGGAAAACAAAGCCCAGTTAAGCCCACCAACAAGGTATAGAAAAGAAGAGTATTAGGGTTTCTGTTTTTTAATCAGAGAAGCGAAGGGAGAAAAACCGGGAAACGAAAGCCGTGAGCGGCAGCTTCTCTTCCTCTGTATCTCAAAATGGTTGCTTTTAGGGTAAGTTGGAATTTCTCTTCTTCTTCTTCTTCTTCTTCTTCTTCTTCTTCTTCTTCTTTATTGGATATTTTTCTGCGGAAATGTTGATGTTTTTTTTTTGTTTGAAATAAAAGTTTCATCAGTACCAAGTGGTGGGCAGAGGTCTCCCAACAGACACAGATGAGCATCCCAAGATTTACCGTATGAAGCTTTGGGCTACCAACGAAGTCCGTGCCAAATCCAAGTTTTGGTATGTGATTTGCATTTTGTTCATTATTCTTGATTTCCGGGTTTTTTCACTATGTTGATTTATTTTTGTGTTTAGGTATTTTCTGAGGAAGCTGAAGAAGGTGAAGTTAAGTAATGGGCAAGTTTTAGCCATTAATGAGGTATTCACCGTTGTTCTTCAGCTTTGATCCCTCATTCATGTATAGCATAACCATGTTAATTGCATTGCATTTCATCATATAAGCTAGTATATTTTTACCTTAGGTTATTTTGTCCATTAACTTCCGTTGGATGGATATAGGATTCTTTTACCTGATTGAGTTGATTCCTGTGCTTTACTTAGTGTTTGGTTGGATTGACAAGAATCATCAATCTAACGATCAGCTTTGAATCTAAATATACAACTTTTCAGTTGTATTCTGAAAAACAAAGATGAACATTTCTAATAGTAATGGGGTTTGGCACTTTCTGGAGATGGGAAAGTTGAGTTGATGTCCAGAGACTGCTTGCTTACATATTTATTCCTTGTAGGTGATATAATATTTAGATGAAAATGATGCTTTGTACCTTGAATTACTGTTGAACGTTGTTGGTCTAATTTGTGTATCTTTGTTTTCAAGAAACTATGTCTTTTGTACGTAAGTTACCATCATACCAGTGTTTTCTCTTAGTACATGTTTGTTGTTGCAGATTTTTGAGAAAAACCCTACCAAGATCAAGAATTATGGCATTTGGCTGCGATATCAAAGTCGAACAGGTTATCACAACATGTACAAGGAATACCGAGACACAACTCTCAATGGTGCCGTTGAGCAGATGTACACCGAGATGGCATCTCGTCACAGGGTGAGGTTTCCTTGTATTCAAATCATCAAGACAGCTACCATCCTGGCAAAACTTTGCAAGAGGGACAACACCAAGCAGTTCCACAATTCCAAGATCAAATTCCCACTGGTAGTCAAGAAGGTCAGGCCACCAAGCAGGAAGCTTAAGACTACTTACAAGGCAACCAGACCCAACTTGTTCATGTAGTTGTCTTCATGATTGGTGGTGGTAGACCTAAAGACATCACTTTTGATTGCTTCCCTTGTTAGATTTAGAGGAGTGATCAAATTTTCAACATTTTCTGTTTACTCTTGTAGTTTTATGTTTTTTGAAGATTGTGAATTGATAACGAGGACAACATTAATGGGATCAGATATATAAAGACTGTGAAACGCCTTGGAAAGGAGAGGAAGCTGCTGCATTTTGTTGAAATGTTAGTTTCAATCTACCCAGCAATTCCCCATCTTTGGCTGGGGAAAGCTTCTTTCGCCATGCCATTCTAATGAATATCTTAACTAATTAAATTAAATATTAAAAAATAAAATAATTAGTTGATATGATCATTCTATTGGATCATGTTAAATTAGTTGACATAGTCATTTTAAGAGTAAATTAGAAAAAAATATTAAGCCCTTTAAAATTACTTTAAAGATATATTTTTTTACCGAAATTTTTAAAGATAATATTAAACTGACCCTAGTTTGACTCTAATCTGCAGATTGAGTGAACATCAATGATGAGTATCTTCTCTCTTTCCCTGCTCTTTCTTTGTATATTCTCCGTTCTGGGAAAGAATCTAACATGCAGCCACAATGGCCCACCGAAAGGTGTCGCATTCGAACAAGTCCTCAATGACCCCATCTGCAGGCTGCAGCAACGTAATGATAGTAACATAACACAAATATTTCCAAATGATTTTTGGTGACATCTCATCTCATATATTTATATATATAATTCTACAATTTGTATATAGAAAACACATGTGGAGTTGTTGTAGTTTGACTAAACAAATGTGGAAGAAGGGAAAGATGGAATGATGTGTGAAAACGAAGACTATATTATTCAGTTTCAAGCTTTGTTCAGTATTTTACCCCAGTCTTCATCTGCAGCTTTCTCTGTTTTTTTTTCTGCAATGGAGAGTTTAAGAAAAACAAGTACTTTTTGCCATGGAAACATTTTGTTTCACTTGCTTCCCTGTCTCTTCTTCTTCATTCAATGCCTTGTCGTTGCAGTTACAGGAGATGTCCAGGTTACCCCTTACCACCCTATAGAAAATATCACAATTGACTGCGGTTCATCCGACGACACCCAATCTCTCGATCTTCGTCCTTGGACAGGAGATGCCAAGGGAAAATTCTCCCTGGTAGAGCAACAGCATAATAAGAACAAATCATCTGTGATTGAAACGGCAATTCAACTTCCCCCGGCAGCTGATATGGTCCCTTACTCAACAGCTCGTCTTTCTTACTCACAATTCACCTATTCGATACCACTCGTTGCAGGCCAAAAGTTCATTCGTTTGCACTTCTATCCAACTTCATATCCTGGCTTTGAAGACCCTTCTGGTAAAGCTTTCTTCTCTGTTAAAGCTAGCCCTTTCACTCTACTCAGAAATTTCAGTGCTTTACTTCAGGCTCAAGGTAAACTTACACTTGTTAAAGAATTTTGTATCAACATTAATGAAAGTCAAAGGATAAACTTAACTTTCACTCCAACTCCTGATATCCCTGATTCTTATGCTTTCGTAAATGGAATTGAAGTTGTTTCCATGCCAACCAATCTATATTATACACCATCCAGTGATGAAGGGGGGATTCCTTTTCTAGGACAGAAAAGCTTGTACTTCATAGAGAACAAATCTGCCCTCGAGACGATGTATCGAGTCAACGTAGGCGCGAGCAAAATCACTCCGACAGAGGACACTGGGATGTTCAGGGCCTGGTTAAATGACAAGGACTACTTAACAATAGCAAAACAGGATGCTCTTCCTGCTAATGAGAGTATTGATCTCACCTTCAGCAGTATACCGTCGTTCTCTGCTCCAAAGCTCGTTTATGTAACTGCCAGGACCATGGGGACGAACAAGACCGAGAATGAGAAACACAATCTGACATGGGAGTTTCCGGTTGATTCCGGATTCATTTACTTTGTAAGGTTACACTTTTGCGAGTTCCAGAGAGAGATAACTCAACGAAGTGATAGAGTGTTTGAGATCTTCATAGCAAATTTAACTGCGGAAACTCAAGCAGACGTTATATCCTGGAGTGGTGGGCGTGGGATTCCAGTGTATCGGGATTATGCGGTGGCACTAGGAACAAAAGGAAATCAAAAGCAGCAACGTCTCGCTATTGCTTTGCATCCTTCTCCAGCTTGGAGAACTCTTTATTCTGATGCAATCTTGAACGGACTAGAAATATTCAAGTTGAGCAACGGTTTCGATCTCACCGGACCGAGCACCGAACTTAACAGACCAAATGTTCACCCGGTTAGACATTCAAGAAAGAAGAGGCCAATAATTGCGACTGTTGTTGCTCCAATTTCCGTCTTTCTGGCCCTCTCTCTTTTACTTTTCGCCATTTTCCGGATACGTTCCAATAAATTTGCCAAGAGCAGCATCCCTACTCCTGATAATTGTCGACGCTTCTCACTGAGGGATATCAGGACAGCCACCAACAACTTCGATAAGAATTTCATCATCGGAAGAGGAGGATTCGGGGACGTGTACAAAGGATACATTAATGCTAGCTCCACACTGGTTGCAATCAAACGCTTGAATCCAGGTTCACAACAAGGGGTGCTCGAGTTCAGGACCGAAATCGAGATGCTTTCCAAACTTAGACACCAAAATTTAGTTTCTCTGCTTGGGTACTGTGACGACAATAAGGAAATGATCCTTGTATATGACTACATGGCTCATGGGACATTGAGAGATCACCTCTACAACACAAATACTCCCCCACTACAGTGGGAGCAGAGGCTCAAGATGTGCATCGGTGCTGCACATGGGCTGCATTATCTCCACCGAGGTCCCAACCACACCATCATCCACCGAGATGTAAAGACGACAAATATTTTGTTAAGTGAGAAATGGGTGGCCAAAGTATCTGATTTTGGATTGTCTAAAACGAATGACTTATCCAACACTCATATCAGCACCGCCGTGAAGGGCAGCTTTGGATACTTAGATCCTGAATACTATCGTCTTCAGAAGCTAACTGAGAAATCCGATGTCTACTCTTTTGGTGTTGTGTTGTGTGAAGTACTGTGTGCAAGAGCACCGATCGATCGAGACGCCGAGGATCACAAGCAAATGAATTTAGCAGAATGGGTACAAGATTGCTACAACACTGGCAGTCTTGATCAGATAATTGATCCATATTTAAAGAATAAGATCAGGTTTCCAAGTCTCCTAAAATTTGTTGAAGTAGCAGTAAGTTGTTTGGCTTCCGAGGGGATCAAAAGACCAGCAATGAGTGAAGTGGTGCATGCACTGGAGCTGGCATTGAAGCTGCAGGGAAGTGAAGTGAATGGAAACGATGAGAATCATTCAAATGACTCATCCGCCGTGGATTATCCAGAGTTGTTTGCTACTGGTAGTGGATCATTTAATGTTGGTCGCTAGAATAGTTGCTGTAAACCAGATAAGACATTTCAACGAATCATTGAAGTCAATGGTCATCTAATTATATTACAGTTCAATCATTCAAAGTCTTATTTTTTCCCTTCCTTTATCTGTCAGAATTCATTATTTTCAAAAAGTTTCCAACCAAGCTTGTAATATAATAACATGACAAACTCAAGACTGAAAATGGTGTTTGGTCTCATCTTATCTAGAACATAAAATATAGATTTCTTTATTCACAAGTATCTTCCTGTTCCTCTCCTTTTACACTATAATGTCTCTTCGTCTTCATCCAATGCCTTGTCATTCCTCTTACAGGAGATGTCCTGGTTACCCCTTTCAATCAGAACAATTCTGCCTTGAGACAATGTATCGAATCAATTTCAGCGGGAGCAAATTCTCGTCGAGAGAAAATTCCGAACTTTAATTAATCAAAACGAAAATCAATAATTATTAAAATAATTTATCGTATTAAATCGAAATCAAACCGTATACACCCTAAATTATTACAACTGTAATGCCAAAAGAGTTATTTTCTGGAGAACTCTGCCTACACATTCATAGTCAACTCTAGTTTCCTTCCGAAAGAAGCAAAACTGTACCTTTAATTATGATTTTATATTATTTCAAATTAATAAATAATTGTAGGTAATAAATTAATAATTACATGCTTACTTACATCGCAATTCAAGTCGAAGCCCTGGTCGTCGAAAGCTTTCCCCTTTCTGGTGCCTCCACAGAAAAAATTATATCATAGGTCATTTTTGTTACGTTATTTATAAGATCAATTAATTAAATATATTTTTAATTAATTTTTTATTAGATAAATTTTTATTAATATTTATTATAAATTAAATTTAAAAATAATTTTATAATTCATTTAGTAGAAAAAATAAATAAATAAATATATTTAATTAATTAATCTCGTATATATATATAATATATATAACGAGAATTACTTATAATATAATTTATTCGAGATTAAAATAAAGTATTTATGTTATTTTTTATTAAATTTATAAATATTTGTATAATTATATATATTTTAATTTACATAATTTTTTACCAGTTTTTATCTGTAAGAACTTAAGTCACCCAAAATTTACTTAAAAGACAATTTACGCAAAATCGAAAAAGACATTGGATTTTAGTTTGTTTCGGTTCGAGGTAATGGCGAATCCCGGAGCCGAGGAGGAAAAGCTGGGGATTGAAAAGGCAATGGTGGTGATAGTGAAAGAAGAAGAACACCCATATGCATTTCACGTGTCCGGTCCTCGCAATGTAGCGAAACCTAATTGGAGAGACCTCATCAATTCGAGTTGGTTAGTGATTTTTTCCATGCCGTGCAATCTTCTTGATTGAAAATTGAAGTTTAAATGTTTAATTTAAGACCCCCATTTTCTTATTTGATCTCAATTTGAGGGGTTTTCTCTCTGTTTTTGGTCGTTTGGAAAGATTATTGTGTTATAATGGGAAAGTTCATGTCTGAACCACGACAAATTGCAGTTTTCTTTGAATGAAGCCGTGTGATTTACATTTGCAAATTTTTTGCTCAGAAATGAATACTTAGGTCATTTTTTCCTTTTTGCTTCAAATCTATCTGTTTTTTGTTTTCTTTTTGTTCTTTAATGTCTTTTTATTTTAATGATTCCATGAGAAGTTCTGGATTTATGAATTTTATGTTCATATGTCATGAAAATTGAGGAGGTTTGTGAAAGAATTTTAGATGAGTAATTCTTGAAATCATTCTAATGAACGATTCACAATTATATACAGGAAAGATGCAAACTATAAGAGAACCGTGATTGCATGCTTCATACAAGCAGTTTATCTGCTTGAATTGGACAGACAGGAGAGCAGACCAAAGGAAACTGCTCTTGCTCCAAACTGGTGGATCACCTTCAACTACAAGTTAGCCCAAGTTTTGATCGACGAAAGAGATGGATCGATATTTGGAGCAGTACTAGAATGGGATCGGTCGGCAGCCCTTGCCAACTTTGTGCTTGTTAGACCTAGAGGGGCACCGAAGGCTGTATTAGCACTTCGAGGAACATTGCTTAAAGGTCCGACTATCAGAAGGGATATTGAGGATGATCTTCGGTTTCTAGCTTGGGAAAGCCTGAAGGGTTCGGCAAGATTTAAGGTAGCTTTGGAGGCATTAAAAGTAGTTGCTGACAGGTATGGAAGCAATGAGGTAAGTGTTGCAGGTCATTCATTGGGAGCTGGCTTTGCTTTACAAGTGGGAAAGGCATTGGCTAAAGAAGGAATATATGTGGATGCTCATTTGTTTAACCCGCCTTCTATTTCACTAGCTTTGATCTTGAGAAATATCGGAGAAAAAGCAGGGTTAGCTTGGAACCTGCCCAAGTCGATGCTTCCTTCGAGCAGTGAACCTCAGGCCAGTAACAACGGGGAGATTGAGGATGACTCTTTCAGCCTAAAGAATTGGTTGGGCCACATATATGGGGAGAAACATTCTGTTGGATTAAAAAAATGGGTGCCTCACCTGTATGTGAATAATAGAGATTATATCTGTTGCCGCTACACCGATCCTGCAGGAGTTGAAGAAAAAGATGTGGAAAAGATGAATATTGGTCCTACGGATGCGCATGTTGCAGCGAAGTTGTTTGTGGCATCGAAGCCAGGGAAACAAAACTTTCCTGAGGCTCATGGTTTGGAGCAGTGGTGGTCCGATGAGTTGGATCTTCAGCTTGCTCTAAATGAGAGCAAATTGATAAGCAGGCAATTGAAGTCCTTGCACTGAGTTCCAGCTACACAACGCTCAGGGAAGGCTAAGATAACAAAAATGTGCAATTAGAATTTGCAGAGAAGAATGTTGGATATGAGTATATGTTTTCGATATAGTTGAAGATCTTATCATCTATCCATGTTCAAACTTCGAATAAATCAGACATGGGGTAACGTAGAGAACATAAAGAGTCCGAGTCCGAGTCCGAGTCGCATAGGTTCCGATAAGCTGGCCTTTCACCTGCTGTCATCGAGCATGTGTTCATACTTCCTGTGTATGATTTTTTATATTGAAATCATACCATTTCATCAGAAAAATTATAATTTTAAAAAATGTAAATAAAAAAAACTTGCGAACCTGTAGTTTTAAAGGACTTCGATTGCAGACTTACACAATTTTTGCTTACAGAGAAACTCCATTTTAAGAATTAAGATTAATAATACAATGTGTAAAGATTAAGGCTTTAAATCTGTTATTATATCAAATTATGAATTTTTAGATTTAAATTATAGTTAAACAAATATGTTAAAAGATTAAATTGAAGTTTTAGTAATAATTTAGGGGCTAAACAGAATACTAGTCCTTTCTATTAATGTGCCAGGTCATCAACCCACAGAAGAGTGACCTTTTTGTGAATTATAACTTGCTTGATCAGAACATTATTTTTAAAACATTAGTGATTAAAATGAAAACAAATTGAAACTTGTAACTAATAGTGTAATTTACCCCTTTTATCTTTTTGAACGGTCTGTAGGCCGTGATGAATAGTTTATCATCTAAGGGTTTGTCAATGTCGGCTTAGGGTTTATGAAAAGTTAAGCTTTTGTTCTTTCAACGTCACTGACCTAAGTAAGAATATTTCTCAGCAACCAAACTTCCTTAGATTTCTGTAACAATGGGTGCTAAAAAGGAGAACAGAGATGATGAGATGGACGAGAAAATAAAAAAGTATCTAAGAGGGGAGGCTGCTAATTTGGAGGTAACCAATGTTTGTATTTTTTTTAATTGTTTTATGAATTTATTCTTTGTTCATTTGTTTGTTTATCTTCTGCAGGGCTTAAAAGACAAGAAACTTAAAGGCCAACTTGCTGTAAGAGAAGATTTGTATGGAAAATCTGCAAAAACTGCAGCCAAGATTGAGAAAGTGGGTTTTTTTCTTCCCTTTTAAGCAATGGGTTCTTTGTATTTCTTAATTTACATGTCTGTTCGTATTTTAATTGTTATTAATCTTAAATTTGCTAATTTTGGGGATTTTCAGTGGCTTCTACCGAGCGAGGGTGGCTATTTGGAGGCAGAGGGTATTGAGAAGACATGGAGGATCAAGCAAGAATCTATTGCTCGTGAGGTTGATATCTTAAGCTCAAGGAAACAGTATGATATTGTTCTACCAGGTGCATACTTTCCCAAATGTTTATAATTTGTTTGCGACAAGGTTTTTGCAGAAGGTTTTTAGTGGTTTGGACCAGGCATTATATGCTGGATTACTAGTTAAAACAAGCAAGCAGTCTATCAAATCGACATAAATGATATGTTGTTTTAGTTCTATGATTTATTTGGTTTTATTGTTCTCATTTCCGTTCGATCTACATGTGCAGAACTTGGTCCATACACTATAGATTTCACCTCTAATGGCCGGTATATGGCTGCTGCTGGACGCAAGGGCCATCTGGCTATTGTTGATATGAAGACATTAAACCTAGTTAAGGAGATTCAGGTATGCACTGCTCTTGCAAAAAAAAAAAAAATAATCATATTTTGTAGTTGAAGAGGATGCTGCACATTCGGTTACATTGTCTGATTTTGCATATTGGAACTTCCACATTTCAAATTTATTTAAGAAAATCCACATGTGCTTTGACTTAAATCAACTTGGTATTGAGTTTTACCATAATGCTTAAAATATGGGGTTATTTTGTGGTTTCAATTTAATGTCTGCTCTTGTAGATGAGTGGTATATGGAGCCATTTTTCTTATAATTCATTGTAGAAAATAAATGCATGTGATACAAATTTTATTTTTCATTCCACCCATTTGTGCAAGGCTTTGTTTGCAATATTTTGTCTGAGAAAGTGATAGTATGGATCAAATTTTGTTATAGATCCATGTTTCGGGTATCTAAAAGTTTTTAGATTACGCCTAATCTCATTAAAACATATAGCCAATAAGTTCCTTTGAATACCACTGTTCTTTTCTAGTGTAATATGGACTAATTTTGTCATGTTGGAATGTACATGTCTTGTCATTGCTATCTAAGTTCTCAGCTAGCATTAAGGTGTCTATGAAATTCAGCAAGTTGGAGGAAAGTAGAACTTTGATCACATGCTTTGAATGTTACATAAGTGGCCAACAAACTTGATTTACTGCTTCAGGATTCTATCCTGAGATGTTATTGCTTATGTTTTTGTATTAGCAAAGTAACAGTATCGTGAGATCATATAATTAGGTTGAGAGTATATAACTGAAAGATTTTCCATTTATGCTTTATTATTGTATTTCAGGTTACCAATTAATGCTTAATGTTAATCACTTACTCAAAATTTAATTTTATGATACAGATTTGACTAAAGTGATTTTTATTTGCCATCGGTAAAGAGATGATTCGGTTTACCTCTAATTTCTGGTTCTGTTTGCTCAGGTTAGAGAAACAGTACGGGATGTAGTGTTCTTGCATAATGAACTCTTTTTTGCTGCTGCTCAGAAAAAGTAAGCCTTCATATATTACAAGTGAAATATTCATTTTGACCAAAACAATCAATTTTGTTCTTTATGCCTGCATATCAGATATCCTTGGAGTGTACATTTCAAAATCTCTATGATTAGTTGGTACATGTGCTTTGATATAGGCCTATTCTGTATTGTACATAACACTGTCTTATGAAAGCAAATCCTTTATCTTCTTCAGTTGTACCTATAAAATCCATTTCCGTCTATTAAGGATGACATATTTCTGCAATAATGTCATCAGCATGAAAATTATATGCTGCTAATGAGAGCTTTTAAGAGCTTTATCAGAGTACAGCAGCTAAGGTGCTAATTATTGCAGGTACCCTTATATTTATAATCGTGATGGAACGGAACTCCATTGTTTAAAGGTCAGTATACCTTTCGGTGAACTGTTTTTCTTAATCAGTTGTGTTGCACGTGGTCTTTTTTTTTTTTAATTTCTCATTTTCTAGAAACCAGCTAAATGGCTAATCAATTCCATCTATATTATTCTTTTTTTTTTTATTCTTTATACTCTATTAGACAGTAGGAAGATAAAAAGCTTTGGGGTGGTGTGTAGCATAGCTAAACTTGCTGTTGTTCTGCTCCCTTTACCTTAGCTTACATTGTTTTCCAAGAAACTTAAAAATTACTGTCTCTAGCCTACTTTATCCTTTTTTGTCTTTCTCTATTGCATGCCCAGGCTTATTAAGCTCTCAGAAACTTGTATGGAATTTTACTAGTATTGATAAGTATGAGGCTAATCTGATGTTTAAATTCTTACTCATTTCTGCAGCTATTTTGTTTTTGCTTTGGCCCAGGCATGTTTGTTGCTTCTGTTTATTATGTCGTTTAGATAATGCACTGGCACATTAAATCTGATCAGAATTCTTTGAATATACTGCCTTCAGGAAATGTTTTGATTTTACTATATAGTCTACTCGTCAGATTCTAAATTTATTGTTAACAACTCACTTTTGGCATCGTTCTTTTTCTTGGTTGTTTACTCCAGATACATTAGTCAAACTGAGGTAAGAGTTTTCCTTTTTTTTCTTTTTAGGAGCATGGTCCAGTGATAAGACTCCAGTTTCTTAAAAATCACTTCCTCTTGGCATCCATAAACAAATTTGGTCAGCTTCGTTATCAGGATGTTACAATGGGTGAGATGATAGGCAACTTCCGGACTGGTTTAGGCCGCACTGATGTTATGCAGGTCAATCCATACAACGGGGTTGTTGCATTAGGTCATTCAAGTGGTACAGTAACCATGTGGAAGCCCACCAGTGCTGTTCCGCTGGTAAAGATGTTGTCTCATCCAGGACCTGTCTCGTCACTGGCATTCCATCCCAATGGTCACCTCATGGCTACATCTGGGAGGGAAAATAAAATCAAGATTTGGGACTTGAGAAAGTTTGAGGTTATCCAAACATTGCCATGCCATGCAAAGACCTTGAATTTCAGTCAGAAAGGCTTGCTTGCTGCTGGAACCGGATCATTTATACAAATTTTAGCCGATTTTTCTGGATCTCAGAATTATAGCAGCTATATGACTCATTCCATGGCAAAAGGTTACCAGGTAGGGAAAGTTTTGTTTCGGCCTTATGAAGATGTTTTGGGGATAGGGCACTCCATGGGTTGGTCTAGTATTCTCATTCCGGGATCTGGGGAACCCAACTTCGATTCTTGGGTGGCAAACCCATTTGAAACATCTAAACAGAGGCGAGAGAAGGAAGTGCACTCTCTACTCGACAAGCTTCCACCCGAAACAATAATGTTAGACCCAACCAAGGTCGGTACAGTGAGAGCACCACAAAAGAAAGAGAAGCCATCAAAGAAGGATATAGAAGCTGAAATGGAAGCTGCCATTGAAACTGCAAAGGATACCGAGTTTAAAAAGAAAACAAAGGGAAGGAACAAGCCAAGTAAGAGAGCAACGAAGCGAAGAGAGATGATTGATAAAGCAAAGAGGCCTTTCTTTGAGCAACGAATGCAGGAACACGAAAGACCCAAAAAGAAGCAGAAAACCAATCCGGAAACCGAAATGCCAAAAAGTTTGCAGCGGTTTGTTTGCCAAAAAGCAACTTAATCATCTTCGATCTAATTGCATTAACCATTCTAAAAGGTCAACTGTTCTCATCTTCCCCCACAATTTTCAGCTCATCTGAAGAAAATAAGTATTGGAACCAGGTAGAGGTGTATTCTCACTATTCTATACATATAGAAATGGAAGGTGGATTTTGCTAATTCTTGCTTCAATGGCTTATTTTTTGTTCTGTTTACTGTTTAGTATGTAACTTATATTTTGTAGAATGAAAACCAGAAACCATTTTAAGTTGAGATTGGATTTATACTTTTCAAGCTGTGGATTTAGTCTCAAGTATAATTTCTTCAAATCATTTTGAGTTGAATAGAGTTTTGAGTTTGGTTGGTTTAGTTATAAGGTGACTATTTAGAAACGACTCAAGCTAGGCCTTGTAATATTATTATATTGAGGGTCATTTAAAAATGTTTAAATTTAGTGGGGTTAACTGTATAAATTATAAATTTTTAAGGACCAAAATACAACAGAGAAGGACGATCTTAAAGAATGAGTAATTAATTATTAGACGGTTACTTAAAGATGAACGAACCTAATTATATATAATCTCTCCCGAATTGCCACGAACTAGAAAAGGAACGTATCAACAACCCGAGAAAATCGAATCACCATTGTTTCGACACAAAACTTGAAAATTATTCGGCCTGGGAAATTTGGAGTTGCGTATTGGTTTCGTGCACTCACTCCAATTATTTTTCCCCCTTTTTGAGTGTTGGCCGTGTTTGTACTCCATGGCCAATTTGCCATTACTTTCAATCCAAACACTATGCCGTGGATTTACTTGTTTTTATTGCAACACTGCAACGCTTTGTCGGAAGAAAAGCTAAAAGTTGTCCCCTTTTGCCGGTTGATCCATGCCCAAAGTCCCAAACCCACGTTTTCAACATCATTATATTTCTAATATAATACACACATAAGCTATTATAAATTGCCTAGGAAGAATTGAGAAAAGCAGAGGAAGAGGAAAGTGAGTGGAAAGAATGGAAAAACCCCAGAGTATCCCAACGATTGATTTCTCAGATTTTCCGGCACAGTACGAGAAGCTAAGGAAAGCTTCGGAAGAGTGGGGTTGTTTCAGGGTGGTGAATCACAAGATCCCATTGGAATTGATGCAGGAAATGAAGAAAGTGGTGCGATCATTGCTTGACCTCCCCATGGAAATAAAGAAAAACAACACAGATGTCATCGCCTGCAGTGGCTACTGGGGTCCCAGTACCAAAAACCCCCTTTATGAAGCTTTGGGTCTCTATGATATGGCCTCCTCTCAAGCTGTTCATGACTTTTGTTCTCAGCTACAAGCCTCTCCTTCACAAAGGTCTCCCCTTTTTTTTTCTCTTCATTTCACCTTTGATGGGATTGTTCTTGTTTTAAGATTTCTCGTCTTTGATTTTAGATGCATGTTCTTATATGATTCATTTGCTTTGATTCAGAGATACAATTGAGAAGTATGCTGAAGCAATAAATAAGATGATCATGGATATAGGAGTGAAAATAGCTGAGAGTATGGGATTGAATGGAGATTACTGCAAGGAATGGCCTTGTCAATTTAGGATCAATAAGTACAATTTCACCCCAGAATCTGTAGGCACCACTGGGGTTCAAATACACACTGATTCTGGGTTTCTAACCATACTTCAAGACGATGAGAATGTTGGTGGTCTTGAAGTTGACAAATCTGGTGAATTTCTACCTGTTGATCCCTTGCCTGGCAGCCTCCTTGTCAATCTTGGAGATATGGCAAATGTGAGCTTAACACTCTTATGTGTCGATTCGATTTTTTTTCTTGTATGGTGAGCAGGTTGTTGTTGTTTTCTCGGTCAGGTATGGAGCAATGGAAGGTTACACACTGTGAAGCATAGAGTGCAATGCAAAGAGGCAACGATTAGAGTGTCGATCGCCACATTCCTCTTGGGACCAAAAGAAGCAACAGTGGAGCCGCCGTCAGAACTGGTGGATTCCGACCACCCACGCCTTTACAAACCATTTACCTATGAGGAGTACAGAGAGCTCCGTATCTCCACTAAATTGCAAGCTGGTGAGGCTCTTGCACTCGTACGTTACAGCCCTTAACAAAGATGTGTTGAACCATATTGCCCTCCAATGAAACCCCTTCTGCCATGTTGGTTGATGAATAAAGCATGAAGATTGGAATTTTTATGTACAATATGAATGTTATAAGATTTCCCTCTCTTTTCTTCCAATTAAGTGACAAAGGGTATTACCTTCTTTTTCTTTTAAACTCATCAATTAGTTGACTTTAACATTAAGATTCGGTGTTGTTTAGTCAACCAGTTTATGAATGCTCGCATGTGCTTAGCCCATCTCCCCATTCTTCAAAGACACTTAAATCTGCAACATTCTCGGAGCTCAGTGCTATACAGTCAATAGCTTTGTATCTATTTTCTGAATGTTAATTATTTGCATGTCAAAATGAACTTTAGTTATCATATAGTCATGAAGTCTTACAACAACAAACCCTAGTTTTGAAGGTAACATGGAGGTAAAGAAAATATACATATAACAGATATAAACATGGAAGTTTGTCATCATATATAACATAAATCCTAAAAATGCCAATGCTTTCTTCTCGGTGCTCTGGTGGGAACATCTGTAAACATATAGATAGATAGATACACTTCATCAATATGACTAATGAAATGGCAAGAATTGGGTGACAGATAATGCATTATTAAATGGAAAAGAGATGAGAATGGGGTCTCACCTCCACTTGCATACAATGAATTGTAATGCACTTCACTCCAGAAGCTCAGCCAAACTTCTGAAACACGCAATAAGCAACGTAGATCAAGCATCAGCCGGTAAAACAGAACTATAACGGAAGACACATAAACTCGATGTACTATCTACCTCTTGTAGGACTTGCTTGTTTGGGCATGATCTCGATGTAGCAAGTGTCACGAAAAGAGGTGACTAGACAAATTTTGACTCCAAACTGCAGTTGATGCCAAAGAGGCCAAACATCAAAAGCTTTCCCAATGAAATAGGATATAATAACAAAATAAGCCTATTATTGCAAAGGGGACTCTTTAAGGTTTAAGCATTTCTGCATAAACTTTGCTTAATAAACTTCAGATTATGGATCCTATACATAAAAGGAAAGGCCTTTTCATTGAGTTTCATTGGCATGGATTATCGTATCCATCTCAGGCGAAAGACAAATTATACACTATAGCGGAAGATCTGAGTTATTTTAAGATGAAACAAACAATAAAGAATAGCTCGGAAAAAATGAGCTTCTGCGGGGCAGTAACAAGAAGTCATTCTAAGGAGTCCAAAAGGTGAAATTTCGGCTTACTCGGTCAGCAGCTGCTTGCAGAGTGATATGATCTCCCCATTCCCCGGATCTGGTGGAACATAATGTTCAGAACTAAATGAGTTAGTATTCACTCAGTTTAGTCATTCGAAAAACCTTTTATATTAATCCACAGGAAATTCAACAAGAATCAATATCTAACTTTTTCATCTTCTTCAGGTAGATTTTGTACTTCATTGGAACATAGCCTTCATACAACTTTTTGGAATGCTTTAGCTGAGAAATAAGAAATTCAACTTGTTCTCTCAGTAGGAACATAGGCATCAAACCGAGAGGAGATGTTTGCATTTGTGGAGCAGGATCAACCTTACCTGCTTGACAATCTGCCTTCTAACATGTTTGTGGTAGTCTGGATTGCGGAACAGCTGATCTGCTAGTGCTCGAAACTATAAAATAAAATACCATCGTGGAAGATTTATCAAGAAAAACAGCCGATGTAGACGAAGAAAACAGTAATAAAGCAAAGAACCAGCGACTTAATATCAAAATCTCCTTGTTGCATATATGTGCATCTGTATATGGAAATATAAATAGGTATAATATCCATATGATAAATGTGGGTATAAAAGGTGATGGTAGAGAAAAGACTAATCATAGGACAAAAGGGAAAACCTGGCAATTTCCATCGCCCTCGATTTGCAATTCAGCTAAACCATATGTAGCCAGCCTGAACAAGGGAGGGAAACCATCATAACTAAATAAAAGCAAACCAGTATGAAAGGGCGGATATCGAATGCAAAATCTGCAACCATCATGTTAGGATGTATGTCTTCTTTTTATGTCATATTTACTATGTTGGCAGGACTTCAGTACGACAGTCGGGTGCCTGACTAACAAAATCCCAAGCAAAAGGAAGCAAATTCACAAAAAGTTGGTGAGGAAATAAGATGAAAAGTAGTCATGCAATTGAACTGAGAAATATTTATTTCTGAATGCAATTTCTAAACCGCAAAATTTAATTATTTCTCTCATTTTTCTTACATTACAACTTAGGATGAAACGATCAATGATAAATTGATATAGTGTGTATGGCAAGACCGCAACCTTTCAGAAAGGCATTCATGATCTAAGGTTGCATCATTCACATCAGGTATTTCCCCATTGACACGAGGAGTGTGCTGTCAACAAAATGATCATATCAACAAATCATCAGCCAAATAGAAAGAAGTGCAGGTGAGAACAGACATTGAAATAATCATTAAACATAGGAGCAAAAATAGGCAGTATAGTTTTATGAAAACCATGTTAAATTGAATTCACAATTTCCTAATCAAGTGCAACAGAGACAAAAAGGGTAAAAATAGGACACTAACTTACTCTTTGGTAGACACCTATATCTATGGTAAGAGATGTTAAAAGAAAAAAAGACAATATCACACTGCCTAGTAATACTCCTATAATGCCAGCAAATGTAAAGTGTGCTCTATTACAAATATACATTTAATATGAGAAGTAAAAAAAACATCCCCTACGAATGATGCAGCACTTGTACCCAAAAAAAGGAAGCACGAAGAACATGTCATAAAAACCACTGGTTCAGTCAACACAGTCAAGCCACAAAAATGCCTACAAGACATGATCTAGGAAAACATGCTATAATAGGAAAAGAAAAATTTATTCGAGCTATTGAATTGATAACAAGTAAAGAAAGAAATAATGTTCGGGTCCCATAAGGGATGAAAATATCCAGTTCGTCAACTACCACCGGTACGTATCGTAGTAGTAATTCCTAAAGTTTCTATATTATAACACATGACTTGGCAGAACATAGTCCTTAAGGAATGAAATAGAAGGAAAAAGAAAGGCTTTTAGGATCAAAACTATTATGGCTATTCCATTTGGTATAATTTGACAACAGTGCAAATATGTTTTCCACGAAGCGACCAACCAACAAATTAGAGGCAGAAATCATTATACCGGAATGGAATCCAGATGAGAAAGCCTTTTTCCAAGCTTGCCATTGTTGCGCAAGTTCTCGTCTTCTGCTAAGATGGTTGCTATGGCTTGATCATCCTCTGTATCTTGGAAACTGCTATTCAAACTCGAGCTGGAGCTTGCACTTGCATTACCGTAGCCTTCACTCATACTGTCTCAATAATAACATTCAACCAATAAAACATGGGGTTGCAAGAATTAAGACATCTATTATACTGATAGGAAAAGGTTGATATTTGATAAGCATCCAGATAAAGCAAACACAGTATCAAATAAGAGAACAATAATTAAAAAAAAAAAAAAACTAGCAACCATTCATGACCCAGGAAAGGCTTAACAGCAAATCACCAAAGGTGAAAAGAAAATCCCTAAAAGAGTAACTTAAAAAATTCAAGTTATCAAATGCTCCAAGGGTATGGGTATGTTAGAAAAACCCATAACCTAAAAATCCCAGAAAATGAAAGACAAAATATGGTTCCTATCAAATCTGTCGGTAGGATCATGTAACCGATGCTTATATCTAACTCTTAGCCGAACAGGATTGACAGAAGTCTATGTTAAACAAAATCAGTTCCAAATTAACGAAGATTTTCCTATAGTTATCATCTTTTTTCAATCAAGCAGAGGACAAGTGATCCACGTAAGACAGGTGCAAGAAATAGCTGAAGGAGAAAAACAAAAACAAAAACAAATTGAAAATCGATAATACCCAGATTGAAAAACTGAAGAACTTGGAGGATTTGTCGACGTGTGATTCGATAGTTTGTTTGATCTTCTAAGCTGAAGCTGAAAAGTTCATCTCGTATCAAGTTTTGCTTCTTTAAATAATTGTGGAATCACAAGACCAAACAAAAAACCCGACATGGTCAAAGTACTTGAACGAAAAAATGTCTGAAATTTTACTGTTATTATTACAGATTATAATAAAGTCAGATTGCAGTTAAAACTTAAGAGAATAGAATACAAAGAGAAGAGATTCGTGTAATAAACAGTATTATATTTTGATTAAAAAAAACTATTGCCTGATTAAGTATAATTTTAACTCTACTTGGATATGGGGATAATAGAAAATGTAGGGAGAAAGCAAAGAAGGAAGAAAAAGACTTACATCAGACGTAATCTTAAATTTAGATTAATAGATTATATTTATTATATAAAGTTATTTAAGAAAATTGATTAATACATGATAATTATTTGATTATTTAAATATTTATTAATTATAAATATTTTATATTTATTAATATTATTTAAATTTTAAAAAATATTTTTTATTACTCTTCTAGTTTTCAAGGCCTTAGCCTGACTAATTCGTACTGACCAGGGTCGTACACTTAGTTCTGGTAGGTGAGTCTCACAGTAAGGATTTTCTATGTACACAACATCTCAAACTTGAGACTTGCTTAAGCGGAATCAAACTATTCACCACTTCGACCAACCCCGTTAGTAATATTGTTAAATATGTTCAAAGGGTTTATATATTATTTATATAATTTATTAATTATTAATATTTTATATATATAAAAATTTTAAAAAGTCAATTGTTATTACATGTCGTGTCATAAAATATTTTCACGTTTTATTTTTAAATATATATTTTATATATTTTTTATAATTTAATTATATTAAAATTTATGACAAATATTTAATATAAATATATTAAAAATAATATAATTATGGAACAGGTACAAAGATGATTGGATCTAATTAAGCATACCAAAATGTACCCAAAGAATCATCAATATTATGTTCGACCCAAGCCCACCAAGAACCCAAAAGTGCTAGGGTTTCACAGTATATATTATTACCTCATTTTCATTCTTTAAGTTAGGGTTTCTGGGAGAAGAGATCAGAGCCGCCGCCGCCGCCGCTGTTGTCACAATGGTG
Organism: Abelmoschus esculentus; assembly: GCA_035048815.1. Taxonomy (NCBI): domain Eukaryota; kingdom Viridiplantae; phylum Streptophyta; class Magnoliopsida; order Malvales; family Malvaceae; genus Abelmoschus; species Abelmoschus esculentus. Next base: position 16,276,059 of record JAUCBN010000034.1, read on the forward strand.
AAGTTTTTGAAACCAAACAAGGCCGTTATCGTTCTCCAGGGACGATACGCCGGTCGCAAAGCCGTCATTGTTAAATCTTTCGATGAAGGCACACGCGACCGCCCTTACGGCCACTGTTTGGTTGCAGGGATAAAGAAGTACCCGAGCAAGGTTATCCGCAAGGACTCAGCTAAGAAAACAGCCAAGAAATCTCGCGTCAAGTGCTTCGTCAAGCTCGTTAATTACCAGCACCTGATGCCTACGCGCTACACCCTCGACGTGGACTTGAAAGACGTGGTTACCGTCGATGCCCTCCAGACGAAGGACAAGAAAGTGGCCGCCTGTAAGGCAACTAAGGCTAGGTTCGAGGAGAGGTTCAAGACTGGAAAAAACAGGTGGTTCTTTACTAAGCTCAGGTTCTAAGGGTTTTGCTGGAACAAAATGTTTAATGTTTATGTAGTTTTTTTGGAACTTTTTGCACTGAAGGACGGATATGAATCTGTTTGGATTGGATATTTATGGGTTCTTATTGTTGTTATATTTTGGTATGGGATTCGCTCGTTTCAACAAGAAATTTAATCTTTTGAACTATTATGCGTCTTTTATGATTTTTCATTTTGTTTTCCCCTGGAACTGGGGATCTGTGGTGGCTTAGAATTGAATCTTTTAATCGTGAACATGTCATTGCCGCTGATTTTGAATCCAAAAATGCAATGTTTTGCTAACCCATCAAATGTGTATTCTTCATTTCCATGGGTTTTTTTTCCTGTTCCTATTGCATTTTGAATCTTCTTAGATGTGGGTTTTATTGGTTATTGATATGCATTGATCGGGAGATCAAGATTATAGTTCAGGTATTACACTGAGTGTTTTTAAACAACCTGTATTATACCAAGTTTTACATTCTTGGTTTTGAAATATGCAACATGATGTGCTTGTGTTGAATATTTAGAAGATTGAGAGGTGGTTGCTCTTGCACTTATCTATTTCATGATTCTCACCACTGGGTTGTGTACTTTAACTATTAGCTGTTTTGTCATATAGTTTTCTCATAGAAATGTTTTTCCAGTTAACAACCACCAAAGTCTTCTGTATGCAGTGCTTCTGTTTGAATTTCTCTGAAGCTTTAGTCTTTAGCTAGTTGATGTGGGCTTATTGAAAATTGGAATCATAATCTTCATCCGTGGGTGAGGTAGTTTTAGCTGCATTCTTCATATAGGGTTGCTCATAAAATTGCTTTTCCCATTGACAGAAACCAAAGTTAACTGATTGTGGAGTTTGGGTTACTCCCAGAAGCTTTAGCGTTGCATTCAGAAGTTTTAGGTAGGTGGAGTTTGGGCTCATTGGAATTGGAATACATATCAGTGAACTGATTGTGATTTAGTGTAACTATTGGCTCCTTATACAGTGTTGCACATATAATGGTTATTCCTGTATCAGTTGTGAACTGATTGTTGGGGCTGGCTGAGCAAAGGCATAATAGGCCCGTTAGCCATTCACAGTTGAACTGTAACGATTGTTCCACAGTTACACAATGACTTTTTAGAAAAGGAAGGTTTGTGCAGGCAAAGAACAGGAGAGAAATATGCACGAAATGGTGTTTATATGTTGTTAATTTTTAGCTATTTGGATTTTGTTTATCCTGTTTTTGGTCTTTTTGCTCTGATGTTGCTTGCCCGATGTTCTTGAGGAGAAAATCCCATGATGTATTCTCGGAGAAACTGAGGTAAGCTGATTTGCCATTTTTGGTATGGCCGATACATGGTGTGCTCGAGCATCGAGCTACCATTTCTGCTCTGGCAGTTGGGGCGATACATGTCGTGTCATAAAATATTCACTTTTTACTTTAAAAAATCAATTGTTATTACATGAAAGTGCTTTCCAATCTAGTGTTTCATATTTGACGCATCCCTTGTCCTTTGTATGTTGGAATTTTTTTCTTTGAACTCCCTACTTAGCTGCTGGCATCAGAAGTTTTTAGTATTGGGTTGGGAAATAAAGGATGATTCGAGACACCCAAACACACGAAACCACTGGTTCTTAAACTTCCATACGTGGCCCCGGAGGAAAGCTGCAGAGATGAAGCAGTTGCAGACTCAGGGGGACGAGTTAAGATTTGAGGTTGAGGGGTAAAACATAAATGTTTAAAAGTAGGGAACAAATTCATAAAAAAATTAATTTTTAAAAAATTTAAATAAAAAAAAAATAGGGGTAGGGCGATTACCCTCCGTCCATGGACTTCCAGTGGCTGCTTCCATCGGAAATGATGCAACTTTCTCGGTGGGTTTTGGTTTTGTCTTAGTTAAATGGATTATATTGGCGTTTGTGTTGAATGTTCCATGTTCAGTTTTTCGAACACTTTCCGCTAATAATGGTAGTAATATTTAAAATGAGTGACCAATCTGATGAACAAAACCAATGGGTTTTTCTGTGTAATAAGATTAATTCCCCAAATGAAAATTCTACAAGAAACTAAAATGAGTGCATATAAGGTTTCAGTGGTCAAATTGCATCTAATTTAAATTGGACCGATTATTGTTACTTAATTTTATCTTATTTTAATTTTGTTTTTATAATTGTGTATATTATTTAATAAAATCTAATTTTTAAAAATATAAAAAGAGTTCATTAAAAGCTCACCCGAATTATTTTTTTTATTTATTTATATTGTTAATGTATTTATTTTTGAAAAATAAAAAAAAATAATAACATCTTATATGAGAAGATTGTAAGAGATTTTGTCAAACAGGTGTAGTAGAATGTGAGTTACATGTAAAGAATTTTTATTGTAAACTTATGATGACTTTTTAATAGTATTTGTATATTTTTGTTTCATGATGTTTTTCTTAAAATTAATTGTTTTTTAACCATTTTTTATTGCAGCTTAAAATGTATCAATCGGACGTTTAGAACTCAAGATTTATTTGATCCCTTCATTTTACTTCTTTCACTATTCTACCATTTCTAACATTTCTTTCACCTTTTATTTTTTTAATTTTTGCACATTTACTTTATATTTCTTTCAGTTTTGTTCTTTTCTATTTTATTTTACATTTCTTCCAGTTCTATCCCCTTTTTTTTTAACTGAGCCCTTTCTTGTTTTATCTCTTTTTAAAAAACCTTGAAAGAAGTAAGACAAAAGGACCAAATAACTAAATATATACAAAGGAAGGTCTAGAATTGAAAGAAATATAAAGTAAAGGTGCAAAAATTAAAGAAATAGAAATTGAAGTGCAAGAAATAAAGAAAGTGAAATTTAAAGGTTCATGAATGAAAATAAATAGACGAATAAAATTAATAAAATTACGAAAAGACTTTTACATGTTGTATTCCTTTGTATCTTCATTGTTCCGAAGTCAAAATAAAAATAAAATAAAATCTCAAACCAAAAAAAATATATAATCTTCTACTTTTTATTTTCCTTAAAAATACGATTATTGTTTAACCATCCTAAACCTATAAACATAAATAGTTACCTTGTCAATGAATAAACAGAAATAAATTAAGCAATGAAAAGTCAAAATGATGCAAATAAATTAAATAACACAATTTAATAAATTGTTTACTAAAATAGTCAAATTCAGTCATCTTTTTATATGCTAACCGAGTTTTATAATTAATAGTCCACTATATTTGACAAGATAAAAATAAGATTTTTTTAATATTTAATTACTTAAAATATTAAAATGTATTAAAATAAAATTATAATTACGGGACAGGAGAAATTATATCATAAATTTTTTTATCACGTCATCCGTGATCTCAACCAACCAAATTCATCCATCTTATATTTTTTTTAAGATAAATCATTATCTCATTTTTACATATAATTAATGAATAGGTAATTCCTTAAAAATAAACGAACCTGATTGTATAAATCATAAATGACATAATAAAAAAATGTATGATATAATCTCTTAATATTATAAAAATATTAAGATTTAACAATAAATTAATTAAATAATTTAATTGATTTAATTCTAAATTTTAATTGATTTAGTTCTTCCGAAATCTTTAACTATTTATGATTGTTATTATTATTAAGCAGAACACATAACGAGACGGTCAATTTCCGATTTTCTTCTTCTTAATTCGAGAATCTTCGCCATGAACAACGAATCCTCTACTGCGAACAACGGTAACAATATCAACATCCCCGATCCCGATCTCCCCGTCCGTGTTTACGCCGATGGGATCTATGATCTCTTCCACTTTGGCCACGCTCGTTCCCTCGAACAAGCCAAGAAATCGTCCGTTTTCCTCACGCCTCTCTTTTTATATGTTTGATATGAATTTTTTTTTTCTGGGTATATTTATAAATTCACGGTGATTAATGGGTTTATTTCAAATTCTTCATATTTGGGTTCCGCTCCCCCCTTTTCTATGTGTAACTTTTCTCCGTTTTCCCTCGTGTTTGTGAATTTTGTTAATTGTTGCTTTTATTCCTTATTATGTTATTTAATTCTTTGAAATTTTAGGTTTCCCAACACGTATTTGCTGGTTGGATGTTGTAATGATGAGACTACCCATAAGTACAAGGGCAAAACTGTGATGACCGATGCAGAACGTTATGAAACCCTTCGCCATTGCAAGTATTACTTCGAATAACTCTCAACTATCAAACATTGGGGGTAGAGTTCGGTTGATGCTTCTGCTGCTTGAGTTTTTCTTTTGAGAGTTTGAAGCAAAACCTGCCTTTGGATGCAAAAGAATAATTATTTCTCTTTTAATTTGAAGAATTGAAATGGTAGAAAATTTGCTTTTCTACATGATAATTATATTAGAATTGATGTTGTGCAAGTGTTATTAGTTCTCTTTTAATGAGTTATTGCTTTTTAGGATGTTTACTTCAAGGAACAAAGGCTGTAATCAAATGGAACCTTAATTACTGATTTACTTAAGTTTTTTACTTCTTTGGAAAATTGAAGTAAATCGGTTGTCATCTCTTATGATGAGATTTATCGTTTTTTATTTATGGAAATGTGATTTAACAATATTCCTATCATGAGTTTCATTCAAGGACTTCGTTGTTCATTTTGACACAGGTGGGTTGATGAAGTTATTCCTGATGCCCCGTGGGTGATCGATCAAGAATTTCTAGATAAACACAATATTGACTATGTGGCTCATGATTCGCTTCCGTAAGAATATGCGATTCTTGCTTTTAGATTAATTTATTCATGTTGAACGCTGCAATGTTAAGAAAATAAATATATAAATAGAAAATGACTGCACATTTAAATAGCTTTCGTATTAGTTATTACTTTATAGTCCTTGCTGCAGTTAAACTAATACTTCCTGGTAAATAGCATACTATCCAGCTTTAAATTATTATTCAAGTCTTTACAATTTGCCATAAATCATTTACAGCTATGCTGATGCCAGTGGAGCTGCAAATGATGTGTACGAGTTTGTAAGTTTATTGAGACAATCCTGTGCAGTTGTTGTATTTGGTGCTTTAAAATTTTGTATTATATATTAAGCAACCCCCTGTTCTCAGGTTAAAGCTGCTGGCAAGTTTAAGGAGACCTGTCGAACTGAAGGTATTTCTACGTCAGATATCATTATGAGAATTGTTAAAGATTATAACCAGTACGTGCTGCGGAACTTGGACCGTGGATACTCAAGGAAAGAACTTGGAGTTAGCTATGTGAAGGTAAAATCTCTGTCCTGTGTGTCTTGTTTTAGTAGGGACTGCTCCTTTGTTGATATTCCAAATACTGCCAACAGGAAAAGAGATTGAGAGTCAATATGAGACTGAAGAAACTACAAGAAAAGGTTAAGGAACAACAAGAAAAAGTGGGTGAAAAGGTATGTTCACTCTCATGTGATGTTGATCTAGTTTAATGATCGTTCCCCTTTTTTGGTTGTATGATTGGAATCCTGAGTGTTACTGGAAGGTAAGATGATCCTTTTTTAGCTTTTTGGAAAGTGAAGAATGTACTTGAGGGTTTTTTTATTAGTTCCTGACACTTTGTCTTCCCATGATACTTTAAGCATATTTATTGCATATTCTCTTTAAATTTGCCTGAGATGTTTCGTGCTTGTGCATAAATAATATGGTAAGTTGAAGTTATATACATTTCTTAAGAGAAATAACCAGGGAGTATTGAAATCAGCAAGGTTATAGTGTTGTCAACTTGCCATTGTTACTGTCATGCAAATTTTGTTTCTGCGGATGTATGTTATGTGTTTATACGATAAAAGCCTAGACTCCGTTAATTTATTTAAGTAAAACGTTTGGAGGAACTATATCCAGGACCTCTCTTGTAATCGAGAATTGAGAATAGTTAGCTTGAAGGGTTTCCTTGTTTGTTTTCTGCTTAATTTTTAGCAGTTCGTTGAAAGTCTTCCTTGGATGCATTGTTTTCCTTGTAACTTCATATTGTAGATTGAAGTGCCTTCCTGGCTAAGTAATTTGATATCGACTTTGTTTATGCATTTATCTAGCCTTTTACAATTTCATTAAATGTAAAACTGTGCAGATTCCTTACATGTTTATGTAGCTTGAAGTGCATATTCCTTGCATGTTTATGTAACTTGAAGAGCATATTCCTTAACTGTTTATGTATCTTGAAGATCATTAATACACTTCAGTAAACATCCATACATTTATTTGTATGCACCATATTCATGTTTAGGTTTTGTTTCACATGTAAGTAGCCAAATACTATTTGTCTCGATTTTGAATGCTCATTTCCTCACTTTATCAGAAACTTAATGCATGGCAATACTTGCAGATACAAATTGTTGCTATGCACCGTAATGAGTGGGTGGAAAATGCTGACCGATGGGTTGCCGGATTTCTTGAGATGTTTGAAGAAGGTTGCCATAAAATGGTGAGCGAATTTAATTACCTAACATATAGTAATGACTAGTGCCTGCAGTGCACAATTAAAAAGAAATTAGTTTCAGGAATGTGGTTATGTTGCTTCACTTAGAACTTGGGGTGTTTTTCAGGGCACTGCTATCAGAGAACGAATTCAAGAGCGGTTAAGGGGGCAGCTGCTGCATAACGGAAAGGGTGATGAAGATGATGAAGAGGAATTTTATTATGATGAGGATGATTATTATGATGATGATGACGACGATGATGATGAATATTACGATGACGACAATGAATATCATGATGACAAAGATGAAAAAAATGAGAAAGGAAAGAAGTAAATTTGCTTCTGCATGGTTGTCGGTTCCAGTTAACTAAATATGGGTACGGAATGTGTGATATTTTTGATGTTATAGCTAAATGGAGCCAGGCTTTGAGCAGAAAGCTGTCTTGTACTCTGTTTATCCATGCTGTGTGTTAGGCAACAATACTCGTCTCCCGGTGTTTTTGATCTGTGTTTCTGTTTGCTAAAATTTTGTCCCCAGATCTTCCCTGTTCTTATCATGTACGTTGTTAAGATGTGAGGGCTTGTAGGACATGTAAGTTTTACATCACATATAGAATTTAAGCTACATTTATATATGTTTTCCTTCACTTGGACTGTGAGGTTTAGCTTTATGGTATCTTGGTTTTTGGTATTGTCTTTTTAATCCGTAAACTGGTATTGTCTGCTGGTTCTTCCATGACTGGCCATTCCTTTTATGAATTAATTTAGCTTTTGTTTTACAATTTTCCATGTCTACATATTTTTTATTATTGAATTTAACACTTGTTGATCATATAAAACAACCAACGGTGAAGATGTTGCAACTAATTGGTTTGTGTGCTGTTTCCCACATTTCCTCTACACCCATGACTCCACTGAGCACAGATTTTTTCTAATATTTTAATTTACTTTTAATTTTTGGATAAAATAATGCATAATTGTAGATTACATTACTTAAATTCAGGTTATCTAGAAACGACAAGAATTTTTAAGGCCGTTTCTTGCGATAGTGGAATGTGTGGTGGTTGTTTTGATAGAAGGCCAACATCTGATTATTATAATAACAGTGGGGTTTATGGACAGGGTTTTGTATTGGATTGAACGGAGTAAAAAAATTTAAATTATTTGAGTTTATAAATAGTATTTTATAATAGCAGATTTGAATTATTATAATAATAGTTTAGTTTCGCATAAGTAAATCTCAGGTTCGAGACGTTATGTACGCAGAAAATCCCTGTCGAGAGATTCACCCATCAGAACTAGATGTGCGACCCGAGTTGATCCGGATTAGTCAGACCAATATCTTAAAAACTGTAAGAGAAAAAGAATAGAGTTTTGTGCACTTTAAATTAGAAGGTTAACATATATATTTTTTCTATTTTTATTTAATTACTAATATTTTATTCATCGATTAATATTAATTAAATTTTATATAAATAAACTGTTTTTAATTTAAAATTTTCATTTATAACGCTAAAGTGATAACTGAAACTAACCTATAGTTGATTTAGATTGTTAGAATGTTTTAATTTGATATTCCAATGTCATAGGACTTATTTTTTGTTTTGTCTTTTCTGATTACATAGTGAAAGATAGAAAATTTGTAACATTTATTTTTGTTTGGTTAAATAAAACCCAATTAGATTGAGAACAATAACTTTAAATTGGCTAATCCGACTCGATTAATTTAATTAATAAAACTTCTAGAAGCATTTGGGTCATTCTATAATACGATGGACAACAAAAGAGACAACCTTTTATTATGAATTAAAAAACAATAACAGTAGTACAATTTTTTTATGATATGTTTTTTATAACATCATTGATGAACCTACATAATGAGGAGTGTGAAGATCCACCGTCCATCAAAGCCTTCCTACTCTTATCACTCATTTCTTTCATCCTTTTTCGAACCTCACTATCCTGCTCCATCAAACACCTGATTCCTCTCTCTATCGTCTCGGCCTTCACAATTTCGACATCATCCTCGTACGTCTTATAATCCATTTTAAGATCTACCGCCAATCCAAACTCATCCACCAATGCGAATGCATTCAGATGTTGCTCGGCGTAAAGCGGCCATGCAGCCATCGGAACTCCGAACCATATACTTTCCAACGTTGAATTCCAACCACAATGGGATACAAAACCTCCGGTCGAAGGGTGGCTCAAGATGGCGACTTGTGGCGCCCAACCGATGATCTTACCGATCTCAGACGTTCGATCCAAAAATCCTTCCGGTAAAACCTCAGCCACGTTATCGTATTCGGTCGGGGTTCCTATCCTGCCATTTACTTGTTCCCCAGACCTCCGGAGGGACCATAAGAATCGATGCCCACTCTGCTCTAGCGCGTTGGCGATCTCGGTCACCTGTTCTGCGCTGAAGCCTCCCATGCTGCCGAAACAGAGGAACACTACCGATGAACGAGGTTGTTTGTCGAGCCACTGCATGATTGTATCGTAATTGGGATGGACCCCACCTGAACCTTCGAGATCCAGTATGGGTCCCACAGGATAAACGGGTGGAATTTGTAGCTCGCCTTTAGAAAAGTAGTCAACAGCATGGGATTCAAGCTCCGAAAATGTGTTGACCAGTATACCCTTCATTGCTTTTAGCCCTTTCGCTATGTTAAAGATGAAGGCACCAGTTTCAGGCCTGAACATTATGGGAGGAAATGATTTGGTGGAAACTGGGTTGGCATACGTTGGAATGGTGAACTCAGTTTCCGAGTCTTTTAACTCGTGGAACTCAACGTTTTGTTCGTCGTGAAGAAATTGTGCGTAGGACATGAAGCCTAGAAAAGCAGCACCCGAGGTGTAAAATACATAGCTAGGAACGCCGAACTCGTTAGCTAATTCTACGAAAGGAGTTAAAAACATGTCCAAAACAAAACCGGCGAGTCGAGGCGAGTCGGGAACGGAGTTGGAGTGCTCAACTATGTTGGCGACGGCCTCTTTCACGAGCGGTCCCTGGATTTGAACTAAAGTACTCATAAAATTAATAATATCTCCCGGGTAAGATTGAGGGATATTGATGAATTTGATGCGGCTGGCGATGGTGGAGTTTGTATCGGCGGTGAGAGAGTCGATGTAGGAGGTGATTTTAGTGTCGTAGGATGGCTTCATGATGAGGACGGAGATGTAGAGGTTGGAATCGAGATGCAGTGAAAGCTTAGCCAATTGAACTGTGGATACCAAATGCCCCATTCCAGGCGTCGGGATGAACACTAGCTCTGCTTTCATCGTCATCGGAACGGAACAGGAAAGTTATACGCCGAACGGCGAACACTGCAAAAGCGACGATGAAGATAGGTCGAGGGCAGCGTTTGGAGGGATAGTTTGGGATTTGGCTGATGTTGCTTATCGAGGTGGTTCACTTTAAAGCTGAGACTCAATCAGTGAATGAGTGGAGAGAGGTGCCGTATGACGTCATTGCTTTGCTGGGGTTATGAACCCAACATGCAGGATTTTAATAATGATATTTTTATTTCGGGTATATATGTTAATGTTGTTTTTACCGAAATATTCTGTTTTTAATATAATAATTATCTTTACTTTTTTATGGTTGATTTTATTTAATATAATTATTTTATGAGATTATCTGTTATAGTTTTTAAAATAGAATTGATTAAATTGGTGGAGTTGTTTTTTTATTAAATAAATATTAAATTTATATGTTGGACTTTAGATTTATATAAAATAAAATAAATTATATTCACTCCATCGATGACTTCATGGGTCAAATCATTTATTTCTGGACGAGCAATGTAATTATATTTGCTCATTGGATGATTATCGCAATCAAACGTCAAATCATTTGATTATAAGATAAACTATATAAATGATCTTTCGATTATACTTCAGCTATTAAAAGTTATAAATTAGTCCAATAATTATTTTTTTATTATAAAATAGTCCTTTATTGTAAAAAAAAAAAACGAAAACTGACGCTGCTGTTAAAATACTAAGTTAAATTTTAAGTGGCATCCTAATCTCTTTAATCCCAACGCTCTAAAAAATTAGAATTCAAAAACCTTAATTTAAGAAATTCTTAAAATCTTCTTTCCCTTAAATTTCAATTTCAAATTTCTCCCCTATACAACTCTGAAGAATTGAAATTGTTCAGCAACTTCACCTCGTCGGCGGTCACGACGAAGTATGAATTGGAGACGTTGAAATCCTGGTAAGTAGAAGGATAAAAATGGAACCGAACAAGGTAACGCTGTTTCGGCTTTAACGAGAACTTAAAAGTTGCCGGAGATTTGAAGATCTTGGCATTCATATACGGCACCGTCGAGAGCAGCGAAGGGTCTTGAAATTCAGCTTGAACTTGAACTGAATCCTCAGATGAAGGCAGATATTTCGTATCTTCAACCCATGTTCTTCCATCTTCATCTTTGCCTCCCTTTGCCCCACAATCGATCGACAAAGACTGAATCAAAACAACAACGACATTGAAAATGAGAGAAAACCCAACAACTGAAATCGCAAAAGAACTCATATTTTTCATGGAGAGAATCAAAATTCCAAAAAAATATATAAAAAAGGAAAAAAGAAAACAGGGCAAGAAACCTTCAATGGAGGCGTACAAGAGAGAAATTTGAAATTGAAATTAAAGGGGAAGAAGATTTTAAGATTTCTTAAATTAGGATTTTTGAATTTCAATTTTTTAGAGGGTTGGGGATTAAAGAGATTGGAATGTTACATGAAAATCTAATTCATCATTTGCTTACTAAATCCATTCTACTTGGTACTTCAATTTTGAAGAGGGATTATGCAAGTTTTTTATTGTCTGTATAATATAAGAAAGGAAGAGTTCCTCTTGTGGATCTTGATCTGTACACAAACATTGCCTTAGCTACTTTGTGGCACATCAGTGACGGAAATCAACAACGTTGGTGATTTGAGCCTTTGTGGTGAATGTGCCAGAGAACAACAAAGATGAGACTAATCAGATCCATCTAGTCATACCAGACAAGATAATGAAAGATCTAAGAGGATTAATTTACAGTGAAGGACAAAGAAAGCAATAGCATTTTGTAATAGTATTTTCACGAGACACCGTCCATAACATCGCTGACAAAACGAGATAATGTGGAGTGCGAAGATCCACCATCCATCAAGGCTTGCCGACTCAGAACACTCATTTCCTTCATCCTCTGTCGAACGGCACTATCTTCTGCCATCAAACTATGAAGTACACTCTCGATCTTATCAGCTTTAACAAGTTCAATCTCATCGCCATAGGTCTTGTAATCCATTTTAAGATCCAACGCCAATCCCATCTCCACAACCAATGAGAACGCATTCAGATGTTGCTCGGCGTAAAGCGGCCATACCGCCATCGGAACTCCAAACCATATACTCTCTAACGTTGAATTCCAACCACAATGGGATACGAATCCTCCTGTTGCTGGGTGACTCAAGACGGCGACTTGTGGTGCCCAACCGATGACCTTTCCGATACCAGACGTTCGATCTAAGAAACCTTCGGGTAAAACCTCGGCCACATTCTCGTAATCGTTCGGGGTTTCCTTCATGTCCTTTACCTGCTCCAAGGGCCGTCGTAGGGACCATAAGAATCGATGCCCACTACGTTCTAGCGCGTTGGCGATCTCGGTCACCTGTTCTTTACGGAAGCCTCCCATGCTACCGAAACAGAGGAACACTACCGATGAACGAGGTTGTTCGTCGAGCCACTGCATGATTGTATCGTAGTTCTGGTGGACCCCGCTAGAACCTGCGAGATCCAATATGGGTCCTACTGGATAAACGGGTAGATTTTGAAGCTCGCCATTAGAAAAGGAATCAACCGCTTGGGATTCAAGCTCCGAAAATGTATTTACCATTATCCCCTTCATCTCTTTTAGCCCTTTCACCATATTAAAAATGAAAGTAGTAGTTTCAGGATTGAACATTATGGGAGGAAATGATTTAATGGAAACCGGGTTGACATACGTTGGAACGGTGAACTCAGTTTCCGAGTCTTTTAACTCGAGGAAATCAACGTTTTGCTCAGAGTGAAGAGCGTGTGTGTAGAATTGGAAGCCAAGAAAAGCAGCACCCGAGGTGTAAAATACGTAGCTAGGAACGCCGAACTCGTTGGCCACGTCTACGAAGGGAGTTAAAAACATGTCCAAAACAAAACCGGCGAGTCGAGGCGAATCGGGAACGGAGTTGGAGTGCTCAACTATGTTGGCGACGGCCTCTTTCACGTGCGGTCCCTGGGTTTGAATTAAAGTAGCCATAAACTTAATAAAATCTCCCGGGTAAGATGAAGGGAGGTTGATGAATTTGATGCGAATGTTGTCGGCGGCGAGAGAGTCGATGTAGGAGGTGATTTTAGAGTCGTAGGGTGGCTTCATGACGAGGACGGAGATGAAGAGGTTTGAATCGAGATGCACTAAAAGCTTAGCCAATTGAACTGTGGATACCAAATGCCCCATTCCAGGCGTCGGGATGAACACTAGCTCTGCTTTCTTCGTCATCGGAACGGAACAGGAAAGTTATATACCGAACACTCAACAGCGAACGATGAAGTTAGATCGACGGCAGCATTGGAAGGGTTAGTTTGGGATTTTGATGATATTGTTTATCAAGGTAGCTCATTTTAAAGCTGAGATTCAGTAGGCAATAAATGGAGAGAAGCGTTGTAGGACGTCACTGCTTTGCTGGGTTCTGAACCCAACGGGTCCGGAGTATTAATTTTTTTAAAATATTTTTTTATTTTAAAATTTTTAATTTTAAATTTAATATTAATAAAATATAAAAAATATTGTAAAAATATTTAATTAAAAAATTTAAAAATATATATTTTATAAAATTTAATAAATTAAAATATTTAAAATAATTATAATCAAAATTTAAAAAATAATAGTTTTTAAATCTAATACTAAACCTATTACGTGAGAGATATAAAATAAATTATTTTCATTGTTAAATATATATACAAAGCATAATTAAGTTATTTTTGCTGGCCCATTATTATGTTACATATATAATTTTTAATGCAGTTTTAAAAAATTATATATGATATATAATATAAAATAAATAAATGATATATTTATATTTTAAAATATAGTTTTTATTTTTTAAGAAATTAAAAAATAAAAAGTATGATATAATCTCTTCAATGATTTTTCATTTATAAAAAAATATTGACTTTAATGACAATAAGTAAATAACATGTTGATTCTCTCAAAGTTTATATTTATTCAATTTAACCCCTAAAAAGTTTAATCTGAGATTCATTATCAAACAAGAATCGTTCATCTTGTTGAAGCTTTTGCTCTTCGTGGATTTACAAACCTTATCCCCCAGTGTAGTTTGTGGCTTAGAAACAATACAAGCTCCGCTCCACATGAAAAGAAACAGATAAATTAAATTTTAAATTTATATTCTTAATATATTAAATAAAAAGGAAAACAACAGTTCATAGCATGGTCTCTAAAATATGAAATTTCATGGCATGTGGTCTATGACATCGTCGAGAAAACGACGTAACATGGAATGTGAAGATCCATTGTCCAACAAAGCCTTCCGACTCTGATCGCTCATCTCTTTCATTCGCTTGCGAACGTTACTAGCATGCTCCATCAACCACACGATTCCTCTCTCTATCGTCTCTGCCTTGACAATTTCAACCTCGCCGTTATAAGCAGTGTAGTTCATTTTAATCTCCACCGCTAAACCCAACTCTCTCACCAATGCCAATGCGTTCATCTGTTGCTCAGCGTAAAGCGGCCAAGCCGCCATCGGCACTCCAAACCATATACTCTCTAATGTCGAATTCCAGCCGCAATGCGATACGAACCCTCCGGTCGCGGGGTGGCTCAAGATGGCCACTTGCGGCGCCCAACCGATGATTTTACCAATCCCAGCCGTCCGATATAAGAATCCTTCCGGCAACACGTTGGTCACGTTCTCGTAATCGGTCGGACTTCCCTTCATGCCCTTTACTTGCTTCCCCGGTTTCCGTAGCGACCACAAGAACCGGTGACCACTCTGCTCTAGAGCATTGGCGATCTCTATAACTTGGTTCACACTGAAGCTTCCCATGCTCCCGAAACAGAGGAATACTACTGATGAACGTGGTTGTTCGTCGAGCCATTGCATGATGATCGGATCATAATCCTGATGGGTCCCGCTTGAGCTTGCAAGATCCAATATGGGTCCCACTGGGTAAACAGGTGGGATTTGAAGCTCACCATTAGAAAGGGAGTCCATCGCATGGGATTCAAGCTCCGAAAATGTATTTACCATTATACCTTTCATCTCTCTTAGCCTTCTCGCCATGTGATGAAGGAAAGCAAAACTTTCACGATTGAACATATCGACTGGAAATAAACTGGTGGAAACCGGGTTGACGTACGATGGAATGGTGAACTCAGTATTCGAGTCTTTCAACTCAACGAACTCAACCTTTTGCTCATCGTGAAGAACCTGAGTGTAGAACTGAAAGCCAAGAAAAGCAGCACCCGAGGTGTAAAACGCATAGCTAGGAACGCCGAACTCGTTGGCCAAGTCCATAAAAGGAGTCAAGAACATATCCAGAACGAAACCTGCGAGTCGAGGTGAGTCAGGAACTGAGTTGAAGAGCTCAACTATATTGGTGACTGCCTCTTTCACAAGTGGTCCATGGGTCTGAACCAATCTACTCATAAACTTGAAAACATCTACATCAGGGTCAGGTTGAGGTAGGTTGATGAATTTGACACGGCCGGTGGCCGTGGCGGTGAGAGAGTCGACGTAGGCTGAGACTTTTTCGTCGTACGGTGGCTTTATGGTGAGGATGGTAATGTATAGTTTGGAATTGAGATACACTAAAAGCTTAGCCACTTGAATTGTGGATACCAAATGCCCCATTCCAGGCATTGGAATGAACACTAGCTCTGCTTTCTTCGTCATAGGAACAGAACAATAAAAAAACAAATAAAAATATTTTTTTTATTATTGTTGTATTATAAAAAGGAGAAAAAACACAATATTTTGCTTTAAACTTTAAACCCAAGCTTCCATGCAGAAGTAATGCTTTGGTTACTCTAGTTTATAAGCTTCCTCCTACCCAAGCACCTATTCTTAAGCATCCAAATTCTTTTTTCATACGAACAGCAAAGCTTTCGTTCCCGTATGCTTAGAAAATAGGATACGTATGATCTATAAAAAGTAGGATACGTAGGAATAGGTGTTTGTCGGGAAGGAAAATTTTAAAGCAATAAAAACATTCATTATAACACATAATAAGGTAGTGATGGTGTAACGACCCGGATTCGAATCCGAGTGTCGAGTTAATTCGAAGGGTTGAGCTTCGGTTTTGAGCCCCGAGTTTAGTGGTTTCGGGCCTCGGGTTTGTGTTGGGTCTTGTGGTGTTGGGCTTTTGAGTGGTAGGCTATGGGTATTTTTGTAAATGTCTAAATAGATGAAAGGAAGAGGTTTGGGGTGTTTTTCTGCAGAGAAACAGAGAGTGAGGTCACTCTTGTTTTTCATTTTCATCTTCATCTTCTTCCCCACCCAAATCCCTAAGAAAAAGGTGTATCTTTGGAGTTTCAAGTAAGGATCACGTTTTGAAAGTGATATGTAAGTTGTAGAGGTGTTTTTAATCTATAAAAAGAGGTAAATATGAGTTGGTTTGGTGGAAGGTGAGGGTTTAAGTGGGGTTTTGAGTTAAGCTCGAGATTGAGTTTTTGAGAGTTTAAGTTGGTTCTTTTAAGTGTTTTAAGCTTCTAAGATCTCCCCAAGGTATGTCTAATCCGTTCTTCATCTTTCTCTTGTAGAGAAAGAGGCTTGTGAGCCGTCATCAAGCTTAGGAAGGGGAAAAGCTTGAAGAGGTGTGGAGCTCGTTTTGGTTTCTGTTTACTTAAGGTTGGTACTCCCAACTCTTCTATTTATCATCCACGTCATGATAGAATGCATTTCATATAGATACTTGTGTGTATGTTGGTTGCAAAAGCTTAATGAACTTTAATGGTGAATTTTCGGATTTGTGTGTTAGATGACTTGAAGTTGATGATAAAACACTCTAATCATCTCTAGAAATGAATAGGAACACTTTAGGATTGATTGGTTTGAGTTTGGGAATGATCCCTAGAAATTTCTAAGTGAAACTTGTAGTTTCGTGCAGGTGATATCGATATCGGTGGCTCGTGTATCGATACCCTTGAGAGAAAATAGACTAAAGGGGAGGGGGTATCGATACAAGTATCGATACCAAGCCCTCTAGTAGCATATTAGATTCGATACCAGTATCGAAGCGGAGGTTCCCCTTTTCGTTGACTTTAAAATTGGTCAAAGGGTTTCGATACCCCACATAAGGGTATCGATACCCCTGCGAGAACTCGACAAGTTTGGTTTTGTTTGAGGTTCGATAAGAGAATTAAGGGTCGAAATGAATCTTATAAGTAATAAAATGAATTGATTAACACAAGCCTGATAATATTAAACCCCGAACGACTAAGTTATGTTAAGTCTTGATATGTTTTGTTGAGAAGATCCTAGTGGATCATTTGTGTGTACCGAGTCCTTGTGTGATGGAAATCCGGATATCCAAAAGTGTTGCAACACGTCGAAGGCCATCCATTGTAACATTCCGGGTGATGTATTGAAGACTTTATTCCGAGTGTTGGGCGACCTCACTCGAAGATGTTCGATGTAACATTTCGAGCATGAGATTGGTTGGGCGGTCTCCATCCCTTATTTTCCGAACGTTGGGCGGCCTCGTTCGAAGATGTCCGATGTAACATTCCGGGCATAGGATTTTAGGGCGGCCTCAGTCCTGGGTGTAGGATCTCGATGTTGTGTGGACGCGGGCCTCACTCTTGTGTGTTATTATGATGTGACATGTATATGTTGTGTGCGATATTATACATTGTTTATGTCATGTGTTAGGCAAACATGCTAGACCATCATATCATGCACGATATTTATATGCTTTGCTTTACTGCTTATGATATGCATGATTTTGGGCCGAGTTCGGCGTACCCACTGAGCTTTTGTAGCTCAGCGTTCGAAATGTGTTTTCGTGCGTAACTTAGGTGAAGCCGATTTCTGTGGAGCACCATCGAGGTTTGGATTTCAGTATCGACTTTGTTGTCAGAGTACATGTATTAGATGTAGTGGGCTAATACTTTGTCGAACCCTATATGTATTTTAACTCTGTTTAATTATTTAAGTCGAATGTTTTAAATAGTTTTGTAATATTTAGAGCTCCGTATTATTTTAAATATTGGACCATGTCACTTTTGGATTTGAAATATTTGATATGTTATGATTTTATTTTGATTTAAACCGTTTTTACTTGGGCTTGGAGCCGCAATTTTAAAATACAGGTTTTGGGTCGGAGGCCCAATGTGACATCCGAGTCGGGGTGTTACAGATGGTATGACTTGTTCTGTAACTTTTAACGATTTGATTTATTGATGTTATTTTAATTTGTTAAAGTTGTCACTACACCAAAATAGATTTTTAACGGTGTTTTTTTAGTTCTATAGTGACGTTTTTTATAGTACCACTAAAAACTTTATCGGCGCTTAAAAAAGCGCCACAAGAAGAGTCGCTAAAACTAGTATTGCAATAATTTGTAGCGTTTTTAACAAAAAAACGCCACAAAAGATTACGATCTATAACGGCGTTTGAAATTACAAACGCCGCTAAAGAATAGATCATTAGTGACGTTTGAATTAAAAAATGCCGCACAAACGCCGCTAAAGAGTAAATCATTAGTTACTTCGATATGTATATGAAAACGGGGCTTAGAGAGAAAGCAACAAAGTGTTCCACGAAATGCCGGAGAGAAATATTGCTACGTGGAATGCAAATATTTCTAATGCATTGCTTGATGGGAAGCCGAGTACATCTGTGGATGCTTTTATTCAGTTTAGAGAGATTGACGGTGAACCTGATCCGATTACGTTTTGTGTTTTCCTTAATGCGTGTTCGGATGCTTCGTATTTGGAATTAGGAGGGCAGTCACATGGATATGTGATTTAAAGCGGTTTCGATAGGAATTGGTCTGTCTGCAATGGGCTTGTTGATTTTTATGGCAAGTGTAAGGAGGTGGAAGAAGCGAGGATGGTCTTTGATGATATGGAGAAAAGAAATGTTGTTTCCTGGTGCTCATTGATATCTGCTTATGAGCAAATGAAGAAGAGAACGCCTGTGGAATGTTTTTGGAAGCAAGGAAAGAAGGGGTTGAGCCTACTGATTTTATGGTCTCGAGTGCTATCAGTACTTGTGCCGGGATGGCAGAGCTTGAATTCGGTAGAACAATTCATGCACTTGCTGTTAAGGCTTGTGTCGAAGGGAATTTTTTTTGTCGGCAGTGCATTAGTCGATATGTATGGTAAATGTGGAATCATCGATGACTCGGAGCAAGCTTTTTATGAGATACCAGAGAGGAATTTAGTTAGTTGGAATGCAATGATAGGTAGTTATGCTCATCAAGGGTTTGCCAACATGGCTTTACTGTTGTTTCAAGACATGATATCTTCAGGTCAAGTTGTTCCCAATTATGTGACTTTGGTTTGTGTATTATCAGCTTGTAGTATAGAGCAGGGGAAGTAAAAATGGGCATGGAGATTTTCGAATCAATGAAGAACGAGTTTCAGATTCAACCAGGGGCAGAGCATTATGCTTGTGTTGTGGACTTGCTAGGGAGAGCTGGGATGCTTGAGCATGCTTACGAGTTCATTAAGAAAATGCCGATTCACCCTACAATTTTCGTCTGGGTTGCTCTTTTAAATGCCTGTAGGGTGTATAAAAAACAGAATTGGGAAAGATAGCGGCTAATAAACTATTCGAACTCATCCTAAAGACTCCGGTAAACATGTGTTGCTATCTAATCTATTCGCATCTACCGGAAGGTGGGAGGAGTCTGATCTTGTGAGGAGGGAGATGAAAGATGTCGGGATCAAAAAGGGTACATGTTACAGTTGGATCACAGTGAAGAACAAAATTCACACCTTCCATGAAAAGGATACATCACATGAAATGAACTCCAAGATTCAAGTGATGTTGGCTAAACTCGGGAAAGACGATAATTGGTCATTGACCCTTTAATTATTACGTTATAAATATTAAATATGTTATCTCTATGAACAATAATCGTTTTCTTAACCATCGAAATAGGATAATTCATACGGATTAACTTAATAATTAATATCTCATTTGTTCGGAACGTGACCCACACCAAGTGGGTTAACATCTGTAAAATATACGATCAGAACGTGACCCTCAATAAAAGTTAGTTATGTAGGCCAAAGTCAAACCAACCCCACCTTTATTTAAAAACATTGTTGCTGAAGACGGATTTCTTGACTGCTTTCTGCATTACCAGCATTACACGTAACTCCAACATGAAAATTGTAACAATTTCTTTTTCAACTTTGCCATTGACATACAGATGGGAACAAATTATTGAAGTTTTAAAAAATGAAATTAAAACTGCATACCCTTCTTCCTAAATTGAATAAAAATTATAATAAAGAATGGTGGGCGATCTTAGTTTCTTCTAATTTGAAGCAAAATTACTGGAATTGCTGATTTTATTGTTGCCATTGCTGTTGCTGTTACTAGTAGTGGTTGTGGTTGTGGTTGTGGTAGTGACATTGCCGTTGCTGTTGGTGGTGGATGTGAGGTTCGCTCCATTGTTACTAGCGACGTTGCTGGTGTGAGAACTCCCGATAATAGAAGTGATTGCAGCGGCCAGAGCGGCGGTGAAGTTAGGGTCTGCAGCGATGGCGGCGGTGGCAGCGTTAACGGTGTCGGCAAGTGAATTCTGCTGGCCTTGTTGAAGTTGGTGATTCATTTGAGGTTGTTCAATGTCGTGAGACATTTGCAGACCGGAGAATTTGGATTGGTTGTAAAGCGCCTGGCCGAAAATCTGAGGCAGCAATGGCAACGGCGAGGCCTGGGAATTGGGATTTGACGGTTGGTTCGGGAATGGGACCTGGAATTGTCCCTCTGGTCTGGGGAACTGTAAAGGGTTTGAGGTCTGGGTGAGGTCCAAGGTGACGGTGGGGAATGGAGCGGAAGCTGATATAGTGGCCATGCTAGAAGAACATGGAAGGAGAGTTCTAGTGAGGAAATTCGAGTTCATTAATCCATCGGCACTGGACATCGAACCGGATAACAGCATTCGTGCTGCCGATGATGTCGTCGACGCCATTGCCATTGCTGCCGGAGGCAAAGGATGGTTGTGGTTGCCTTCGTATGTTGTTATTAGAATTGTACGATCTTCAGCACATCGTTGCACCTGTAACATTCAACATTAAATTTCAAGTACAACCAACTTTTCATGTTTCCCTAATTTGACAGATCAAAGTAATGAGAAATAAACCTGTTTTCTAACCGGGCAACCAGCAGCCATGGTACACCGATAATATGCTCGAGGACATGGATTTCCTTTCGCCATTTTCTGTCCATATTTTCTCCATTGACATCCATCTGTGATCTTTTAAGGGAGAAAAATAAAGAAATCCAATCAATTTAACTCACGAAAACGAATGATTCGAATCGATTCAATTCGATTTAATGAAGAAAAAGTTACCATGGGAGCCTCTGATCTTGCTCTAACAGAAACTCGAGCCTTCCTCATGGTAGCCTCAGTTTGATCAACATTTTTCGAAGAATTAAACCTCGGAACCTTATTACCATCAGGACTATCTTCTCTTCCCGTTCTTCGACCTTCTTCGCTATTCTCACGCTTCCTCAATCTGAAATCCTTGGAAGCAGCCTCGGCGTTAGGCGACCCGGATTGATCTAGACTCCTCCCTTCCGTCGACGACAGTGACGGTTCATCCATATCGACTTCAGCAGCGGCGGTAGCAGCTAGACCAAGATCCATGAACTGTCTCGGCACCATCAGTCCTCCATTAGATCTCTTTTGTTCCTCGTTTTTTTCACCTTTTCCATCTTGCTGTTGCTGCATAAGGGTGACCAGATGTTTTTGAACCGTGTTGTAGTTGCTGGTTACCTGGCTCAACATCTCCCTTAACCTTTGATTCTCCGTGTTCATCCGTTCAAGCTCAACTTGTAAAACAGCTAGCTGAAATGCCACAAAAACAAACTTACAACATGATTCTAAAATCCAAAATCAATCAAAATCTCGAATTTTCCAGTTTTTAATCAAATAAAACACCTCGTTTTTAGCTCTTTTATCTTCCATGTTTGAAGAGATCCCATCATCCACCATGGACTGATCGCTACTCGTGTTCGTAGTTAACAAATTCAAACCAGTCTGAAAACAAACATATGAATTCTAACAAATTGATTCACAACCGAGATTAAAGAACAAAAACAGAAAGTGTGAGGTCATGGTCACGTGGCTTACGTTAACGTTAAGCTCAAGGTCAGTTCTATCGACGGAATCATTGATATCAGCATTGGCATGATCAGAATCATCGACATCGTCAACGAGTTTACGATTCTTTTCGGCGAAGAAATCCATTTCGCCGATAACCCTCCGCGGGTGTTCATCATGAGAAGAGTTGAGATTAACAGGGAACTGAATAGTGGTGGGTGGTGGAGGAGGAGGAGACATGTCTGGTGTGGAAGCATCATCCATGGCTGATACAGACAGCTTGTTGCAGCAGTTAGAATTGGTGTTGTTGAAGACGATGATGTTTGTTTCAGTGTGTTTTTGGTCTGGGAAAGAATTAAGAACAGTTGGTCTGTGAATAAAAACCGACAGATTGTGATCTGAATCAATGGTGAGTCCACTTTGTTTGGCCATAGATGAAGAGAGAAATAATAAGAGAAGAGAAGAGAGAAGTCTTTGAAAGGGGCAAGGGACCAGGCAATAAAAAGGGAGTTGAGACTAGAGAAGAAGACCAAACTGTAGTAAATATAATCACTGTGTTCCTTTTTTTCAATATTTCTTCTTCTTTTTTTCCTAGAGAAATAATATTTGTAGTTTTATTGTCATAAAAACCCCTACATGATATCAAGAGTCAAAGGGTCAAACATGGTATATTTAGTAAATATAAAAATAATTTTAATAATATTTATATTATACAATATATGAAAAAATATATTATACTTCGAAAATATATATAATTAAGATAAACATCTGTAAACTTTAAAAATATTATAAAATATATTTAAAAAATGGTGTTTAATTTTATTTATCTGTTATATTTTTAGTTCCTAAGCTAATCGGATTTATGTAACACATTATTTTAAGATAATGAATACCAAATAAATATATTTTGTTTGATTCGATTACGGATTATACGTAACGATATTATAATAATTTAATTTTGAATTATATTATTTTTTAAAAAATATATATATATATTTTTTTTATTGAAACTAAACTTAATTTTATCACCTTTAATCGAGTTAAATATACTTCACTACATCGGAGAATGACGCGTTCAAAAAATTTCACCGCCCCTCTTGGCCCGGCAGTTGAAAATACAACTAAATGGAGAAGGAATCTGAGTCAGCGTAGTTTGATGAAGAAATGGTCCCACTCCTTCTTCTTTGACTCCACGTAGGATTGGTTCGTATACCCGAAGCTAACGGTTTGACTCCGTCGTGCTGTTCTCACGTGGCATCAACTCAACTGTAATCCCTTGCATCCTTCTTAACCACTAATTATTACTAAGAAAATCAGTCATTTGTCTTCGTGTCTGAAATTACGATAATACTTTCTAATGAATTTTAATATTATTAAATATTTGTATTTTTTTATAAATGAGTGTAAACATGTAAGAAACGTGATTCCATTAATTGAATATGTTGTCATTAAAGGCTAAGTTTTAATACGTAAGAACCATCTAGCCTCATTGGTTAAAAGAACGGTTGTTGTTCTTAGAGGTCACGGATTCGAGCATCGGTACTGTCAGCACAGTGACTGAGCGATCAATATTGAAAGATTGAGTATGCTTTAGAACAGATACTACTAATCACTGTAGCTGAATAAAAAAAAAATTTATTGTTTAATATTTAAAGTTAATTATGATTTATTAAAAATAATTAATGTATCAACATTTACTTCATGGTTCCAATTACCTAACCTTTCAGAGTTCAAATCCAAACTTGCTACCAAAATAATACCAACCATATCTCATTGTTGACCACGGAACATTTGACCAAACGATGGGAATAATGGTCCATAAATGATATAATGACTCAAATCCATTTAATAAATTTTCGAACATCGAAATTAAAAAAATTAAAAAAAAGGCATAACTTAAGTATTATCAAAAGGTTTAATATTTTCGGCTATCCTACAAATAATATTTTAATTGTATCGTGGGTTAATATTTTCGGGTTGCAATAAAAAATATTATAAATATTTAATAAAAAATTATTTTTATTTTAAAAAATTACGTACCAAATATATTTTTATTATTTTCATTTTTAAAATTAAGTTTTTATCCCTATTAATCAAGCATGTTTTCATATTAAAAAAAGTAAAAAATTATTTTTTAAAAAGGAAATAAAAAATAAAAATAGAAATCATTTTTAAAATCAAATGAATCCTCTTAAAATAACATTTTAGATTTCGTGTTTTTTAATATTTTGGTCATAATTTATTTTTTAAAATATAAGATTACAATTTAAACTGTTATTCACACTAACAAAAATATAATATATCTTTATAATATCTTATGACGTTATATTATTTATAATTTTAAAATTAAATTATTGTGCACCAAAAAATTATCCTATGTGAACTCATTGAGTTGGTATACTGCTTGTTGTAGTAGTACGGTGTAATCCATGCACAAAGTTCAGTAGTCACGTCAAATCCCAGTTCACATTCAAACACCAACTTTTTTAGTACAAGAAAGAAGAGAACACGTGATAATTGGCGTTTGACTTAGGTTGACCAACCACATGCAAAGTAGTGTAAGGGGTTGGTTATTGTGAACTAAATTGATGTCACTTCACTCATAGGATGAAATAATTTTGGGGTAAATTATGTATTTAGTCCGTAAAATTGGATGGATAATTTTTTTTTTTAATTAAGAAAATAAAGATCCCTAATTGATATTTGAAGATCTAAGTTAAAATGA
Organism: Abelmoschus esculentus; assembly: GCA_035048815.1. NCBI lineage: Eukaryota > Viridiplantae > Streptophyta > Magnoliopsida > Malvales > Malvaceae > Abelmoschus > Abelmoschus esculentus. The sequence goes on from JAUCBN010000034.1 coordinate 16,300,930, forward strand.
ATAGTGCAAATGGGAGAACGTCACCTGCACATGGCATTCTCTCTTCAAAATCAACAAAAAATTATTGAAAAAAAAGAACACCACCTACATATGCCGTCTTCCCCCAAGTCGCCATTTGCAGGTGACGTTCTCCTATGTTCACTGTAACTTTTGGCTTATATTCCAAAACAAACTTTAAACAAATAAAAATTCTAAAGAGCCTAGAAATCCAAACCTTCCTATTTAGTCACTCAAGTATTATTATTTTTTGTCATTCAACTTTAAAACTTTGAATTATATCATATAATTTTCAATTTTCTTCTGCCACCTAGTCATTAGTTGTGTAACATAGTGGAAAACATTGTATATTTATAGTTTTATTTATAAAACTAATCTAATATTTTATGACTGACATCCTTCTCTATCATTGTTTGACCGCATCAAACATCATTTATTACATAGTGATTTTAAAAGTACGGCGAAAAAATAATTTTAAATTTATTTAATCTAAAATAAAAATATTTGATATTATTGTTAAAATATGTTTTTAAGAAAATAAAATATTTATAAAAGGATTAATTGAGTTTGATAAAGTCCCACCTCAAATAGGCCCAAGTCTAAGTTTAAACCCCAAAACCAATAGTTTTGTTTACTTCACATGACCAAGTTTATTCCAAGATTTATTTATACATTTTCTTAAAATAAGTTGTCAAGTATATAGAGGTAAAATTACAGTATGAACAAACAAGCTCAAAACGCGGACAGGCCGCCATTGAAACCGATCAAAGTTTCATGAGCTTCATACAAAAAGAGGGAAATTAAGATAAAAACCTGCGGTTTACAAGACCACCGTGTCTAATAAACTGTATTAGCAAAGTTGCCACCGAGTTGCTGCAGTTCTTCTTATATAAACAATACCATTCACATAATTAATATTTGCCTTCTCTCACAATCCAATACCAAAAGAAATCCATTGTTAATCTAATAAATACAAATAAACACACCAGTTTCTATGATTCAAGAACATGTCAAACATCGCAAGGTGTGTGTGTTTGAGTGAACAAATTTGAACCATGAAAAAACAGTGCTAAATTCGGACTTCACCGGAATCGGGAAGTTGAGATGGTATTAGTTCTTCTGGTGAACAGCGACCTGGTGGATGTCCATGTCTTTCAACATTACAGAACGTCCACAAGAATCACATGGAGCAGTCCTTGAGCCACAAATGCTCTCGTGCTCCGACAGTCCTCTTAATCTGTCGCGAACATCCATGGCAGAGCTTCCAGCTTGAACCATGTCTCCACAAAATCGACATGTGATTAAGCGCAGGGGGCAATCCGAGGCTTGGTGTTGCACCTATCCATATAAAAATGAAAGTAAAGTTTTATCAAAAAGAAAAGAAAGATCATGATGCTCCTTTAACTACCTCAGGCGTCAAAAATGAAATATTGCAACTTCACGTCTAGAAAAAGAAAAAGAAAACCAACCTGTTGAAGTGAATTTAAACATGCCACAACGGGGTGCCAGCCAATTGAAGTTCTATCTTATAAACACTTTCAACTATTAAATGTTGAAAATGTTGACTGCGCTAGCAGCTCTAAACATACAATAGCTTATACGGTATTTACAACCTAATAGAACACCTAAAACTGTAATTTACTATTAGGATTCATGCTTGGTCCTATCCAGTTGGTATACCATCTTTTAAACTACCACAAAATGACACACCATAAATGATATGCAGTAACCAACATTCTTATAGAACCACAACAAAAGTTAATTAACTTCATGAATTAAGGTGTTTCCGCTTATGAAATAAATAAATAAAATGGTGGCAGAAATAATCACTAGTTAATTCAGATAAAGTAAATTTACTACAAAAGGAATGTGGCTTACCATGTCGTCCTTCTCAAGGACTACTCCACAAGGACACCTAAATGGTTCATGAAACACTTTCATGTGCTTCTCCATCTCTCCTGATTGAAAAGCTTGCCCACATTTGTTGCAATGCAAATGATTTTTGGCCTCTTCCATCCTAAGAACTATGCTGCAACCAGAATGTCGACAAACAACATTATGCCTACTACAGTATGCTTCATGCAGTGCTATACTCCTACTGGGTATAAAATGCTTGCAATTCCGACACTCCACAGTATCCACCTCCATTGAAGATGAATGCAGGGCTTGTTGTCCCAACTTACGCTTGATGTTCTCTTGAACATGCACTGATACCTGGTACTTGGTTGTTCCTTTGAATCCATAGACAGCAATGCTGTACGTACCAGTACCCAAGTTCCTATCTTTGGAAGTGAGGATCAAAGATTTTGAACCAACATCATGGGAAGACCATTCGTGTTGGTGCCGGTTTGGGAATATTAGGGGATGTCTGGATACATAAAGGTCAGTATCTCCACCATTTGTCTCTGTATCTATCTTTACCTCTATTTTGACAACATCAGAAACAATTTTTTCCCATGTATCATCATCAATTGAGAACTTATAATACATGTATTTTCCCTCCTCAACTGATCCAGATTCTGATGCACCAAACACGAGTGGTTTCAGGACATATTGATCTGTCCTCTCTGATTCAACACCAGGGTTGACAATATCCACCTCAATATCTGTTTCCAAGACGGATATACTTGAAGAGGGTTTCAGCTCAAGTACACGTAATAGATATGTCAATTCCCCATATTTAACTGTAAGAACATCATCTCGAGAAAGGGTAGCATGCTGACGAAGGCTTGTTTCAAGTATAGCCTTGTGATTTGGTAAGTCAGAAAATCCAATTCCATCAGGTTGAAGTTTGGCATATGTACCTTTCGGAAGTCGAACATAACGAACCTCAACCAAGGGAACCTTTGGAGTGTCCATACGGAACAAATTACTCCATACATGAGGCGGAATCGCGACAGAACCTTCATCTGCAGTGAATTCCAAAACACCCGAATGAGTGATCCTATTGTTTTTGTTTTCGTCATCCTTAGTATCTGAAGAACCCTCTTGATGAACCAGCGACAATTGAAAGTACATCGGCCCCTTGTCAAATGCACCTTGATTAGACAATTCTGTGAAACAGGATGGTGGCAGTTTGATCTTATCTCCACTACCCTGAAAAGGTACACCTTCTAAAATTTTGTAAAACACTATTCCTCTTCCCGCAAGTAAACTTTCTTCAATTTGCTGTTCAGCCTGATAAAGATAAAGAAAAAGAATATTAGAAATGGCATTATTAAATACACCAAGAAATGTCATAATGCAAAATTATTCAAATCATGTTTAAATCATCCATGCAAGCTCCCTACACATGCATTACAAGAACTCAACCATCATTTAATCATTATAAGAGTTCATAACAAACCCATTGTAGATTGCAATATACAAAAGAATAGTCAACTCAAGGTATGTTCGAGGACAAATATCTTTTCGTTTTACAAAGGAGGCCAAAGCCCAAGAACAAGGATAGGGGTTGCAAATGCTAGAATTCGAACCCAGGCCTAGAGAATGCCACCTATTAGGAGTGGCTGCACAAACCAAGTGAGTTAACTCTGGTTCTAGAATGAAGATCACCCCTTTCTATTGTGTCACCCAACTAGTAACGGGCTTTCATTTCGTTTTCTTCTTCAAAACCCAACCCATTCAATTTCAACAGTATTTCCGTACTATAAAATTGATAAAGACTCTTCTATTCCACGCCCAAGTTTCTATCTATTTCAAGTTAAGAATCGTTTTCCGTCTCCAAATTTTGATGCAAATCCACATGATATATATGATCTCAATAAAGCTAAAGATTGAATAATTCAATAACTTCCCTCATAAAATAGTTTCCATCTAATTGCCTAACAGCAATCATAAAACTTAATTTCACCGACTTAAAAGACTTTCTAAAAAATTCAATCGACGGATCAGAAGTATATATTATATTGAGAAGCGGAAATCAAAGATTACCTTAAGCTGAGCTTCAAGGGCATCAAGCCTTCTAAATCTTTGAACAGCTTCAATGGCATCTCGTTGTTTCTTAGTCTCGTCTTTTGCTTTCCTCTCTCGCTCTAATTTCAACTTAGCCCTTTCCTTCCTCTCCCTCTGTTCTTTCTCAAGCTTCTCTCTTGCTCTCCTTAGCTCGAAATCCATAACTCTAAAAAATCCCCCTTAATCTCTTCCCAGTTTGATCGTAAACTTTGAGATGATTATGCGTGTGATTGGGATTTCTTTTTCTCCAAGATTGTAAGAAAATTGTGATGTTTGATGAATTTATAGAAGGATTGTAGAGTTGGATCTGGTTTTTGTTTTGATCAAGACTTCAGGCAAGGGTAAAACGGTTTGTTTTTCAAGGCTTCTTTATAAATTCGAGAAAAGGTTTGGGCCTTTATACACAATAAACGGACCGAGTTTAAACACACCGGGCTTGAAAATTCCACAATAAATAATTAATTGTTTAGAGCAAAAAGGAAATTGAAAATTTAAATATGAAATCTAATTAAGAAATTTAAAAAAGAATTGAATTTTAAACAAATTTAGTAATTGTTTAAAAAAAGTTTGAGGACCGATTGAGCAATTAATTTTTTTTTGAAAATTAAAATTTATTTTTATTCAAAATCTGAGAAATTATATCATGACTCAATCCCACCACATCATGGGACCAACCAATAAAAACTTGCCACCTTATTAATTTTTAATTTTTTAAGTGGAGATTCACTTGGGAAAAAAATATGACATAGAAAAATTGATAAGATGATTAATTTTTATTGGTTGGTCCCATAAAAACACGATGGAACTATTATATCTTTACCGTAATTATCTAGTAATTATCTAGTATTAATTATATATTTTTATTTTATGATAATGTTTATATATACACAACATAATAACAAACATTATGATTCATTGTGAGCAAAACCCTTCATCTCCTTTTGATTTAATCTAAACCCCACGCCGTCACACCCCGGGCTGGTCTGTGTGAAACCTCCGATGCCGAGCACACATTCACATTATTTTTTGTTAACTCGATACGATTTGTATCCTATTCAACATATATTTGATACATAACTATATTCGGTATATTAACTCGTATAATTCAAACCGCTCTAATCAAAAGTTCAAAACTATCCTAATTAGAAGAAGTGTAGTTAATAATAATAGTTATTATCGTAAAATTATTCTCATAGGTACCAATACTACTAAACCTCGCACTTCTAATTGTTTATTACTTTCTGCAAAATGAAACATCTCAGGCTATATTTAAACTTCCCCACTATCATTTACTCACCCCCTCTTGTCCGGACCAAAAACTGGTCCATACTCGCAATGAACTAAAACTTGAATTAATCAAAAAAGACTTTAAAACTCAAATTGACTACACAGCACATGGAAGGAAAAACAGAAGGCTTAATCAATCGCATGACTTACATAATAACTCTACTGGTGGATTTTCTTCCCCAACATACTTCCACCATTCGAATGAATCGAGTACATTTAAAAAAGTTATGTTCCAAAATCAGGGGTGAAGAGCAGAATACAGACTTGTGTCTGACACGATAAGCTGGGTCGTTTTAAGTTTTATTTTCGTATCTCTATACCATGTTTAAAAGGAAAATTCTGAATAACAAGGCAAAAAAAAACATCAAGGTATCACCCGCTAAATAAATTGTTGTTCCAGTTTATCACACTTGAATGCCATGTCATTTAAAACTAAAACTAAAACTAAAACAGAATGTGCAATCTACTCACCTATTAACTTCATTCTCTAAACCAACCTAAATTGGCAGTATCTATCAATCGAACCATCGAAACCAGCCATTCCAATGCCTTTATAATGTAAAATATGCAACCATAACAACAAACATTGACCAAGTTAATCAAAACAAGAAAAGTATTTAGAAAACATAACAGGACAACTTTGTACACATTCTAAACACAGCAAATTAAGATATTAATGTTCATATAAAGATCAGAAAACCAACCAAATATAACATGAAACACTCAATTAAACAAAATAAAAAATCCACTGGACTAATAAAACAAAGTAGCATAGTCTTTTATAAATCCTTATGGTGCTATTAAAATAAAGGCATTTTAACACTTCAAAAAGATACCCAGAATGTGTCATAAGCAACAGATTTAGTCACCCTTTTTCCTAAAAGAGCACCCTTCAGTAAGTCTAGCTTTCCCACCAGTAGGTTGGCATAGAACCGTCTGGCAATTACCACACACCACAACAGTTTGAGAGTGGCTAAATACAGTTGTTCTACAAAATTAAAACAGAGAAAAAAGAAGTGTAAACAAAGAATTTAAGAAATTAAATACTACTTAAAACAATAAGTCTAAAAATACAAAAAAAAAAACAAAAAAAAACCTATGTAAACGTACATGTTGAAGCAGCCTTGACATTTAACATCCTTTGGAACAGAACAACAAAAAACGAAAAAGATTAAATCCAAAATATATAATAAACCATAGATACGGAAATGAAAGGAGAAAGATTTGATATGTTATTGTTACCATAAAGAAGGAATTGGGAGACTGAACGAGACGCTTGAGCTTGTGCTTCTTCTTCTCAAGCTCGACTGGGGGATTCAACAAATCAACATCGTTTTGGAGAACCTAAATTCATAACAAAATACAAACAACTCAAATCCAGATTTCATTGGTTTGAACATAAGAAAAATGCAATGAATTAACTAGAAACTAATAGCACAAAATGTCTAAAGTAAAAAATGAAAAAAATGAGAGAGATTTACCATGTTTGTGAGTGGTGAAGGATGCGGCGCTGGGACTTCGAAATTGAAGCTGCGCGGAGTGGGAAGCTTTCTAGAGACGATGCGCTTTCAAAGGATTTTAGGGTTTGTATAGTTAGAGGCTCTGAGTGTTTTTATTTTTACTTATTTGCACCATACATCCTCAAACAATGAAAAGTTTTATATTAATCTTCAAAGTTTAAAATACTCTAATTGAATCCTTTAATTATCAATATTATTTAACTATTATAATCACTATTAATTAATTCAAAAAAATATTTACTTTTTACTTTTTTTTAATTTTTAAATTAAAAAAAAAAGTACTTTAAATATCCTCGGACAAAATCCCGAAATGTTCTTTTTGGTGGCAGATGTCATTACGAGAAAAATGGGTGAAATAATTATTTAGTAACACAGCGTAATCTCGAAATGTTATTGCAAGGCCCAATACATTTTAGGCTTTTGAGGTTTAACAAACGGCTTTTTAGAAAACTATATTTTCTTATTAACTCTTTCGTTGGTTAGATGCAAAAAAATGTCCAAAGTTTTAAATAAATCGGAAACAAAAAAAAAATAAAGCTAAACAATTAATCTTAAAAAAACTACTAAATGGTAATATAACATTGATTAAAACAATTAATATACTATAACAAGTATGCAATAAATGAAGATAAAATTTAAACACGGAGTCAGAATTTAGGGTTGAAGGGGGCAAAATATAAATGTTTAGAAATAAGGGGATAAATTCATAAAAAACAATTTTTAAAAGAATTAATATACTATAACAAGTATGCAATAAAAGAATTTTTATTAAAATTATATAAAATATTACGATTATAACACATCCATGGAGAATAATAATAAGATTAATATATTAAAATCTTTTATAACTAAAAAAATAATACTTTCATAGAGATAAAATACACCATCAAAATCTATAAGTTTTTTTAATTTCTTTGTCTCTATCCAATCGAGAAGTATAATGAGTGAAAAAGAGTTATGAGTGATCCAAATTATCAGACAAAAAAAATTTGTTACCCAAAATTGATTACATTGACAAATAATAACTAACCAACTGGGGATCTAACTTTCTATGACCACCGACAAAATCATAATCAGAAACTAACATCGTTAAAATATCTGTGCGAACAATAAACGATTACCAAAATATACTAAAATCATGACACAAAAACATATAAAACAAACCATAAAAAACAACAAAACACGTGTCAAAAACTAAAATTCTTATTAAAATATAAAAAAAATATAATATATAATAAACATCATATTTATTTATATAAAATAATTTGGTACTTGATATTTAGCTCATATATAATTTAAGAATAAATAATGTTAGATATATTTTTCTTATTAAAATTATAATAATTATAATTTAAAAAGTGTCAATATAATTTATTTAAAGTAAAAAAAAAAAACAATATATAAATGTAAATTATCAAGCAACTAATCTACACATTACATGTACCTACAAATCATATCAATTTAATACCTATTTTTAAAAATTTAATCAAAATACTGAATTCAACCCTGCACATGTAAATGGAATATTTATAATATTGGTCAACGGCAACGCATGCTACATAAAAACATCTCTATTTTTACACATTTGGAATAAATATAAATTTAATTAATTAAAGTCAACCCAACAATAAAACCATTTAGGAAGTCTTCGGATCCACAAGTGCATGTCACGTGGTGAGGTGGTGCGCCTGCTGTAAAATCACTTATTTATTTATTATCATTAAATAATTAGTATTTATTCATGTTTCAGAACTTTAAATTTGGAATCATTAATTAATAATTAGAGTATCATTTTATACCATATGAAATGTTAAGTACCAGAATAAAATATATTATAAATTATAATATTTTATTTAAATTAATTGATTAATAAATAAGTATGAATTGGTTTTGTCGGATTTAAAAACTTGATTAATTTTATTCGTACAAAGATTTGTAAATGTCACCTTGACTTTTAAAGTATTTTACTTATTGTGGTTTCCCCACTTTCACGTGCAATGATAAAAACTAGTTTAGTATATCAAATATAATATTTTTAGTAAAATAATAAACGTTGTTATATTTAAAATATTTTAGAGGAATTGATTAAATTAGCCTCTTTAATTTAAAATTTTAAACTTAACAATTATATATGTGTTAATTTAATATGTTAATATTAACCAAATATTTTTTAATACTTGATATTAACTAATTTTTTTTGAATAAAATAATAGTTGAGTACATATTAATTTATTGAATAACATCGTTAAAGTCTTAAGTACATATTAATTTATTCTCAGACATAAAAATTCAAAAGATTAGAGTAGTTAATATGTACATATTGATTTTATTTTAAATTACTCATTTGAAAAATATATATATTTATAAGAATAAATTTAAATTATTTATTGTCATAATTAGATATATTGAAATTTAAATATTTAAAAATAAATTATGATAATCGCAAAAAAATAACTTAACCATAAAAGTGTTTATATATAGTGTTATTTCTATAAATATAATAATTTTTTTATTATTTATAATCATATAAATATAAAATTTTAAAAGATGTATAAAAATTGATTAATATTTTTTAGAATAAGTAATTAAAATTTTTATTTAATATCTATTTTATTTTTTAGATTACGGCTTCAATATCTACTAAGAGTAAAAAAAATTATTCTTTTGGGTAAAAATTTTAATGATTAAAAATACTTATCCTGACTAATTAAATTTTAATATAAAAATAAAATATATCTCTATGTAAAAATAATTAAAATATGGGAAAGTTTTGCTGGTCGTAAGGGTCCAACCCGAACCCTTTTTTCATTCAACATCACATCATTTCGGACAAGGAAAATTCCTTAACTTTGCTATAAACAACCACTTTTAACCAAACGTGACGTTTAGTTGTTGGTCAGTATATACATGTATTTATATTAATTTTATTTATCGTTTATATTTAAGATTTACGATTATTTTATTATAATAATATATTTTATAAATTTTAATTTTATTCTTAAAAATATAATATGATTTATCAATGTACCAAATACTCATGAATGCATAATAATTTCAATTTCAAATACTTTCGCTCAGTTATTGTTTAATTTGTCTATAATATAACTTGATTTAGATAAAGATATGTACACAGATTTTCAAAGCATATATTATGTTATAAAGTGAGGGCTTTTGAATATTTTATATAAAATGGTATGATTCAAAGATTTCATATAGACTGAAATTCTAATATTCATACGTTGACAGTGTCTACACTGTGTAATAGTCAAGCCTTGTGTTGTTTTCTTACATAGATATAATTATCAAGGGCGTCGGTGTAAGAATTTTCACATTTTTTAATGACCAAAAACACACAAAATGATGTGTTCGATAAACTTCATGATTGCTTATGTTAGTTGGTTTAATCGGAAAATAAAGATTTAGAAAATTTTAAAAATATATAAATATTATCTATAATTATTTAATCCAGATAGATGAGACTTAAGTGCTTAACTAAGGTTAATAGTTTAAATTCTGAGATTGTGAGTGAATATAATTAGATTGAGAAAATTGTTTATAATAGACTTCTAAAATTTGATTTGAAATAGTCAATTAATGAGTCTAAAATCAATAGTGGAAGAAATATAAATATTATATATTTTTATTTAAATGTAAAATTTGTTTATAAAGTGAATTTAGTAATAGTATTATTTTAATATTTCAAAAAATTATTAGATAAGTTTGATTTATCACGTCATTTATAATTTTATCTAATAATAAATTTACATCTTATTTTTTAAAGTGAATTTTCACATCTTTCCTATATATTATTAAATGGACGAATCTTATTAAATTACGAGTGACCTGATAAACGCCTTCTTTCTCTCCAAGTTCTTACATGGTATTAGGTCGGGTTATGTCCATTTCTGGTTTCCTTGTCCCTATCGTATGTCTGATCCCTCGCTGTCAAATCTTGCATTTCACCATCTGATATTTGATCCAACGGTGGAAAAAAGCCTTTTGGTGCTCATCAACCAAGACACAAGCACAAACACATATATATACACACATCAAGTTGGCTGAAGGCTATATGAGCCTAAAACTGCATTTTTCATATGCCCATCTCTCAACGAAAAGATGAACCGTTTTCCGCTTTGGCCACTCCTTATGATTTTGCTCTTCCTTTCAAGTCACCGGATTCAAGCAATTCGGAGAACGGCAGTTGAATTCGACGTCGCTTCAGTCAAAGGAACCATGGAAGCTGACCGACAGTTATTTCGTCCGAGGTTTACAGGGAAAGCGCCGAGACAATTCGAGGATAAACGAAGGGTTCCGACAGGATCAAACCCACTACACAACAAGTGATGATGATGATGATGATAAGCCAAGAAGAGAAGACGACCCAGACCAGACCAGAGTACCAGACTCATGGTTTATCAGATAATATATATAGAAGTCTCTTTCACCATTTCCTTCTTGCTTATAAGCTTTGCAGAATCTTTTCTACTATGCAGTATTTTTGTATGCTTTATATGTATACGTAGATTTAGTTGTGTAGAGATACAGATACTGTATAGAAGGATCAACCCTTTGATTATATGACCACAAGTGCATGTATCGAGTGGAATGAGTTATCTGGTTCCTTCTGATTCAGTTTTAATGGCAGTTTAATTGCTCATTATTTCATACAACAACCATGCAGTTAAGCTCGGGTAACATATCTGCACAATAATACATATTTTGTTACCCATTTGGACCCATGCTCATTTATTGCTCCTGCAACTTAAACTCCCTTTTTAATTTAATCTTAAAACGATAAATTAAAATTTGACTCGAATAAAAATATTATATATGTTTTAAGTTTTAAACTATTTGCTTATTTGAATTTATTTTTTGAAACCAATATTTTTATCAGAAATTTCTCAAGATCTATTATAGCTACGAACATGAAAAAAATTCAATGTATTAACAATTCGTATAAAATAATTAAGACAAACATCTTCTGATATTCCCTTATTACATTGTGGTATCAAAATGAAAAATGTTAGAAGTTTGAAGTTGTTTTGAGCCAATTATTACAAAGTTGAAACGAGACCAACCCCCGCCTACGCTCCTCCATATCCAAGGCAAGTGGGAACCGAATATGGGCCAATCATCGCAGCCTTGTTATGTGGGCCTCACAACTCACGCGCGATTGAAATGCATGAGCTTAAATAAATAAATATAATTAACCGATTAATACATTTTTAATATTTAAAATTAATTATAAAATATTATTATTTTTTAATAATTATATTCACTTTTAATTCCTAATTAATTGATCTATTATGGAGCTGGTGTTGTAGGATAGCATTTTCCATGCTTAGACTCATAGTATTATTTTATTCGACTGTAGACTTGAGTTATGATTTATGTTATATTAATATAATATATTTGCGTAATTGAATTACATTATTGTGTTAATTTCTTACAAGATATCATATTTTTATTTATCTTATAAGATCGTCAAAGAAAAAGATGGGTTAACAATCCTACTTCTAGGGCACGGATCGGGTCGGATTTTCGACCTACCCGTACTAGAATTTTGAGTAAAAAATCCGACTTGACCCAATCCGATTTTTAACCTTTAAAATTTGACTCGACCCGACCTAATTTTTAAGCTTTAAAATCCGACCCGAATCATTAAAAAATTTAAATTTTAGAAACTTAATTATAAAAAAAATAAAATTTAGGGATCTAATTATAAAAAATAAATTTTAAAAAAATAATTTTAGTGACCTAATTGTATAAAATATATAAAAAGGGATCGTTATTGAAAATATCCCTAAAATATATATGAAAAAATTACACTATTAGTCCTGGATCGAGTCAGATCAGATTTTTTTCACTCTAAACCCAAACCCAACCCGAAATCACCCTTGAAAAAACTGACCCGACCCCGATTTTTTTAAAAATCCAAACCAATTAAATCGAGTCAAAACCTGTTGGTCTCGCATTCCGTACCCATTCCTAACTTCTCCCCTAAAATTATAACATAGACCTCTCAAAGTCCAATTTAGCCGTGCAATTATTATTAGTTTTAAAAATCGATTAAAAATCCGTACAGACGAGTTACTAGTGCATGATGATAGTTTCCGGACGATAATTGAAGACCCATCAGCGGATGGTTGATTCGACTCGTACTTCATATCCTGTAATCTAAACCAGATCCATATTTCCAAGACTCAAGGCGTCGACTCCATTCATACCTCATCTTAGATGGCATACCATTTAACCAGGACCTGCCAAAAAGGCAAACAACAGATGGGGATATAAACGGAAGCATGACAGGGATTAGTTATTTGAGTTTTACATAACTAGGTAAGATTATGGCTGAAATATTACCTTATAACAGGATCCATGTAGGTCGAGAGAAATGTATAATATCCGAGCATGAAAAAATGTCGAGACCAGTCGATAAGAACAGGAACGTCAACCTGTAGATGAACACAAGTATTCGATCATTGGACTGCAGATTCAGTCACTAATACACTTAAGCTTCTCAAAGACAAGATCCAGACGAATATATAACTGATACGTTGCAGACCCTCATTTGTTTTTAATTACCTGCTTGAATATCGATGGAAGAATTTGAGGCTTATTTAGCATTACAAGGCCTAATGTCTTGGCAAGAGGTCCAAACTGAATCACATCCTGTGTCACAGCATAGCCGACAATACGGAATCAATGGCATTGCGTTCGGCTGAAATTCTCGGGCACCATCCAAGAGGTGAATATTTGAAAGAAAAAGTAGGCGCTAACCTGAAGAAACGGTCTTAGCACAGGGTCACCAAGCCTCTAGAGAAGAGGAAGAGAAGTTCATTAGGCAATGAGATAACAAAAATGAACATGAAGCAGGGTAGATAAGTGTTGGCTTTAAGCATAGAAAATAGGATTCTTGCCTGCATACTCTTGAAGTTTATGTCAAGAAGCTCGTTAATAAAATCCGGTGGAACATTAGACTCTTTCTTTGCAGACATCGCTCTTTGAAATAACCACGAAGCACTCAAGTTAGGCTGCAGCAAATGGATTTAATTAGATTCCGAAAAGCCATGAGGGAAAGCCACTTGAACATTATAGCACCAAAAATAAAGTTACTGACCATGTAAGGATTCAGCAGAGACAAACTGTCGGAATCAAGAAAATCTCCCTCGATTGCTTCATAAATCCCTGCTCTTGAAAATTAACACATTTTAATCTGTCTTATATCTACAAATCCAAATATGTTTCACTATGTCGAAGACACGAAATCAGCTTATTCATTCCCCAAGGTTCTTGCTACTATGTACACGTTTTCCGATTCCCCCGCCTACTCTACGCTGCTGCACTCTTGAGTACAACAGACAGAAAAGGAAGAAATTATCAAATAACAAGAAAATACCATTTGATAATCTTCCGAGGTGCCTAGTCAAGCTACCAAAACCACCAAAAGAGACAGGTGACTGTATGCCACTAGCATCACCAAACTGCAAAAAATAAATTCATAAAAAAAATTCTATTTCAGATGAATAGTCTATTATCTATTGGAAGATTTCAAAGTTTATAGGAAAAAAATAACCTGTAAAACACGATTGAATGCCGCTGGCAACGGACTGTCAAATTGATCACATAAAACATTCAGCATATTCAACTCAAGTGAAAACCAAGAAAATATTATATTGTTTGGATATAAAAAGTGGAAGACAAGCGGCAACGTGTGTTGAAAAAATAAAACTGCTAAGGTTTACTAAGAGAATAGGGCACAGAATCTATTATCAAGTCATTAATCTATAACAATACGTAAGTGTGATCAAACATGACATAATCTATATGTTAGAAAAGTTTCAAGAGAGTTCCTCGGATTTTCACCATGAACATATGACTGATATTGCTCAAAACAAGATAAGACACAAACATTTGTAGCCCTATTAAAGTAGAGTTGACAATTGATAAAAACGTTACCTATCGCGATATGTTGGGAAAATGCCATATATAACTCTCAGTATCTCCAGGTTCTCCAAAGAAACTCCCTACAAAAATACAAGTTGTGAACTGTTGATCCATATCAAGCCAATAAAAACACTATTATTTCTAAATCAAGAATATTGACAGAATCCTATGACAATCTAGAATAATATTGGATGAGACCGTAGAGAGCAAATTTTATTGGTGAATTGAAATAGAGAACTGCTGAACGAGTAATAAATGAAGGATAAACTATTTGTACCAAGAGCCAGCTTCTATGGCAACAAGAGCAAAGCACAAAGTTCTCTCTTGTTTTCCCCTTTATTGTTGTTATATACTACTATGTTACTTGGACTAGGATGTGAGTGTTGGACATGGCTATTCTTAAACAGGTATGTTCGTTTTTTCCCGAGATTTCCACGAATATGAAGGGTTATTAGTGGATTATATCTGCATACCAATGTTTGGATATGAGCTAGACATGGATGTTAGACGGAAGTACTTCAAGAAAAATGATGGATTTAGAGCAACATAGGTTGACTAAACCATCACATGCATTTGCAAAGGGGAGCGATTTAAAGGTTTTTTCCCATTTAATTCAAGAGGTAGTTGATGCTTTTAATAAAAACTATTTCTAAGAGTAGCACCTTTTGCCCTGCCCCGCTTAAGCATTCGCTAGGGTTTGTCCAAGAATAATTATTCTTGAATTACTTATCAACCAATACTATGTTAGATGCAAATGTCATGGCCTGTGAGTTAGCAACCAAGACACGAGCACAACATAATGCCCAAGACTCTTTGTAAAATCTTGGGCATACCTAGAAAGCCACCTGACTTGGCACGACCGTTGGAGAATGATAGAAATCCCGAACACATTGAATCCGGTGAACTAATAGATGGTATCTTGTCAAGGAATATTCCGAAGGATCAGAATATACATTAATGTGAATGCAAACCTTAGGAAAGAATTCCAAGGTGATAGAGTTTCCTTAGTTAGCTTAAGATTAGGTAGGTGACTTTCGATCTTAGCTGTTGTTGTAAATCGATCTTGTTAGACTGAAAACTTAGCGTGGAGCAATGAATGATCCAACATGATCAAGATGCAGCAGAATGATGCAATATAATTGAGCGCAGATTAGCAAATGAACCTGATATTTCGGCATCAAATCCCAGTAGTCTTCTAATAATTCTTCCAGTTTTGGGGAACTCGGTTGAGGATTAACATAAGTAAACATGTAAGTGGTGCGATCTAAGGGACCAGACCCAGCTGGAAATGCCTATAAAATATGAAAATGTACATTTTTAAAGGCTTAACATTTCCATTCAATGTTAATTCAACTGCAAAGAGCCAATTTACCTCCCAAAAGTATTGTACTTCTGCATTGCCAACTTTCTTCACTGATGAACTACTATATATGACATCACTCGTACAGTTCTCCTTAAATCCACGAGCACATGAGCCAACAACAAGACAAACTCCATCCGGCTTCCTCCCACCTCTAATCTGTAATTAGAAAACTAAACATTGATATGTGGCATGCAACAGCTTGAGCATATTCTAACAAAGGGGCTTAAATTTCCCTCGTCTGATCAGTTATCAATCCAAAAGTTGTGCATGCCAAATTTAGTTAATATTTTGTTTAATTAATCCTCCAGTTCCACATAGTATGAGCATATTCAACAACTATATGAGATATACATGAATTATATATAGGAAGGGAACCTAACCTGTTTCACCACAGGAGAAAAATTTCCCATGGCATCAATGATGAGACGAGATGAAAGAATGTTTCCTTCAGCAAGTTGCAAGACCTGTAAAGAATAGGTGGCAACAAGCAATCATCTTAGTTGTTTATTAAGAGACTTAGTCCGAGATTTTTTTTTCTCAAGTTTTTAGTAGTATTGTTTTGTTCATATGGAAGTTTTGTAGAAAATGAGAGGACAATGTTTTATCAATGAAGAACCCCCTGCTAAGGGGGAACATGCAGCAAATGGCTGGTTGTAGCGTATCTGCATGATACTCTGTTTTCTAACCAGAGAGTGCTGATCTTTACTATCACGAATTTAAGGGATATGATCCATCAAGTTTAAGAAGAAAACATAATTATTCGATCGATTGGATGTTGTTGACAGATAAGAGTATAAAAAATCTGCAATATTATCTTCAGAAATATCAGCAAACTCACAGCTGCATCATCATAAATGCTTATGCTGGACAAACTACTACCCTCAAAGATAACTCCACCAAGGGAAACAAAACGCTTCTTCACAATCTCTATAAGCTTTGCAGGCCTGGAATAATGAATATCAAGTAGAGATCGTTGTATGAAGTTTTAAATACGATGAGCAAAATATTCGTTAATAACTACAGTGACCTCGGTTAAGAAAAACCATGAGTTACATCAATTATTATCACAATAATGAAGCATATAGTTACAACAAAGGTAGCCTACTCATACTGAAATATGGATGAAAATTGGAAAACAACGATCATTTACATCATGGTGCAAATATTAAACACATAAATAAGTGAAGTCCAGAAGAACAATTCTGATTACTATAATGGTTATTTAAAAGAGGATAATTACTCACGAGACACCTAGGTTAAGAATGTCTTCTACCCAGATCTCGCCCTTATTCTCAAATCCGCATCTGTTCTGAGCAGTTAATGAAATGAAAGAAAAGATAAGTATCATAACAAAGGGACTAAATGATGGTAAGTGAGAATAAGGGAACAAAAAAGAGAGGGGTTGGGGATTGAATGATAGCTTTGAGAAAGGAATAATGATTGCAAAATAAAGAAAGCACTTGTTGCTGAAAATCAGCCGGATGCTGACACTTTAAAGGCAACCCAGCATGGTTTTTCAAGTTTTGCTATAATTTAATGAATAATCTAGTTGACACGCTCCATAAGCATGCAAAATGGTATTGCAGCGAATCATATCATGATGCTTACAATTGATCATGTGGACTGATTTCTTTTTTCTAACAAACATTTCACTGTGCCAAATTGTATGTAGAAATTGCATGAACGAAATTAATTCGAGAAACACTAATCAACTCATGAAGTTCAAGAACTTACAGGATTGAATGACACAGCAGTAGCTTCTTCAATATCGTTTTCATTCAAAATGCCAGCTTCTACAAGTTCCATCAACTCTTTCCTTGAGATATTCCATTCTTGTTCCCTCTAAAATCAATATGGTAATTTACATCTCTTTCAAGCAAAGCATTTCGAAGCAGATTATTCTTGCTATAAAGATCTCTACAATGAACTCTATCGAAACAACCTTACCCCTTTTAATATATTTCTTTCCACAATACCGACTTTAAGGCCTTTGGCAATCAAAGTAGTGGCAATGAAGATTCCCAATGTACCCCCACAAACTACCACATCACATTTATCAACTTGTTTTTCAGCAAGAACAGACCGGCTAAACACACCGGGAAAGCTTGAAACCACCTGCTGAGGTTCTTGCTGAACTGCAAAGACAAGTAAAGGCGATTTTTGACCAATTTTAAAACACAACACTTTAACCGTTGCTGACACAATGTGACATACCAGTCTGAGTAGAGCAAATGCTTGACCAAATTTTATCCAACCTCTTCAACGCATCGTAGGAGTATGCACCCCCAGCACCCCCAACCTCACCACCGCCAACTGAAATGCTTTCCATTATCCTCTGCAAGATTGAGATGTCATGATTCAAAATCAACTTGCATGCCAAAAAATCATAATAGTACCCTCGAACCCATCAGGTTCCAAGATGACCCTAAAGGGGCTAGAGTCTCCCTGTGCTCATAAATACCTTCTTAGTTTCACTTTTTTAGTCAAATTTTAACCACTTATTGTTCCCCCAAAAAACACATTTTTTCTTCTATACAAACAAAACAACTAAATCATTATAAGTAGGCGTGGATTCAAGACAGTAACAAACAATTTGTTATACTAAACATAATCATTGCTACTAAAACATATGTTTTTTAACAATAAATTCCTTTATCGAAGGAGTGTCATTTTCTCGGGAAACAACTAGAAAATCAAATGGAGAAGTATACTGACCTGGGTTCTGGAGGGAACTGCTTGTGTTTGAGTACTCATGTAAACAGTACCCCTTAGAGTTGTTTGCCTGTTTCTGTAAACCAATGGACGCTTTGATGGATACACAGAGACCCCATTAAAGGGTCTCAGCGAGACCATCATCATGGTTCCAGAAAACATGTTGAATTACTCCCGAGATTCTCTGTTATTTTTTTTTTTTTTGGCCATCTAACCTGTTCAAAACGGAAAGGTTATGTGTAAGAGAAGCGGACACGTTCATCGTTTTCTTTTTTCTGGTCTCTATGTCTCCACAAATAATATAAAAAATAAATGACCGAGAGATCCGGTTGTAAGGTAGGTAAGTAAAGAAAGTAGGACCGGCAGGTGACAGTTGAAAGGTCACTCCAGGTGAGATAGCTCTGGTTTTAGAAACAGCTTCACTCTGCTGCTTAATCTTCATCTTCGTCTTTGTCTTGGCTATACATGTATTACTCGGTAATTAATTCAACAGGTAAACAAATCTAACTTCTTCTTTTAGGTTATCTTGTGATTTTGTTCTTTGTTCTGCTACTCCTGGTGGCTAAGGAAATCTGGGAAAGTGGGGATGTTTATGGGTTACAATAATCAGAACCCAGAAATAAATGTGTGGAATTTACTCGTTTTTTTCATGAAATGCTGGCTCAAGTGATATTATACCAACTCAACCAAAGGGATAAGTCTTTGAAAACAATTTCCCTTAAGGTTCTTAGTTAAATTTCTGGGTTTCTCAGCAATTCGGGATTAATTCATATTAGTTACTATTGACAAGTATTGGCTACCTCTCTTTCAAGAAAACCAACAGGTCCAACAATGGTGTTGGTGTTGGGAATGGGACAACTTCAGCTTGTGGAGCAAAAGCAATGTGGGTGGAGAAACCATTAGAAGAGCTTTACTGCATGAGGGTCGAAAGGAAAGTGTCGAAAGAACGATCAACTGAGCTCAGGGTGTCGAGATGGTCGGTATGGACGACATGCAAGTGTAAATTGCCTGAAGGTAGTGATCGGTTTATGCATTTTGTTGCCGGGGACCTTGTTTGTTATCCAAAGTGGTTCGAAACCGATCTCTACTTCAATATGTTGGGATAAGTACACATTACAAGAACAGCAGCTAAAACATGGCATGATGAAACGGACATATCAAGATATTAAGATGACGAAATTATACAGAAACATAAAAGAGATAACAAGAATACATGGATTACTGAACCCATACAGTGAGCAAACAGAAGAAAATATGTATCCTTGCATATAATAGTAAATCCAAAGATATGTTTTATAAACTAAAACCCTTGCGTCATAATACACGAACTTGAAACTTAATCATGGAAGATGAAGGGGGAGAGAAAGGAAGATAAAAATATGAGTAAACCCAGCCAGAACATATAAAAAGAAGTAACCTCGATATCCAGAGAACCCAACCACTTGCTGCCACTCAGGAAGTCCGAGACTTGTTAAAAACAAATGCAACATCAACCAATTCCCATGGTGCTGTACCATGTCGGTTGCACCCTGGACTGGAGGATCATTTCACTATTATGATGGATTTGAATGATTTCTTACAAATTGCATTTGTTGCATTTCTCATCGACCAGCCGTTGCCTTTGGAGTTGGGCTTGTGTTGATGGCAATGGAAGAGATGGATTTTGAAACCAGTACAGCCTCACTGCTAACAGCTTTAGATGCAGCTACATCTTCCAACCGCTTCCAGATTAGTTCTCGCTTCTCCTGCATCTCTTTTTCTTTTGCTTCATCTTCTTGGAATCTGGCCAAACATTCATCAAAAAAGGCTTGATCAGCATCCAAAAATATCTTCCGCACATTGAGTGTAAGGCTCTGGACCGCCTGATTCCAATGGTTACGCGTGTTTCTCTCCAATGCTGGGAAGATTATAGGGAGTATTACAGTGCGGTTCTGAGTGATGAGA
Organism: Abelmoschus esculentus; assembly: GCA_035048815.1. Lineage (NCBI taxonomy): Eukaryota > Viridiplantae > Streptophyta > Magnoliopsida > Malvales > Malvaceae > Abelmoschus > Abelmoschus esculentus. The sequence continues at coordinate 16,321,654 of JAUCBN010000034.1, forward strand.
TTTCTTATGTGATCATTGTTCCACAAGAACAATGCACGTTCAGCCACCTGCCAAAATAACATGTTATAACATATTAAAATACTCAAACCAGCATCATAGACCAAAATTCACCAGCATAGAACATTCCTTTTAAGCAAGAATAAGCATTCATTGCAGTCAATTCAGAAGACATTTAAATCTGTCCAATTCATTTAAGGCTATTAGAATAGGATCAACCTTCTAGAACAAAGAATACACAACTAATTACCTCCTACAGCAAAATAACCATAAGTCTCCAAACTCAAATTATTTGACCCAATTACCCAAAAAAACACTGGACTAGAAAAGATCAAATTACAATAGAGGGACCAAGTCCTCCAAAAACACATAGCACAGGGGATTTCTGTAGAATTTGACCTAAACAATCTGGCATTATTCATCAAGTCTAGACAGCAAGATTGAAGCTCAGAAGATTCTTCATGAATGTGATTCAAGGACTAGAAGACATTGATATCTTCAGGGAGGGTCAAAACACATCATCCCCCTGAAATTAAACCTCTTCTGTCATCTACTGTAAACACTAAGATTCATTACTTTCAGTGACAAGTCAAATTGATAAATTTCAGTCTGTCAATATCTCATTAGGACAAAACAGTGGGTGAACATATATTACACCAATAAACTATAAAGTACCAACTGTAATAACTCTTGTGGGAGGGGAGAATATTTTCCATTAAGCTGTGCAAAGAACTCCAACAGCAACATTTGGGGGAAGACAGTACAATAAAAGACCTCAAGTAATGAAAAATAATATATTGCTATGGGGATCAAATAGTCATAGAATAAGGTAAAAAAATATAAAAAGTCTGACAAGGAAAAGCATATGTACCTGAAAATGGGAGCTGTTGAGGCACCGACCAATCTGACGGAAAAGAGGAACCATACAACGTTGGAATTCTGCTGCTTGAGTAGCTTCAAGAACTTCTTCCAACTCTCCAAGGAACATTACCTCCTTGGAGCTATTAGTTACAGGCCAATACTTTAGAAGGCCTCGGATGACGGTATCAGCCAGCTTGAAATCTTTCTCAACAAACTGAGTAATGCAATAAGAAAGTTGCTGATGATACATTGAAACACACTTGGGCTTGTGAAGAGGAATCAGAGCACGAACCAAGAAGAGTTTATGCTCTTCCTTCAAAGGCAAAGCAAATCCATTGATTATACTCCCCAAGATTTCTAGCAATTCAGCAATACCGTTGTGTTTTTCTGTCTCAAAAATAAACCTGTAGAAGATATTGTTGATGGCTTTTCTAATGAATGGCCGATGGACCATGAACTTCCCATAAATCCGATGTAGAATAGTCTTTAGATACTCCCTCTCTCTTTGATCATCCGAATCAAATAAATCCAACAGTTTCAACACGAATGGATGGTCGATGTATCTCTTAGCAAGCTTAGCATCAGTCTCCGGTGAGACCACAAATCTAAGTAAAAGTTCATAGACAATCTGAAGATGAGGCCAAGCAGGATCCATGACCGGCTCTTCATCTTCAGCATCATACATTTCTAGAATCTTGCTATCATGATTCGGAGATGGAAAAGTTCGAAATAGATTAGCAGCCACCATTCTTGTAATCTCTTGCATTGCAACCTCATTGAACTTGGTTGAAACAGACGATACATAATCAACAAGCTCCAACAGCGTCTGCCGCTTTATGTCCTTTTCTTTAAGGTTCTTAGATGGATCACTAAAATCAAAAACCACATTGCACATGCCCAACTTCCTAAGGAAAAGATTCTGCTTTTCCGAGTTTGGGACATCCCGGAAACTAGGCAAAGCTTCATAAACCCCTGAAGTTAACACGGGAACAGGAGCAGCTTGGCTTGCAAGAGGGGTTGTTTTCTTCCCATGATTCGATTTATTCGAACTGGATGAATGAGAATTAAGAGGTCCATTGTTCAATCGCGTTGAACTGGAGGCTTTTGAAGAAGCCAAACCGGCCTTTGAGTTGTTCAAAGAATTGGGACCTGGAGAAGAATTCAAAGAGGAATTACCATGGACTCCTCCATCACCATTATCATTATGGGATGATTTCGATGGTTTTCGAGGTAGCTTTCCGAATATCTGCTTGATCATATCTACAAAATCCCTAACCCTAAATCCACAATTATCTAAGATTCCAACATGAAAGACTCAGATTACCAACATTTCTTTTATGCATCATCTACAGATTCAAGCAATAAAAAGAAAAGATTTGTAATTAAAAGAAAACAATGCAATTATATGTACAAAAAGAAGATCTATTAAGAAACTAATGCTTCCAAGATGACGATTCTCTGGGTTAAAGCTAAGGTTACAGAAACGAAGGAATAGAAAAAGACGAAGTTTTTTTTTTCAACTTACAATTGATTAAATAATTGAATAGATCCACGATTCGCAAGAAACGAGCTAAAAGAGAAAGAAAAAAAGAACAAGAGAAAATTAAAGCACCTAAAATGATCTATATGATCATATAAACCCTAGAAATAAATTCGATCCAAGAGACAAAGAAAAGTAATGCTACCGGGAAAGAACAGAAGAAAATCAGAGAATGCCTAGCAAACCAAAAAATATAAAAAACGGTAACGAAATTAAAGATCCTTCCCTCTGCTCTATCTAAATGGGATTTTAGTTTTCTGTTTGGATGAAAGGAAAATAGAAACAGAAAAAAATGACGGGGAGTTGAGTTTTTCGGACAGACCAATGAGGGCAGAAAGGAACTTTCAAGACAAAAAAGTGATATTACAATAATATCCTTGATTTGATCTAAGCTAGACCAGTGATACTGATTCAAATGCGCACCCTATTTTAGAGGCGATAATGGGTCCGATAAGATTTTTCGTATTTTGAATTTTTAAAAATAAATTATTTTTTAAAAAACAATTATTTTATATTTTATTTTTAAAATAAAAATAACAAGATTTTTTAATTTTTGTTTGCGGTTGAAAATTTGTAATATCATATATTTTCCTTTGAAAATAAATATACTTAATTATTTAACTTTATAAATAATATAACAAAAATAGTTTATATTAATTTTTCTAATATCAAATATTTTCCTTTGAAAATTTGCATTTATTTCTTTTTATAAATTATTTTCAGTGGCTGAGATATTTTTTCCCTTTTAATCTGATTTGCAGTTTATATGATTAGTTGACTAATTTTTGATAAAAAAAATTGATTTTTTTAATCAACTGTAATATTACTATTTATATTTTATTATTTACATTAATTAATATTATATATAGCATTTAAATACAATATTTTGATGAGATTGTCAGGAAAACATGTTTTGCATTTTGCACCGAAATTCAAAGGAGGCATCAAATATTTTATGCTATACTTGCCATACATGTTTATATCATAACATTTGATTCAAAAATGTCAACTGACCAAGTCTACCGCAACATCCCACGTCATAAACTATTTCTACCATGTCATTCGTAGTCTCAATCAATTAATCAATCAGGTCGGCATTTCCACTATATCATTCGTAGTCTCAATCAATTAATCAATCAGGTCGGTTTAATTACTCTGTTGATATTAAAAATTATATCAGTCATTTGTAATCTCAATCAATCAAGTCAGTTCAATCACTCCGTTGGTATTACTGGTACTCGAAGCTCGCTCAAATCCATGACCTCTAAGAACAATAATAGTCAATAACCGTTCCTTTAACCACTGAAGCTAGATGACTTGTGTGGTTTGAAAAGAGATTGAATGAGAAGAGTTGATGTATTTTCTCTCCTACTATCATTCCAACGATTATTTAAAAGATAATTATATATTTAGTATACCGTATATGTTTTAGTTTGGGATAATTACAATTATTTTCAATTATTTAATATCGTCTTATTTAAAAATTTTAATAATGAGCTATTAAAATAAAAATAAAACAAGTTAAAAATAGATATATCATATATGAAATATATGATTGATTTTTGATAGAATATATCAAACATATTAAATTTTTATTTTGACATCAGTTAAAAATCAATAACAAATTAATTAAGAAAGATAAATTATATTATTTTTTACTATTAAAATCACTCTACAAACTCACAAAAAATAAATAATTTTTTTAACAGAAATTAAAGGAGGAAATAAAAATAAATATGAAGCCTCAGAAAGCCAGTAAAATTGACATCAAAAGAAAAGAAAATTCAGTCGGTAATTCCAACTATAAAAAATTCATCATTGGCTTCCAAAAATTTATTTATTAGTAAAATAAAAAAGAATATAACCGCAGAAAACGGCTCCGTAGATCACAATGAAGCAGATCGACAGGTTCCTATCAGAAAGCGAAACTTGGAATTCATTTTGGTCCAATCATAGCATCGACGGGAAATGATTTGGGCTACCGGCGACGTGGCATCGGACACAACAATTCAAAAAGAAGAGAAACAAAAAACAAACAATTGTTACCAAAAAACTAACGAGAAAAAACTCAAAGACCCGTTCCAAATCACTAACACAGGATAACACGCATCGAGGAAGATCTGGAATTCCAGGCAAACCACAAAGCTCCTAAGAACAAGAACCAGAGAGCTGAAGATTGGAGGATGGGAAGACGGGGAAGTTCCTCAGCGTATTGACGATGCTGATTAAAATCTCATACAAAACTTCATATCATCGGGAATTCTTCCTCACAGTCAAAGAGCACCCCCGCCCGCAAAGAAACCCTAAAGGCTAACACTACATGTTGATTGTGACAGGGCTACTTAGGTAGGCATTTATAGAGAGCAGTGGAGTGGAAACCCTACCCATCCATTTGATTTTGTGCAGATAAAAGAGTCTGAAATTCAGGGGTTGAGTTAACTCGGGCTTAGTTTGTTGATTTGAAATAAAACCGAAAGGGGCTTCTGGTTTGTTATTAATAGGCCCAAAGTGCTTATGGTAGGTGAGAGTTTGGGAATAACTCGGATTATTGTAGAGTTGGAAAAATATTATAAAGTAAAAAATGATTAGAACTCTTAATTAATATTTTTTTATAAAAAATCATTTCTCTCTGCAACGAATAGGTAATGGGGTCAGTATTTGAATTCTAAAAGAAAGAAAGAGGTAATTTAAATTCAAACAAGGTGAAAGTTGAAAAAATAGTGAAGTACAGAGGCCGGCCTGGCAAATCTGGGGACTAGCCGTCCGTTCAAGGTTCAAGTCACCAACTTTCGGTTATCGTTATAAGATTTTGAAAGTAGTTTCAGATCTTGCGAGAAATAATAGAAGGGAGTGAAATGTCGATGGGGACCGATGCGACATGGGTCGGGAAGAAGCCATTAAGGCGCATCGGAGGAATGTCCGATGCTCTCTCCATTGCCGCAGATCTTGGTTTCTCTGTTCCCCCTCCTCCTTCTCAGGTTCTCCTTGTTTTCTTTCAATCAATTCCATTTGCGTCCATAATTTATTTTATTTTTGGTTGTTTTTTTGCTATCGGATATTATAAGTTCAAACACTCGAATTCTGCAAATCTGAAACTCCCAAACTGCACTAATTTGTTGGGAATGTTCATGTTCTGTTATTCTAATCTTTTATGCTAAGCAATTGAACGATATCCTTGCTGCCAAATGAATTTGGATTTTTTATGCATATGCTGAAATGGTTTAGCATTTTTCCCTCTCCCTCCATTTTAATGGTCAATTATGAAGATTTAACCTCCAAAACCACACATCTCTATGCTGGAATTGTAAATATAGGGTTCCCGATGCCCGTGACCAGCTGAAGTCTCAGATTTTCATTTAACCATTTAAGACGAAGAGGTTTTGGCAGTCAATTTACATGAAAGATGAAATGAAGCTCAGTTATATTGCCTCTAACCAAATATCTTGAGCATTTTCTACTTTAGTTGTGTTGAATAAATGGTATGTACATTGTTATCTATGGAACCTTAAGAGTGCAAATTTGCTTGAATACATAGATATGTTGAATAGGTTTCCCAAATTCTTTTGTTCCTTTTGTTTATATTTGTAAATCTTTCTAATGACACTTTCTCTACTCTGACATATGGTGATCATTTATACATATTGAATCTACATGTTTATAATTATGGTAGAGCTAGAAAGTTGATGGATGGATATGTTGAAATTGCATCACAGATAATGTTGTTTTTCTTCATTAGGAAGATGTGCAAAACTTATCATCTGCTACCGGAGAAAAGGGTGATGACTTGATAAAGGTATTAAGAGAGCTAACCACTGTACAGAGAAAAATAGCAGATTTGCAGGTTGAACTCCAAGGCCGAAAGGTAACCTTCCCGGTTTATTTACCGCATTGCTTTCTTACTTGTTGTAAGGTTTATAATTTGGGACTTTGAATTGTATTATGGGTTTACAATTGGCCAGATGAAATTAAACTCTAGAGTATTTAAGATTGTTGGATTTATATTAAAAACGAAACAAAAGAAAAGCTCAGTTACTGATTTATTCGATTAAAATGGTTATAAATGAATAGAAAACACACACCTAACACCTTGGCATAATATGTTTACTTAATTTTTACTCCATTTTTAGTATATATTTAAAAATATTTTATATAAAATTTAGAAGCATTTTGTATAAAGCAATGTGTGTTGACTTAATATCTCAGATTAGAGCACAGTGCAGGTTCTTTTCCTGCATGTCTGCTATTTGTTTTAATTGTCCCGCTTTATGGTGTTTATAGGATGATAAAAACGTTGCCCATCTTACACACGTGAGTGAAATGGAAAAGAAGTGTGAAACCCTGGCGAGGATTACTACTATATTGAAAGATGTTATTCAAAATAAGGTAATTTCAGGTTTTCTTATTTTGTACTTTAGCACGCTACTATTTGGATTGTCTCATGATAGTCGTTTTGAAGAGTTTTATAGATACACACTCATATATGCAGCACATGACTTCCATTTTACAGGTGGTTTAAAATTTTTCTTCACTGCTTTCTGCTACAATTCCTTTTATCATTTTATGTCTGGTTTGATAACTCCCATGACCCAGACCAAATTTAACTGTCAAACTTCTTATCAAAATTGTTGATTGTTGCTATGCACATGTCATTTATTTGTGATCCTTGAAGGAAGTCGGTGCATACGACCTGTTTGTATTGATACCCTTGTGAGGACCTTGTCAATTGCTTATCCATTTTGTCCCAAGAAATTTGTTTTTGGACCAGAAATCTGAAATTTGTCCATAGCTTATGATGATTGCTACAAGAAAATATTATTTTTCCCTTGCACGTTATTTTTACTTTTCAGATCACACAACCAAGGTGGCTCCATTTATTTATCTGTTATGTTTCCCCTCTTCTTTATTTTGGCAGGATCGAATTATAGCTCGTCTGCAACAACCGTATTCCCTGGATTGCATTCCAGTGGAAGCAGAATATCAGGTTTTCTCTTCTGTGGTCTAATGTAACATGAGCAAACACATACAAAAAGAAAGAAGAGATTTTTGGTTCTGGTTTTCTATGACCTTGGGATGATTGCATACACATATAACCTCTTTGTTCTTGTGCTTTTAGATTCTCAGCTATTGAATTTGGATCCAGAAAGTTTACTATAGTAGAACTACAAACTTAGTTTGCTACTTCACTCATGCGTTTTAGGTTTGTTCTATGAATCAGAATATTTGTATCTGGTGAGTTCACCTGAAAAACCTTTCTTAATCTTACAAACATGATTGTGGACCAAGTACTTGTAGGTAATAGAAAGTATTTACATGACATGGTTTAATGATCGGTTAATCTTTTGAACTATATTTTGTTCCCTCCTGTCCTCAATTTGTATTACCCGGTGAGTTCATTTTTATTTACTTGGATTTGTGCAGAAACAATTTTCAGAACTACTAATGAAAGCTGCAAGCGATTATGGTGCATTGACAGCGTCTGTTACTGATTTCCAATGGAGCCAGAACTTTAAGGAGCCTCCTTCAGTTTGGGGGGTAGGCTTGAATATCATACATTTCGACACAAACACATATGCACATACGTCTGATCTGATGCTGTACTTTTCCTCACTCAGGAGATGCTCCGTCCAATTCCCGTTGCTTTAGCATCCTGCACCCGATTCTTCGAGGCCATGTCAGCAACAAGGGAGTCATTTGCAACGCTTCAAAATCTGAGAGTGGGGAACTCTGCACCCCCATTGTCAACAACACCAGCCAAGGATCCCTCAACTCCACCAGCTTGGAAAAACGAAACAAGTTTTGACGACATGGCTATCAAAAGCCTAAGAAGCCAAGAAACTGAACGCCAAGAAGCAAACGACATAGATAGCGAGGTGGGGGACTTTGATCCGGTCGATGGTACTAGCCACAGGATATTGTCTTGGCCTCCATCAGTTAAAAAGAATGGTCTTTAATCTCCAATCTCCATCCCTATCTTGTAAGCATTTATATGCAACTTACTTGTTTTCTTTGGAATCAGTAATGTCTTCAATTCATAGTAGTATTGTTTGCTTGACATTTGTGAAAAAAAAAACAATGTCTGATAATGCACATCAATTAGGTTAATCAATTACAAAAGTATCACCGTATTCGATAATGCAACACAAAAAATAGATTAATCAAAACTAATGCAACCAAAAGTTAAAGAAATACAAAACAACTCCACTCTTTCCCCCACTATTTAGACAAAATACAAAAATTAGGGATTTACAACTTACAATAAAGCAAACTCCATTGCAGAAAAGAAGTAAACCTAACAAACCAACATAACTTTCCTCTTACACTGCATCTTCCTCACTAAAATAATTAAAAAAAACGAGGATACTACATAAAAACAGCATCCATGCATTTTCCTAGGGGGTTTAAATAATAACATTAATATTTTGTATTTAAAAACCTTTTTTTAAATAATATATTATGACGTAAAAAAACTTTTACAGTAAAAAGCAGTATGTTGGGTTGGTTGCAACTTGCATTTTCCATTAAAGTAAGTAGTTCCTCATCCTTCTGAGATAGTTAGAAAGATCCAAACGAACGCATGTTCCTGCGGTATCACAAATGAAAACAAAAAAAAGAATTTTTATAAATAATTATGGATTTTTTTAAAAATATTATTTTACATGTATCACGGGGAGAAAAGTTTCATTTTCACGTGCTAACAACGTATCTACGAAACATGCTCCGTTAATTTAGTTCCTAGGCGGTTGAAAACGACAACGTTTCATTTTAAACCTAGCCAGAAAATAAAATTCCGATTTTAACCTCGTATAGGGAAACGTACCTCGGTTGGCGGGGGTTAGAATCTTTTTCAGGTTATTCCCTCCAAGGTCGACTGAAAATGGCCTTGAGTCTGTTCCCGGCAAGTCGTTGAAGCGCCTTCTTTGCTCCGGTGACTTCCATTTCCGCTAAACTCTGGAGATGCTTATTGGCTCCGGCAGCCACTAGTCTTCTCCTGCAACCACCGCTTCCTCCGCTTAACAGGGCGGTCACCACCATCAATGGGTACTTTTTAGAAACAGTTTCGTTCTTTGGATCTAACATTTGTACCAATCGCATCAAGCTTTTTTCATCTCTAACCAGCTCCTTCCTATTTGATCGGACAGTCAATAGCGAAACAATTGCTTGCATCGCCGCGTCCTGTAACCCCACTGGCTTTGGAGATTCCATTAGCTTTACTAAAGAATTCATACAGCTGGAAATTGCTCGCTTGTTTCCATCACTAGTTGTCAATTTTGACAATAGAGAAGCTGAAATCTGTTGTAAAATCATGTTCCCGTGCTTGATAAATTCACCCAATTGGATAATCAAAACTGTTGAAGATGATAAAATCCTCGAACTGGAATCTGTAACTGAAAGTAAACTGATTGTACGGAGAACATGCTCAATTGCATCTGAACTTGATGAATCTTGAATTACATGCATTAATCTTGGTAACCCTTTTTCTTGTATAATCAGAGAGCGAAAATATTCACCTGACAAAGCGAGTATTGAAAGGCAATTGGCTGCCTTTGCTTGTGCGGCGGTGGTACCCGTGACTAATAACTGGAGTATAATAGGAACCGCGCCTTCTTCGCCAAGCGCCATTCTAATGTCTTCCACGGAAGCAACGTTTCTAAGAGCGCCAATCGCGTGGGTTTGGGTTGGTTGGGAGCCAGATCGGCAGGCTTCTATCAAGACGGAAACACCGCCGTACGCTGAAATTGCCCAGGCTTTTTCGGGATCGGCGGTGATTGCTTCAACAGCTATAGCGGCCTTTTCTTTTAAAGGAATAGAACCTGTTTCGAGGATTCTTAACAAGGTCCCTAATCCACCTTCCTCAAAGATGATTTTTCTCGAATCTTCGCTTGAATAAGCCAAAATCGACACTGCTGAAACAGCTTGCTCTCGAATCAAAGGTTGGCTGTTTACTTCGAGAAGACTTATCAAATATCCAACGTTTCCTTCTTTAGCAACCACAGCAATAGATTTCTCGTCCTCGTTGAGAAGCTGGAGAAGTGATTCCAAAGCTTTCTTTTTGAACTCGATACCTCCAATCTGCAGTCGCGTGAAGAGATCCCTGACGAAAAATACCAAATCATCTTTATCAGAACCAGGTCCAGGCTGAGACAAAACGATGGCGTTTGATTGGTGAAGGACGCCAGATCTGAGAAGCAAATCGAGGTCACGGATATGATTAGAGAGAGAAGACGAAGCCATGTCGAGGTCACTTTGCATGAGTAGTTTCCCGCCGGCGAAGGAAGAGAGAGTACATTGATCGGAAAGAGCTTTTAAACGTTGGAGAGTGGAGAGAAGGGAAGGGAAAAGAGTGTGGAGCAGAGAGTTTTCGTTCCAGTGGGGAGATTCTGAGATCGAAGAAAGAGATGATTGGAGAGTGCATAACTTCGATCGGACGACTTGCCATCGTCCGACGAAAGATCGGACGGTGAGGGAAGAAAGAAGGATGATAGAGAGAACATCTGTGATCAAATCGAGAAGTGTTTGCGGCGGTTTATTTTCGGGTGGCTCTGACGACGGCGGCGGCGTTTGCAGTAGTTCTGATGTATGCATTAGGGGGTGAAGACCTGTTTAAGGATGAAACTGAGAAAAAAAAAGAGTGTTTGCTTGGAAGGAAAGGAAATGGAGAGAAAGAGAAACACACGAAAATAGAGGAAAAGGGATTTTCTAATTTTCTCCGATGTGGGAGAAAAGCGTGGAAGGTTGGAATAAATTTAGATACTGTTGAACAAAAATATTAGTTTTTTATAATATAATAAAAAATTAGCCAGCTGTAATATATATTTTTTAAATAAAAAGATTAATTTTAAATTTTTTATGATTATAAATTTACAATTAGACCAAATATTAAATTATAAAAGTGATGGGAAACATAGAAAATAAAAGGCGTCTGTAAGCTAAAAAGTCAGAAACGGAACGTTGACTGTTAGGAATACGGTTGACACGTTAAGCTTTATATCTAATTTTTATACAACGGTTGACTCGTTGAAAACTTGACTTGAGTTTTGACTATTAAATTATAATTCATCTAATTATTATATTATTAATTTGTTAAATCTTCTTTTTATAGAAGAAATATGAATTAAGATTTTAAAATATTATTTGCAAGTTTATAAGGGTAGAAGTTAAATGTGATTTTATAATATTGATGTCACTGAAATGGTTTATTTAACAATGATCAGAGAAATATTTTTTAACCCTGTTAATTGGAGATGGATTTGAAGTTGAAATATGGGTCTTGTTGAGCCCAAATGCCACATATCAAATGTGAGATTGGGATTTTAATTACTACTTGCACGTGAATATGGAACATTGGTTGGAAATGACCCCGTCCATATAAAGGCCTAATAAGAAGTTAAGCACAGGCAGATCTCTAACAACACAAAAGGGGATCAACTAAAATATATAAAACAAGAGCATTGAAACAATCAGGGGTGGGCAAGATCCCGCCAATTTGAATAGAATTGATTCTGGTCTCGGTAATTACCGATTCTTGAAAATTGGAATTAGTTTCGGTCCCGGTCACACCGAGTTTTAAATTTTAAGAACCAGTTATGTTACTGATGTGTACTAGTTTTTAAATCGAGTATCCGGTTAATTAGTTTATCCTTTAAAAAATTGACCGGATACCTGATTAATTAGTTTATCCTTTAAAAAATTGACCAGGTACCGGTCACACCATACCCTCTTGAAACCTCTATAAATACCCAATACCTTTCATTAACTTTGCATCAAACACATTATTATCTTTCTGCTTATCACCCAAAGCAAGAGAGAGAGATTTGTAAGAAAAAATGGAAACTTTTCCAGTGATCTACTTAGAGAAGCTTAATGGCGAGGAGAGAGCTGCAACCATGGACAAAATCAAGGATGCCTGTGAGAATTGGGGATTCTTTGAGGTATTTTCAAAACCTACCTTGGTTTTTAATTCTTTAATGGCTGTTTCTGGAATTTGTTGTGCTGATAAAAACTGTTTATTTTGTGTTTAGCTGCTGAACCATGGGATTTCCCATGATTTCCTGGACACAGTTGAAAGATTGACAAAAGAGCATTACAAGAAAAGCATGGAACAGAGGTTTAAGGATTTGGTTGCAAGCAAGGCTCTGGAAGGTCTCCAGGCAGAGGTTACTGATATGGACTGGGAAAGCACCTTCTTCTTGCGACATCTCCCTGAATCAAACATGGCGGAAATCCCAGATCTCACCCATGAATACAGGTATAAACATATATATATATATATATATATATATATATATATATATATATATATAATGGAAAATAATGGTGGCATTGAAAAACAATGCAGGAAAGTGATGAAGGAATTTGCACTGAAATTGGAGAAACTAGCAGAGGAGCTACTGGATTTGTTGTGCGAGAATTTGGGACTGGAGAAAGGGTATTTAAAAAAGGCTTTCCACGGGACGAGAGGTCCGACATTTGGAACCAAAGTTAGCAACTACCCTCCATGCCCGACACCGGACAAGATCAAGGGACTCCGAGCGCATACCGATGCCGGAGGCATCATCTTGCTGTTCCAAGACGCGCAGGTGAGCGGCCTCCAGCTTCTTAAAGACGGCGAGTGGGTGGATGTCCCCCCTATGCGCCATTCCATCGTCATCAACCTCGGAGATCAGCTTGAGGTGATCACTAATGGCAAATACAAGAGTGTGGAGCACCGAGTGATTGCCCAAACCAACGGAGCTCGCATGTCCATTGCTTCGTTTTACAACCCCGGAGGCGACGCCGTTATCCACCCGGCACCGGCCCTGGTGGAGAAGGAAACTGAGGGGAACAAACAATTGTACCCCAAATTTGTGTTTGAAGACTACATGAAATTGTATGCGGGGCTGAAATTCCAGGCCAAAGAACCCAGATTTGAAGCCATGAAAGCCAAGGAAACAACTGTTCCCATTGCAACAGCTTAAAGAATCTATGCATGAAATAAAATAAAACAAATAGCTCTATCTTTTAATTGTGCGTGGGAAAAAAATTAAAACATGTCGGAGATTCAGTGTTTTGGTTGTGTATTTGATTAGAAATTTTTCTTAAATTTTGATGTTTGAATTTTTTAAATATTATATTTAAAAAATATTTTTAAAATTATTGTTGGTTTTACGATGAGCAAAACTGAATACATTAAAATTTGACTTCAAATAGAGATTTATTTTTTTAAAATTGAAAAAATTAAATTCGGGAGTAGGTTCCGACTTTGAATAATAAAAAAAATTATAAAACACTAAAGTTGATGATAAGAAACTCCGATTTTAAATAGTGTTTTCATATTTTTATTCCAGTCACTGTTCATAATAATATTCAATCAACAACAAAAAGTGAAAATTGATCCATCAATATCGAATTTTAAATAATGATTTATTAAAAAATTAAAGTCCGAAATAGAAGGTTCCGATTTGAATAATAAAAAAAATCATAAAAACTAAAGTTAGATCACAAAAAATTCTATATTTAAATAATATTTTTATTTTATTTCAGTCATTATTCATAGTCAAATTTTAATAAAATTTGATTTTTATTAGTAATATTCAAAATCTAATAAAAATAAAATAACTTGTAGTCTTATAATTAGAAAAAATAACAATGATATCTAAATCATTTAACCGTATTTTATTTTATTTTTTTAAACATCAAGACAATATATTGTAATAAAAAAATATTCTTAATTTTTCTTTATTTCATTAAAAAGAGTGGTCGGTTTCTTGATTTTAACGGACTCTATGTAGTGAACTGCATATTTAAGCTTATCTATTTTTGAACTCCCAAACTTGTTAAATTCTGAAATACTTTCGTTGCGAGACAACTAACCCAGACAAAGTAGCATGTTCCCCACCAAACAAGAAGAATTGAAAACTAATTTCTTGTTGTTTCCCAACGATCAAAAGCAAAACCCACATGAGAAAAGCACATGCATCTCCAAGACAGTTTAAATAAGATGATGAAGTTGATTCTTCTCCTCTAGGTGCGCAAATTAATTCTATAATTAAATTAATTATAATTAAATTAATTAATTTTTGAAATTAATTATTAACCGAATCAAATTAATTATAACTAAATTAATCAAATTAAAATTATTTTGGTTAATTCGATCGATTTTTGAATTAACATAAATTTTGGAGAATGTTAATGTTTTAAATTGATTTTACGAATATAGGGACGCTTGAAGGAATATTGGAGAAATAGACAAAAAAACACAATACCACACCATATCTACCCGACGAGATTAATTTCTTCTCCTTCATCTGTCTAAGTCGTCTTCTAAGCAAGTTGAAAAGGGTAAACTAAAGGACGCCATGTTTATCTGGTGTGGTCGGATGGAGCACGCCACCAAAAGGTAACGAGATTACCTGGAGAACACCACCAAAAGGTGGCAATATTCTGCTATTCCTTGCATGCCTGCAAGCCTGTGTTCGAATGCATGCTTGCCTGCAAGACTGTTATTTGTTGTGGCCTGCTGAAGGAATACATGCTGTAGAATGCATGATCAGTTGGGACCATGCTGTAGAATGCATGATCAGTTGTTCTGGATACTCTCGTCTTGCTTACAAGCTGGCTAAACCGGCTGAAGGAGAGATAAATATACCTCGCCACAAAAAGGTGTCGAGGTCATTAGGTTGATGTGCATTTTGGCTTATTTCCTTAATATTCCTTCAAACATCCCTATATCCCTAAAATTAATTTAAAATATCAACATTCTCCAAATTTTTTTAAAATTTATCATAAAATTTTGAATAAACTATACAATAAATCATAAAATTGTGCTAAGATAATATTTTTAATCATTAAACTTTATTTTACTTTATTTTACCATAATTTGATAAAAATTTAATAATCTTCTTATAATGTATTAAAAAAATAATAATCATTTTATAATCTTTAATAGTTTAATGAGTAAAATTAAATATATGTAATATATATAATATTTGTATACAATAATTTTAGTTAATTTAATTAATTTGTTTAATTAATTAAATTAAAATTAAATTAATTGATAATCAAATTTTATAAAAAAAATCATTAATTAAACTTAATTAGAATTAACTGATTAAATTAATGAAAACAAATCAATCAATTAAAACTGAATAATACATATCCCTATTCTTTTAAAGTGACCAACAAACAAAATAAATAAGACGGTTCTATGTCAATTTGTCCATCATATCTTAATAAACAAAATAATAAACCGTCATATCTTATTTTATTTAACAAAATTACATTTAAGGTCCTATGCATTTTAAAAATAAATAATTTACCTCTTAATATTACATCCTAGTTTTATTTTACGGCATGAGAAATGTGTGTTAGTTGGTATTCTGTATACTCAGTTAGAAAAAGTTTAATTAATTGTATTAATAGTTTAACCCCACAACAACACATTTTTTTATTTAGTTAATTGTGATTACAGTAATATCTATTATGTAATTATTGGTATTCGAATTTATGACCTCTAAAAACAACAATCGTTCTGTTAATTACTTGAGCTAAAAGGTTCGTGCTCTAACACATTTATTTTTATTTAAATAAATAAAATAATTGTATATAGTTAAAATAAATATGTTGTCATGTGTGTAAAAGGCTTTTAGTCAATCAAATTAACTAATATATTATGCATCTCAGCTCGTGTGTTACTTTTACAACAAGCGCATCGTAAATTAATTAGGGTAAATTTCATCTGAGGTCCCTCTTATTTAATGTGTGTTCTACTTTAATCACATAATTTAAAAAAATTATTCTTTTGTTTATGTTTTTAATCGTTATTATTTTGGTCACTCAAATCATTTTTATTAATAAGATGTCATGACACGTTAATAAAAATGTTAATCGACCCTTTAAATTTATAAAATTTTATATTTTCATAAAAAATAAATAAAAATTAAGATGATAGGTGAATTGAAACTGAAAATTTCATTATATTCCAAAGAATAAAATAACCATTTACATTTTGATACAGTAAATAAATTCTACGGCTCGATTAAATCTGTGATTGAAATCGACGGCTCCGAAAGGATTTGAAAAAGTAAATATATTTCACAAATATTTGCCAAACGTGTTCGTAAACCGTGAAGCGAGAAAAATTCAATAAAAAAAAAAGAAGAAGCAAGTCGCGTTATACATTTTCTCAGTTTCCCTCTCAGAAGCTTGGTGTTAACTCGGTGTAATCGAATAAACTCGTTCGGGTCGACTCAAACTATGCAACGATTAAGGAGCAGAGGCACCTCCCTTTTGGGTTCTATTGCAGTTCCTAACTTGAAGAGAAAAACCCTTAATTCTTTGGCTACTGTTCAAGATACCTTCTTCTCCACCAAAGTACCTCCTTCTTCCCAATCTGCATCCTCGTTTTTCTAGTTTCTGTTGATGGGTATTCATTAAATTGTTAGAATTGTCTTTTGTGATCTCCAAAATAAAAATATTATAGTAGTACACGTTTGTCTATTTAAAAAAGTTCTGGGTTTTGTTTAATGATGATTGTTTTTCCCTTGTTAAATGTGAATTGTGATTACTGATTTGAATGTTGCAGGACATATTTGAGAGGCATAGGGTGGTGTTTACAGTAGGAACTTCTATAGCCTCGGTTGCTACTGCATGGTTTGGTGAGTTTCTCATCCGTTGCATATACTTGTCTTGCACTGTAAAATCAGGGAATTGCCTGCAATGACCTTTTGTTCTATTGGAAAACAAATTACTGCTTGAGTTGTGGGAAATTATGATTGTTGGATTTTGTTTTTATTCCATCTATTGATCAACACCCTTCAGTTTAATCAGGCAGAATAGAACAATCCTTGAACCTTTTTGGAACTTTTCAATTTAACCTCAGTCCTTGTGCCCTTTGGAATTAGCTACTATTTCAACTTATTGCACCTTCAGCTGTGGTATTAACGTGTTTTATTGAACAAGAGGAGAGAAACAAGCTTGTGCTGTGATTACTAAAGCAGACTTTTATGGACATTGTTAAGGATCTATTGATTTTTTACCCCAATATTACTAGTGGATTGATATGTTCCTCTACTCGCCGTGCACAACTCTATTCTGATTTTTGATTCATGTTGCAATATCATGTCTCTTTGCATATGGGTTACCTTTTTAGCTTGAATCTTCCATATCTCCATCATTTTCCCCATCTTTTCAAAGTTTTAAATACTCTTTTTTTTTAAAAAAAAATGAGGCCTTTGGAATATCATGTTGCAATATCATGTTTCTTTCTCTCGGACTATCTCCATGGTTGCATCCTTCTATTCCTTATTGTACTTTGCTTAGTCTCTCTTGAGATGTTTGAAGAAGGAAGTTTGCTGATCTTTTTCCCCTTTTTATCTGTTTCCTGATGCTTTGGTTAGGAGACGGATTTTTTAGAGAGGTTCTTCACCCTCTGTTTTCTTTTATGTTCTCCTTATGTTTTCTGTGAGCGCTCATGCTCCCCCCCACCCCCCACCCCCGGTTATTCTGTTAGCTGTTCTTTGGCTCATGTCTTTTGAGTCCCTGGTTGTTTATTTTAGAACAGTAATCAAATGCTTTGCTTTTGCATAATCAAGGAAGAATTGGGTTACTGTGAGAAGCAAAATTTCATTAGATGTAGTGTCTCTGAGTATGAAGCATAACTCTTCTTTGATTGTCGTGGAGATTTGATGTTCTGGTTTCTAATTCCATTTGCAGCTTGGTTTATGTACTAAGGTTGAGCATCTAATACGAAACGCATAAATGTTGGTACAGGATACTCTTTACGGCATTATCATGAATCAAAAGTTGACCAGAGGCTTGAATCAATTGAAAAGGCTGTGAGTATTCTTATGTATAATGTTAGGTTGCTAGCAATGTGTGCTGTGTGCACTTCATAAAGAAATTTCAACTTGCCTATCCAAAAGAGTGAAATGCTGTATTATAGTTTCTTTGGGATCTCTGGATTATTTTGCAGCTGTCTAAATTCATTTCTAGTTAAGTTGTTTTGAATTGACCTTAGACTAACATAATTAGATAACAAGTGTTTCTCCTATGCGCTAAACTTAACACTTTTAATTGTAATCGATTGCTTACTATCTTGTTTGCTACTCCTTTTTGGTTAAAAATCGAGGTATATGGACGGTATTACATGCAAACACTTGATTCTAATGGGTTGTACAACCGTCGTCCATGTTTGTAGTTGCTGTTTGTTTGCTTGAGAGATTATGAAACCATTTTATGCAATTTTCCTTTCAACTTTAGAATTCTTCTCATTCACTTTTTTTTACATTAAAATGTAATGTTTCTTATCTCCTGACAGATGAAAAACAACCTTCATTTTGAGCATGCCGATTTCAAAAAACTTGTTGACCCAGGGCCTTCTAGAACTGGTGCTTGGATTGCCACAACTGGCACTGCTCTTGTTGTTGGGTATGTTTAGTTGTTTACAATGAATAACTTATTGCTGATGTATTCTTGCCTTTTTTTAAACTTTACAATGTGTAACATGAATCTGGAATGACAGTTTCTGTCATGTTCTTTAAAACAAGCGCATCCCTAGAAGATTTTTTGAATTTCTCAGTTTCACCATTGTGCACTTGTTTTAACCAGAGAACGAACATAAAATGGATATTTCTCTGAAAATATTTTTCTCTTTGGAGAAGAAAATATCTCATGAAAAGGCATAATTTCTTACTTGTATGTTGAATTCTAAAGGTCTCCATTGTTCACTTCTGTTTTTGGTTAAAGTGTTGAAGTGATTTTTGGAGTTCTTGCAATAGATTGTCTGCTTAATTATCTCTTAGCTGCAAAATTTCCATGCCGATGATTGAGAAAAACATTTTACAAATATCATGAAATGAAGTAGATAAGCTAGAAGGGCTAAGTAAAATGAGATGGAATTGTTTAAATTTCTTTTTTTTTTTTGCTTGCAAATTGCAAAAGATAATAAATAGAGATCTTAGAAGTTGATTGAATTAGGGTCGCTTTTCACTTTTAAAGGTACAAGTCACACTTTTCTGGCTTGAGCAAGTTACTGTCACACACTTGCACACAAGGTGACAATTCCTTCGACTTGAACCCACTACGTGGGTTTGGGGTGAACGAACGTTCATGAGAATTAGGCCAAACGGCAAACGTTGGGGTTTAATTCGTTTTTCATTATCTGGTGAATGAATGTTCTGAATTACAAAATACAGATATGATATCCATAGGATTGGCTTTCTCTAAACTACTTATCAATCGTAGTGGATTTCGTAAGAGGTGAGAATGGTTTAAACATCTGATTGAATTGATTGTCTATGCTAACTCATTGAAATATGAATGGTTTATACATCTGATTGAATCACTGTGTTCTTAGTTGCATCGTTACCGACTCATTATTTTCTGTTAAATATGCGTGTCCAAACACATGTACAAGGGTATGGTATTAAAAAAATCAAGCATGCCTGTATTGTACACATGTCCGACATCATCCCTGAGTGCAGATAACATAGCTTAGTTGTACTTAATTGTTTCTTTGCATTTAATTGGTTTAACTGCAGATATGGCTTGGGTTGGCGAGGTGGAGCATGGTATGCGAATAGGAAGTTCAGAAGGGAGCAATTGAAACTTGCAGGGCAGATAAAACCAAAAAGATGGCAATTGTTGGGAGAACTAAAATCTAGAGGGTGGCAACTCCGGCTCCCTAGACCACCGGCAAGATTCCGAGTTCCACAGAGTGCATTAAAAACTTCCGAGAATACTTCTCCAGCATCAGTTGGCTCTGCCGGTGGCCGTCAATCATGTTAAGCATTGACAATCAACCAAGCAATCGTTCAAGCTTTTCTGCAGACAAGTAATCAGTGTGTGTATAGGAACTTCGTTACAATCAAATATTAAAACAATTCTTTTTATAAATCTTTAGAAGTTCAAATAAGCATTCAGGAAGCATAGATTCGGATTAAATATTCGCCATCATTTTTTTGTAAACTTCAAAAAATTATTTTACAAAGAAAATGACCATTCTTTGTTCCGAAGGCATAGCATTTAACTAGTAACACTCCCTGATTACTTTTAGTAAGCCTTAACATCTTAAAATTAAAATTCTAACCCCAATACCCTAAAAATTAAACTATAAATTTTAATTCTAACCATAAACTTAAATTTTGTACTTGATAGTCTAAATTCTTAAATTTTAAACTATAATTTAAAATTTTAAATCCTAAAAATAATAATATAAGCTTATATATTAAAGTATTTTCTAAATTTTAATTATTATAACTTAAATATTTACTATAAAGCACGAATCATATTGCCTCATTTATTAGAATTGTTCCCGGAGGTCAACGGTTCTGCTGTCCGATGATGGCATTGAGATGGATGCAATGGCTCTGCCGTCCGATGAAGGTATCTGCAAATCATTGGTGGAAACTGGTGGCTATGAATGTGAAGAACACACGGTAACTACGAAAGATGGATGCATTCTAGGTATGCAAAGGATTCCCGTGGGTCGGTCAGGTGGACACCAGGAACCAGACCACCGGTCCTGTTACAGCACGGGCTCTTAATGGTTTGTTTTGTCAATTTTCATGTTTCTAAGATTCAAAACCATTTATGTGACAATGGCTTGCGTGGTGTCAGGCTTCAATAACATGGCTGCTATTGCCTCCGGAAAAGTCTTTGGCGTTTGTCTTGTCGGATAATGGCTACGATGTGTGGCTTGCTAACTCACGTGGAACAAAGTACAGCAGAAGGCATACTTCACTCGGTCCTAACAATCCGGTTATTGTTAAGCTTTGTGGTTTTTATGGTGTGGGTTTTGAACATTAGGTTGATTCTTCACTGGTTTTCAGGCTTACTGGGATTGGTCATGGGATGAATTGGTGGCTTACGATCTTCCTGCTACAATCCGATATGTTCATGATCAAACAGGACAAAAGCTTCACTATGTCGGGCATTCACAGGTGAAGTTTTTTTCTTCAACATTTCCCAGATTTCAATAGTTTCTTAAGGTTGAGAAATGGTGGAGTTTGATGTCTTGTTTTCACTTTCAGGGAACTTTAATGTCATATGTTCCTGTGTTGAAACTCTTTTGGACATACATTTACTGATCAAAATTGTTGCTTGAACTCTTCCATATATAGTAAATCTTTTTCTAGACCATGAGCCTCAACCATCGGCAACAAAGAACATGATCCATCTGGCTCAGAGTAAGTAATCCATAAAACCCTTTTGGAAAAAATTACCATTGAGATTCCAGTTTTAAGAACATCCCTGATGAAAATTTTCTGGGGTTCATTTTCCAGTGATTAAGGAAGGGACCATAAAGATGTATGACTATGACGTGATCGAAAATATGAACACTATGGGCAACTACCGCCACCGGCCTACAGTATGGCCAGCATTCCCAATGACCTTCCTCTTTTCGTCAGTTACGGTGGGGAGGATGCTCTTGCTGATGTAAACGCTGTGAAGGTGTTGTTGGGAAGTCTGAAAGATCATGATGTAGACAAGCTTGTGGTTCAGTACAGAAATGATTATGCTCATGCAGGTTATGTCATGACAGAAAATGCTAAACAAGAAGTCTATGCTTCTTTTAATTGACAGATTATGTCTGCATGTAACATATAATTATAGTATGTAGTTTCAGACAAATATTGAAACGTTGATGTTAATGAGAAAACGTATCTACAAGCATAGGAATTAGATGATCAGATATGATTTTGTTTGTTTTTTGAGTGGGATGAAAAGCATCCCAAAATACATATTTATTAGCATCACTGCACGTAAAGGGATTGTACTGACTGCAGAGGTAACTCATCTCAAATGTCCCCGTAGAGCAACATGCAAAGCCAGACACCTCAAAACCTGAAAAATGATGACCAAAATGTAATAAATCCTAACATTAGGGTTATTTTTCTAAAAAAAATTAATTTAACAACCAAAACAGAAAAAGCAAGTATTGTTTTATGACCACACGTATAGATTTCCGTAGGTTATAAATATTTTTAAAGACAAATTGAATAGATTTGATAATTGGTGTCCGAGAATTTATAGCCCTTGTCTTATCGCATTAAATGATTCCGAGCTGGTGTATGGCTATAGTATCCCGGAGTCAGTCTCGAACACTGTAATAATTTAATTATTACAATATACTATTTAATATTGAGATTAAAGACAAAATGTTGGTTAAGTATTATGGTCCTAAGTCCTAACACCTAATATTGAGGTGCAGATAAAAGCTACTAAAGTGCTCTACTATTTGGTTCGTCTCAAGTGATTAATTAAAGTAAAAATTAATAATAATAATTTTGTTCGACGTAAGTCATTTAAAGTTTTTATTTTAAAAAATAAAATATTTAAAATTTATTTTAGAATCTATATTAAAAATTACAAAACAATATATATAAACGATGATTTGAAAAAAAAATATCATTTACGTTAACTATTTTTTAATAATTTCTTTTATAAAATTTGAAAGGAGAACTTCATGTCTTATACTATAAAAATTAGTCTAAAATTTAAAATATAGTCGAGAATTACCTATATTAATTTTATACTCCATTAATAAGAGTGGTCCGGCCAACCCTACTATTTCCCCTTTGAATGGTGCAGCCATGAAATCAGAGATAATGCAACGAAAGAGAAACTTACCGAACTGAGAAGGTTTGGTTATGATCTGATAGAAAATATCATACGCAGGTGCCGACACCATTCGCATTCCGGGAAGATCTTTGTTCAGTTTCACCACCAAGCCTTCCAATTTCCTGTTGAATTCCAATGCGACATTGTTGTATTCGGGTACACAGTCGTTTTGGCCCAGGATATTGGTGGCCCTCTCCAGCGGTAAACACCCCATCGGAGGAAGGCCGGTGATCGACAGTTTCCGAGCGCCGAGACCGTGGAGTTCCCTTATGAAGTTCTCGCACAGTGCCAGCAGGAAATCCTGGTATTGTCTGACGGAGAACTGGGATCTTCGGGTGGGAAAAGTGTAGTAATTTTCCATGAAATCATTCGTCCCTAAGCTCATCAAATACAACGCCTCTCTCAGAATTAGATTTGCCTTCTTTTCACCGACGTATGCTCTTAATTGTCGTTGATACTCTTTATAATACTCCAGTTCTTTCCACAGTGGGATAACATTCTGCAAATCAATAAACGGAGCTTCATTAAGTTATATTCAAATGTATATGTACATATATAATGGTTTACAACTTACAAGCACTTTGGAGGTTGCATTGTCGTAACCAGTTCCGGCGGAAGCAAAGCAAACGCCGGTGGAGAAATCCGATATATTATAAGCTGGATCCAAGTAAGCTGGGATGGCTGGCTTGAGTCCAAAAGCTTCGGAGATGAAATCGGGAGGTATTCTGCCATTGCAGAAGCGTCCCGTTGGTTGACCACCGTAAAAATCACGTCCGTAAGGCCGGAAATTGCTCTTCAAAAGCGTGGAAATCACGTTGTTGTTTCCTGAATCGACGGATGAATCTCCGAACACTATGACGGCCGGAACTTCAGCTTTGGTTGAAGTGAAAAGTGACGAAGATAAAGATAAGAAAAGACAAAGAAGAAGTGTAGTGCTACTGCAACAAGACATTGCAAGCAGAGCAGAGGGGCTTAGGAAACTGAAACTCAAAGTTTAAAGAAAAAAAACTTGCAAAAGTTTAATCGACAAATGACAAAACATGAATTGTTTTGGATGCTTGATATAATGGATGGGGTTTGGTAGGGTTTTAATGGAAAATATTTAAAAGAAGTATGTACTGTACCACCTACTAATAGTAACTCTATTTATAAATATTCTAATAAAACATACATTTTATCGATATTATAAATTTATAATTAAACTTAAATCTTTAAAGATGAATATTAACGGATTGAACCGGAATCTCCTCCTATATGTAGCTCTTTCCATTATATTTGATGCCACTAAAATCTGTTTTAAATATAAATGATGAAATTTAGAGGTTGGCAGGTGAAAACAGCACTATTCCAGTAGGCAAAGCTCCATCATTATCATGTTCCTTGGTATTTAGGGTTATCCATTGAATTTCATTAATTTTGAAGAGAAGAGACTTAAAGGTGGTAAGAGAACTGTGGTTGCAGTGCCTGGTGTGGTGTGTTTGTAGAGAGTAGGTGTAAGCTTTAAAGGCTGTGCATGGGAGTGGGAAAATGACAGTCTGAAAATCGAAATCTGAAACCATTAATGGGTTTCCTCCTCAACAAAGAAAGAGGTTTTCATTTGCTGACCCTTTTGGTTATATTAGCTGCATGACAAAGCTAGAATCAAACATTGAGAGGAACAAAGGTCTATTAAGTTTTTAAATCTAAAATTTTAGAGGAGCCAAAACCTTATTTTACTACTATTTAAACTAACAGGGACCTCAAATACAACTATACCAAAAAAATTTGGGAGGAGCAAAGACCCCTCCCACAATATAATATAAGTAGCTTCGTCCTTGTATAAGTTTGAAGTAGGTGGTAAAGATTTTTCAAGCACACAATTGAATTGATTGATCTGAATAAGATTTATTTATGTTGAACCAAGTTAAAAAAAATTGTGTTAGTTGAATCGATGAATTCTGTTTTACAACTTGAAATTTATTTATTTTTTGAGATAAAATTATAAATTGTAGTTGAGTTGTTCAAATTTAATTATTTTATATCGTATTATTAAACAACTTGGAGCAACAGGGTATGAAGTGGACTAAAAGGATATAGGGACTAACATGAACTTTTAAGTATAATATAGGGACTTTTACTATACTTTTACCTTTTAAATATTATATTTGAGTTATATTTTTTTATATCGTATTATTAATCGTTTCTAAGGCCCTTATCATTCGGCCCGGTTGAAGTCAGTTACCCAAACCCAAATTTTGCGGAATTCTTAAGCTAGGGTTTGGACTCTTTGGAATTTGGAGAGAAAGAATCGAATTCCTTTTCTAGCAAATTGCTTTTATCTTCTTCTTCATCATCATCGTCTTCTTCTCTCTAGTCTTTTACACGCACCAGACCAGTAAGGTATTCATTGATTTTTCTCTATTTTGATTTATTTATCTTTGATTAATTTTATATGTCTGTCGACCAGTTGCTGTAAATTCATCTTGATGAATTTTCCTTTTCTTTTGTTGTTTTTATAAGTTCATCATTTAGCGGTTGTGTCGTGATGGTTCAGATTCTGTTTAATTCTTTGATCATATTTGTTGGCTTATTTTCCCCTAATTGTTTTGTTGTTGTTGCTGTTAAATTAAAGATGCAAAATTTCCCAGTTTTTAGTAATCTTGTTTAGTTCTTTACCCTAAAGAAACCTGTTTAGTTTTTACCTTGAGATGAGAATTATCAGAATGTCAAGCTTGTTTCATGTATGATTATTTTACTGTCAATATCCATCTTCATTTGTGATTATTTTGAGCTTTTTGGTATTTGTAATTGTAAATCGACCTTGTTTTTGGTCTGTACTAGGTACAGACAGCAAGAAGAAACCATGCCTAAGAACAAGGGAAAGGGAGGAAAGAACAGGAAGAGAGGAAAGAATGAAGCAGATGATGAAAAGCGTGAACTTGTATTCAAGGAAGATGGGCAAGAGTATGCCCAAGTGCTTCGAATGCTTGGCAATGGTCGATGTGAAGCCATGTGCATTGATGGTACTAAGCGTCTTTGCCATATCCGTGGAAAGATGCACAAGAAGGTTTGGATTGCTGCTGGTGATATAATTCTAGTTGGACTTCGAGACTATCAAGATGACAAGGCTGATGTGATCCTTAAGTACATGCCTGATGAAGCCAGGCTCTTGAAAGCATATGGTGAGCTTCCTGAGAACACACGTCTCAA
The DNA here is from genome assembly GCA_035048815.1 of Abelmoschus esculentus. Lineage (NCBI taxonomy): Eukaryota > Viridiplantae > Streptophyta > Magnoliopsida > Malvales > Malvaceae > Abelmoschus > Abelmoschus esculentus. Next base: position 16,347,839 of record JAUCBN010000034.1, read on the forward strand.
TGAAGGTATTGTCGATGAGGAAGATGAAGGAGGTGTAGATGATTATATCGAGTTTGAAGACGAAGACATCGATAAGATCTAGGGTTTTGGATTTGGCTTTGTTTGTATGATTCACATAAATGTTACAAGAGAGATATGGTTGATGCTCTGTTAAGAAGCCTGCACTATGTCTATCTGGGTTTCTCCCATAAGGTACTTGTAAGTGCTGAATGTTTCATATTAGCTATATGTTACTTTTACTGAAATTGCTTTCCATATTTCATATTCACTTTTTTAACATATAGAAACCAGATGGTAAACATATACGGCTTGTTGGATTCTTCAGATATCTTGGTTGGTTCATTCAGTTTTTATATTTTTATAATGGTTGGAGATAGGGATGATAACGAGCCTGATTAGGTTCGGTTTGGAAACAATGTTATTGGGTTCGGTTTAGACTCGGTGAGCTCGGAATTTTAAGCTCGGGCTCGAAGCTCGTCAAGCTTGACTCGACTCAAAATAGATAATTTTGTAAGAAACTCTTTTCATAACCAATAACGAAACGAAATTCAATATTGAGAAAAAAAATAATTAATTTATTTTAGTTAATTTATTTTTAGTGTATTTTTTATTTTATTGTTTTTTAATGTATATATAATATATATATATAATATAATTATTATGAGATTTTTTAGTTGAGTTCAGATAAGTTCAGCTCGATAAAGTCTCGAGTCGAATTTGAACTCAAGTCGAATTCACTCGAACCAAACTTTAACTGAACCAAACCTGAATAACTCGTGAAGAATTAATTGGAGACATTTGTTTCCCTCATATACTACAAATATTATGGCTTTTAAATCCTATCCAAAAAGTCAATGATGTTTAGAGTAGTTGGCTAAGAGTTTTCAATTCACACTCTCTTTTCTATGTCGTGAGATATCAAATTTAACGAATCGCACGAATTCCACTATTTTAGATCAATTGGGTTCATTAATTTTTCAAAGTCGATTTTTATATATAACAACATTTGTGGATTATTTTCACTAAGATAGGAAAGCAAGTTATTTTCTGTGTACAACTTTTGGACTTGTGTAACGTTAGTAGGTTACTAGGCATTTAAGAAAAAACTATATCATGAGTCATTTTTATTTGTTATCTATGAAATTAATTAATTAAATATTTTTTTGTCTTATTATTTTTACCGAATACCGAATAAAGATTTATTTACTAAAATCTGTTTTTAAATTTATTTTATAGTAAATAATAGTAAAAATTCACTTAATAGAAGATGAAATAAAAAGTTAATTAATAGATATATTTAACCGATTAATCCTATAAATGATACAATCAAAAGATACAGGATGGTTGGGGAAATTAAAAATGTATTTTTAATAAATCCAATTTTGCTTTATAGAAAAGCGAACAAATAATTTACTAAAACAATATTTTTTATGGAGTTACTACTCTAATATTATTGTCCAATTTTTTAATATTAAAATAATAAACTTAGATAGATTGCAGTGACTTCTATTTGATTAGGTAAATTACGGTCTCACTTTAAACAATGATTTTTATTTTAATATTTAAATAATAAACTCGGATAAATTACAATCCGACTTTAAATACTGTTTTTCACCGAGGTGTATGGATTAATAGAGGGCTAGTTGCTTTTTTTTTTAATAAAAAGAGTAACATTAAACTTAAAATTTAACTCTAGCTAGTTGTTTTTTTAAGGCATGGGTGACAAAACATTTTTTAAAGTCGAGTTATAATCTATTAAATTTTTAATTTGTTATAATAATGTATTATATTATTAAAAATAAAGTGAGGAGTGTTATTGTTGGAAAAAAAATTAGACAACAATCCTAAGGTCCTAATTCATTATTTCAGTAGTAGTAAAACTCCACCCCTTGTGAAAAATGCTTTCCATTTATTTCTCCCAACTTCATTTTTAATACATTTACCTCAACGCCCAACTACAATACTGTGTGGTCGACACTGTGTTATAATGAATCACATTTCCTTCCTTTTATTTGCAGATTGATCGACTATAAATACAGATACAAAAGGCCTTGGTTTAAAGCATCTCTAGGTCTTCAAGTAGTTTGAGTTTCATAAGAAAGAAAGCAGAAATGGGTTCCATTTCCAAGGGTTTCATTCTCATTGCTCTTGTAGCTGTTGTTGTTCTTCTCATTTCTTCGGAAGTGGCAGCTCGAGACATTGCTGAAACCACCAACGAAAAGAACAATGGTCACACATTGAATGGGTACGGCGGATACGGTGGACATGGAGGTCATGGGGGACACGGAGGAAGACGTGGTGGTGGACGTGGAAGAGGCTGTGCCTATGGGTGTTGTCGTTCGGATTATTACGGAAGAGGTTGCCGAAGGTGCTGCTCTTATGCTGGGGAGGCTGTGGATGTTGCAATTCTCGCCGATCCTCACAACTAAATACCGTCTGTATGCAAAGTAATAAAATGGAGCAAATAAACTGCTTCCTTACTGTAGAGGAAGTATAAATTATTAAATTAATGAAATCATGTTTTATTTTCTTTATTCCTAATTCCTTGATATACAAGGAAAAAATAATTTATTCTTATACTAAAACATAAGGAAAAGTAATACTCTACCCAACGTAGTATAGAGAAATAATATAAAAATATTTTATTTTAATTCTAAATATAGAAAGAAGTATTAAAAAGTAAAAAAAAAAAACTAAAACCCCCCTCAAAGAAAGATAAGTATTTTTAGTAGGTTAGAATACATAACCTAAACAAAGATAAATAACCAAGTTAATCAGTCAAAGATGTTTACTTACAAAACCCACATTTTAAATTAAATTTAAACAAATATAAAATATATTAATTCGTATATAAACCCTACTTGTCCCGACAATAACATTTCTACACATATTAGGTTATTTACAGGGTAAATATATTTGTACACATTTAGGTGAGTTCATAAAGAACCAGCTAGCCTTGTTGGCAGTGGTCTGTGCCTCTGTTCTAGTCCAGCCTTGATTTTGTAAGTATCGCACCACCGTGCCGACTACGCATTTAGGTGTTGTGTTTGAACCACTGCCATTTGATCCTAAAATTTAATATTGATGGATCGACTCGTAGTAAGCAGGATCAGACAGGTTGTGGGAGGGTGCTGCCCGATGCTCGTAGGCAGGTTTTAGCTATGTTCTCAGGATCTCTGGGCATTATGAATTCAAATGAGGCAAGTCAAAAAGATTTTTAATGATTATTTTATAAGTAATAAATTTAAATATTATTATTTTTATTATGATTAGATAAATCATTTTAAATTACTTTAAACCAGTACTCCAAAGTCAACACTAATGGTTGATTTGGATAAGGCAGAGCAAAAAGTCCACGCCAGATAAAGAGCTTTCCATTTATTGGTCCCAACTTGTATTTTTATGCTCACGTAAATGCCCTAATATGCATCTCCTGCCATGCAACTTTACGAGTTTCAACTACTTACTTTCTAGACTGATCAGTCTTGCTCTTCGTTTCCCCCATGTAAACTTGACACTTGTGCAGACAATGGGAACTGAGTTAATAGGATATTGAATAGTTGCCCACTCTTCAACACCCAACTACACTGAGGGTTCCACCACTGATCAACATCTTATAAAATCATTTTTGGGTATTTATCCATCGGGGCCTATAAATAGACATCGAGAATGCCTTAGTTTAACCATCTTTACTTGTTCAAATATGGGATCCATTTCCAAGACTTTCCTCATCCTTGCTCTTTTATCTGCTCTTGTGCTTCTAATTTCTTCTCAAGTGGCAGCTAGGGACCTTGCTGAAACAACGACTGAAAAAAATAATGGTCAGCAGCTAGCAATAGCTTGAGTTCTTATTTATTTGTTTACTTAACTACGTCTCTCGATTATATTCTAAGTATGGGTATTGATTATTATTTGCAGGTGAAGTGGCTACTGAAACAACTGAGACTGCGCTAGAGGATGGCAAGTATGGGTACGGAGGATATGGAAACCGTGGAGATTATGGAGGATATGGTGGACGTGGAGGACATGAAGGCTATGGTGGACGTGGAGGACATGAGGGCTACGGTAGAGGATATGGTGGACGTGGAGGACACGAAGGCTACGGTGGACGTGGAGGACATGAGGGCTACGGTGGAGGACACGAAGGCTACGGTGGATGTGGAGGTTATGGAGGAGGCTGTGCCTATGGGTGCTGTCGTTCTGATTATTATGGAAGAGGATGCCGAAGGTGCTGCTCTTATGCTGGCGAGGCTGTTGATGCTGAAACTCATGCCGATCCTCACAACTAGATGCAGTCTCCCCGGTTGCATGTAACTATATAAATAAATTCGCACACATATGTATACATATATGTGCGCGCGCTCCTGTGTCTCTTCGTGTGTATGTATAGCAAATCCAACTATAAACTATTTCTCATGTCCTGAATGAAAATGTTTCCTTAATAATTAATATAACATATGTTGGAATTCGAAGTATAAATTAGTATTTTTATTTATGTATCAACACAAAAAATATTTGTATATATTATTTCACTAAGTTACTATATTAACAAATATATCTATTAACTTTTTATTTAAATGTTTTGAGTAAACTATATGTTTTGTCTCATATTAGTTACTAATTTATTAATTAATGTTAATTTAATTATGTGATATTTTAATAAAAATAATTATATTTTTTCACCTCTTCGTACAAAAAACCTATCTTTCTCTAGCTCTAGCCCTAATCTTAACTTTTTTCCACTCATCAATGTCTCATGTTACCCAAAAGAATATAGATTTGTATTTTTGTGCTTAACATTTTACCTTCTATTAGATAATTTCATGGGATAATAAATTTAAAAACATAAAACAATTAACTAGAAACGGAGAAAATCATAATTTTATTTAATTATTATCTCCTCTACATAATAAGGTAACATTTTATTTAAGGAGGTAGCAAGTTTTAGGATTTGCTATGCCCATTTATTAAGATACATTCTTTTTATGAAGGCTACATCAGCAATGATTGAGCAGAGAATCACATTCACTCAATCTTAATTGCTAATCATAGTAGTTTCTTTCTATTTTTAAATTTTTTTGCCATCGTATCTATTATATTTGTCACTATATTCACCTTTTTTGTCATCATATCCGCCATCATATCCACCTTTTTCGCCATCGTATTTCTTGTGTCCGCTATCATATCCACCTTTTTTACCATCATATTCACCTTTTTTGCTGCTATATCCGCCTTTTCCGTCATCGTATTCCTTGTGTCCACTATCATATCCACCTTTTCCGTCATCGTATTTCTTGTATCCGCTTTCATATCCACCTTTTCCGTCATCGTATTCCTTGTGTCTGCTATCATATCCGCCTTTTTTACCGTCATATTTACCTTTTTTGCCGCTATATCCACCTTTTCCATCATCGTATTCCTTGTGTCCGCTATCATATCCACCATTTTTGCCGTTATATCCACCTTTTCTATCATCGTATTCTTTGTGTCCGCTATTATATCCACCTTTTTTGTCGCTATATCCATCTTTTTCGCTATCGAAATCCTTGTATCCGCTAGCGTAAACGTAATCGTAATCATCGTAATCGTCATCGTAATCGTCATCGTAATCATAATCGTAATCATCATCGTAATCCCAATCCTTGTATCCGCTATGGTATCCACCTTTTTTACCGTCATATTCACCTTTTTTGCCGCTATATTTACCTTTTCCATCATTGTACTCCTTGTGTCTGCTATTATATCCACCTTTTTTACTGTTATATTTATCTTTTCCATCATCGTATTTCTTATATCCACTATCATATCCATCTTTTTTACCATCATATTCACCTTTTTTAGCGTTATATCCATCCATTCCTTTCCCACTACTATCGTATCCATCGTATCCGCTGTCGTTGGGATACTTGACTTTTCCAAATTCAGCCTCAGCTGTATCAGTATCGACCTTAGCTGCAATATCATATACGATATTTATGTAATACGATTGCAAGACTTGATAAAAAATATATAATTAGTAGTTGCAATAACAACTTACCATTGTTGATTTGGGTAGTAGATTGAGCAAAGTCTCGAGCCATTACTTGAGAAGAAATAAGAACAACCGCTAGAAGAACAAGGAAAAGAAAACCCTTAGAAAGGCTTATGAAATTCAAACCCATATCGAATTTCTTTCTCTTCAAACTCGAACGATTTGAATAATTTCAACTTAAGATGCTTAAACTAAAGCATCCACCATCTCTGTTTATAGGCCATGCCATGCTAGATAATTCGATTTTAGATAAATAATTTTTTACTATATTATTTATAAATTACATAAAACAACACAAGCCCAAAATAATCTAGATTATTATTATTTTTTATTGCTCTTTTGATTTCATAGTCTAGCCCTGACTAATCCAAACCGACACGGATCGTACACCTAGTTTTGGTGGGTGAGTCTTCCGGCAGAGAATTTTTACGTACATAACGTCTTGAACCTGAGACTTGCTTAAGCAAAACCAAATTGCTTATCACTTGGACCAACCCCTGTTAGTTTTATATTTAATTTAAAAACACACACAAAATAATACTAAATTAACCTATAATATTATTTTATTTTATAATTTCAAGGGCTTCTTACCCCTTAAACCTTTTTATTGTGTTTATGTTATTTTATAATGTTAAATGTTTTAATTGTTTATATATATATATATATTTCATGCTAATTTTTATTTAGATCTTGTTGGTGTATTAACAAAATATACCACTTTAATTTTTTTATTAGATCTCGAATAATTTTTTTATTTTTTCCATAAAAATATAAATTATTTGTATAAAATAATAGATGTTATAGTTAAACCAGCTCAAACTAATCCAAATGATATATTTTTTCTACCTTTTCTACAAGTGAAGTTATTGTTATGTATTTCAACGTTTAGTATTTTTTCCTTTTATCAAAAAACATAAAATAATAATAAATTATGTTAATTTTAATACGTAACAAAAATGCCTTTAGCAAGAGATTAAGACTAAAGAAGAGCAGAATTTTATTAATTCATACTTCTTCTACATTTAACATTTTAATTTTAGTATGGGGAGAGTATTTTTTTCTAACCCTAATTTTTTTATTGACTATAGAATTAATTAATTATTTATATTAGGCGAACCACTATAGAGTGGAATTTATACAAATTTGGTTTACTTCAAATCAAAATAATATATTTTAAATGTAGTTTTTTTTCCAAATAATAATAGTAATAAAAATGAGTTTTCTCCTAATTAACCGACATAAATATATCTTGGTATAAATATAAAACGAGTTGGGGTTGCTTCAAATCTGAAACTGTACACAAAAGGAATAATGATGAAAAAAAAAACAATAAAAATATAATTTTTTTTTTATAATTTAAAGATTATTATATGATAATATTTATTTATATATTTTTAATCTTTTAATAATACATGTACACATCTTGTAAATAGAGCGATTGAACCTAAATCTCTTAAAACGAACATTATTCGTTTTTTCATTTAGATTACTTGTTGGGTTCAATTAACCTTTTACCAATGCACACACTTTGTTGACGGATGTAAATCGTCTACCTCTTAATCGTGTCTCTATTGGTACATCCACTTTAAATTAGTGAGTTTTGAATTTAGGGTTTAAAGTTTAAGATTAAAGATTGTGATTAGGGTTTAATAAATTAGGAGTAGAATGTACTTTTTAGGATGTAGAACATTAGGGTTAATGTTTAAAATTCAAATTTTTACGATTTTTTAATAAAAGGTACGATCAGCATGCAAGAGATTCTTACTCCTTATTGACACCAATGACAAAGATTCAAATCTTGATATCTCATATTCTTTCTCAAATTTATAATGATAAAATATAATTAATAGAAATAATTTATAAAGATAAAATATAACCAAATTTGTATAAATTTCACTCTATAGTGGTTCGTCTAATATAAATAACTAATTATATAGACAATAAAAAAAATGCTGAATGTAGAAGAAGTATGAATTAATAAAATTCTGCTCTTCTTTAGGCTTAGTCTCTTGCTAGCTAAAGGCATTTTTGTTATATATGTATTAAAATTAACATAATTTATTACTATTTTATGTTTTAATGATAAATGGAAAAAATACTAAACGTTGAAATACATAACAATAACTTTACTTGTAGAAAAGGTAGAAAAAAATATATCATTTAGATTAGTTTGAGCAGGTTTAACACGTAATATTTATTATTTATACATATTTATATAGATAATTTATTTTTATAAGAAAAAATAAAAAAAATATTCGAGATCTAATGACAAAAAGAATTAAAGTGATATTTATTGTTAGCTAAATATTATTTTTGTTTTTTAAAAAAATCTTTTTAAATAATAATTTATAATATTTAATGATATTTTAAACTTTCGTTGTTTTATATAATTTATAAATATAATAATTAACTCTATTTATCTAAAACTAATTTTCCATACGATATGATTTACATTTATTTTCTTTATCGTTTAATCTGAACTGGTGAATGTACTAGCATGGCATGGCCTATAAATAGAGCTGGTGGATGCTTTGGTTTAAGCATCTCAAGTTGAAATTATTTCAAAATCATTTGAGTTTGATGAGGAAAGAATCAAATATGGATTTCAGTTCTACAAGCATCTCTAAGGGTTTCCTTTTCCTTCTTCTTCTAGCAACTGTTGTCATTTCTTCTCGAGTGGCGGCTCGAGACCTTGCTCAATCTACTACCCATGTCAACTTTGGTAAGTTATTGTTGTTGTTGCTGCTATTGTTACTACTGACATCCATGCCTTTTTAATTATATATATTTTTATCTAAGTCTTTCAATTATAGTATATAAATGTCATGCATAATATTGCAGCTGAGATCAATGCTCATTCAACTGAGGCTGAATTTGGAAAAGCCATGTATCCTAACGACAGCGGATACGAGGGATACAAAGACAAAGATGATGGATACGATAGTGGAAAAGGAGCATACGGATACGACGGTAAAAAAGGTAAATATGATGATAAAAAAGGTGGATATGATGACGGATACAAAAAATACGATGGAAAAAAAGGTGGATATGACGACGGACACAAAAAATACGATGGAGAAAAAGGTGGATATGACGATGGACACAAAAAATACGATGGAGAGAAAGGTGGATATGACGACGGATACAAAAAATACGATGGAAAAAAAGGTGGATATGACGATGGACACAAAAAATACGATGGAGAAAAAGGTGGATATGACGACGGACACAAAAAATACGATGGAGAAAAAGGTGGATATGACGACGGACACAAAAAATACGATGGAGAAAAAGGTGGATATGACGACGGACACAAAAAATACGATGGAGAGAAAGGTGGATATGACGACGGACACAAAAAATACGATGGAGAGAAAGGTGGATATGACGACGGATACAAAAAATACGATGGAAAAAAAGGTGGATATGACGACGGACACAAAAAATACGATGGAGAGAAAGGTGGATATGACGACGGACACAAAAAATACAATGGAGAAAAAGGTGGATATGACGACGGACACAAAAAATACGATGGAGAGAAAGGTGGATATGACGACGGATACAAAAAATACGATGGAAAAAAAGGTGGATATGACGACGGACACAAAAAATACGATGGAGAAAAAGGTGGATATGACGACGGACACAAAAAATACGATGGAGAAAAAGGTGGATATGACGATGGACACAAAAAATACGATGGAGAAAAAGGTGGATATGACGACGGACACAAAAAATACGATGGAGAGAAAGGTGGATATGACGACGGACACAAAAAATACGATGGAAAAAAAGGTGGATATGACGACGGACACAAAAAATACGATGGAGAAAAAGGTGGATATGACGATGGACACAAAAAATACGATGGAGAAAAAGGTGGATATGACGATGGACACAAAAAATACGATGGAGAAAAAGGTGGATATGACGACGGATACAAAAAATACGATGGAGAAAAAGGTGGATATGACGACGGACACAAAAAATACGATGGAGAGAAAGGTGGATATGACGACGGATACAAAAAATACGATGGAGAAAAAGGTGGATATGACGACGGACACAAAAAATACGATGGAGAAAAAGGTGGATATGACGACGGACACAAAAAATACGATGGAGAGAAAGGTGGATATGACGACGGATACAAAAAATACGATGGAGAAAAAGGTGGATATGACGACGGACACAAAAAATACGATGGAGAGAAAGGTGGATATGACGACGGATACAAAAAATATGATGGAGAAAAAAGTGGCCATGGTGACAAAAAAGGTGGATATGGTGGTGAATATGATGGATACGGTGGCAAGAAAGGTGGATATGGTGACAAACATGGTGGATATGATGGCGGATATGATGACAAAAAAGGTGGATATAATGACAAATATGATGATGGACACTATAAATACGACGACAAAAAAGGTAGAAAATAAAAGGAGACTACTATGATTAGCAACAAAGATTGAGTTAATGTTATTCTCTCATGCTCAATCACTACTAAGATAGCCTTTGTAAAAGACATGTATCTTAATAAATGGGTGAAGCAAATTATCTATTATTTGCTAGCTCCTTGAATAAAATGCTACCTTATTATGTAGAGGATATAATAATGAAATAAAATTATGGTTTTCTCCGCTCTTAATTAAGTGTTTAATATTTTTTTTAATTTGTTATCCCATTGAATTATCTAATAGAAGGTAATTTGTTAAGCACAGAAATATATAAATATAAATATAAATATAAATATAAATTGTTTAAATTAAAATTAATCAGTATCATAATATTATATATATTTATAATTAAATTTAAATAAAAATTTAAATAATTAGCCTTTTTGAATTAAGTTTGAACAATAGACAATGTTGGATCTAGAAATTAAAGAATAGGGCTAAAAATAATTCTTTTCTCAAATAGGTATGCACGTATTTTGTTTACCTTTATGCATTAATTTTTTTATTTAAAATTTAATACTAATTCAAACATAATTTTTAAAAATGGGGATGCATGTACTCCCGTATAAAATTATATACATCCGTTTTTTAAAATAAAATACGATATTTCAATTCAACTAAATCGAATAATAAAAGTTATCTCAATTTAACTTAATCAAATGCTCTTCCTTTCCTACGTCAAAAAATTTAAATCCTTTATTAATGGAGAAGTATAAATTAATAAAATTTTTCTTCTCTTTATTCCTAATCACTTGCTTTGGGAATTTTTCTTAGGTATTGAAATTAACCTAAATTATTGCTATTTTATATTTTGATGAGAAAAGGTAAAATACTAAACATTGAAATAAAAAATCATATATTTTCTTTTAGAAAGGTGGAAAAATCATTTTAACAAATTTGAAGGAAATTAACTGCGATATTTTTTATTTATACGAAATTAAATCTCGTTATATATTTGAGATCAAACTCAGAGCATAATATCATCCAATAGAATATAAAACAATAAAGAAAATATACTAAGATTTATGTGAAAAATATTTTGTAAAATTCTCCAAAATAAACACGGTAGATGAAAAAATTCGCAAAGCCAATAAAAACAAAAGTTTGATAATTTTGAAAAAAATAAGTTTGGTAATATCTCCAAAGTTTTTGCTGTGATGTTTAATGTTTTTGTTTCAATACTTTTTTGATGTTTTTGATTAAATAAGTATTTGTTTTTTTATTAAAAAAACACATTTTTCTTTATTGAAAAGGATGTTCCAGTCGTATGATAAAAAATGTTGAGTTTTTTATTCTGTTTTACTTGGAAACTCATTCTCTTTATACCCTTCTGGTGGGTCAGTTGGGGTTGAATCATGCATGGCTTATGCCCATGTGTCTATTTTTTCAGTCTACGATGAAAATTAACATGAAAGTACTCTTGTATGGTTTTAAAAATTTGATGGATTCTTTATTTTTAGTTTAAAGAATACACCTTTGTCTGGTTTACTGTTTCTCCCTTAACGGGTTCTTTCCCTTCTGGTGGGTCGGCTAGGGTTGAATCGTGCATGTCTTATGTCCATCTGTCTATTTTTTAGTCTACGATGAAAGTTAACATGAAAGTACTCTGTTATGGTTTCAACAATTTGAAGATGATCATTTTATCCAATTTTGTTGTATGATTGTGGCAACAATCTAGATTTATGTCATGTTTTTTGCTTACCTTTTCTCTTTACCGAGTCACTAAAATTTATATATACTCTTGGTGTAGGGCTTAAATTATGTTGCTGCACTACTATTGCTTGTTATGAAAACGGAGGAAGATGCATTTTGGATGCTTGTCGTCCTTCTTGAGAATGTTTTAGTCAGTGACTGTTATACAAATAACTTTTCTGGATGCCATGTGGAGCAAAGGGTTTTTAAAGATTTGCTTGCCCAGAAGTGTTCGAGGTAGTTGAATTTAGGGTTTAAGATTAGGGATTGTGATTAGGGTTTAAGGAATTAATAGTATAGTGTACTTTTAGGGGGTAGGGTTTATGGTGTAGAAAATTAGGGTTAATGTTTAGAATTCAAACTTTTAAGATTTTTTAGTAAGAAGTACGATTTAACAGGCAAGAGATTTCTACTTCTTGTTGATAGCAATGATAAAGATTAAAATCTTGGAGAAATTATTACATGAACTTGTTCCACTACCTAGGATATGGTTCCAACCAATTAAATTAAAGTATATCATATATTTTTTCATATAATATTCACACATAAGCATCATCCAAATCATCTACTTTAATGCCTTTGATTTAAAAAAGAAAAAAAAATATTACCAAAATTTTTTTATATTGTCTTCCTCTTTATTGTTCAATTTTTTTAATTATTTCTTTTATAACCCCTAACCCTCACCCTAGCCCTTAAACCCTAAAACATAACCCATAAACCTTAACTCTAATCCTAAACCCTAAACCTAAACAATAACTCCTAACCTTAAACCTTAACAATAACCATAAACCCTAAAACTATACAAAAACTCCTAACCCTAACCCTAAACCTTAACTCAACCCTAAACCCTAACACTAAACCCTAAACATAAACCCTAATCCCTAAACCCTAAAACATAACTCTAAACTCTAAACTATTACCCTAAACCCTAAACATAAACCCTAACCCCTAAACTCTAAATTCTAAACTCTAAACCCTAAATATATATAAAAAAAAATAATTGATTTTTTTTAAAGAACAAAGAGAAATATGTCACAAGAAATCTTTAGTGATATTTTTTCCTTTTTTAAATCAATGACATTAAATTAGATGATTTAGACAATGTTTATGTGTAAATATGATATGGAAAAAAATATATGATGTGTTTTAATTTAATTGGTTGGGGATCATATCCTAAATGATAAAATGGGTTTATATAATAATTTCTCCGAATCTTTATTTCTCAAATTTATAATGATAAAATATAATTAAAAAAATAATTTATAAAGATAAAATATAACCAAATTTGTATAAATTTCACTCTATAGTGCTTCGTCTAAAATAAATAACTAATTATATAGACAATAAGAAAATGCTGAATGTAGAAGAAGTATGAATTAATAAAATTCTGCTCTTCTTTAGGCTTAGTCTCTTGCTAAAGGCATTTTTCTTGCGTATTAAAATTAACATAATTTATTACTATTTTATGTTTTAATGATAAAAGGAAAAAAAAATACTAAACGTTGAAATACATAACAATAACTTTACTCGTAGAAAAGGTAGAAAAAAATATATCATTTGGATTAGTTTGAGCATGTTTAACACAAAATATCGTTTATACGTATTTATGTAGATAATATATTTTTATAAGAAAAAATAAAAAAAATAATCGAGATCAAATGACAAAAAGAATTAAAATGATATTTTTTGCTAGCATACCAACAAGGTTTAAATAAAAATTAACATGAAATGAAACAAAAATAATTAAAATATTTACCCTTATTAAATAACATGGCTTAAGGAGTAAGAAACCCTTGAACTTACAAAATAAAATAACATTATCGGTTAACTAAATATTATTTTTGTTTTTTAAAAAAATCTTTTTAAATAATAATTTATAATATTTAATGATATTTTAAACTTTCGTTGTTTTATATAATTTATAAATATAATAATTAACTCTATTTATCTAAAACTAATTTTCCATACGATATGATTTACATTTATTTTCTTTATCGTTTAATCTGAACTGGTGAATGTACTAGCATGGCATGGCCTATAAATAGAGCTGGTGGATGCTTTGGTTTAAGCATCTCAAGTTGAAATTATTTCAAAATCATTTGAGTTTGATGAGGAAAGAATCAAATATGGATTTCAGTTCTACAAGCATCTCTAAGGGTTTCCTTTTCCTTCTTCTTCTAGCAACTGTTGTCATTTCTTCTCGAGTGGCGGCTCGAGACCTTGCTCAATCTACTACCCATGTCAACTTTGGTAAGTTATTGTTGTTGTTGCTGCTATTGTTACTACTGACATCCATGCCTTTTTAATTATATATATTTTTATCTAAGTCTTTCAATTATAGTATATAAATGTCATGCATAATATTGCAGCTGAGATCAATGCTCATTCAACTGAGGCTGAATTTGGAAAAGCCATGTATCCTAACGACAGCGGATACGAGGGATACAAAGACAAAGATGATGGATACGATAGTGGAAAAGGAGCATACGGATACGACGGTAAAAAAGGTAAATATGATGATAAAAAAGGTGGATATGATGACGGATACAAAAAATACGATGGAAAAAAAGGTGGATATGACGACGGACACAAAAAATACGATGGAGAAAAAGGTGGATATGACGATGGACACAAAAAATACGATGGAGAGAAAGGTGGATATGACGACGGATACAAAAAATACGATGGAAAAAAAGGTGGATATGACGATGGACACAAAAAATACGATGGAGAAAAAGGTGGATATGACGACGGACACAAAAAATACGATGGAGAAAAAGGTGGATATGACGACGGACACAAAAAATACGATGGAGAAAAAGGTGGATATGACGACGGACACAAAAAATACGATGGAGAGAAAGGTGGATATGACGACGGACACAAAAAATACGATGGAGAGAAAGGTGGATATGACGACGGATACAAAAAATACGATGGAAAAAAAGGTGGATATGACGACGGACACAAAAAATACGATGGAAAAAAAGGTGGATATGACGACGGACACAAAAAATACGATGGAGAAAAAGGTGGATATGACGACGGACACAAAAAATACGATGGAGAAAAAGGTGGATATGACGATGGACACAAAAAATACGATGGAGAAAAAGGTGGATATGACGACGGACACAAAAAATACGATGGAGAGAAAGGTGGATATGACGACGGACACAAAAAATACGATGGAGACAAAGGTGGATATGACGACGGACACAAAAAATACGATGGAGAAAAAGGTGGATATGACGATGGACACAAAAAATACGATGGAGAGAAAGGTGGATATGACGACGGATACAAAAAATACGATGGAGAAAAAGGTGGATATGACGACGGACACAAAAAATACGATGGAGAAAAAGGTGGATATGACGACGGATACAAAAAATATGATGGAGAAAAAAGTGGCCATGGTGACAAAAAAGGTGGATATGGTGGTGAATATGATGGATACGGTGGCAAGAAAGGTGGATATGGTGACAAACATGGTGGATATGATGGCGGATATGATGATAAAAAAGGTGGATATAATGACAAATATGATGATGGACACTATAAATATGACGGCAAAAAAGGTAAAAAATAAAAAGAGACTACTATAATTAGCAACGAAGATTGAGTTAACGTGATTCTCTCATGCTCAATCACTACTAAGATAGCCTTTGTAAAAGACATGTATCTTAATAAATGGGTGAAGCAAATTATCTATTATTTGCTACCTCCTTGAATAAAATGCTACCTTATTGTGTTGAGGATATAATAATGAAATAAAATTATGGTTTTGTCCACTCTAATTAGTGCTTAATGTTTTTTAATTTATTATCCCATTGAATTATCTAATAGGAATTATCTAATAGGAGGTAATATGTTAAGCACAGAAATATATAACTATAAATTGTTTGAGTTAAAATTAATCAATATAATAATATTATATATATTTATTATTAAATTTAAATAAAAATTAAAATAATTCGACTTTTTGAATTAAGTTTGAACAATAGATAATGTTGGATCTAGAATTAAGGAATAGGGCTAAAAATAATTCTTTTCTCAAATAGGTATGCAAGTATTTTGTTTACCTTTATGCATTAACTTTTTTATTTAAAAATTTAATACTAATTCAAACATAATTTTTAAAAATGGGGATGTATGTTCTCCCGTATAAGATTACATATATCCGTTCCTGAAAATAAAATACGATATGTCAATTCAACTAAATCAAATAATAAAAGTTATCTCAATTTAACTTAATCAAATACTCTTCTTTTCCTACGTCAAAAAATTTAAATCCTTCCTTAATGGAGAAGTATAAATTAATAAAATTCTGCTTCTCTTTATTCCTAATCACTTGTTTTGGAGAAATTATATTACGGGTAAGTCCCACCACGTGTCTACGGACCAACCATTAAAAGTCATTCATCTCATCAATTTTTCCATATCATATTTTTTCCCAAGTGAATCTTCACTAAAAAAAAAACTGTTTTTAAAATGAATTAATAGTAAATATGAGGGAAAACTCACTTAAGAAAATATGACATGAAAAAAAATGATGAGATGGATTATTTTTAATCGTTGGTCTTATGGATGTTGTGGTAAGATTTACCCATGATATAATTTCTCCTTACTTTAAAAATTTTTCTTATGTAATAAAATTAACCTAAATTATTGCTATTTTATATTTTGATGAGGAAAGGGGAAAAAATACTAAATATTGAAATAAAAAATATAGAATTAACTGCAATATTTATTATTTATAGAAATTAAATCTCGTTATATATTTTTCAACAACCGTTAAAAAATACAATAATTTATAACATGATAGACGGTATGATTTTTATTTTATTTAATTTTTGAATTTTTTAAAAATATAATTTTCTAAAAAAATTTAAAATATTATTATTTTTAATTAAACACTCAAATTATATCTCCCTCGTCGTATGATATTCTTCACTTCTTTGTGGTTCACCGTTCACCACTCAAACGCCATATACTTCACCATTCAATATCTTGTACTTTTAACCGTCGGTTAAAATTTTGATCGATATTTTTATTTTTATTTTTGGATGTACATTGATAATTCATATTTAATTCATATTATTTAATTATTTATTAAATTTAAATAATAATATGAAAATTAAATTAAATGTATTTAAAGATCATATATAATCGTTAAGGGAAACACTTTTTTAGCAAACACTGATTTTTGCTCGGGTGGCTTAATTGGAGATTGAAGAGAATATTCATGAGAATGGATTTTGAGTCTTTTTGGTTAATTTAGTTGGTTATAAGAAAAAAAAATAGGATAAAATACAATGATAATCCCTAAACTTTCAGAAACCTTTCACTTTAATCACCAAACTTTTAAAACTTATAATACAATAGTTAAACTTTTGATTTACTTTCATTACAATCATTATCGAATTATGGTTGTATTATGTATTAATTTAATTTATATATTGCATAGTTTCTTATAAGATTCAATTTTATGACAAATTTTATTTTAATATATTTTCAAATATAAAATATTTTCTTAAAATTTGAATCGTTCTACATGTTTAAAAGATATACCGATATGAGTAAATATAAAGTAAAAAGGTCAGAGTTGAAGTGAAAATTTTATATATTTCTCAAATTTATAATGAAAAAAATATAATCAATATAAATAATTAATTAATTCTATAGTCAATAAAAAATTAGGGTTAGAAAAATACTCTCCCCATACTAAAATTAAAATGCTGAATGTAGAAGAAGTATGAATTAATAAAATTCTGCTCTTCTTTAGTTTTAGTCTCTTGCTAAAGGCATTTTTGTTACGTATTAAAATTAACATAATTTATTACTATTTTATGTTTTAATGATAAAAGGAAAAATGTTAAACGTTGAAATATATAACATCTTTGCTTTTAGAAAAAAAGGAATTAAATATTAATTAATTTTTTGATGAGAAAAAATAATTAAAGATTATTTAATTTCTTTACCACTCATTTTAAAATGATAACTGTACTAGCATGGCATGGCCTATAAATAGAGATTATGGATACTTTGGTTTAAGCATCTTAAGTTAAAATTATTCAAATAGTTTGAATTTTATGAGAAAGAAATTCGATATGGGTTTGAATTTTATAAGCATTTTTAAGGGTTTTTTTTTCGTTATTCTTCTAGCAGGTGTTATTAATGTTGTTTTTATTTCTTCTCAAGTAGCAGCTCGAAATCTTGTTCAATCTACTACCCAAATCAACGATGGTAAGTTGTTATTGTTGCTGCTATTGCTACTACTAACATGCATGCCTTCTTAATTATATATTTTTTTATCTAAGCTTTTTAATCGTATTATAAGAATGTTGTATATGATATTGCAGCTAAGGTCAATACTGATACAAATGAGTTTAAATTTGAAAAAGTCAAATACCCTAACGACAGTGGATATGATGAAGGATACGGTGGGAAAAAAGGTGGATATGATAGATACGATGATAAAAAAAGGTGGATATGATAACAGATACAAAGGATACGATGGTAAAAAAGGAGGACATGAAAGCAACGAAAAAAGTGGATATGATGAAGGATACGATGGATACAATAATAAAAAAAGTAGATATGGTGGCGGATACAAAGGATACGATGGCAAAAAAAGACATAAAAACAGGAAAAAAGGTGGATATGATAGCGGTTACGATAGATACAGTGGTAAAAAAGGTGAATATGATGACAAACATGGTGGATATGATGACGAATACAAAGGATACGATGACAAAAAAGGAAGATATGAAAGCAGCGGAAAAGGTGGATATGATGACAGATATGGTGGATACAGTGGCAAAAAAGGTAAATATGATGGTGAACATGGTGGATACAAAGGATATGATGACAAAAAAGGAGTACATGGAAACAGCGAAAAAGGTGGATATGATAGCGGATACAATGGATACAATGATAAAAAAGGTGGATATGATGACGGATACAGTGGATACAATGACAAAAAAGGTGGATATGGTGGCAAACATGATGGATATGATGGCAGATACGGTGACAAAAAAGGTGGATATAGTGATGAATATAATAGACACGATGACAAAAAAAGGTGAATATGATGATGGATACAGTGACAAAAAAGATAGATACGATGACAAACATGATGGATACGATAATAGAAAAGGATATAAAAACAGCGGAAAGGATGAATATAATAACAAGCAAAATGGATATGACGGGGAACACTATAAATATGGTGTCCAAAAGGGTGGAAAATAGATGAAGATTCCTACGATTAGAAACGAAGGTTGAGTGAATATGATTCTCTCATGGCAAGTCATTACTGATGTAGCCTTTATATAAGGCATATATCTTAATAAATAGGCATAGCAAATCTTAGAATTTGCTACCTCCTTAAATAAAATGCTACCTTATCATATAGAAGAGATAATAATTAAATAAAATTGTGATTTTCTCCGCTCCTAATTAAATGCTGTGTTTTTTAATTTGTACTTACCGTTTCTTGTTGTTGAGCTCTGTATTTCCTTTTGCTTCTATACTTTTATAACTATCATTCAATCGTTAGGGTACTGTTGGATCTTGATGCTGATGAAGAAGGTTTTAGAGATTAATGATTTGGGTTTCAGAGGAAAGTTTAGGGGTTTGACGAAGCAATTGAGAAACTTAGTAACTCATATAAGACGAATCGATAAATGAACTTTTTCAAAATCAATGACTAAAATCAAACAGTTCAAAATAAAAGGAATTAATAATATATTTTACCCAAAAAATTAAATAAAAAACTAATAGATATATTCTGAGCTTCAGAGCTTGAATTAATGATTGAAGTTGAAGATTGAAATTAAAAAAATTCTGAGCTTCAGAGCTTGAATTTTAAGGGTATGTATCGCTACAGTTTAGACCCGTATCGATATAATCCTTAAGAAAAATGGTATCTTTACAGAGCGGGTATTAATACGAGTTAAGTATAAAAATATATTAGCAGCGGGGCCTGACCAGTGACCGGCTCAAATGTCCTTATGTTGGTGGAAGCCATTGCCAAAATCTCAAAGCATTACAATTGTCCACTTATGATGATAGACTGCAAAGCCTGCAGTTACAAAAACAAAAACAAAAGTTTGATAATTTCGAACAAAAAAAAGTTTGGTAATATCTCCATAGTTTTTGCTTTGATGTTTAATGTTTTTGTTTCAACACTTTTTTTAATAATGTTTAGGAAGATAATACTGATTTATTTATTTATTTATTTCCACAATTATAAGAAGGAAAAATATTCAGTCCTTTCTTTAGAAGATTTTGTTGAACAAAAAATCTGTTCTCTGGGTTTTACTTTCGTTGTTTATTTACCACATATTTGTTTTGAAGTTTTCAAATTTCAGGGTTTTTTTATTAAAAAACATTTTTCTTTATTGAAAAGGATGTCCCAGTCGTATGATCCAAAATGTTGAGTTTTTTTCTTGTCTTGCTTGTAAACTCATACTCTTTATTCACTTCAAATGAAACCCACTTTCAAGACTCAACCTTTCTTCAAATTTCCAAAGCTGCAAGCTTCAAAAGATTGATCCTTTCGTGGTGCAAAGCTTGTAGTTTTCTCTCTGTGTGTGTTTTGACTAAATCCTCATTACCCTTTCCTTCTTTTTCTCTTGATCTGTCAAAAAAAGAGAAAAAAAATGTTGGGTGCCCGAAGTAAAACCGACCTTGCTCTGGAATTGCAAGCACAATTTCCGATCTTAAGGCCAAGCATCCATACAAGAAGAGCTAATCTTACAGTGAAATTCCAAGACCTTTATGGGTTCACAGTTGAAGGCAATGTGGATGATGTTAATGTGTTGAATGAGGTAAGAGAGAAAGTAAGGCAACAGGCGCGAGTTTGGTGGGAACTTGAAGCAAGCAAAGGAGCCAATTGGTATTTACAGTCACAAGTTTCTTCGATATCTGAAGTGATTGTGTTGAAATCTTCACTCAAATTGTCAGCTTTGGCTAATTCTATTACACTGAAGAAGCTTATTAGGAAAGGTATCCCCCCTGTACTTAGGCCTAAGGTTTGGTTTTCTCTTTCCGGTGCTGCTAAGAAGAAGTCCACCGTGCCTGAAAGTTATTATAATGATTTGACAAAGGCGGTTGATGGTAAGGTTACGCCTGCTACAAGGCAGATAGATCATGTAAGTTCTTACATCAAGGGTTGTTTTACATTTGCTTGATTGAATCTTTGTTATTTTTCTGGAGATTTGGTTAAGTTTGCATAATGAATTTGGATTGGAACTACATATCTGATGATTGGCCTAGATACAAGGATGTTTTCTAAGTTAATATTGGGGTTATGGAATGTAATTCACTTAATATTCTTTTACATTTCTTAACTTAAAAGAAATTTGTGTTTGAGGGATAATCACATGAGAAGGATTTGATCTGCTGAGAGAAGGTTTGTTTCTAATGAAATCTGAAGATGTTAGATTCGGAAACATTGGCAGTTGACGATGCTGAATTCGAAGTTATATTGATGAGAGAAAAGGTTATATTCAGTTTGATATCTAACTGGAAGCATCTTAATAATTTCAGCTGTCCTTTTTTAGCAAAAGTTATGTTTAAGCTAATATACCAATAACGGTATATTTGTATGCCTGGCTAAAATCTAAGATTTGCCGGATTCACTTGATTATCTCTTTAGTGGTGAAGAATACAACCGCATCTTTAAGAACTACTTGTGAAAATTACAATGTGTGATGGTTTGACATTAATTTGCTGATTGATATAACCTAGAAAATTGGCTTTTGAGAAATTTTGTTTGTGACTTTCTACTATATATTTGCAGGACCTTCCACGAACCTTCCCTGGCCATCCATGGTTGGACACTCCAGAGGGCCATTCTGCTCTTAGACGTGTGCTTGTGGGATATTCTTTTCGTGATTCTGATGTAGGCTACTGTCAGGTGAATTTACCAACAATAGAAGTTGTCTTTCAGAATTTTGTCAACTTCTCCTACCATTGGCATAGAAAGGATGTGATACAAATCCATCCTGCATTTTTTATTTTTAATGTAAAGAGTACTCCTTTGTCTGGTTTACTGTTTCTCCCTTGACGTGTTCTTTCCCTTCTGGTGGGTCGGCTAGGGTTGAATCATGCATGTCTTATGTCCATCTGTCTATTTTTTCAGTCTACGATGAAAGTTAACAAGAAAGTACTCTCTTATGGTTTCAACAATTTGAAGATGATCATTTTATCCAATTTTGTTGTATGATTGTTGCTACAATCTAGATCTATGTCATGTTTCTTGCTTACCTTTGCTCTTTACCGAGTCACTTGAAATTTATATATATACTCTTGGTGTAGGGCTTAAATTATGTTGCTGCACTGCTATTGCTTGTTATGAAAACGGAGGAAGATGCATTTTGGATGCTTGCCGTCCTCCTTGAGAATGTTTTAGTCAGTGACTGCTATACAAATAACTTATCTGGATGCCATGTGGAGCAAAGGGTTTTTAAAGATTTGCTTGCCAAGAAGTGTCCGAGGTAGTTGAGTTTTTATTTCTTTTTTTATCATTTTCTTTATGTAAAGTAATATGTTTTAGCTATACATTGAAATCGAAGTTAATCTTATTAAAAACCGGATCACAAAATTGCAGAATTGCTGCTCATTTGGAAGCATTGGAGTTTGATGTCTCCCTTGTCGCTACTGAGTGGTTCCTTTGCCTCTTTTCTAAAAGCTTGCCTTCAGAGGTTTGAACGATAATTCATTACCTTTTATGTCCTGCTAGCTTCTCACATCAAATGTCAAGTCTATTCGAGATTGCTTTCGAACTATCGTATTTTTATTCTCTTTATTGGGCTATTTGTCCAGACAACTCTGCGGGTGTGGGATGTTCTTTTCTACGAGGGTGCAAAGGTTCTATTTCATGTAGCTTTGGCTATATTTAAGGTACCAACGTCATTGCCTTTTCACTCTTCACATTCCAATTAAGTCGTGAACTTTCTTCGACATGTTTTCCTATAAGTCACTAAAGGTTTTGATCTGCTTTTGCAGATGAAAGAAGACGAGTTGCTTCTAACGCATCAGGCTGGCGACGTTATTAATATACTACAAAGAACTACCCATCACCTTTTTGATCCTGATGAGTTATTGAAGGTAAGACAATCCGTCATTTGTTTTTCCAATTTTCTTCTCAGCTTATAACTTTTCATGCTTCTTCCTCGTTATCCATGGGAAACCAAACTAGTCCAGACCGAAAAGTAGATCATTTCTCTTTGTTTTACTTTGGCACTTGAGTGAATTGAGAGTTATGGACCTTTTTATGCCTACAGGTTGCATTTGATAAGATCGGTTTTATGACGACAAACACTATATCAAAACAAAGGAAAAAACAAGAACCAGAAGTAATGAAAGAGCTTGATCAGAGATTAAGAAGACTAAACTCTCTCAGAACTGATGACAAATAACAGTTTCTTGAATGAGAAGAAACTAGTTGTTAGTGGAAGGGATATGAAATCTATACGCTTGTGTTCTTAGTGCCAAGGACCAGGTATAATGTAAATTTTTTAACCTATACCCAGATTCTAAACAGTTGAAGTTACTTTGCTAATGAATTCAGTGTTGAGTTTAAGATTATATTTGAAAGGTTTAAGGAGACTATTACAAAGAATTAAAAGAAGCTTAAGCAATGCAATCGAGGGATTTTAAATTTATATAAACCTCGTTTCTTCACCTGTGGTCTACAAAAAGCAATGAAGCGGAACCAGAACTAGTCCTGGTTCCGGTTCTTTTGAGCAAAAGATTTAGAAAGCTCCCTATAGTTATTTTTCATTACCATCCTATTCTTCATCCTTTGGAGTTTCTGAAACCGAATCATCAACAGCCAAATCGGACATTTCACCAGAGGGTGTTGTCTCCTCGCCTTCCGTTGGTGGTTCAGATGGCTTGAACACCTCATCCAAAATATCACCATTCCCTGCTGCTACCTGCTGTTGTAGACTCCAGTACATGATGCTGGCTGTCAAAGTAAGCATCATTTTCTGGTTCACCTGTAAATGACAGATATTAAGGTTGAAGTCACGTTGAACAAACACATGACACGGCAAATACCAATAATTTAAAATAAGAGAAGACAAGGGATTATGGATATGGAATATGGGAAATATATACCTGAATGACATCCTCAGGTAACAAGAAAATGGAGCATCCAAGCTTCCGCGCAACACTAATAATATAAGTTGCATTCATCTTCTTATCTTCCTCTGCAAAGTCATCGACAATATAACAATAAATCTCATCTATTGGTTTTGTTTATAGTGTCGTCTATTTATCCGTAAGGGTGAAACATGAACATAGTTTCCGGCGTAAAGTTCCTCAACTTCCCCCCAACAAAAAGAACAACCATGGCAGGTTATTAGTATTGCAGAGGTGCCATATAACAAAAAGGACACATTAATATAATAATTAAATACCACCATACCAGTTTCTCCCTTGGTAACAAGACCCCAGTTAACGACCCTCGGTTCCACTGCACTAAGAAGATCGAGGAAGAATCTACCATTCGAAAGGCTTTTATCCTAAGAGCAATAGTGTGTCAGTCTCTGTGTTACAATCGAAATATTAAGACATGATTTTCGCTTTGTTGCTTATGTACCTTGAAGCTCTCCATTTGAGATTTTCTATCTGCCTTCTTTACTTTTCTGTTAGCCCAGTTCAGAATGTCGGCATCCGTAATTTCTTTAACTTGGGAGTGAGTTCTCAAGTTCTTAAGGAGTTGTAGCATATTAAACCTCATCAGTTGCCACAAAAATGCTGAAAGTGAATGTAAGCAAAACAAGAAAATGAGTAAGAAAATAACACCTCGGCTTTACCAAAGAAATAGAAGATTGGAAGCCGGAAAATTTTACCTATTATTAGTTTCTTGTTTCCAGCCACAATATCATTTCCAGCTATATTGATAAGTGATAAGTTCAACTCCTTGCCAATCTGCACTATTTGATTGCAATTCTCAACCTGCTTAAACGGCATCTTTATAGGAGGCTTATTCGCATGCTTCCAGTTAACTGATCCAGGGGAAATTTTCTCCAAAACCTCCAACAGAACCCATCTGCAGCCACAAAAGGATGAACACCAAAGAAGTTTCAATGGACACTTGATACTGCTGGGAGAGCCCAAATTTTAGAAGAGAAAAGATCTCGTTACCCGTTTGGAACATCATCGAAAAGATTGTTGACATGCGAATCAATACCGAGACTGTTAATCCAAAAGCGAAAGCATCTCTCTTCACGTGATGTTTCTGCATCATCGGTCATCATCTCAGCAAAGGTCGACTTTTTGCTTTCGGTTGATAAGCCATTCCTGCAGGAGAAATCATACGCTAGTTAAAAACTCCCTATGATCAGATAATATAAATGAACAAAGAAAACATTATGTCACCTGTGCTGGAATATTTGTGCAACAAATGCAAGATTGAGATTTGCTGAGCCCTCAACAATATCCTTAGGAGTGAGATATCTTTTGCAATCCAATTTTTCCGCCATCTCAAGAACCTTGTTTGCTCTTTCTGTTGGATCATTTGTTTCCAAAGTTTCACTTGTACTGTGTTCGGGAGCAAGTGCATTAAGCAGATGTGCATATGCTTCTCCATCCTACAAATTAATAGGTTTATGATACATCATTCATAGTAGAAAACTGGAATTATTGGTTATTCTGATTATATGTAACCAGGAATCGAATCATTTTCCATAGGAGGAGGTATTGTAACTAGTTTCCTCACCTTCAAATCTGTAGAGAAGTTTGTAACTTGCTTTTCATATCCAGCTTTCTTCAAATGAAAGTTCATCCATTTCAGTAAAACCTTTTCAGGTCCTAAACTCATAAGCTCCTCCACGTCCTACAAAATTTATCCGAAAGGTTAACAGAATTTGTTTCCAACCTGCAGAACTGATATTACCCAGAATCTGATATCAACACAAAGATGGCATAACCAAATTAACATTCTCCAACCTTGCTGCTATCCACCAGTTCCACAAGTTCAGGAGTTTTCTTCAGATTGAGGTCAGCTAGTAGTTGAATCTGATGTCACAACCATGTAAACATTACTAGCAACATAACAAAAAAATGTATCCCTTGAACAATTTTAAAGGAAGATTCAGCTGAATACCTTAATAATTTGCGAAATCAATCCGAGTATCAGATGAGGCTAGAAGAGGGGGAAGAAGAAGATTGAAAAAAATTAAAATATTGTACAAGTTATACTAAAAAGTAAGTATAGCACCTAAATTGGTATTAGAAAAGGAGAATCACTTACTCTTCCTTCAACAAGGTCTTGTGTGCCGATATTAACCACGGTGCAACCAATAGCTTTTGCAGAATTAAGGCAAAGAGTATGATTCTCATTCCTCTCCCAGGGATTGAGAACCTTTTTTGTGTTAATAGCTCGCTCGTCTATGGTCCCAGGAACAGCTATATTGATAAGTTTGCTGCATGAAAACAACTAAAATCATCAACAAACTTCAAATTATGATTCAATAAGGACTGAAGCAAAATCAAATAGGTCAGATGAATCAACCAAAGAAGAACTCCATCTTTAGCAAGCTCAAATAAAGCGTCTGTGGCTGGATCAATCGGAAGAAAATCTTTCAAGAATTTATCTTCTGCCAGATAGTTATTGATATGTTTCACATAAGAAGCCTTCTCGGATTCGTTAATCGAATGGTGAAAAGTGGTCGTGGTTGCCTTGAGAAATGAAGATTTCGTACCGCCTGATTTTTCAATTGCACGGTCTTGCAAAGTTAAATAAGCCTACAATTCACCAAATCCAGACATTGCTATAACATTTCAGATATTAAATAATTCGCAATGGCATATAGGAAAAGCACATCAGATGCTATATTGAAAAGACTTACCCGAAGAAAGGCCTCAAAATCAATTTCTTCACCCATGTCACTGTGTGCCTCTTCCAAGGTAGTCTTAATCTCATCCTCATTGAAAATTTCACTGAAAGCTTTCAAACCGGCAAAAACGGGTGGCAGCTCGGCCAGAGTAACACGATCTTGTTGAGTCCTCGCAGAGAGAAACTAAAAGCAACAAAAGAAAGCAATCCAAGTTCCATGTCAAAGAAAGATTTTCAATACACCATATAACCTTGTAAAATAAGGTAACCTACAATTCTCATTTTTCCTTACTGCAAATGTCTATATGCAAACAAAAAAAAATGGTGCTTTGAAGAATTAGGAATCAAAATCATAATCTTTTAGAACAAGATGCATTGTTTCACATTCATACAAAACAATTATGCAAAGAATCGAGTACAAAGATGAAGACGAAAGGAAAAAGGAAAGGTTACCTTGGATTTGAGGGTTCGAAGCTCGACTTGAGTAAACTGGCTTTGAAGCCATGAATCAGAAACATGCACACCTTGATAACTAGACATGGTTTGCCTTGTGTTCTGCACCAAGTTCTAACCCCTACCTACTCACACACCAAATCAAAGATTATTCACGTTCAGATTGCATACCACTTAAATCCAATGAAAATGAAACAAAACAAGAAGTACAGGGAAAAATAAAAACTGACGTGCATGCATACATACATATAATTGAATAGTAAAATTAAACGACCAACCTTTATATATGAGTAAAGACATCATATTTATCGAAACAGAAAAGGACCCATGTAAGAAAACGAACGTAAAAGACAGGGGAAGAAGAAGATGGAAAACGAACCTTTAGAAAAACAGAGAGAGAGACTAAGACATGAGGGTTGTTTGCTCCATTTTTTGTCTTTGTTTTGTTTGTCGTAGGATTGGGAGTTGTAAGAGAGAAAGTGGGGATGATTGTATGGGTGATAATGGACGAGAGAAAAGCGTGAAGCTCCTTAGTCTTCAGATAACCCGCGAACACTGCCGATGGCAAATGTGATTAAGACAGTAAGGAGAACGAGACAATGGCTTTACTTAAATTAAATTTAATTAAAACTCAGGATTTTCTTTTATTAATAATAATAAATAAATGATTTTTTTGCCATTAAATTAACTGTTTATTAAATGCATAAAAACTCAATATAGGTAATTTGGTATAATGCTTTTCTTTCTTATTTATTAAGATATTTTTGCTAATTAGATATCTTTTATGTTTATTTTATCAGACAAAAATTGAAAAATCTGATTACTTTTAACTAAATTCTATTTTTATTGATTTTTACTTTTAATAATTAGAAATAAAAATTATATTTTAAATAGTGGAAATAACGTAATAGCATACCATTTAAATTCAAATAGTAATTAAAGCATAACAATTCCCCTTCTTAAACACATAATCTTAACAACATACAAAAAGAAAAGTTTTTAAAAAACGAATTAAATTGAAATATTCAGTGATCACCCCATGAACATAAATTACACTCAATGAATGATGTCTTGTGCCTTAGAAAAGCAGAACCAACCCACCAAAGATTGCCAAAACCATCTGACTCCAAGTGCTCAAGCTCAACTCCACAATCCTATGAGAAGATGAATTTGAAGGCAAAGATTTCGAAGATGAACCACCTTCTTTCGAATCTGCCGATGGTGCATCCGCAGCAGGGCTAATATCAGGTGCTGGAGCTGGTGCAGGCATAGGAGGTATATCAGTACCAAAGATGGCTTCGGGAAGAAGGACCTTGTTGACCTGATAGATTGCGACGGGATCAGTCGAATGTACGGCGCTGGTGATTTCTGTTTTACTCCACCCTGAATCAAGGTGCACGGTGCCAGAATTATCTGTGAAATTCAAAGTGTATTGGCCACCAGCAAGTGTACTGACAGGGCTTTTTGTACTGAGCTCACTGAAGTCCGCAAGGGCATAGTATTTGGGCAAGGCATGGAACAGGAGGAGTGATTTAAGCTGATCATTACTAAGATTGGACAATGATGGCTTCTTAAGGCCCTTGAATGAACTGTCTTTGGGTACGAAAATCGTAATGCCTTGTTCAGTGTTGTTGGCTTGGTTTTGGAAGGTGTCAATGAGTTCAGTTGATTCAAGGTAGTCAAGGAATGTGTGAAACGGACCAGCCACGGAGAGCAAATAGGAGATGTTTACATATTCCGGTGCCGGAGCCGGTGCTGGTGTCGGAGTTGGGGTCAATGCAACCGGAGCTGGAGGACTAACCTTCTGCCCATATGTGAAAGAGGAGCAAAGGAGCAATGCAGAACAAATAATCAAACAAATCCTGAGAAACTGCATGTTCCCCACAGAAATTTTGTTTTGCTTCTATGAACACTGTCCTAATTCCTACAAGAATTAAATCCTTCACAATTATTGCAGCTAAATGTAAAAAAATATACAATAAATCTACATTATGAACAAGAAAGTAACATAAAATTCCCTACTCCAGATCAGAAACTCAGTATTCGATCGTATAAAAACAAGAAATTCAATGTAAATTAAACCTAAATCTCCAAATCTCCAACTCTATTTCAAGATGGAAAGTAATGAAAAATCAGATCTTGTCTAACTCACCCAGAAAAGCAAATACTAAGGAAAACAAAAGAGCTTAGAACAAGATGTACAACAGTGCAATTAAAGATGATGGCATTGAAATGTGAAGATCAAATGCAAAAATCTCAACCAAATATCAGTTCTTGAGCTCCTTAAGATGAAGTACAGATAACCAAATTCCCCAAGTAATCAAAATTTCAGAACAAAAAACCCCAGATCGAATCTAATATTCAATTTGCATTTGACTTCAAACAGGAAATTCCCAGAAAAGCAAGTAACTTCCTCAATAACAAAAAAGAAGAAAAAAGAGATCTAGATTTAACTTGAATATGGAACCAACTTGACAGAATGCAGCTTTTAAATAAGCAAATATGAATGATATCAGTCAAAATAAGGACAAGAACCTGACCAAAGAAGAGTTGAGAGAGAAAGCTCAGAGCTTTGGAATTTGGATGCCAATGCTGCAGATTGAAACAAGATGGGAGAGACCATATAAAGAAGAAAGCTTTTGCTTGTACAGCATCAAAAGTTTTGAAAGAAGAAGACAAAGTGCATGTGGGCCTATGGCATGCATCACAGCTGTGCAATTTTAAAGGGATGTAGAGCTCATTTAATATGGCTGTGGTATAGATTTGGTGTTAAAATATATGTTTTATTGCAAGGATGGAATTAAATTTTATGATTAAAGTTTGAAAGTTATTTTAATATAAAAAGTAAATAAATTTGATCATAAAAATTATTATTAATAAAATGGCGAAAAAAATTATAATTGCAAAAACAATAAAATTATTTTATTCTTTATTTTTTAATTTATAAATATCAGAAAAATACTTGTCATAATTCTACCACTATTTTAAAAATATATATTAAACTTTTTAATTTGTAACCAATACAATGAATCAAATGGGCTGATATTAAGCTTTAAGTTTAATTAAGTCATTTTTTTTATAAACCTTAGTTTCTACTTCTAGAGGCGATTCGAATGAGAACATACGGATAATCTTAATTAATTAACTATCAACATTTACTTAAATTTAATTAAATCAATTATATCTTAAATCACTTAATTATTCGATTGGTGAAAAAATAATTTTTCATTTTTTTAATGAACCCGACATATGCTAATCAAAGTTGTTACTGTCAGAAAATTTTTCCTTGGTATTTCCTTAAAGTAAAATTAATGTCTTTTCTTTTCTTTATTATTATTTTTTTAATTTGTCCACTCTTTCAAGGAAATAGGGCATGTAAGGTAGGCTTTCTTAATCGATTTTGAACTCACTGTACATTCTATGTCATCTTCCAAATATTTAAATATTAATTAAATTAAATTAACGAGAATAGTCTAACTGAAAAACAATTTAATTTCGCTTAAATAATTTTGGATTTAAGGTGCTGTGTATACAGAAATTTTTTGTTAAAAGATTCACTCACCAAAATTAATTGTGTGATATAAGTCAATCTAGTTTAATTTAAAGTCAATTATTTAATTATTTTACTTATATTAATATCGATTAAACTAATATTCATTCAATTTTTATTAACATTTAATATTTTCTTATAAAATGAAAATTAGGTGCAATGAGTTTATCAAACTCAGTCCAACAATTAATGCTTTGTTTTAAGACTCGAAGAACTTTTTTCCCACGAACTTGGTTTTAGTGATAATTAAATCCATATATTTATTTAAATCAACATCATTGATTAATTACCTAACTAATCTCTTTGGTTCTTGACCCCCACTTGCTTTTATGTTATCATAAATATCAAACAATTAGTTATAAAATGTGTAGTTGCGGAGGCTTAATCAAGGGTTATGCTTCTTTAAGTTGATTTAAGCTCATGCCTAATTGCATGGACCGACAATATATGAAATTTTAAAATATGAATAACTTCTCATAATTTATAAATTAAGGGTACGTACCATTTTATTATTTATAACATTTAAAAGTTATCATTAATCATATTTTTTTCGTAAAGATAATTAAATTTTATTTCTTAAATGTGTCTTATTGTATCTTGATCTCACCTTAATTTAATTTTATAAGTTTGTAAGAAGATCACTGATGCATGTATTCATGGAAGGTTCTATGACTCTAGTAGTTGTTGTAAAGCCATGCGGATGGAGACCGGAAGTTGAGAGGTAGTCATCGAGATTGGCTGCCATGGCACTGTCAAGCTCATCTGTTGCTTAAATATTTCGGCCATTTCAGTCGGTAAAATCTGAAAACTGAGGTGATTTCCGATGGACGACATCAGCTCAGAAAACTAGGAAAATAAAGTTTTATAGACCCAGATGGTTATATTTTATTATCATAGTTTTGGATGGAGCCTTCTCAATCTGTATGGTTCAAGGGCGTAAAAAAACTTTTAATTTTTAAAAATAATTAAAATTTTAGATATTTTTTTATTTAATTAAATCTTGAAACTAAGAAATTGAATTAGTTAATTATTTTGAGTGATTTTCATCATTAAATTTTGAAGATTTTTTTATTTAAATATTATTAAGCATAAGATTTTTAAATTTAAAGCCTGAAGTTAAAATGTAGGACTTATAAGTTAAAACCTAAATCTCTAATCATATTATTATAAAAACTAAATCATAATCTCTCATTATAAACCCTAAATTCTAAATTTTTATATTTAAATTTATAAACCCTAAACTAGACCCCTAAACCTTAAAATTAAAGTGTTTGCGAAAACTTTTATGGTAATATTATATTTTCCTTTATTTATATTATATAAATTGATATAGGTAAATTGCAATGAAGGTCATTCAATTATGGGCAATACTACATTTAGGTCATTCAATTATTAAAAGTTATACCCGATATACTCAATTATGGGTAAGATTATATTTGGATCACACTTTATATTTAATATATATATATATATATATCAATTTGTGTATTAGATTAATTGACAAATAAAGTATCTAATATCAACAAGGGTATTACAAATGATTTTGAAGAAAAAATAATTAAATTAATATATATTTTTAAATATGAAAAGCGACCCAAATATAACCTTACTTATAATTAAGTGACACAAATGTAATATTTAATAATTAGGAGAACCAACTATAATTTTTAATGATTAAATGATCCAAATATAACCTTAATCATAAGTGAGTAACCTTTGTTGTAATTTAGAACGCTTTGATGATAATGAAAAATTGGAGAGGAAAAATATCTAGATTTATCATTGTCAAACATCTCAAACAAGTGAACAACAATCAAGAAGATGGTTAAGATAATTCGGAAACTAGAAGTTAAAACATAAATTGTCTGCAAGGGAGACATGTTTAATAACTGAAAAATATAAGGGCATAAGAACATCGATCGATCGAACTCATCCTCGACTTGTGTCTTTACTCCTTTGAAGACCAGTCTTTACGGATGTCGAATGTATAGTTGATCTCCAAGTGGCATTTGTTATCATCATCAATGAACTGGCAAGAACAATTTCATGAAACTATGCAAGAAAAAACACTATATGTGTATGTGTGTAATAAAACTTGGTTGAACAAACCTTTGATTTTGCAGTGTAGGATCCTTTAGCCATAAAGCCAGAAGGGGCAGTCTCTTCTGGCATTTCATGTGTGTAAGGCTCTTTCTGAGGACTAAACGTTCCAATCATATCTTTTGTGCTGAAAACTGAAGAACAGATTCGTTTTAGGCAGGTTTTGGTTTTCAAGTGTTATTTTAACTCCAATTTGCATTGTAAGGATTAAGAGGTTTACCCCTGAGACCCGATTTCCAGACAGTATTGGTGTACTTGAGACCGGATACGATGTTGTTGCTGACTTGGAAGGAGAATTTCAATCGATAATGGCTACCTTCTTTCAGTGTAAACCATAAGCCATGGGGCTTTCCATCTTCAGGGATTGAAAGGACTATGTCCGGGCGTTCCGGTGCCACGATCGCCACGCTAATGAACTTTACTTCAGGATCAAGAGTTTCTGCAGATAAAAAGGGTCCATTCTCATTCATATCAAATCATGCAGATATTCTGTATTCACTTTCATGGACGCCTATATGTTACCTAGGGGGAATGTTGGATACGGATATACTGAGAATAATATTCGATATCTATGTCTGAATATGTATCGGAATTCGGACATATATAAAAAAGGAAGACGAAAGTGGTACTGGTACCTCCAATGTTGTTAATATCCACACTTCCAAGAAGCTGTTCTTTCCACTTCCTTAAGCTCTCATCATCCTGCAACTCAATCAAAGATGACCAAGTCCAACAAATAACAAGGACAAATGCTATAAATCCATTAGACGATAAAATCAATGTAAAACCTTGTCTTTTTCCAGCTGTTCTTTGAGAGAGCACTGAGGCCCCAGATGAAGCTTATTCTCAGCATCGTTATCATCGTCCTGATCAGTGGTATTGAAAGAGGAAGCATCCCTGGCAGTTCCTCCTCCACCACCACCGCTTTCTTGAGGAGCATCCTTCTCCTTGTTCTTGTCATCGACTAACCCCATATTACAGGCAGGAAAAAAAAACAAATCAACTCATCAACCGTGGAGAACAAGAACCGGACCCTTTGTTTTTTTCTTCTTCAGAACAGAG
The DNA here is from genome assembly GCA_035048815.1 of Abelmoschus esculentus. Taxonomy (NCBI): domain Eukaryota; kingdom Viridiplantae; phylum Streptophyta; class Magnoliopsida; order Malvales; family Malvaceae; genus Abelmoschus; species Abelmoschus esculentus. The sequence goes on from JAUCBN010000034.1 coordinate 16,382,047, forward strand.
AGACATAAGTGAGATCGGATGTTGCAGTGGTAACGTTCCTTTGTCTGGTAGCTGGGGATGTTGAAAAACTCAAAATGGATGGGAGGGAAAGCCGGAAAGAGAGTAGGTCGGGTGGATTTGGTCTTTGCTCCGGTTCTTGCTTATATGGTCATGCGGTGATCCGAATCTCAAGAGATACTACTACTATATGGGTAAATTACGCTGGTAGTTCTGAATTTTATGATATTTGGAGTTTTGGACCTTATATATATTAACGTTACAATAAATTCTAGCTGGGCCTGGGAAGAGGAGTCATCAAACTCATGACTATATGGGTGTGGGGCCCAAATAGGGATCCGAGAAGAATGAATGGATGAACATCATCCTCACGTGGGGTGTGCTTCCACGACAGCATGTACCCACGTGGGCTCCATCCCCACCGCCCTACCACAAAGAAACGGGCAAAGCACCGCTGGCAGAACTACCGACCTTCTCATTACCACGGCTGTCACACAACAACAAAAACAACCCATTTTTTTTTACAATAACAAACGGATTAATCTATCAAAATTTTATATAAAAAATAATTAATTTTATAAAAATTAACATATTTTATAAATTATTTCATTTGTTATGTTAATAAAATTTAAAATTTGAACCTGAATAATTACATCTCTTTAGTAACGGTAGGGTTTTCTATATATCTGCTTCTGCCCCTTGGATCGAGAAAACAACAGTGCATATCAACAAATAACGTGAGGGGCTATAGAGAAATGGGACCCATGTAAGTTTTTGTTGATCTGGAAAGTTTAAAACCAAGTAACCGGACACATCAGAGTTTGATTCAAGTAAATCACACCCATTGGTTGCACCTTTTGTGGCATGGTCGGCTCGGCTATACCTTTTTCAGTTCATCTTTGAAACTATGTAGTATTAGGACCAGGACCACATGATTTTATTCTAAAGTGGAAGGGCTATAGACTATAATTTACTTTGCTTGAAAAGGGTCTCCATTATTTCTCCTCTCCAATCAATTAAGGATGGATTACTATTTGTTTAAATACTAACAGGTTAATTTGCCAGATAAGCTCATGAGTGATTTACCTTGTACTCTGTGACTGTGAGAGGAGTTGTGAAATGTCAGTGCCACCCCTCACCTCAACCTCTCATCAACTTTTAGGCATCTGTTTTCATCTATATAAACCACTCTCCTTTCTGTCATTCATGGACAACAAGCATACAAGTTACAGACCCCTTCAATTATTTCCCATTCTGAAATTTTCTTACTATGGCGACTGCTGAGGTATTCAAAGTTCTTATTAAACAATCACTTGTGTTTATTTATCTGCTGGTCTTGTTTAATGCAAACGATCATGGTCGGAAAATCTTTTCAATACCCTTTTATATTATTATTTGATGTTTTTTTTATAGGTTGCATCGGCTCAAACTGCACTCCATGAGGAGAAAACTGAAGAAACGGTCAAGGATCAAGAAACCATAGCCGAGGAGGTAGTTTCCGAAGAACCAAAGGAAGCGGAGCCTGCAGCTGCTGCTGAGGAACCAGCCTCAGTTGAAGTTGAAACAAAAGAGGTTGTCACTGAGGAGGCAGTGGAGGAGACTACCAAGGAAGACACTGAACCAACCGTTGAAACCAAAGAAACTACAGAGTCTAGTGAGACACCAGCTGAGCCAGAGGCCGAACCAGAGACAGCTATAGAATCACCCAAAGAAGAAGTTGAGAAGGCAGAAGAAGAAGAAGCAAAACCAGGTGAAGCCGAGAAGAAAGTGGAGACAGAAGCTGAACCAGCAAAGGAGACCGAGTGATGAGTGATGACTACAGTTTTCTAAGTTTGCATGGCGAGTCACCTAGTTTTTAATGCCAAAAAAAAGGAGATGTAGTTTCATGTTGCATTTGTGGGGATTTTTATGGGGTCGTCTGTTATCTGTAAAGGGATGGGTTTGTTGGGTCCCAACTCCCAAACCAAGTTCTCTTTAAGTTTATTGTTTTGCTTGTAGTATGCTTTTATTACAAAAGTCAGTGTGTCAAGTCTGCATGTTTTCTTCAATCTCTTGGTTATAATAAATCTTAGTCCTTTTGTTTAACAGTTGTTCATTATTCAGTTTCTTACTATTGCTACAACATTCCCAAAATCTGATACAAGTTTTTGTTCTTTAATGTGATTTAGTGCACATGTAATGTGTTGTTTAAAACCTTAGATCTTCCATTTTCATGTGCCACATTGGTTCAGATCTCGGTGGTCACTCGTTAGGGGTAGGCCGACTTTGTTCATGTGGATGTATCTCTTATAAAGTACTCCTAACACAGTTCAGCAGTGGCACTGAGAGCTACAAAGGGACCAGCCCAGCTTTTCATGTCTGCTGCTTACTCCCTTGGTGTCTGGGATTTGCAGCAATTCATGGTCATCATCAAGCCCTCTTCTCCTCCTCTAAATTCTCAGGTTCCTTTCTCTTCATTATCCCCCATAATTCTCTTTTAGGGATACTGAATCTGAATGTACTGAAATTAAGTACATCGTTTCCCCTGCAAAGTTTGTCAAATCTGTTTGGTCACATTATCCTCTAGTCATCCTAGATAAGAGATAATTAGGTGACTAATTTTCTAAATTTCCCACTTTTGGGTTGTATATGATAACAATGTTCATAAAATGACCCTGAAACACAAGGTCTCTAAATTTACCCTTCTTAGGATCATACGACACCAAAACCCTGTTCTTATGCTCCAACAACACGTCCCCATTCTCAAGCATACAGAGAACTCGAACTACTTTACCATTTGAACCGTTGTTCTTCCACATCTTCCTCGGTCTATGTCGAACCGAGTTTAGCTTCAAACACTTGGGCATGTAAGCTCCAATGGTGAACTCTTTAGCCCAAGATTCCTTCACATTGTAACACTTCATAACCCATATCTCCAACTTACCATAATTCCCATAAACAGCAACGGCAAGACGACCTCGTAAAACAGACAGATGGAAGTTACATCCATTGAGACCACCGCAATCCGGTTTCGGGACTTCTCTGAATTGTTCATCGGCTAAGTCGAATGATATTATCCGGCGAGCCGGATGAAATCGTCTCGGCATACTCACCCAATGAAGCCTTCCGTCAACCAAAGCCTCTGAAGACCGCCTTACGAACTGATACGGCGCTTTCCCTAGACTCCTCCATGAAGAGGTTCCCAGTGTGAAAATTTGAACATCCGATTGAGGATAAACGGTTCTTCGGGAACGACCGTAACTATAATGACTAGTGTTCCAGTAGTAAACTATCTTAACAACCTGGTATTCCTTTGTTTTCGGATGGAATCCGAACCCGAAAACGAGTTCTTGATCAGGGTATTGTCTAGATTTCGGTAGCTCAATGAAATCCATGGTGAAAGGATTGTGAACATAAATCGAATCGTTGTACAATGAGTCAGTCATGCATAACAAACCATTACAGGATCCTACAACATCAAATTCAGGCATGGTAGATTGGAAAGGTACATATAACCGCTTTACCTTCTCTTTGTCTTGGTTGTGAGCCGATAATTCCAGAAAATGAAGCTGGTTTCGTATAGGGAAATCAAAGTGAAGAATAAGGCACGGATCAATATTCCCATCGGCTTTCAAGGAAAGAAGCATGTCTGCGAGAACAGGTTGTCGTGCTAAGGCACACCAACGTTTACATACGAACTTGAATTTCACCAAAGATGTGATCGGCAGCCTCGAAAGTATGTCGACGATGATCTCGTTCGGAAGGTTTTCCACCTCTGTCGTCTGCTTCTGCTGTTGTTGATCATGTTGTGTCTTAGTTTTCCTTCTTTTTGCATGCTTTTCATGGTCCAAATCCATGTCTGACAGATTCAGAGGACACATGAGGTTACAAATTTTGGAGATGACAAAGAGGAGGGTTGAAGATAAACATGGTGGACTTTGTTGGGACGAAACCGAGTTTGTAGAAAAAGATACGAATATAAAGATGCCCCCAATGGCTCCTGACAGTGACCTCCAACATATTAACTCTTGACTCTTGGGACACGTCCTATGCTTCTTCTTCAAAACCTAAGTGCCTCTTTCTTTATATATTTAACTTGGGTAAACTACCTCCTAGGCCCTTCAAGCTATGATTTAATTTAGAGTTGCAGTCGCATTTTCGATGAACTGATTGAAATCTTTGCCTTCAATCAATGATGCTATAATTGTGTCACTAAGAAAATATAAAATATTTTGAAATTTTTTAATTCTAAGAAAATATAAAATATTTTGAAAATTTGAAATCAAAACTTTATGGAAAAATTATACAACAATCAGTGAATTTTTTTTAGATTTTTCGTATAGTAATTAAATTTTTTGGAATATATTTTTTTTTATGACAGAACCCACAAAATTACAAAAAAAACTCTATCAAAATATAAGAGTTATTCATGAATTAATTCAAATTGAACGTTAAAATTTCAAGTAAAATTTAATTTTAATTAAACATTAATCAAATTAAACAAAAATTATTAATAAACACTATAACAATGAATAAACAGTCACTCATTTCCATTCAACCCCTTTGTTTTCACTATACGCTGGAGTGACGCCATGAAAACGACAACAATTATATGCTGAAAGTACAATAGCAATTCATTTTTTAATTACATTTTTGTGATAACATAATTGTTATACGTAAATAGTTTAATATCCGTTAAGTGAATTTTAAATTCAATAATCAAAAAGAAAATTAAAAGAATAAGAGAAATACCTCCATTAAAAAGCTTGGTACATGAGCAGGCAACTTTTTCGGCATGTTTGCCTTAAGCATACCCCACAATCAGGGAGAAAGAAAAAGTAGAAAACTTGGGGTTGAAAATGGACTTAAAAAGGATCCGAATGAGAATCGTATCTAAGTGATAAATAATTTAATATTAATTTTGAATTCGAGATATTATATACATAAAAAATTATTATAAGATATTTATTTATTAAAATCAAACAAGTTAATTTAAATTAGCAAAGACAAAATCTTTAGAACCAACTTTTGTGATAAACACAAGCACTATCAACACTCCCACCAACTTGTCATTATCAAAAACCTATCTACAAAGTGTCCCCCGGCCCTTCATTCTAATTCTAGCTCTCAAACCTAAAAAAAAACACATAAGAATCTCTTACTTTTGGTTCTTACTTCTCACCCTTGGTCGGAGGCGCCGAGAAAATGTGGCGTGTGCTAGCCGTTTTGCGTCGGAGTCTCCAGAACATCAAGAAAAGTCACCGTGTGGCTGATGAAAACATGGTGATCGTGGATGGGAGTAGACCCCATGGAACCTGGAATGGTCTCTCTGTGATTTGCAGCGTCGTTAGAGTTCCCTTTTCCTTTGTTTCTTGCTTCTCTCAACCCCATGTTAATGGTGCCGATGGAGTCTGGGTTTCCAGCCATGAATTTGCTCAAATCTCAGAGATGGACCACTTGATGGTAAGTGACAGTTTGCGCTATGCAATCTTGATGTAAAAGATCAAAAAAGAAAATAGATTTCAACCATCTGGTTGTCATGGTTTCTTAATCTGTTTCTTATGTGAATATAGAAATAATTCTCGCAAAACCCTAATCTTATGATTGAAAAAGTTTGAGTTTGTGGTTTTCATTTTGTTTTTGGTTTTTTAATGAATGAAAATAGATATTTTAATTAATATATATTTAATAAAAAGATATACATTTAATAAATATAAGCATACTTTTGTGCTTTTATCTTAAAAAATTCTTTTAAAATTAAATTTTAAACATTAATTCTAATTTTTATATCTTAAACCCTACAAATACATCATATCTTTAATTCCTTATATCATAATCACAATCATTAACCTTAAATATTAAATTTACTATTTTAAAATATAAACACCAATAAAAACAAAATAAAATAACAATTGATTTACACCCTCTTTACTTCGTTCGGTATAAAATTAATTTTGGCCAGTATAATTGGAATCAATTCTAAAACCTCCACTTTCCCGGACACCAGTTAATCCGGTATCTCTTTAAACTAATTAGTAGGAGATTTTTTAGTTTAAAGAGATGTTGTCATAGAAATTAAAAACAAAAAAAACAAAAAAACTCATAGAACCAAAGATGTGGATCATGTATGCATTTTTATTTTTTAGTGGGACAAGAAATAAAACAAAACGAGAGTCAACTGCTTTCCATGTTCCACATATAGAGAGATATACATATGAGTATTTTTTTAATTAACTAATAATGATTATAATAGTATCTGTTATAAGATATAATTTTTATCATTTGACATTTAATCGCTCAATCAATTGGTGTTCGAACCCATAACCTCAAAGAATTACAACCGTTCATTTAACCGTTTGTGCTACAAAGCTCGTACTAATTTTATTGGGAGACATTTATTATAATTATATCGGTGACATATATTTGAATTATCTTAAAACAATTATAATATAATATTTATTTATATATAATTTTAATTTTAAAAATATATATTATTTACGAAATGATTTAAATTTAAATTTTTAAAAATAATTATCGTATTTTTTAATAAAACCACTCATTAAATTTACATTTATTATATATGGATGATCATGTTTAAAATATGGCTTACATTAATTTTAATGTCAACTCAAATATCGGTAGGTTTAAATTCTTGAAGGGAAATTCATATCTTAATTATTTCGAAGGTAGATCACATGTATAAGGCGTAACACATATACATAACACAATCAATAAAAAAAATTAACGCGTGTAAATTTTTTTATTTCTATAGATATTTAATTTTAAGGATTAAAATTTTAATTTAAAATGTATAATTTATAGTTTAGAAGTTTAAGTTTATGTATTTAAAATTATTTTATTTTATTATTCCTAACAAATATTTTAAACACTTAATAAATTTATCTATTATGAACTTATTATCGGTGACCGAAAGTATTACGATATATATATATATATTATTTGTTATTTGAATTACATTATAAAATCAATTTAACATGTTATTTAAAAAAAGTATTATCAGTGACGGAGTTAGGATCTAATGTTGGGAGGGGTAATAATCTATTAAACTTTTAAATTAAAAAATTATGAAGGTAAAAATCCTTATTTAATTAATATTTAAATTAGAAAGACTAAAAATATAATTGTACCAAAAATTTTGAGAGGGGCAACAACTCCTAACACATACACAGCTCCGTCCCTGAGTATTACCTCATACACATGCAGTAAAAAAAATTTATTTTTACAAGCGCCTTAATTTAAGGTTTAAAATTTAAGGTAATATAATTAAAATTTTAAGTTTTAACGTACAAACCCTAAATTTTAACCATAAACATAAAATTCTTCGACAACTCTTAAATTTAAAATTACTACACTTAAACTTATAAAGCCTAAATAATTTCTCTAAACCCTAAAATTAAAACCTTTGTATAAATAAAATTTCTACAAACACTCGCATGAAATGATTACTTTATTTAAAATTACGTATGGATTATAATTAGATATTTCATATAAATATAATTTTTTATCAGATATTTTTAACCTTAATTCTAATAATTTCACTTTATTTAAAAAAATAAAATTAAAAAAAAAACTTTTAAAGATATATAAGATTATAAAAATAAGTAAAATTAATTTAAAATATTAAACGTTAAATGATAAGTGAGTCTTTATTCTTTTATCGTTTTTCATATTTTTATTAAAAGAATTCCATCAAGTTTTTTTTTTGTTCTAAAAATGTATTAATATAATCATCTTAAAATTTAGTCCAAATTTGCATATTAATACAAATATTTTTTTTAACAGAATTTGCATTTTGGGTGTAAGAAAGTATTTAAGATTCTCTTTTGCACGAGAGGACCCAACACAATTGACGAAAGGAAAAATATCATTTGGAAGGGGCAAGGCAAAATAGAAGAGAACACAGAGGATTAACTTAACCTCCTCGATTCTTATTCTTATTCTTATTGTGCCTCCTCTGACCCGCAGATCTCAGTTTCTTTTGCAAGATTAGGCATTTGGGTCTCTTTTGATTACTGGGTTTCCATACATTTGTTTCATCCGTTGATTAAATTTCCAATAAGCTTTTACAGAAAAATCGGTTTCCTGACTGATCATCTATCTGGGGTTTTGTTATTGATTTTGTCGTTTCGTTTCTGGGTTCCAGGTTAAGTTAAATTCGGTGTTAGTGGGTTGGTTGATTGTCCAAGGATCTGTTTTGTTTCCAGTTTTGAGTCAGGGAGAAAAAATTCAATCTTTATCCGGTTACACTTTTGTTGTTAAAATAAAAGGTATTGAATTGTATCTGCATTATTGTGATTAGATTGGTATAATCAATGAAAGACATCGTTTTGATTTGATAATGTTAATTTGATTCGCGGAGAATGAATAATTTGGTGTTGGCTTTTGATTGGTTTGTTTTTTATTGTTATTGTATTGAAATGTTTTTCTTGCATTGGGTCTGGTAATGTTTTAAGACATTTTATGTTAAAGTTTGCATTCTCATTTGTATATGCAGAGAAAGATGTCTGAGAATGGTAAGCTATTTATTGGTGGAATATCTTGGGACACCAATGAAGAGCGTCTCAAGGAGTATTTCAGTGGTTTTGGTGAAGTGGTAGAGGCAGTGATCATGAAGGATAGGACCACAGGGCGTGCTCGAGGTTTCGGTTTCATTGTTTTCTCTGACCCGGCTGTTGCTGAGGAAGTCATCAAGGAGAAACACAATATTGATGGCAGGATGGTAAGTTGTTGGTTTTTAAGCAAAGCATTTTAGATTAATGTTGTTCACTGTACTTTTTGTTCTTTGATGCATTTAGCTTACTGAAGCAAAAGATGAAAATCTATTCTTTATCATAGTCGTGACTCATGAACCGATATTGTAATTGCAGGACTTTATATAATTCTGATTTTATCCAACTTTATTTCAAAATCATGCCAAGAGAAATATTTCCATGCTTCCTCTTATATTTTTCCGTGTAATAATATTGGTTATGTTTGTAATTCTCTTAATTTAGTATAATGTTTTATGTTGACAGAATTAAGATTAATTTTTTAATCATTGTTTTACTTAATGCTCAGGTTGAGGCAAAAAAGGCAGTTCCTAGGGATGACCAGAACATCATGAGTAGAAGCACTAGTGGCATCCAGGGTTCACCTGGTCCAGGCCACACAAAAAAGATTTTTGTTGGTGGTTTAGCGTCTACGGTCACGGAGAGTGACTTTAAGAAGTATTTTGATCAATTTGGGAATATCACAGATGTAGTAGTGATGTATGATCACAATACCCAAAGGCCTAGGGGTTTTGGATTCATCACTTATGATTCAGAAGAGGCAGTGGACAAAGTGTTGCTAAAAAATTTCCATGAATTGAATGGCAAAATGGTCGAGGTTAAACGAGCAATTCCCAAAGAATTATCGCCAGGTCCTAACCACAGCCCCCTTGGTGGATATAACTATGGTCTGAATAGGGTCAACACCTTTCTTGATGGCTACACTCAGGGATATGCTCCAAGTGATGTTGGAGGTTATGGACTTAGGATAGATGGTAGATTCAATACACTTGCTGGTGGTCGAAGTGGTTTTCCTCCTTTTGGTTCTGGTTATGGATTAAGCATGAACTTTGAGCCAGGCTTAAACCCAAGTTTTGGAAATGGTGCAAATTTTGGTAGTAATATGAACTATGAACGGGGATTGAGCCCTTACTATATTGGTAATACAAATAGATTTGGTAGTCCTATTGGTTATGATGGAATTAGTGGAGGTAATACTTCCTTTTTCAGTTCAGTGACCAGGAACCTTTGGGGAAATGGAGGACTCAATTATAATACCAATGCTGCTAGTTACAATGCATTTACAGGATCTGGAAGTGGGAGTATAGGAGGAAGTGCCTTTGGAAACACTGGAATTAATTGGAGTTCTGCAATTGCTGGTCAAGCTGGAGGGAATAACGTTTCTAGCAATAGTGTGAATTTCGGGTATGGAAGTGGTGATAACAGCTTTGGGTTGGGGACAGCAGGATATGAGAGAAACAATGGGACCAATATGGTGCCAACATCATCTTCATATGTGGCATCAAATGTTGGTTATGATGGAGCCTTTGCAGACCTTTATGGTGGGGTCTCAGTTTATGGGGAAAACACTTTGCGTTCATCAGCACCTGAGCGAGATGGTTCTGGTTCCTTTGGTTATGGACATGGTAGTGCCACTTCTGATGTTTCGAGTAAAAGATCCCCTGGTTATGTTGGCAGTTATAGTGTTAATAAGAGACAAGCAAATAGAGGTAATACTTGTCACGTCGGTAGCTTCCTAAATTCTCTCTGCAAATGATTATTTTGACATAAATAAATTGAATATATTTGGGTTCTTTGTACTTACAGAATTTGATATTCTTTTGTTCAGGAATTGCTACCTAGGAGATTATTTTGGTCATCGCAAAATAGGTGAAGGTAACTTGTGAAGCAAGTGTTCTCTGAATTCTGCACATTTCCCTCCTTAATGTCTGGATTAAAAGAAAGCTGGTTATCTAGATCTAACTGGAGTGCCTTTTTTTGAAGAACAATTTATTTAGAGTTGGATATCACAATGAATTTTGTGTTAAGGCTTGAGTTTTAAGTTACTTTTCTAGTGTTCATTTTCGGTATTCGAGTGCATCTCATATAAGGCGGTGATGCACAACGATGCAAGTTGTGGTTCTTGTCAGGCATGTTTTGTTTCGTTTTTTTCGGGTTTGTCTCTCAGCCAAAATGTAGCTGAGTTCATTTATTAATGTGAAACACTGAAAGGGGTTACCCATGTAGGGTCCCTCTAAATAAGTTCCAAGCATATGCTCATTCTTTCCCCATTCTGATATACTGAAATAGATTACCTGATGGCTGATGCTTTGAATCAACTTTTGTTTCTAACACCCTCTTTTGTTGCTGGCAATATGGAAGCCATGTTTGCTCGAGTTTTGTTCGAATAATCGCACGAGGTAATTGAATTAACTTTGATTTTGTTCGAATTTTTTGTTCAACTCTTACATATAAGCTACTTTGTAGATTGGTCATTTTTTCCCTTTTGCAATAAAGCTTTTCAGACTTTGTTGTATATCCAAGGGACCTCCATTATTGTTTGACCAAGCCTTTCATGTATAAAAGTAGGTTTGGAAAATGTGAAAAAGCCAAAATATAATTGTAACACATGGGCAAAGAATTCATTCTTTTAATATTTATAATTAAATTAATTTAAAAAAAATATAGTTCATCTTTAAAATTTATTTGTCTAGTTTCCAAGACATTAAAACCAAAAGGTAAAATATAAGCAAAGAATATGATTAGAATAAAAGCAACACAAAGTATACTTGCACTATTGTAGATATTATTTTATTTATTTATTTATTATGTATTGGATAAAGTAACGAGAGATTATATCATGTGGTATCATGAATTTTGTTCACCACGTCATTTATGTTTCATACAATCAGATTTATTTATTTTTAGATAATTACCTGATAATTACTCACTCAATAATTAAATGTAGAAAATAGGTGATGATTCACCTTAAAAAATATGAGATGGATAAACTTGATTGGTTGAGACCGCGGATGACATGGTGAAAAGAGTTCATGATATAATTTTTCTATTATAACAAAAACTCGAGGGAGTATATTTAAAACATTTAACTTTAAATTTAATTGAGTTTAATTCGATTGATATTATTATTAATCTAATATACAAGATGTGAAATAAAATATGTTTAAACGTATAAAATATTTTTTGATTTAAAGATAATAAAAATTTTATATAGTCTAGACATCGTGTAAAAATATATTAACTATACATAATAGAGTTGTTAGGGAAAAAAATCTAACCATTATGCATTCTAACTAAAATACATCGTAAGTCACTGAAATATAAATTTGATAGTAAATAATTTATTTTTCTTCTTAAAGTAATAATTTAATTATTTATTTAAATTTGTATTACAAATATGTTAATTTATCATTAAAAATAGAATAAAAAAATTGGTAAAATAAAAATTTTAATTCTAAAATTTATACATATTCAATCCTAATTAAAATATAATTTAATAAATTTAACATTTACATTTAAAAATTATATTAATATAATTGTATCGATGTTATCGTTAATAATGAATATGTTTTATTAGTATGTCAATTGTTTAGTATGAAATAATTATTTTCTTAAGCTATCAAACCGATAAACAATAACATAAAATGAATTAATTAATCGAAGGATGTGTCAAAAAATTATAATATTAAAATATAAATATTAAATTTATCAACTTATTTTTAAATTAGAATCAAATTATAAAAATATATAAATTTTAAGATTGAAATTATTATTATATTAAATTATATTTAAATTTAACAATAATATGATCTATTTATAATAAAAAAATAATTAAATAATTAAACATTTTTTAAAATAATCTATTTATTACCCAACTTACAATGTAATAAAATTTAATTACATGCCTTTAACCGAACAAAGTTGTCTTCTTGTTCAAAAAAAAAAAGGTTATGTCTTCCATTTTTCTTTCTAGGAGGCTTTCTTCGTACGGCTATACAATATATAGTCTCTAAAATCTCAATTTTTTTCTCAATCCCTTTCTCAAGAAAGCTTTTTTCTTACATTTTCCTTGCTGCATTTAATAATACAAAATTACAAATGTATTATTTATATGAATATTTGTTTTAATTGAATTTGCATTTTGGATGTTAAAATTTTTGAGATTTTTACTTTAAGAAAGGACAGAATAAAATCGAAAGAAGGAATTATCATTTGAAGCGGGGAAGGCAAATAGAAGAGAATAAAGAGGATGAAATTAACCTCCTCTATTCTTATTACTATTGTGCCTCCTTTCAGATCTTAGTTTTTTGTTGTTGCAAGAGTTGGCAGTTGGGTTTGCTTTGATTGGTGAGTTTTTTTTTTTATTTTTGATGAATCTTGAATTGTGTTCTAAATCTTTTGCTCAAATTTCCAATAAAATTTTACAGCTAATATCAGGCTTCTGATTGATCATCTATCTGGGTTTTGGTTTTGTGCCTCTTTTCTTTTCTGAATTCCAGGCGAAGCTAAATTCTGGGTTGATCGGTTTATTGACCGTCGAAGGATCTGTTTGTTTTTAGATTTGAATCGAATAGAAATTTCCATCGTGTATCGGATTACACTTTTTTGTTAAATAAAAGGTATTGAATTCTATCTGCATTATTGTGATTAGATTGCTATAGTGAATAAAGACATGATTTTGATTTGATATTGTTAATTTGATTCATGAAGAAGGAACATTTTGGTATTGTTTTTTTTTTTTTTTTTTTTTGTTGCAATGAAATTTTATATATTGCATTTGATCCAGTAATGAATTTGACCTGTAAAGTTTGTATTTGGTTTAGATTTGCGGATGGTTTGGACTTTTTATTGATCAAAGTAGTTTTTTTCTGTAATGCAGAGAAAGATGACTGAGAATGGTAAGCTATTTATTGGTGGAATATCTTGGGACACCAATGATGAGCGCCTCAAGGAGTATTTCAGCAGTTTTGGTGAAGTGGTAGAGGCAGTGATCATGAAGGATCGGACTACAGGACGTGCTCGAGGTTTTGGTTTCATAGTTTTCTCCGACCCAGCCATTGCTGAGAAAGTCATCAAGGAGAAACACAACATTGATGGCAGGATGGTAAGTTGTTGATATTTAAGTTTAAGCAATCCTCTTTATGTGAATGTTGCCCAATGCACTACTCATTGCTGCTATTAGCTTACTGAAGTGAGAGGGGGGAAATTCAATTCCTTATGAGTGTATGAACCTGATATTGTAGTGGCAGTAATTCATATAGTTCTGGTAATTTAGTATAATTAAGCTGTTTCATGCTTCCTCTTATTTGTCTTTTCCTTCGCAAAGATTGCGGCAATGCTTGTAATTCTTGTAATTAGGTATAATTATTTATATTGAGATGAAACAGTTTCTGCTCTAAAGGATTATTTTTCATCGTTGATTTACTTGTGCACAGGTTGAGGCTAAAAAGGCAGTTCCTAGGGATGACCAGAATATAATGAGTAGAAGCACTAGTAGCATTCAGGGTTCACCTGGTCCAGGCCGCACAAGAAAGATTTTTGTAGGAGGTTTAGCATCTACGGTCACAGAGAGTGACTTCAAGAAGTATTTTGATCAGTTTGGGAATATCACAGATGTTGTAGTGATGTATGATCACAACACTCAAAGGCCTAGGGGTTTTGGACTCATCACTTATGATTCAGAAGAGGCAGTGGATAAAGTGTTGCTAAAAAATTTTCATGAACTGAATGGTAAAATGGTGGAGGTTAAACGAGCAGTTCCCAAAGAGTTATCACCTGGTCCTATTTGTAGCCCCATTGGTGTATATAACTATGGTTTGAATAGGGCCAACAACTTTCTCAATGGCTACTCTCAGGGATATAATCCTAATAGCCTTGGAACATATGGACATGGGATGGATGGTAGATTCAGTTCAGTTGCTGGTGGTCAAAGTGGGTTTCCTCCTTTTGGTTCTGGTTTTGGAATGGACATGAACTTTGAGCCAGGGTTGAATCCAAGTTTTAGAAACACTGCAAATTTTAGTAACTATGGACGAGGAATGAGGCCTTATTATATTGGTAATACAAATAGGTTTGGTAGTCTTATTGGGTATGACGGAAGTAATGGATGTGGAGGTAATACTTCCTTTTTCAGCTCAGTGACCCGGAATCTTTGGGGAAATGGAGGGCTCAATTATAATGCAAATGCTGCTAATTCCAGTGCCTATGCAGGACATGGAAATGGGAGTATAGCAGCAAGTGCCTTCGGAAATAGTAGAACTAATTGGAGTTCTTCTCCAGTTTCCAGTCAAGGTGGAAGGAATAATGTTTCTAGCAATAGTGTGAATTTTGGTTACGGAAGTGGTGATGACAGCTTCGGGTTGGGGACTGCAAGGTATGAGAGAAACACTGGGACTAATGTGGTTCCAACATCATCATATGCAGCCTCAAATGGTGGCTATGACGAAGCTTTTGCAGATGTTTATGGCTCTTCATTTTATGGGGATACCAATTGGCCACCATCAACATCTGAGCGAGATGGTTCCGGTTCCTTTGGTTATGGATTTAGTAGTACCACTTCTGATGTTCCGGGTAAAAGTTCTCCTGGTTATGTTGGTGGTTATAGTGTTAATAAGGGACAATCAACAAGAGGTAAGACTTTGTACTTGGCATCGTCAGTGTTATTTAAATTCATAGGAGTTTAGTAGCATAATATTGTTTAAGTGATGTACAAGCATTAATAAAAGATCCTTAAAACCTTTCATATGAGGCTATGCTAGGTTTACTTCTTTGGGCTAGGCTTAAATTTTGCTGCATTCCTCTTAGTAATATGTTTTTTTTTTGTTAGTATTTGCATGATTTCTTGCTAGTTTGAGCCAGAGGATTGGTCAAGACTGATATGCATATTTTGAACATAATGATCACATAATTCATTTAAAATTGAGTGTGGTTGTTTGTATGTAATGTGTAGAACTTTGCATTTGACAGTTTTGTAATATCTGTAAAACCAGTTATATAATTTGTTAGCTTTTAACGAAGCTTTGAATCTCCAAGAAGGGGACAAGAGAGAAAGAGAGACTAAGTTTTTATTTACTAGTTAATGCCGCTAAAAGTTTTTAAATATGATATTAATGTTGAATCTGTTTCACGAAATTAATTGTTTTCTTATACAAATTTACTTATCATAGAGTAACTGTAGCACAAATAAACTCTGATACTTCTCACCTATCTTATTGTTTGGAAGGTTTTAAGTAATTGTATTTTAGAATTGGTAGCACCTTAAAATTTATGTTTTAGTAGGCTATAAATAAGAATTCTTGTCGATGGATTGTCAAGATATTCAGTTGTTGAAGTCTAAGATCATATTTAATGGAGAGAATACAAATATCTCATAAGGACATTTTTTTTCTTCCCTTCACCTTCTATAGTTCAGTTTCTAGTCATTAGATTTTTGATTTTATGATCCTTTTTTGGGTAGGCCAGTAAAGCAATTGCTTTTGCTCTTTCTTCTTTGGTTTCTTTATACTGACAGATTTCAGTTTTCTCTTGGTTCAGGAATTGCTACCTAGAAGATCAATTCAGTTATCACTATACTGTAGGTGGAGATAACTTGTGACGCAAGTGATCTGTGAGTTCTGTTCATTTCCCTAGTTATAAGAAAGTTGGTTATCCAGAGCTAAACAAAGTGTCTCTTTTTGAAGAAATACGTTTTTAGTTAGGGATCATAATGTGTTCTGTGTCAAGGCTTGAGTTTTGAGTTATGTTTTTAGGGTTCATTTTTGGTATTTGAGTGAGATGTAAAATCAGATGACGGGATATAGTCCGAAGATGTACCATGCATCTCATGTAAGGCAGGTGATGCATAATGATTTAGATTATAGACTATTTTTTACCATTAGATTTTATGTTCTGTAATGGCTCTGGCAAAAGTGTGGGTTCTTGTCAGCTATGCTTTGTTTTGTTTTGTTTGTTTTCCTTTTCTTCCATGATTCGGGTTTGTCTTTCAGCCAGAATGTACCTGATAGATTCTTGTTCATTTATTAGTGTGAAACATTGAAAGTGATACCCATCTAGGGTTCCTCCGAATAAGTGTTAGACATATGCTGATTCGTTCACTGTAACAGGATTGAAACTTTCTTTCTGAAATACCAAAATGAATCATTTTAATTGATTTCGACACTAAATATAGAAACCTTGCTCATAATTAGTTATGTATATGCTGCTGTTGTTTGTTATATTCAATCTATCATGTCAAGTTGCTTACTCTTCCATCATGCTTGCAGTCCTTGTTTTATTCACTTCTATCATGTCCATTTCCACTTGGATGCCAATTTGGTAAAGAATAAGGGATTGCAGATATGTAAGTATAAATATCTGCAAATTGCCAAATGCATGCCTTGGAGATCTGTAGCATGATCCAAGTTGTTCCACTGGTGCATTCAACTATCTATGAATAATGCTTTTAGATTATAATAATGAAAGGGACACCTTAAAGGGAGACCATTTGGTGGCTTGCAGCTTAATCAAAAGTGCCAAATATCTAAAATATTATCTTATTCATTCTCAGGCTGTCATTTCCTTTGGTAGCAGTTTTTTTAGATTATATATTAACTCAAAAGGGACAATATATCCCTTTGTAAGAACTTAACCCATTGCTTTGGAAAGAAAATGCATGAGCCAATTATTTAAATGATTTTGTGGTGGTGCTGATTAGATGTTGACTGGTCTGCTTGGTAGCACCCTCCATCGATGCTTCATCTTTCATGTCATCGATGTGCCGGGGGGTTGCCGGGAATGTTAATGATTTGATCGAATTCGACTGCAACGTTCTTCCAAGTCTCAAAAATTTCCCTGTTTTTTACCCTTACCTATCTTCATCATTGGACATGTCATGGAAAATATCGTAAATGTTGATGTTCGAACTCTAATCTTATGATTGTAGGAATAAAACGAGGCAGTTGGTATTAACTTCCTTTTAGATTACCAGGCAAATGTTCCAACAAAACGAGTAGAGTAGTACAGATTGCAGAAGAAATATGCTCATGTTCCAACAACATATTTGAAACCTCTCATTGAAAAGTATGAATCTAAAAGCAACATTTGCTTCAACTTCACATAAAAGCATAAAACAAAAACTTGTTGCTTTGAACAATACGAAGCAACATATTTCATCCTGTATATTTGGCCACAAGTACAAGAATTGGGAACCTGTTTTTCAAAGCAGCCTCCTTAAACCAGTAGATATATTAAACCCCAAATCTGATGCTTAGACAACCCTTTACTCTCTCTAGTTATGGGTTCCACTGTGGATTCCACTACCTTTATCCGACCCTGAAATCAATCCCTCCCTCCTCATCTTTTCTTCTTTAGATTTCCTGCAAAATATGACCCAAGAATTCACTTCCAAAGCTATACAAACACCTACCAATGTCGACAAGCACAAACAATACCCCAGCTTCGCATAGGACCCGCCTTCCCCCATTACTTCGAACCCTTGGAAAACATTCACAACCCCAAGAACAACACATGAATACCCAACAAAATGGTGGTATGATTTCCAATACTTCCTGAATTTATGTGTGGTCTTAGGCCTAAACAGAAGAGCAAGTGTTTGAAGAGCCCCCAAGCAAAACGCTGCAAATCCAAGCTTCCTATGGAGTCCATAAGTCACTCCTGGTGACATTTTACCCATCCTGATCCCAATTACAAACCCAATGGTTCCCAAGAAAAAGCCAGACAATTGGATCCCGGAATGAACGTAAAACCATGTAGGTCCTAGCGCTTGTACGTGGCGCAAATATCGTGCCGTCACAGCTCCCATAGGGAGTAGTATACCCCAGGAGATGGCGTTAAGGATGCCATGAACGAGTTTCAGAATATCCATGTTGTTGTGCTGTGTAGCAGCGGAGCCGGACAAGACATCAAACGTAGTTATCGAGGAAAGGTCGTTGGACGTCGTGGGATGGATGGTCGGGGAGTAGCCTTGGACATACAATCCTCTGTTCCAAACATGGTGAATTTTGGTCTTGTTCGGTACGAGTTTCACCGTGGCATAAATTTGAACCGTGGCACCATTGTGTATAGTAGCCATCTTGCCACCGTACAAGGTAGCCGACGAAGAAATCAAGTGGATGTCGAGTGGTCGAGAAAGGAGTGAAGATTTTTGGAGCTTGACGGATGGGTCTAGAATGTAAGGCAGGAGTACCAACTGTCCGGAATTAGGATCCGGAAACGCAACAAGAGCACGCGTACCAGTCATTTCTGGGGATGTAGGATTGATGCCCCAACCTACCCAACCGGAAGGCGAAATGAAAGTGCCGAAGAAACAAAGGTCTAATGTAGCATTGTGAGGATGGAATGTCCAAGCAATCGAAGCTTGTTGTGTGGGGAGTGTCATGCATTTTTGGAACGTTTTGGTGGCGGTCACGGTGCTGCAATGAGCTGAAACTGCAGTGTTTAGATGTGAAGTGAAGAGGAAAAGGAAGAAAAGAAAGATCATGGTTGTGGACTTGGATGGGGCACTGGATTGTCGGAAGGAAGCTTTTGCTTCAACATTTATGAGATTGGTGGCAGGTTTTGTTGGGGAATCGAAGTGGTCTGTAATGATTGTAATCGAACCAATTATGAGAATGTGGTGGGACTGCTTAGCTTTGAAGTAAAGACTACATTGAGATTTAGGGTTCGGTAGAACTTAAAAAAAGAGTTTGATAGGATTTTTTTTTAAGTAGGAATGACGGTTTAAGAGAATGAATATATAGCACCTCAAACTCAAAATTTGTTTAAATAAAATTAAGGTGCGTGTCAGTTAAACCAAACCTATTTTTGTTGTAATGGAATTTATTAAAATAATGTTGATTAAATATTAATTTTTTATGAGTATATAATTTTTCGATTAATATTATGGCTTTGAAGCTAAGCTATAAACAATAGAATGTGAGATTATAAATTATTATAAGATTAGAAAGAGGCCTGTCCTCTCCACTAATCTTTTCATCATTGTGTATATGGGTTTCTTAATTATTACTACAAGTAAATCATAAAACATGTTTTTGTTAGTAAAAATGTAATCAATTTCAACTTCAGTGGATATGTCCCACTCTGATTAATTCTCAAGGCATCATCATCATTTGCATGTGGGGAACCCTACTTTCATTTCTAACACTCCTCACCAAATCTCCTTTTCCTAGTTAATAATCTGAATTTCATAAAGCTTTTGCCGATCAGCTTCCAGGTAAAAGTTTTTGATACTGATAACGATGTCTGAAAATGTCAGAAACTTACAATTTCAGTAACCAACAACTGATTTAACACCCTGGCCCCCAAACATGCTTTCTTTCGGATTTGTCCTTAAGATGACAGGAAGTTGATGAGTCCCAGTGACTCAACATTTAACCGTACTCCCACCTTGCCACACATGAATGAAACTGGTTTGATTCCCCCAACGGCACCAGTACACCAAATATAATCAATTAATCATCTGCTTGTCGACATATTCCGCCGAGATGTCCGAAACCGGAATGTCGAGCTCCGAAGGTAACATCGAATGGTGGTACTTGTAGCTTGTTATCGATGTGGAGTAAGCTATCATGCTGCCGTTAAAATGACGGAAAGCGACCAGTGCTTGAGAACCAATCATGCCTCGTCCCATTGGGTTTATCGCCATGCAATCCATCCCTTGGGGATCTGGGTAGCTTTGTATGCAATCTGAACCTTTTTAGTGAGTTGGCTGTAGTTCCAGTGTAACGATGCTTGAAGAACTGAGAGATCTATGCAGGAACCAAAGACTTGGTTGTTTGGGAATGAGTAGTTGGAGCAAGCTTCGGCTGTGGAAATGGAAACCAGAGATGCAAAACTGCAGAGCAGCAAGATCGAAGTAGTTCTTTTAGCCATGAAATAGGGTTGAATACTAGAGTTTGCTGATGTGTGTGAAATGAATGAGATGAACAGTCGGTTCATATACATATTCCCAGCGCTCTTACCATTTTCATTTCCAACCTAATAGGTAAAAACGAAAACCTGGCGATACGAAAATCATCTGATCTAGCCGGTGAGTTGGAAGGTTGTCCTTAATTGAGTTTATACAAAATCCGATTCAAATTAATAGACTAATGAGATAATTGATTAAATAAAAAATATAAGATGTCAATAGAAAACATATAATAAAAAAATTATTAATGTTATTTTTATTTTTCTTCTAATTTTCAAGGTCTCGTCTTGATTAATCCGGACCGACCTACATTACACACATAGTTTTGATAGGTAAGTCTCACTGTAAGGATTTTCTGTATATCTATCGTCTCAAACTTAGAATTTTCTTAAACAGAATCAAACTTTCTTTAAAGATATAGCTATTCAAATTATATGAACAAACCATAAATA
This sequence comes from Abelmoschus esculentus, assembly GCA_035048815.1. Classification (NCBI taxonomy): domain Eukaryota; kingdom Viridiplantae; phylum Streptophyta; class Magnoliopsida; order Malvales; family Malvaceae; genus Abelmoschus; species Abelmoschus esculentus. The sequence goes on from JAUCBN010000034.1 coordinate 16,402,950, forward strand.
AACCAAATGATCAAATATTGGTGAAGGTCTTATTTTGGATGGATTAACAAGAAATACACGTAATTTAGGTGAAACGGCTTAAACTAAAAGACTTAGAAAAACTTGAAAATTTATTAAGAGGGTTAAATAATTGAAAGAGAGAAGACTTGTAAATATTAATTTGATATTATAATATGATTTTATAAAATTTGATATTAGTTAATCGGTTAATAGATCAAATAATGATGATTAAATATATATTAAATATTAATACGGTTAAAATAATGAATTATTTTTAAATTAGAATCAAAATTTAACTGAATAAAGCCTTTTAACATGATTTTTTTTTATTAAATTACTTATTTGATGTTACGATCATATATTATTTTTCTAGTACTAATTTACTTGAATATAATACAAATATAAATTGGAAAGTTCAGAATTGCTTATTTTTTAACTCCCTAGACATAGTCGTGCCACTTGTTCGTTGTTACCTGCGTTGACTTCGTCTTTTTCCCTTATTAGTACGCAAAGACTTGAGTGCACGTTGAATAGAAAAATTAGAAGCATATTAAGATTTTGGATTAATGGGTAATTAAGTGATATATTTCTCTTAATTTTAAAGTTTAGAGTCTTAGTTTAGGGTATATGATTTAGGGGTGTAGCTTTTGAAATTTACAGTTTAGGGTTATAATTTAGGGGTTTTAGAATAAAATTATTTATATTTTTATCATATTATCTTAAATCTTAAATTATAATCATTATTATTAAATTTTAAATGCCTGAATCTTAAAATTAAATTGTTTATAGAAACTGTTAATTTTTCCATAAGCTTTAATATTATCTAATTGAAGTTTTGATTTCCATTGTTATTTCCTGAGCCTGCCAATTGCCATGACTCCCTTTTCTAAATCAGATCCTCTTGCTGTTTTACCTACTCCTATTTCCTATTACTGTATATTCTGATTGTCTCCTTGCTTTCCACGAACCTTCATTTTATTTGTTAATAAAAGTTTTCATTGTTCTTATGGGTCAAACAAAACAAGAACATACGAGTTTAAATGAATTAAAAAGAAAAACACATTTATTAATGGACTAAAATAAATTAAATCCAAATGTGCATGTGAAAATGAAGGAGTCAAAAGATGCAAAAGCTCGTTTACACGGTCAGACTTCTTCCCACTTTTCTTCTGCTCCCTTTTTTTTATCTAGAATTTATTATTTGTTGAATTCTATATATAAATCTTTGTTGTTGAGTTCCCAGAGGATTTAACACAACAATCTGCCTTGACAAACATTTTTTTCCCTGGGAAATCTGTCCTGGAAACTTGTTTCTGTCTACAAGGTAGGTAGGGTAGTTCTGGTTCAAGATGCAGATCAAAGCATGGAACCTTGTGCTGTTTTCATGCCTGCTGGTGTTTTTCTTGGCTTCATCTTCTTCTGCTCAAACCCAAACATGTGTTTCCCAAACATTTTCCAACAACAAGCAATATGCCAACTGCAGTGATCTTCCAGCTTTGAACAGTTTCATCCATTGGACATATGATGAATCGGCCGGGACAATTGAGATTGCTTACCGACACATAGGAACCACCTCGTTACGCTGGTCGGCATGGGGAATCAATCCCAGAGGACCAACAATGGTGGGTACACAGGCTTTGGTTTCCTTCGTCAATTCCAGTGGAGGGGTTCAGGCATTCACAACTTCGATTGATAGCTTGAGCCCTTCCATGCAACGGACAGACTTGAGCTTCCCGGTTCCAAGTCTTTCGGCGATGTTCGAGAATAACGAGATGACGATATTTGCCGTTTTGAGAATCTCCCAAAACTTGTTGTCTACCAGCCAGGTTTGGCAGGAAGGTCCACTGAGTGACGGACAAATACAGCCTCATTCTACTAGTGGAGCCAACGTTCAATCCGCCGGAAGCGTCAATTTTCTTACGGGACAATCTGGAGGGAGTTCATCGGCTGGTTCCAGAAGAAGAAGAAGAAACGTGAGTTATTCGAATCTTGGATTAAATTCGACCCTAGAGCTACAACTTCCGACACAAAAACGATTCATATTTACAGTTTTTTAAAGTTAGGTAAATGAATTTTTCCAGGTTCATGGAGTACTTAACACTGTCAGCTGGGGAATATTGATGCCACTGGGAGCCATAACGGCTAGGTACATGAAGGTGTTCAAATCTGCAGACCCGGCATGGTTTTATCTCCATGTTGCTTGCCAATCCTCGGCCTATGTCGTTGGCGTGGCCGGGTGGGCGACCGGTATTAAGCTCGGTAGAGACTCCCCTGGAGTCACTTACAATCCCCATAGGACCATAGGCATTATCCTCTTCTGTTTTGGAACTCTCCAGGTAACTTTTTTCCATTATACATATTCGTATCCTACACTTATTTCAAATTACAAGTCGCTGTCAATATTACTTATACCAAATGAGACTTTTTCTTCAATTTGCCGCCACCGGTGTATACATAGTGGCATTCCAAATAGTTGGCTTCAAGACTACTCCAATTCCAACATTATTAATGACTTTTAATTGAAATGTTTCTCGACAGGTGTTTGCTTTGCTTCTGAGACCAAACAAGGATCACAAATACAGATTGTATTGGAACATCTACCACCATTCCATCGGCTACGGTGTCATCATCCTTAGCATCACCAACATCTTCGAGGGTTTTGACATCCTTAATCCCGCTGACAAATGGAAGAGAATTTACATTGGGATTCTCATATTTCTTGGAGTTTTAGCCACATTCTTGGAAGCTTTCACCTGGTACGTTGTTATCAGGAGGAAGAAGACGAATAAGCACCCTCCCACCATGAATGGAGCCAATGGACATGGATATGGTGCCACTGCCATGGGGCAGCGCGTGTAGTTAAATTCTTCTTTGGTCAGTCTTATTTTATTACATCATGTGCTCCCACATGTGTTATTACAGCTTATTGTTCATTTGTTACACACTGGAGTTTTGCATATGTATAGATGATGTACTTATAGAGTCATATATATTATTGGGTGTCTGTACTTAGTCTGAATAATTTAAAATTTTAAATATTTTGAGGGTTTTATAACTCATGTTTACTCTAAAAAAAATTCTAGATTTGCCACTGGTCGGGCGGTAGGAAAGTTTTGAAGTATGACCAATTCCATTGGGAAATTGATGAGCGAAAGGTATCGACTTTAACTATGACAATTAAAATATACGTCTGCTGTAGGTGAAGTCCAATAAGAGATGGTGGCTTTTTAATCATCTAATTGTGCTTACCATCGGATTAAACACCCTACGATCTCTTGGTCTTAAAATGATTTTCATTGCAAATATTGATTCTTTTCCCATGCATTTTAGTCTGCTAGATTGACTTAGCCCACAAGCCACTAGTTCCTGTCTTTCTCTTTGATTTTCTAATCCCAAACAATGACAACCTACGAAAGATCTTAATAAGCCTGCTAGCATACTTTCTTTGTGAAGCAAAATTCACAGAACCTATGCAACCCGTTATTTCTCCCAAAGGGTTCTTCCTCTTGCTTCCTGACCTTCTTTCTAAGCCATAAGGTTTCATCATACACTGTGGTTTGTTCGGTTTCGAATCTGTTTTCTTTGACATCTCATGCCATTGAAGGGTCTTCTTCAGCGCCATGAGCTCCTGTTCAAGGTTCTGAAGTCTAAAGCTTGTTGATTCGTAGTTTCTCTCTATTGTTGGGAGGTCATCTTGTAGGAACAAATTCAATGGTTTGCTGTTTGTAGACTCTACTGCGTTGTTGTATGGACTTTCTTCGAGGTTCAGGGTTCTTGAGTTTGGACATCTTGAGCTCGATAGGCTTCCGGAAAATTGACCGGTGAACCTAAACGAGTCCGAGCATTCTTTAAACGCTTGGTGGGTGTTTAGTTGTTGAACGAAAAGAGCTTGGACAATCAAACGCAGTGGCATCAACTCATTCTGAACGGCTTCAATGCATGCCTCTTGTGAAAGTTTTTGGCATTTTAGGTATCTGCACACTGATCCTTTCTCCTCTTGTGTTATATCTCTATGTGCCTGACCAATAGGTGGAGCGAGGTTCAGTTTGAAGTTAAATGCGACATGAATACACAAAATTGTTTGAGGATATAGACGATAAATGATCGAAAACTTACTTGTAGGAAGCTATTCATTGCTCTATAAAGCTGATCATGTGTCTGACGGTGAGATATCGGTAATAACTCGACTAGTTCCATGAACTTCTTAGGTCCCATTTGTGGATCAGAAGCTATATGGGAAAGGTATGTGTCCCATAATTCTGCAACAATGGAGTTACTTGCTGAAGGAGAAGGGTTGGTCTCCATGTTAAACGATGCAAAAGTTGAGAAAATGTTCTTCATAATGGCCAATTCCTTGCTGGATGAAATGGACTCTGTTCCAATCTGTGGAAAGATGAAGTCTTGCACTTGGGAAAAGCTTAGCATAGTTGCAATCTGGTCTTGCAATTTCACTAGTCTGTCACTTGTTAAACCAAATTCTAAGGATCTAGAAAGCACTGCAAAGTAAAATCCAACAGGAATGGCCCTACTGGCTTTTTCCCCAATGGGAAGTAATTCAAGAATCCCTTGTAAAATGGCAGAAACCTTGTTGTCTGAGTCACTGTCTTCAGTTTCCTCACCTGAGTTTTCCCAGAATTGGAGTGTTTTCTTGGAGAGAACCCATTTGTTGGCATAGAAAACAATGATGGGTGTCACATATTTCTCTTTCATTCCTTGCCTTCTTAAGGAACCAATGATCCTTTTGAAGAATCCATATGGTAGAGCTATGAGATCTTTGATCCATAAGTCCTTGCTTGCTATTGCTTTCACTGTTTCACTGCTCCAAGCCTCTCCGACCAATGCTTCCAATGTCACAACTGGTTTGTCCCTTCTCCTCTCTGGATCAAGAATCTCCATGCAGGACATAAAGGCCAAGGACTCGATGCATCGACTCACGATCAGCAGCTCCTCGGACCAGGGGAGCAACGTTTGGCATTTCTGGAGAACAATCAGGGTGTCATCCCAGCTCTGCAACACCACTTGGTTCAAATAGAGATCGAACCTCTCGCAGAGGTTGCCAATGCAGTACTCTTCTGTCATCTCGAGAAACTCGGCTGCACACCTCAGAGCAGCCACATTGAAAGGGTCAACCAATGTGGTGGAGCCATAGATAAACAAGGTAATCATCTCGAAGGTTTCGGCCCCTCCAGGGAAATCTTGTGGCAACTCGAGCTCATTCGATTCGATCAATCTCTTCTGAAAGTATCCACTCTTTGAAAACAATGGATGCTGGCAGAACACACAGAAAACAACATCAATGTAAGTTTTACAGAAACGAATTGAATTAAATTGCGTCTAATTTTTCCCCTCCATACCCTATGCAGGCTGAAGGTTCTTTCGCCTACTCGAACACGAATTGAAACAGGAAGTCCAGTTTCTTGGCACCTGAAATGATCAAAATCTAAAAACGTAAGTCTTATGAATTGAATTTAATTCATGGAATTAGAAAGCTATTTACGTTCTTACCATGAAATAATCTTAATCTTGAGCAGGGCACTGACATTGGGAGAAGAGAAAGGACTTGAAGCCACTGAACTATCTTTCGAACTCGAAACTTCCATTATCATTTGTTCATCAAGAAGAAAGAAACTGAGATCAAAACTTTGCAAGGCCAACCAAGTTAAACATGCACTGCAAATACAGCAAACATGCACTGCACTTCTCAGTTCTCATTGCCATTTTATCTCCTTCCACCTGCACTAATAAATTATTTTGATCCAACTCGAGAATCAAAGTACAAATGTACCATATCAAAGCTTTTAGAATCCATAAAAACTCTGGGAAATGGAAAGTATGTGATGAAAAAGAATATTTTAAGGTGGTATAAAGCATTGAAAGCGAGATGGAGCACACGAGTGGATCTGAAAATCCAAATTTGAAGGCATCAAAAACGTTCCTCGAGTTGTGAGAAGGTTGAATTCTTGTACCTCCGCCAATAGACTAGAATAGGGTGCAGTTTTCCCAGTTCCGTGCCTTCTCATCTAAGCCTCTCTCCCGTTAACAAGTTTGAGCCTTTTCTTATTTGTGTCCATGTGAGTCACCTTCTTCCTGATAGATTAATTGAATTCCCCCACTCTGGTTAGCAAGTACAATGTCAAATTTGCTCAAAAAAAAGAGTACAATGTCAAAGCTTTTCTTGGAAGACACGGATTTCACATGGTAATATGCATAGCTTTTACATTCAACATACCTGTTTTCTTTCTTCATTTTGATTGAGTTTAGAGTAATAAATCTTGGGATAAATGATGTGGAAAAATAAATAAATAAATAAACAAATTATAAAGTAGGGAGATGAAGTGCGGGTGAAGCTATACGAAGTTTGGTAGCGTATGCCAACAACTACGACGGCACGACTTCTAAAAAAGGGAGCTTTGAATTGTGATTTCACACGTTTTTGCTCGCTTTCTCCAACCACAACCAATCCCCCAAATATTATTTTATTGGTTCAGTTTGACGTCACATAAGTAATACTTTATTTATTGTCAAGGATTGAATTAATACTTAGTATGTGTCATTTTATAAGAACAAAAAAATCAGACTCCGAATTTGATGATTTTTTAATTTATTTTTATTTTATTAATTTTTTAAATTAGTTTTTTTTTTCATTTTAGAGAAATGACATTTTAAGATTATTTTGCCATCTTAAAATGTCATGTTATTAAGAATACAAGTTCAAATATATATATATATATATATATATATCAAGTTTACACTGTAAACTAATATAAAGTTTGGTTTATAAAAAAATATATAAAGTTGTGAATTTTTTCTTGGGCATTGAGGTCAAAAATGTGTAAGGAGGTTTAGTTTTGAGTTTTGACCCAGAAAAAAAATACTTTAGGACAAATAATTGTTACCTAAATAGAACATGGTCAGAAATTCTATGATACTAGAAATTAATATAGCCTTCTTTTCTATTTGGGGAAAATAAATAACAGTCAAAGGTTCGAAATTTGTTCAACCAGTTCTCTCCGACTCTCAAATCTCAATGGCCTAACTTTATCACGATGTTGCATCTTTCAAAAACTCCGATACTTGCCAAGGAAAACCTTAAAACATTTGGCTCAACAGAGGGTATGTGCAAAGCTAAGCCAAGTTCAAAATAAAGCATCCACTTCTTATTTTTCACCACCAGCTTGGACTGGCTCAACCACCTCAGCTTCCAATGTCTCTGCTTGGGGAGTGTGTGCTGCTGAGTGCTGGGTCGACCATTTACCCGTAATAGCCATTCCCATCATCTCATATATCTTACCACTGAGTTGTGCTGGATTGTCAGGCTGCAGAAATGACATCAAGATTATAACACTGGCATGTTTCCGATGATAATATCGAGTTAAAAGCTTCAGGGTTTTTAAACATCAATTCTTATCGGAAAAAATAATGAGAAAAACTTACAGTGTAACCGCTGGAAACAAGGGCTGCATCATACAGAAGATCTATTGCTCTCAAGGCATCTTCATCATCTGGGTTACTCTTGAATGCAGCCTGCAGAGAGAGTATAACAAGTTTCATAAAATGATAATGAATTGGGGTAGAAATTAAGTTTAATGTTCGGTAACCTACATTCAGTTCTCTAATGATTGGATGCTCAGGGTTGATCTCAAACACCCTTCTACCCTTCATGAACTCCAAAGTAGAGGTATCACCAACAGTTTGTGCCTTCATGAGTCTGTAAAAGAATAACATTCATGTTAACCGATGCTAACTTTTAAAAAAAAAAAGAGCAAGCAAACAAGAGTACATTCACCTCTCCATGTTGGCAGACCAACCAAACTTCCCTGCTACCAAAACACATGGTGATGAACTCAGACGGTTTGAAATATTAACATTGGCAACTTTTTCACCCAGACGTTTCTTGATCCAATCACAGGTATTGCCAAATTCCTCTTTGGTTACTTTCTCCTTTTCCTCGTTCTTATCACCTACAGAATAGGACAACAAAAATGTTAAAATTAAGGATAAACCATGACTAGCATCAACCTTATTATTGTTTTAAGTTCTAACGGCCAAGTAATTCACCAGAATAAGCTGGTACAAGCAAAGAACAAAAGCTTTAGCCAGCCAATAATGATAAACGTAAAACTTCATGAGAATAAGAACCACGGACTAACCTATATCCAAATCTTCTTTGCTAATGTCTACAAAATTCTTCTCCTTGTATGATTTTAGACTTTGAATGGCAACTTCATCAATGGGGTCTACCAAGTAGAGCACCTAGAAGACGGGACACCAAAAAAAGTATCATTGAGAATGAAGCATGATAAAATTAGTCAGTGTAAATTTTAATATTCAATGAAGAAAGAGATATACTTCAAGATCCTTCTCAACAAGTCTCTCCAAGAAAGGTGCATTCCGAGCACTGCACACACTGTCAGCGGCAATGTAATAGATATCTTTCTGCTCAGGTTTCATGTTCTCAACATACTCATCCAAACTTATCATCTCATCCTCACTTTGGGAAGAGAAGAATCTAAGCAATGGTGCAAGACGCTTGTGATTTTCACGATCTTCTATGCATCCCAGTTTCAAATGTTTTCCGAAATTCTCCCAAAATGTCTCATAGTCCTACAACACAAGCAGATTTTAGCACGCTAAAGCATAATAGCAGAACAAACTGATCAATTAGTGTTAAGTGTTAACTAACAAAAATAAAAGTAAATTCCCTATTAGCCCTGAATTATTTAAGTTTCTTTTTACAGTGAATAAGTATAAGAGAAGTGGAGGGAGAAAAGGAGGCAGAAGATGAGGAGAAAAGGGAAAATATAATGCTTACCCCTTTATTTTCACTCATTGATATTCCCAGAATCATATCAAAGGTTTTTCGAACCAAACGTTTCCTCATTATTCGGACCTTAAAGAAAAACACAAAATTACAGTTAGAAGACTGTTAACCAAGAAAATTAACTTTTTTCAGCATCTAACAAGAATTCTGGGGAAAATATAGGCCTTACAATGCGACTTTCTTGAAGAATCTCACGTGAGACATTGAGCGGGAGGTCATTCGAATCCACAACACCCTTTACAAAGCTTAGATATCGAGGGAACTACTCAACCAAAACAATACAAGGTGTGCACAAGTCATATTACATTTGAATCAAGTATATTCCTCAAATGCATAAAGGAAAGACATTTGATTACCAATTCACCATCAAAATCATCTGAAATGAAGACTCTTTTAACATAAAGTCTTATATTCTTTGTCTTGGGATTGGTTATATCATCCTTTCCCATAGGAGAAATGGCTGGGACATAGAGTACAGAACGGAACTCCACCTCACCCTGTAAAGTGCAAAGCCAATGTTTATTAACATTAATGAAAAATAAGAAGCACTGGAAGAGTGATGTAAGAACCATGATTAAATTGATTATATTTTCAACAGTATCATCTTCGAAGGGACATTAAAGCAACAGTCCAGCTCCTCTTAACTCAAGATAATTGAATAAAAAAGGATAGCAGAACATTCTCGAAGTTGATTTAAATAACTTTCCAATCCCCACTAAACAAAGGCATTACCTCAGTTGTAAAGTGTGATGATGCTAATGGCTCCGAGTATTCATTAAAAGTCTTCTTGTAGAACTCATTGTATTCCTCTGTTGTCACCTCTTTAGGGTTACGAAGCTGTATAGATGAAGTTAGTGATAGTATCACATATTAAACATTCTAGAAATACACAACTGAAAGTTGGGCAATTCTAAAGCGAAACTTAACAACCCACCCAAATTGGTTGAGTCTCATTTGTAAGCTCCCAATCCCAGTACCTCTCAACAACCCTTTTTGTTTTCTTTTTCTTCTGTTACATCAGAATCAAAAAAAACAATCAACCACATGCACATTGCTGATGAGCTTGTAGATGAAAAAACTACATAAAGTTAACCACCTCAATATTTTCATCTTCATTAGCCTCTTTGGCTTCAACTGGCTCATCATCAACTTCAACCTGTGAACGAGAAGCAGCGACAGGTTAGTTATCCCAAAAACAAGTTGATGCATTTTGTCAAGAAAAATGCAATTGTTGATATTAAGTTGAAAGACCTCTTTAGTGATTCCCTTCTCCTGCCATGTGTAAATTGGAAAAGAAACAAATTGCGAGTAATTCTTCACAAGCTTTTGAATCCTTTCTGGATGGGCAAAACCTTTGTCATCACTCTGAAGGCACGTGGACAAAAGAACAAGAGATAAGTTCAAGATACTACAACAAACAATGATACTAAAATATTATTATTATTATTAGGTATTTAAGAGACCTTAAGATACAATGTAAGGCGTGTTCCTCGAGGAATAAGATTCTCTGAGTTTGTCTCCTCCCGAATGGTATAGGAGCTAGCATTTGCCTCTCCTTCCCATACATATTGTTTATCAGATTTCGGACTCTTTGTTGAGACAACTACCTACAATTACAATAAAATAAATGAGACACTGACACTACGAGAACTTCTGAATGCACAAGCTGAAACAGTAAATAATTAATACCTTATCAGAAACCAAAAATGCTGAATAGAAGCCAACACCAAACTGACCAATCAAGTTGTTGTCTGTACCAGCATCTTTACTTTCCTGCAAAATGTACATTTTGTTAAAGCATATAACTAGTAACCCTAGATTTAGGAAATAAAATGCTAGTTTAATTATTAGACCTTCACAGCCTTCAAGAACTTAGCAGTTCCACTCTGTGCAATTGTTCCAAGACAATCAACAAGTTCTTGTCGTGTCATACCAATCCCCGAGTCACTGTAGAAAACAAGGTAAGATTAGTGTGCAGCTAAAACAAATCCACAACCAAAGCATCTTGAGCTCATATACTTACGTAATTGTTATTATCCCATTGTCTTTGTCAGTTTGAATGCGAATGTCAAGATCAACAGCTTCCTTTAAAAGCTGAGAATCAGTAACACTTAGATACCTTAACTTGTCCAAGGCATCACTTGCATTGCTGCAGAAACAAAACGAAACAAAAAAATACTAAGGATACCAAACATCATGCCATGGAATTTGGCAGGCTCTTAGGTAACTTTAGCTTAAAGATCAATTATTGAAAAGACAATTCTGCATCATCCAGGCATTACTTGCATCTCTTCAAATCACATAATAAAAAATATCTGACACTACCATATATATAGTTATCTTGGATTTCATCCAGCAGTGAAGCAGAGAATAATATATGATAAGAGTATGGAATGATTGGCCTATCCAAAATGGAAGATGTTAAAATTGCAAATTATCTCTCATGTTCAAACAACCAAATAATAATAGTCAAATATAATCGACAAGCTTCTTGTTACAGATGAATTCTTGAAACATGCCTGATAAGCTCCCGAAGAAACACCTCTTTGTTGCTGTACAAACTGTTGACAATAAGATCCATGAGACGACTAACCTGTCAACATGTATGTAACAGTAAACATCATAAATAAAACTCATCAAAACTCTAAATAAAAACCGTATACAAGTCAAGGATTTAAAATACCTCAGCTTGATACTCATATTTCTCAGCTGGAGGTGGATTTCCTGATTCAGATACAGTCGCAGTTGACTCGTATCGCCTTCCCAAAAACAAATCATTTTTCAAGTTCAATTGATCTGAATATCTGACCGTGTTACATTTCCCTCCAGTTATTGCCGAGTACCACCTGGTGTTAGTATCTCTCCCTTCTGCCTGCTTACGGTCCAAAAATACACCAATTAAAAAAAAACTTATAGAATCAAAGTCATACCATGATAGAATAACTAAATTTACAAGTTTCATAATCATTATAAATAGAGAAAAAGAGTACCGAGACATGAATGGGAGTGGAGGAGGCGACAGAAGAAGCCGTAGCAACCCGGTAACGAGTAGCAGGGGCGCGAATGGCGGCGGAGACTGAGCGCCGGGAGAGGCGATGCATTATTGAAGATTATAGAAAAGCGAGCGAAATATTTCAAGAAAGTTGAGAAATTGTGACTCGGTGAGTTTAGTACCTTCGGGTGCGCTGACGATGAGAGAGGTTTTAGTAGGGTTTTGGGTGGGGGGATAAAAAGGGTTTTCCCTTGTCGGAAGCTTCTGGAGAATTGATAGTTCAGAACAGTTGGGGGCTGATAGTAAAAATCCGGTACGTTAGGGTCTACGCTAGGTGCCGTTTACACTAACTAGGATGAATGGTTCTTATTCTGCCACGCCATCACATAAGAAAACGAAAACGATCAATGGATTGCAATCATCACATACAAGCAAAAGCCCAATCAAAACACTGAACCTTAAACAAAAAACAGGGAAACCCAAACATGAAATCGAATAAGCCCAAATTTCTCCGACCTAAAAATAAATAAATTGATTTTAAATTTTAAAATTTAATTTTATAAATTTAAACAATAAATTAAATCTTTAATTTATAAATTTAAAAAGCTTGTGTTTAACTGAATTTTAATTAATCGATAATTTAATTTTAAAAAAATGATATTAATAAGATGATAATCGATTTAATACTAAATTTAAATGTTATGGGATGTAAATATATTCTCGTAATTCAATCTTAATCCCCAAAATCTAAATGTGATGGGGACGTAAATATTCGAACCATAAAAAAAATACTTTTGAAAAATCATAAATTTTGAATATAAATTATCATAGATTAAACACATAATTCACCCAAAAAATATTTTTACTAAAATTAAAATAAAATAAAAATAATTAATTCATCAAATATTAGAGATATTTTTTTAGTTTTTAAGATTATATTATATAATGATAATAAAGAACAGAACAAGATAAACTTCTTGTTTTGTCCCGAAGAATGCATTCCATTCCTAAAAGAACACATACCATTAGAAGAAATAAAACATCCCCAATGAAGTAATTAAAGGAGAGACCCTACACAATTGGGTTTTACCTACCCTCCAATTGCAAAAATCCCATTTCCATGGCCTCTTTTCACCTCAAAGTAACTAGAAATATTAAAGAAACCAAATCTTTTGGGCAGCTTCCCCTGCCCCTACTGAGATATCTAAACCCCAAAGCACAAATAAATTAAAGAGACATGCCCCTCTTGATAGGTCACTAACAAAGTACAATGCCCTTCCAGTTCCCGCAACCCTAAAATTTAATCCCTGTCACAGTCCTCATCTATACCCTACTGTGCACCAAAATCCCATAGATGTATCCTCCTGTCACTACCCGCTGCTGCCACGTGTCGATCATCTGAAACCATGGCGCTCAAATCACCTACGCTATCGTTCAGACTATACAAGAGCTGTCCCTGTTCGATTTCCCACACCCTTATTACACCTGCGGCGCACATGAAAGCGTACCCTTGGTTCATGCAACCCATGACGTTGATGTTACGTTGCCTTGTGTTGAATCGACACACCTCCTCTAGTGTATCCACCCGGCGGACGATTGCCAAGCCACGGGTATCCAGCATGATGAAGGAGTCGCTGTTGGTGTCAAACGACGTCACGACAAGTCCTCTGCGGAACTCCTGATCGTGTAAAGTAAACCCCGGGTTACTCAAGTCGAGAACAATGTACCTTAAACTAGTGCATGCAACCGCCGATTCCTGACTAGTCACCCTAACTCGGCCGATGGTGTCGGTAAACTCTGTCAACGTATGCCACCCCATTACGGCTTCTGGGTCAGTCAGATTCGTGTTTACGTAAACTAGCTCCTCAGTGTTACCGTCCCAAATGCGGACAGCACGACCCGGAACTCCAGCGTAAAGAGCCACCCACCAGCGCCCGCAACCGGTGAAATCCACCAATGCGCCGTCGTTCACGACATTCCCCAAATGCGCCGTACGAGCAAGGGACTCCCCGTCTATGATCGACACGTGGATGTCGCCATCCAATGTTGCGAAAATGATTCTTGGGTCATTGATAATAATGCCGGAAACGGCACGTGAGAAGCGGCCGAAACGATCGCGGGGAGGGGGGTAGAAGGTACCGACCTGTTGATGGTTGGCTAGGTCGAAAAACCTTACAGTACCGTCGGCGAAGCCGCAAGCGAGATGAGTATCAGACAAGGTGAGGCAACGGCATGACAACCCATCAGGGTTCTCCACGCCTGCTGAATCAAAGTGGAGTGTCTCGTAAATCGATCTCCCTACACGAAAATTCTGAGCCGTTTGATGACGGAAAATATATTCTTCACGCCACGTTTCACGAATAGCGTCGGTTCGGCCCCATATTACTCTTGTGAGACGTTGCCACAGTGGATCAGATCGAGAGACAGCTTGCCACGTAGAACAAACCTGCATGCAGATAATTCCACGTCAGAAAAGCAAAAAAACGAAACAATTTATGGGGTCATGCTACGTCAAATCTGTGAAATCCCAGTGCCACAACTTGCAAAAGGCAGAAATAATATGGAAACTTAAAAAAGGCAATGAACATGCTAGACAAGTTGATAAAGCCATTGAACAAGAAACGGAGAAATTTACGCAAAAGGCAATATAATAATTAAAAACAGTGACCGATAAGATGACGAAATGGAACGCAACAGCAGTACGAAGTTGGGCAATGTTTTGGCAATCGTGTTATAACAGTTGAACTTGAATCAGCCATGGCAAGCTGAGCATAGACAGCCTAGGCACAGGCACAATAGAGAAAGAGGGCTGTTTTCGAAGTTCATATGTCAGGAGGAAAATACAGACTTTTGATGTGTATCGTTTTGTTTTTGCCAAATTGGTTCCTTTTATTGAAGATATCAACTTTGTCTCGTAGCATGGAATTGTATTAGTAATAGGAAATTGAAGACGTAATCTTGTAACCTACTGAATATCAGCAGTAGTGCAGGGAGAGGGAGACGGCTCTTTTCTTTTCAAACTTGCCATCTTTTTCTTGGTTTCGTTTTAGCTGTGTGCTGTAACAAGACCCAAGACATCCACGGGTTCGAACATCAAAACGGGGTTAAAATAAATAACATTTTTTATATTTAGTAGAGAGAGGAAAGGAAAAAGACCAGGGAGACTATTAGCTGTGCTCCATGAAAGGGCAAAGAAAAGCGTCGCGTAAACAAGATTGGCATTGGCAGCTTTCAAGCGTGCGTACGATAATAAAATTTGAACTTCTTTCATTTCCAAGAAAGGATTGGCCAAAGGGCTGCCTCGTTAAAAGCAGAGAATCAAAGAGACTTGACTTTTCTTCTGCTATTTCTTTGACTCATAGCCTGTTCCATCCTTCCATCTCCAAACATACACCTCCCAGTATTCAATATATCTAATGTTTCTTGTTGCTACCATTTGGATGATGATTAAGTTATTAATAAATTGGGATGGCACTATGTAACAAAAAGAGAGTCGCCAACTGGTCTGAGGGATTAAGCAAAATAGGAATGGGAAAGAGCAATGGGCTCCATGTCCTTCTTGCCTTTCGGCATTGGCACATGCTGGCTTTTGACTGCTATTCTCATCCTTTATAAACACCCAACCAATAGTAAAATAATTTGATTTATAGTATTATCATGTGATTTATAATTTCACTTAACATTCAAGTTCCATTTCTTGAGATTATCAAAGCTTTTCCCATTAACATGCTCCAGCGTTAAAGCTTTATTATGACTTGACTGTGCTGATAATCTGCACAAGCGCCTGAGCTCGCAGGACACTAAAAATGACAGACATTTATTATACGGGATTGAACCCTGAAGCTCTGACCATGCTGCAAACTTGGGAAGCTATGGAGAGAGGACACTACCTAGACCAGTAGACCTAAAGGCTAAAACCCCTATTCATATATAGTGGAGTATTATATAAAAGAACGAAAAGAAGTTCATGTATATGTCTAAGAAAGTTCAGTTATATGCAAGGCTAGACCAAATATGGAAATGTTACGACCTTTACTCGAGCAAAGGTCAGAGACATACAAAGTAAAAGGGACCATCGCCATAAATCATGCCAAATGTTGATGGGCAGGGTAGGCCACAAAGGTCTCTTTCTATAATTTAGCGTTAGGAAAGAATCCCATGGATATTGTACCAGCTGATGGGTCAACAAAGTTGGATGGATTTTGCTATACCTTTAGAAAGGGTCATTCCACGAAAGGGGAAAAAGGGTATGCAAAAACCAAAACAACCCTTTTATTTCCTCTTGACTCCAAGCATAGAAATAGGACCAAAATGGACATATCAAAAGTAAAACACTGTCATGATGCATAAAAACTACATCATCCCGAAAGGGACGAATTTGTGAGAAATGGACCCATCCAAAGTCAGTTCCCTTATCAAGGGCAGTTTCCCCCTTGGATGCTACCACTGTTGCATCCAAGATTTGACAGAATATATCTGGATTCACTCTGGACTCGTTCTCAGTCAATGGAATTCCTCAAGTAAGGGTAAATAAAGGGGAAACTTTTTTTAATATCCGGGTGCCAGTATCTGGATAACATCAGCATATTTTCAGGGTTCAAACTATATTTTTGACCAGAATAAGATTTTGTCATCTACCAGAAACTTGTTATCTTCCCATAATGCCATGAAGATTGAAATAAGAATAACAGAATCCCAATCATGAACACCACGATTCAATCTTTTCTATTCCTCTTAAAATCCACCGGCAAAAAAATGAGAGATGAAAAAAAGGGTACTGAATATGATTGACAGAAAGCCTACCTGGAACAAATTGGCAAGTGCAGCAGCTGCTGCAAGGCGTCCAAGAGAGCGAGAAGCATCAATGGCAACTTGGACAACAAGATCTTCAACAAATTGACCTGGCCAGATTTCGTTATTGGCACGCCTTCTGGTCAAAGATGGGGCACCGTAATCACCACCTCCTCTTCTTGCTCTACTTCCATTGACATCTTCAGAAGAAGAAGAAGATGATGAAGAAGAAGACATCAATAGTAAGTGTAGAAGCTATAAAGGGAGAGTAAAGAACTGGGAAACAAGGACAAAAAGTTTTAGATAAAGACACAAACTGAGGGTCCCAAAAGAAGGTGTTGGGATTCTTGGATTTTTATACTATAACTTGCTCACTCTATTTATACACTGCGATCAATGCACGAGTATATCTACACATTAAATACTTGTACACATTACACAAAAGCAGACATATATAAATAATTTCCCCCCTTAAAAACTCATACAAATCATTTAATAAGGACGGGTTCATGAGTATTTAATACTATATTTTTTTTACTCTGTGTATATAATATGATATTTTTATGCACGATGAGCACTCTGTAGGCAATCTTACTGGTGTTTAGATGCTGGAGCCTGGAAGGTGTGTGTTGCCTGTGTGTTCCCCAACTGTTCCTGATTCAATTTCGAGTTACTATTAAAATAAAAGAGCCTTGAAAAGCTACATGATAATTAAAGTGGTGCTATGTCGTGATAGATTCACAGGTGTGTTTTGAGTGGATTTGCTTCAGAGTATGCACCTCGGATTTGTAAACACAGCTCACAGCTGCACTCGACTCAACTAGTGTGTTTTGAAAAAAGCTGCCTGATTGCACTTCAGTCATTTCCATTTCTTACTTGATCTTGTATTTACTATGAAAACCAGACATTAATGAATCTATTTCGTGGGAAACCCAAAGCATGGGAAACCAGAATGAAAAGACACTTTATATGGCTGGTATTGTACTTAATGTCATCAAATGACAAAAATTAAACAAGTGTACTTGAAAATGTGAAGAAAAGGAGATTCTACTGAGATTGGCTTTGTCGAAGGCTAACAGCACTCGGTCGGCTCCACACAAACATTTCATTGGGAAGCATCTGGATGATTTAATTATGTAATCAAGCAGAATAAGTATAATAATTTATTGTGGCTTATTTTTAAATTATATGATGAGCTTTTGATAATACGTATAAAAATGAATTATATATTATTTTTTAAATTTATAATTTTTATAATTAAATGATATATTTTAAATAATAAATCTTACTTATAAATATTAATCTAAAACCTTCCTTCAAATTTTAAATTTGTTTTTTATATTCAACAAAGAACCCCTCAGCCGAAAGACTAAAGTGCTTCTTTTGACCAGAAGTTAATAGGTCAATCAAATCAAGACTGAGACAATGGAATGATAGGCGTGTCAGGTCATATCAAACATTATACATGGAATAAATAATAATAATTTTGATATCAATTTAATCATAATTTCAAAGATAAATTAATAAGTTAATTATTTATGTTTAATCTATCAAATATTAATCTTTATTAAATATTATTAAATAAGTGATACGATAATTATAAAAAATTATATAACAATACATTTAATTTCATATATTTATATATTTAATTAATTTAATTGTAATTTAATATAAACCATTAATCTTTACTATCATTATTTAGATATTTTCAATTTTATCCTATTAAAAATAATCTTGTATTTCGATTGACAACAATATATTATATATCTTATACTATAATTTAACATAAATTATTAATTTAGTATTTCAATTGTATCCTTTAAGACTAAAAATTTTGATGAATGGGAGATGCATTGATTGATTTCAATAGTTAGAAAGATTTATTTAGCAAAATTATTAATAAAGCTTAATTCTAAGTTGATCTTTATGATTAATAATGACATGTAAAAAACTATTTTTAAAATTAAATTAAAATATTATCTAATGTATTACTTAATAAAAATAATTTAAAGTTTAAAATGAAAAATAAATGTTATGAGTGGATTTCACTTTAAGAAAAAAAAATATGATAAACAATCTCGTGATCACCAACCTATTTTTTTTCCATATTTTGATCACTTAATTATTATATTTTAATAAAATCATCATTAAGATTATATTTTTTAGTTTTCATTACCCGTTATCAAAAAAGTAATAGAAAAAAATATTAGTTTAGTGATTAAGAAAATAAAAACAAATACTAGGTTTGTGATCAAAACAAAAATAATAATAATTAAAATAAAAATAATAATTTAATGATCAAAACAAAAAAAAAATAATAAAAGGTTGTTGACTATAAATATAATGTATCTAAAAAATTAACGATAATAAAATACGTGACCAACCATGCACTATGATAAGTTTATCTCTAATTGAATGAGTGAAATTAATGACAAAAATTAGTATTTAATATAATAAAAAATAATCTTAATCATTTATATATTAACGATATTTTTTATTTTCTTTTTGATTGGTTACTCCCTACTTCCGTTTTGAACCTTGAAAATTAATATATATATATATATTATTGCTTTTTCCTTTGAATCCATTGACCCAATAACATACATTGAAGTGACCAAATTATTATAGCTATAAATAATATACATATTATTTTATAAGATAAATGAGATGTATGATTAATGTTTAAATATATTTATTTATTTTATTTTATTTTAATTCATATACAACTCTTTAGTTTCAGCATTAGCAAGAATTCCATGTTTCTTCTCTGCAATGGACTTCTTGTTTTCATTGCCACCACCTCTGGTTTGATCCGTAGTTCTGGGGTAGATGGTTTGATCAGTAAGGTAGTTGGTCCAAGAGAATTGGAGATTGAGTCATCTGAGCCAAAAGGGTTCATTTTGAAAGCAAAAGTTACTGCCGAAGTTGACCAAACAGAAGATCTGCACTTGGTTGTACAAGATGAAGAAGAAAGATGGAAGATGAAGATGAAGAATTTGGGTTGTTGAGTAAAGAAGAGTTAAACAAGAAATGTGAAGATTTTATTAGGAAAATGAAAGAAGGGATTCAATTTGATGTTGACAATTGAACTTGACACAACATGAACACTTTATGCATCAATCTGCTTACAGATATAGATTTCTGTAACTCTTGAAACCCCTTAACTTTGACAATAATTTGGTTCTCCCCTGCTTTTTTTTCCCCAGAAAGTTGATTTCTGGGTTTTGGTTTCTGGAAATTAAATGATGTTTTGAAGTGGTTTCTGATGCAAACAATCATGTCTTGGCATTTGATAAGATAATTAAGCTGTTTTAGCAGTGAACTACAGGTTTGGTGGCAAGAATGAGATTTAGACATCTTAATTGACTTGAAATTTATGGATAGATTCGGTTTTTCAATAATAATGTATTACGAATATCCATCCAGATATATGTATATATTCAATATTCGAGTTCGAGTAAAATAGTTTTTAGCAATCCAACTCAAATTTGGCCACTTGGGGGCATTGAGCCATTGAGAAACATTTGGATGTACCATTGAAGCCATTTAACAGGCATAAAGGGTCAATCTTCCACATCAAACTTGAAGATCCTCAAATCCTATAGAGGGTTAATGTTTCATTTCACAGTTCACAATGAGCTGCCCAGCATTGTACCATATGAAAATGGAACAAAAAGAAAGAGACCAACCCCACCACCAAAATCAACTTTTCCCCACCTTCTCTCCATATATGTGGTTTCTAAGGGTCCCATTGGAAGTTGCAGGATCATAGGACATCTATTTGTCGAGAAAGAAAAAGGCAAGACTTTTATTGCCTTTTGCACATGCACCAGCACCACACTACCTATAAGATCTGCATTGGTTTGGGTTCCCTTCAACCCCAACAGTTTCCATATATATTAAATTAACAGCAAGGGGAGTGGCAGACACGAGCTTTGCCGTGCTTGACCTGCTCCAATCTCAAGACCCCACTGCTGGATTTGGTCCTCCACAGTTACCAAACATACATGCAGTGAAACCAAGGGATCTATTCACCAGTCAGTAGTCACTTTAGACAACTCCAGGGTTGACCTACGTTACCCTGAACCGAAGTGCATGTTCGATAAACGTACAAGTCCAAAACCGGAATTAGTTGGAGGATCATACTCTTATATTTATGTCTCAATATGTGTCGGATACGTATACTTCAGAGAACCTAGAGAGTAAAGCCTTTTATCATCAACAATTTAGTTAAACAATTGTTGAATAACATATGTCAAATCCACTCGACAAGGTTCTATTCTTAAAACCTATGAAACAGAACATGGAGTGGGAAATTCACTTAATTTCAAAGACAGACTAGATATATGATGCAAACGACATTTTTCGAATGAATTGTTGTTGCTGCTGCACCAACTCTCTCCAGTCTCATTCACCATTGGAGGTGAATACACAATAACCTTTCTGAAACAATAACGAAAACAATACATCAATCAATTAGAAGACCCTGGCAGTAGGCTTTTGTCATTGTTTTCAAATATCAGGCTAAAATTCAGAAGAACCAACATTTTTTTTGCAGATTTCAGGCTAAAATGCCAATGCAAACAATATTTGCAGACTGATTTCGAGGGTGGAATATCTAAATTCAGCAGGAGTTACTGATTCTGTTAAGATATGTCAATCATTCAGAAGAAAGAAGAGACATGAAAAGAAGGGAAACATACCCTGATGTCCATAGGAGAAAGATGTTTTAGTACTGACATAGTTTATAGCATTTTGCTGTCCTATTGCAGCGATTGACATTGTCAATTCCATTTTTCCAGCATCTATCTGTAAATGCATTCAGCATGTTATACTATACATATATTTATTTTATTAAATCGGAGGATAGTGAGCGCTTAAGCATGTTCGATTTTATGTTTTCCTGGATGTTGTACCAGCAACAATTAACACATTTGATAAAGGGCTACACACCATTTGAATTTTTTAAGACAATTTGACATCATGTGCAAACATTGAAGGACTGGATTTGTTGTTATGTGAATCAAAATTATACGAAATCGACAAACATTAACATTGTGATTAATTGTCCTTAATTATTTACTTTTCAAAATTAAAAATGTCTATTTTTTTTTTCTAGAGGAACCATTTTATCCACTTTGGTAACTGAGAGGGACTAAAGCGGCCTTTTTACCCTAAAATAATAAGAAAACATGTAAAAAAAATTAGAACAATAAAATAATCCAAAATTGCATGAGTCCATAGGTTGGCAAAGATAAGGTTAGTATCTCTCAGCTTAGCAATTCCAGACATCAGCTGCCACCACATCCATATATGGGATACTCAAGCAATGGCCATTGGCCAAGAGATTGCAGAATTTGTTCTGGAAAATGGCAACCAAAGTGGCACTCTCTTCTTCTCTTACCACTCAGATTCCTCTCTTACACAAGCCTTCACCTTCTGCATCAACTTTCCCCTGTGCCCTTACTTCCCATAACACTAGACTCCATCAGTTCAAGATTCATGCAAACTCAGGTAATTCACATTTCCATAGAATTTTCTTTATTTTTAATTGGATGGTTAATATATTCTAACGTTTATAGAGTTTGGGTTTCTTTGAACTGTGGTAATGAAGAGACTGGTTTGATTTGTTAGGGGAAGGAGAAGGAGAGCTCAAGCCTAAAGGAAAGAAGAAATTCATAACAAAAGAAGAAGAACCAGCACAGTGAGTACTATTCTTCAGCTATTTTATCAACTAATTTTCACACAATGTGGATTATTTTCCTTGAGATATAAATGGAAATTAAAGTTCCAAGTGATTGAAATGCAGGTATTGGCAAACTGCAGGAGAAAGGGAAGGGGAGAATCCCACCTCTTCCTTACATTATCATATTTGGAATGTCAACACCCTTTGTAATCTTAGCCATTGCTTTTGCTAATGGATGGATTAAGGTACCTGTTCGATGATCTTGAGAATGGGAGACTCTTCACTCGAAATGAATCTTTAATTCAGCCTTCTCGGTTTTGTAATGCAAGAACATATAAATGTTAGCATACTCTTCTTCTGAGTATTTGTGTAGTAAATTTATCAAGCTAAAGAGTTGCAAAACCAAATCTTATCCAAGTAATAATGGTTTTGTTATCAGTTTTAGAGACATGGCTTATGTTCAATCCAAAATGGCTTACATGAGGTTTGTTACTCGATGAGATTCGAACTTCAAATCTGTTTAAGTTGCAGGGCAATAACCCAACTTTTTCCTAGGCTAAATCTTTTCCTTTTCATTATGTCAACAATATCAAAGAGTAATAAGCAGTATTTATAACATAAAATATATAACATGTTTAATTTACCTATGCACGGACTTGTATAGTACTACAGTTACATATTTTTGAAGAAACCGTTGTGTTGTGCAAAGTGCTATAGACTGACCATCATCAGCACCTTGCTTGAAAAGATGGTTCAGCAATGTATGAGAAGGCCTTCGTGAGGACTTCAGCTTCCTACTAACAAATGATTGTTCGTCTAATATCTTTGTCGATAACTGTGGAGGAAGTTCAGGAGGAGGCTTGCTGAAATCACCATTATTTAGTGGTTGATTGTCGTAGCTCGATATCGGGGAAGGAGGAGGTTCGAACTCTGAGAGGCTTTCGGGAGCTTCTGGAACAAACTCCTGTTATAACACACCAAGAGACCGTCTCAATTTTAATGCTGGTGTTAAAGCAATGAATAAGGTAGTGCGTCATTATACGGTCACTACTTAAACATGTGAATGATTTATGATAGCTTTATACGAATTTGCTATTTAAGTGTAAAAAGATGCATGAAAATACCTGCAAATCCAATAAGTTATAAGCATTCCCGGACTCATCGAATTCGAATGGTAAGTTCGGAGCATATCTCCTTAGATCATCAACAATGAATTGGTAGTGGTAAACGCCACATGGGAGCATCTTCATGATAATGAAATCTTTATCCAAAGAGTGCAAGGGTTCTCTGAAAGGAGAAAAAGTACTCTGCAATTTAGACTGGGAAAAGAAAACTGCTAAAGCTAAAGAATGAAACTTCAAACATAGATTCCGGTACATGGTCTTCCAATCGTTCCATGATCCTGTAATAGCTACTTTCTTTCCACCGAAACACCATGTGATCATCACTGCTCTCTTCTCCTCTTGGTGGGAGTCCTTGTAGCGTGTTGACTTTTGTAGCTGTGGATCATTTCCAAATTGCATCATTTGACCAGGTCTGGGCAAGGAAGCTTCAGAGATCTGGAGGGAAACATGTACAATCAACATTCATTGCAATTCATTTACAACTGGAACTCTTCAAATAGGCTATTCCTTTGAAGCTGATAACGTAGAAATGCAGACCATAAAAATAGGCTGTAACCCCTTCAAATATAGCAAAGAGTAGTAGTAACAATACTGAATTACTTTACCTTGCACTATAATGAATGGATTGTAGGCTGGTAACATAATCAATTTACAAACATCCTTTTACTTGGATCAAGTGTTTGGCAAACAAAGAGTAAAATGATACATATGGCTTGGTTTGAGTCTATTTGCAAAAGCAACACAATCTTTCAAGGAGATTTTTAGAGCAAAATTGAAAAAGGCTATGATTCTTTGTTCTTTTTGGTGGGGACAGGGTATCAATAAAAGAATCTCATTCTTAGTCAGGTTCCACTACCTCAGAGCATCCAATCACTGCCTTCAACACAGCTAGTGTTCCACGAGTTACTTAAGTGGAAGGTAAAAGTAAAAGGTCCATGGATAATAAATTTATCTTTTTTGCAGTGACTAAAGAGGCAGGCACCCAAATTGAAGGGGGGAGGGGGTGCTTGAATACATGATTTAACTTCTTTGTCAAGTAACAAGACAAAATCTAATGTGTGAAGTTCATAAAAAAGAAAAAAGTGTGATATATACATATAGTTCATGTATGCTTCCATCATATATGGTTCAGATGGTCCGAAGCATCATAGTGCCTATGCTTTTAAGCAATCCTAAAAGTTGATACATATATATGACAGGAAGAAGTTCACTCTGTAAGTGGAGTACTAATTCAAACCATGTTCATATGTTTTATATGTCTATGGTTTCAACTTAAGTTGGCTCAGAAGAGAATCAGGAAACTTATCATGAATCCAACATTCTGTCTCAACACCACTTGCTTTGTAAGAAAAAAAATAAAGACTCATTCCAAGTAAACAATGGAAAAGGAAACAAAGAAACAGAGAGACCCAATCACTAATAACTGGTAAAAAATTTATAAAAAAAGCTTCAGAATACCTGTAAACTCAAAGGTCTGCCTGAATCGTTGTATTCAGGTAGCAAGTTATTTTCGCCACGGCGATCCTCGTAGTGCATAGTGTTTTGCAGTAGCACATCATTTTGGTCTTGGATCATTTCAGCAGATCTTAACCAGGGAAACATAGGGATCTAAAGATACAAACTCAAATATGAGCAAGCACTTGAAATGTCAAATTCTTAGCATACCTATGCAATGGCACTGAGTCTCTACAGAGATCAATCTGTTCCAAAATCACATGCATATCTAATAATTTTTACACAAATCAAATATCTAGCATTCCTAAAAGATTCAACTGCAGCAAATACTATGATAAGAACATCTAATTGCAACATGTCAAAGTAAATTATAAACACAAAACTTAAGTTGAACAAAATATATCATATATGTAAGAGCCATTAAAATCAAGTTTCTCCTCATGTTATTCCACCCTTCAACCCCACAATAACCCTAACCTGTTGAGGGAATGGGAAAGGAAGGTGATGAGCCTCATTATTAGGACTATGGGGAGGAGAATCAAGCATTGGGTCTGAATTAAATTGTTCATCATCCACTTCATATCCTTTCTTCTTTGTTCCTGAAGTTCCTTCACCATCCTCTCTACCACCAACATTTCCCATTACTTTAAAACACAAAAAAGAATCACATCAATTAGTTAAATAATCTCAACAACAACTAATAAGCTACAAAAACTCATCATTTCCCATTGAACCAAATTACAAGATAAAAAACATAAAGAAAGAAGAGACCAGAAAACCAGAAAAAGCAAAACTGATGGAGTAAAGATGATGTTTTACAAAAGGAGTAGTTTTACTCACCCATGAGTGTAACTGGACTGCAGAATCACAAGAAAGCAAGCAGGGAAACAAGTCAAGGGAAAGCACCATAATTTCTGTCACGTTATATTTATGTAATTTCCTTTTTATGAGAAAGTGCTACTTGTCCACTCCACCTCTTTCTCTCTCTGCTGGTATGAGTTAAAAAAAGTATGAACAAGTGAATAATGAGAAGTGAATTATTATATCAATATTCTCCAATGAGTTTGGAAGAAAGATCCTACATGGACCAGCCACTGAGCCAAGTCATGATGTTTGGCTCCAAAGAATGTTGTTTTTCGGCTTTTTTTCCACCAAAACCCAACTGTTCCCTGGACACGCTGTGCTCTTCTTTACGGTTGATTGCTTCAAGGAATCAACTCCAGCCACGTTTCATATATACCCATCTAAACATTCACCTGTGTCTGTCACTTGTATTCATTTTAGAAAAAGGAAAAGAAAGGAAGATGCTTGTTTCTCAAGAATATTACTCATGTGGGGGGTTCCATCAAAATATCAGTAAAGTTTATATACACATACTGATATACATGCACACACAGAAACAGGGAGGAAGTTATTAATCAGTTGAGAATGTTAATCCCTTTAGATTTTTTTAATATAATTATATTTTAGATTTTTTAATTTTAAATATTAATTAAATATATATTTTTTATTTTTAAAATTTTAATAAATCATTATTTTTGTTAAACATTTTTGTTAATATAATTATATATTTTGAGATTTGGCATACCAAAATAGTCCCCTAGCAGTAACGAACTTAGGTTATAGGTGGGAGGGATTCTTCCACACAATCAACAAATTTTTTACCTTTTATTAAACATTTTTTAGAAAATAAATAAATCACAAATATACTTTTTATAATTTTAAATATTTATAAATTATTTTTTAATCATTAATCTTAATTCCGTCCTTGTATATTAATAATTAGCGACGATTTTTGTTCTTAGAAATTGAACTCCTCCGCACATGTCTAAACATAAGCCCAACAGGCTGAAATACTTGGGGAAAATCAACAACTTAAACCCAAAATACTTGGGGAAAATCATTTTTTGGGCCTACATATTTATATAATATGCATAGAATTATTTTTTATTTAAAATATCAATAAATTATGAAATTATTTTAAAGTAGAATTAATTCATTTATTCCATAAATGATATCATACAATTTGAGAAAAAAGTATATATAATAAGTATATATTATCGGCAATAAAAGATAAATTTTATCGATACATATAATAAAAGTTTTAACTTCATTATCAAAAGAGTATTATAGTACGTTAATAATTGATTTTATCATAATTTAAATATAATATATTTACGAGACTATTTATATTCATCATAAAAATATATCTAACTTTTTGACGGTCTAAAGATGCACCCAATCCTTATGGGTGCAGGATTGGGTGCATCCATATCTAATATTTAATTTTTTAAAAAATATATTTATTTTAATATTATTTTTTAAAAATTTATTATTTATTCCCCCTAGAATAGTCAACAGTTTTGTTAAACTATCTGAGTTTGTTAAAAGCACTGCAACCTCATAACCAGAAAATCTGAGCACAAGATTCAAGACCTAAAGATGAAGCAAACCCAAAAGATTTTCGAAAAACAATGAAGAAGATGAAGATGAAGCAGATATGGTCCCCGCCACAAGTGTGGTCAGGGGTAAAACATTCGGACTCCCCCACCGTCGGTCGGATTTCTTGGTCTCAATCCATTTCTCAAGACAAATGCTGCTACAAAACGTATCCATTTCCATTTAATTAATTACAAAACCTATGGGTTGTCGTCAAAATGTTGAGCAAAAGGTGTTGTCGTTAGGGTTTCATGCGGCACTGCTTTACTTGCACAGCTTGCCGACAAGTGGCACTGCCTTCTTCTGTTCATCCTTCAACTCTCATCCTTTTCTACGTTAATTAGATTCAGTTAATTTAAGGCTGCAAATTGACATTTAGGGTTCTTAGCTACTTTACTAGGGAAGGGACCAGGCAGGCAAGGGGAACATGTGGATATTTGCAGATATCTTTTTTTTTTTTATTTGGATAATGTTTTAGTTTATAATTTCTAATTTATTATCTAGTTTATATATATATATATATATATATAATTTGGAACAACAGTCCAAATCCTCTACGTCTTTTATCATGTCTCTATCTATACTTCATGTTAAAAATTTAAAAAAAAATTGAATTTTAAACCTTAACCCTTATTTTCTACATCTTAAACCCTAAATCCTACATCTTAAAAAATATGTCCTACCCCTAATTCCTTAAACCATAACCACAACCCATAACCTAGAACCCTAACCCTTCTAATTTTGAAACGGAGACACAAATAGAAGCATAAAAAAGAAGTAGACGATTTACACCCGCGTGTAACAGCTTCGTCATCGATACTTTTGTCATTTTTTAAAAAAAACACCGTCTTCGGAGAAATCAAGGCTTACGTCCAAGATCAATGAAGCCCCCGAGTTTCATTAATATATTAAATAGCTTTATTTACGAGGTGTATAAATTATCAAAAAATTAAAAATATATATAAACAAATTCTACCTATAACCATATTAAACCCATTAAAAATTAATTTCATAAATAATACAAAAATTTTCAATGTATTAAACCAAACTAAATTATTTTTTGTATGAATATTTGCCTTGATGAACTTCAAGAGTCTTTAGAAAGTGAAAGACCTCAATTATAATGATTAATAAACCCCAGCATGAGGATAAAGCTCCATATTCTTATCAAAATCATCATGATTTGAAGAAGAGTAGGGCATATCGCAGGAGCCGACGGCGCTGCACTTCTTTACACGAGACAGTGGGTGGCCGGTGGCCCTGCTAAGTTTTTGGTAGGGTAAGTGGACAAATATCCGTCGGCATACACAGGCAGCTTAAACCATACTCTTCTAAATTCATCACCCAATTTATTCGAACTGTCTGTGCAATCACTGATTCTGCACTAAACGAAACAGAAGCTTATAGTACTAATAATTCTATATAAAAAAGGATTAAAATTGAAGTGTTTGAAGTTATCATATATACAGTGAATATTGTCCCCTTTATCTGTTTTAGTTCTTTAATATTTATAGTGTAGAAGAAAGCCCTTAGCCCCTTATAGTCCTAGGTAAACTTTTCTTCTTTTGATCTCTCTAGCCTTTTGATGAATATTGTAACTGCAGTCTTGCAGATAAAATGGATTAATCTAGTATTAATTTTCATAGAATTAGCTTATAGTCTTTCGTAATTGCATGTAAAGTTTTGATGTCGAAGGAATAATAAAGTATTCGGAAGAAATGCTGTCTCTAAGTGGGATTGGTGTTCTTTTTTCACTGTTTTTGTGAAGCTTTTGATTTTTGATAGTAGGGTTCTTGGCTCCTGGGGTTTGGTTGCAGAGATATAATATAATAATAATCGTCTCTTTGTTTTCTTAACCCCCTGAAATTTGAGGGAAAGTGCCATGTGGTGAGCTCAGATATCTGCACATGCCTTCTCTCATTTCCAAGCTTTTGAGACTGTAAAATCAAATAATCAATACAGGGAAAACAAGGGCGGTGTGGTTTCCAAGAGAATCAGTTTCTGTAGGAAAACCCCTTGGCTTTTGTGTTCAGGAATTGAAAAATCCAGTTTATTATATAGTGAGCAATTGGGGGTTCTCAGTTCTGGGAATTGATGATGAAAATGAACAGTGCATGAGAGAAATAACCCAGAAATTTAGTCTTTCCTTGCACAGTACAGATTGTGTAATCCAAAAACATTTGACTTGTTTCTTTATATTTTAACTTGCATGCTTCCTCTTTCCAAACCACTCACTTCCTCCTCTTCCTTGAGCAGTTTACTAAGCAAAACTGGCAACCTGGTTCCCTTCTTTCCTTTTTGGGTGCTACTATTTATATGAACAGCTGAATCATACATTATTTCCTACAAAAATACCTTCTTTGTTACTGGGTATGTTCCTTTTTGATCTATGAAATCCATTTTCTCTGAATATCTAGAACAAGAAACATTACTGTTTTTTTCTAGTCCATGGAGTTGGAAAATGATCAAATGGGTACTGGTTTTTTGATCTTTGGGTTCTTATCCGTCTTCTTCACATCTACAGTCTTGATCTTCTCAACTGTTCTCTTCATATTGTCTAAGAGGAAACTGAAGTTGGCGGTGGAATCAGTCGAAGAGGATATTCATGAATCTGTTGAAGAAAGCACGGTTCAAATGGAAGACATGTCGGCATCAAGACAACAGCTTGAAACTGAAATTAGTAAGGCAAACTCGGAAGAGGAAAGTGGTTCATATGATCATCAGATCCATGACTTCATGGTCCAATCATCAGATGTCTTGTCTGAAAACGAATGTATCGATTACCAGTTGTCAACCACCGAGGGCTCTGAAGTGGAGTGGCCTTTCCGGGATAACATGGATCGAACACCGGATTGTTCCGACAACGGATCGATATCCGACGAAGACAGTCTCATTGAAATCTCACTTTCTGAAGGAAATTACGTTAGGCACGAAGAAGAAGAAGATACAACTAACAAGTACAGTATGCAGCAGAAATTGCCAGGTGATTTCATTCCGGAATCCATTTTCCAGCAACGGAGTATAATGGATGTTTTGTCAGAGTTGAACGACATGAACGAGGAGGAAAATCTGATAGAGATTGACATATCTATAGGCTCCATCAAGTGTTCAAGGTTTGAGATTGAAGCTTAATTACTTAAGATGATAATCTTTTACATTTCTGTTTCCAAATGTTCCAAGTTTTTTTTTTCTTTCTTTTTTGATCCATCTGGATTTGGTGTTTCAATTTCTGCCATTTCATGTGGTAATATTATTCTAAACTTTGTCTACCCTCCCTGCTACTGCATCACCCTCTTGTTAATTTCTCTTAATGCTCATTAAAGTAATAAAAAGTGGAGAGTTGGATGCACCTTCTTAAGCATGCCTGGGGGTTCCTGGAGTCTGGAGATATGTAAGCTGAAATTAATCAGATTCAGTTCATATACAGTGTTAAACATAAACATGGTCTGGATCCATTATGAAAAAGGCAGTTGCAGGATCTACAATTTTCTATAAGGGTGCAAATTGATAAGAAGGTATAATAAAATTATAAGACGTGTAAAATTATAAGAGTTTAAGGGTGTAAAATTAAATTATTAATATAAGATATAAAAGAAATATATATAAAATATAAGAGAATTTTAAATTTTTAAAAGGTACAACTGCTTTCCAACATGTTCGATCCATCCTGATTACCTTTGTTTAGTTTAATTGAGATATAATTATACAAGTTTCTTCATGACGGATATATACACATATTATCTCAAGTATAGGCTATATTAGTGAGAAACTCAATTACCGTTACAAGTAATTTGGATATATATATTTTTTATAATAATCATTTAATTTTTATTAAAACTATAAAAGATATGATTATAACGCATTAAAAAATAATAAGACTAATTTATTAAAAAAAATTATAATTCTAAAATAAAAAATAGTAAATATTTTTATAGATATATACATACCATCAAAAATAAAAGTTTTCTTTCATTTTTTAATCTTTATCCATTCGAGATGCATAATAATTAAAAAAAGGAAAGATGAACCACTTAAATTATCATGTAGAATGTTTTGCTACTCAAGACTGATTACATCGACAAACAAACAATCATCAATCGAGATGGATTTAATATTTTATGATTACAAATAAAATCATAATTAAAAATTAATGTTGTTTAAATTTTTGCATGAACAATAAACAACTGTTAATGTATACTGAAATCATATTACAAGATCAGGCTTGCCTGAAAATTGTGGTGGGCTGTCCATTCCTCTGTCCTTGCCTGTCCATTTGACTTTGGCAATGTTTTCTGAGGTAAATGAGCCTATTCCTGCATTGTTACACCAGGCCTAGATAGTGCAATTTAGGTCCATTCATATTCCCTAACAGAATTAAACACACGGATTAGGCTGAAAACAATACCAAACAGGGACTAAACAAAGGAAAAGAAGCGTCGGTGGGGCTCTGCTGACGGTCGTGCTTGCCAACATGGACGAACGCTCTAGCACGTTCCTGCCGACAACTGTGGCTACTGGCTCCCACACATTAAACCATTCCCAATACAGCTATAATAAACTTGTAGTAAACGAATCAAAATTGTAGAAGAAAAGAATGCTGACAAGTGACGAGAGGCCTATGCACGATTAACAGGCAGTATAATACGACGCCGGTGGGTTCCACCAGTTATCTACGTGTATGAAGAAAACCCTAAATATCAACAAAAACAAACAGTATGCACGACTAAAAACGGATTACCAATAATGGAATGAAGGTCTTACGAAAAGGTTGGACTTTTCTTTGGGGAAAGACTACATGGTTACCGAAGGTTAGTTAATTGAATCTAAACACACTACAAATATATTGTAATGCCACGTTCTCAAATAAATTTACAGACCAAGACATAATTTATTACATACTCTGTCAGGATTTCGGAGTCAAGGGAAGAACTCCGAGGCATCCCTCTCGGATATGACAACCTTGAAAACTCGGCAGCCATTTTCGATGCCATCTTTCTCGCTCCAAGACAAGAAAAACAGATTAAAATATCAACGAAACAAGACAAAAACACTGACTAGACAGACATTAATATGACTTAGGGAAAGAAATATGTACATAAAATCTACGTAATTAACAAAATTTTACTTGATTAATTAATAGTTTTTTGGAATAAATTCAAGTTCTGATTGATTAATGATTAAATATTAAATTTAATTTGGTCGATGATGAAACAACCTTTAAGTTTTGACCGTTAAAGTGAGGATGAGGGGTCCAATCACAGCCATTAATTAGTTGGCAGAGATCAGCCATCTTAGACTCCAAATCTCCCAAGCTTGCTCTACTTAAACACAGACACGACCCCAGCTTCACCAGATCCAACCCACCACTAGGCCTCCGGTTACAAGACCCAGCATCCCCGCCACCATGCCACCAGCAACCACCGCCCTCTTCCCCTCTCTTTCTCTCTTCCTCATCTTACTCTTCTCCACCTCTTCCACCTCAAATGCTCACAACATCACCCGCATCCTCGCCAAACATCCCGAATTCTCCACCTTCAACCACTACCTCACCGTCACTCACTTGGCTGCCGAGATCAACCGTCGCCAAACCATAACTGTTCTCGCCCTCAACAATGCAGCCATGTCATCCCTCTTGTCTAAACAACTCCCCCTCTACACCCTCAAGAATGTCCTATCTCTCCATGTCCTCGTCGACTACTTCGGTTCCAAGAAGCTTCACCAGATTACCAATGGAACAGCTCTGACATCCACCATGTTCCAGGCTACCGGTGCTGCTCCTGGTTCCTCAGGCTATATCAACATAACAGATCTTAAAGGTGGAAAAGTAGGCTTCGGGGCCGAAAACAATGACGGAAAACTAGACGCTGTTTACGTTAAAGCCGTAGCAGAGCTTCCTTACAACATCTCTGTCTTACAAATTAGTCAGGTAGTATATATATATAGTTTCTTATTCTTATGTTGCCGATTAGCTAAATCTTTTATTTTGATTCAGCCTTTGAATTCTGCCGAAGCTGAAGCACCAACCACAGCGCCAAGCCAGGTTAATCTGACGGCGATAATGTCGAAGCAAGGATGCAAAGCGTTTGCAGATTTGTTAATATCTTCAGGAGCTGATGCGACATTCAACGAAAACATCGATGGAGGATTAACTGTGTTTTGCCCGACCGACCCTGTTATAAAGGATTTCATGCCCAAATACAAGAACTTGACAGCAGCCAAGAAAGTGTCCCTGCTGTTGTATCACGGCATTCCCGTGTATCAGTCCTTGCAGATGCTGAAAACCAACAATGGGATTATGAACACACTGGCCACGGATGGTGCGAACAAGTACGATTTCACCATTCAAAACGACGGCGAGGTGGTGGCATTGGAAACTAAAGTTATAACCGCAAAGATTACAGGGACTTTGAAGGATGAGGAGCCATTGATTGTTTACAAAATTAACAAGGTATTGTTGCCTAGGGAGTTGTTCAAACCAGTGGAAGCACCGGCTGAGTCACCAAAACCCTCGAAATCTAAGCACAAGGTAGTGGCCGATGCCCCAGAATCCGATGCACCAGCGGAGAGTGATCCGGCTGACGATCAGACGGCAGATAATCAAAATGGGGTTGCGGGATTGAATGGTAGGGGATTGTTAACGGTGTTGGTGAGCTTATGCCTTGGGGTATTATTAATATGAACATACTGAAATAAAAATATTTATCAGATTGATAGAAATTGATTGCATAGGGCATGAGACAACGGGCAATGAGACCCTTATTTGAAATTTTCTTTTGTAATCTTTTTCATTTTTTGGTGGTTTGTGAGCTGAAGAGCAATAAGTGATCGAGTTGAGTCCCACTTGCATGGGTCAGTTTCTTTATTCTTGTACTTTTCCCCCCTTTTGTCATTAATTTGCCTGTATAGAATAGATTATAAAATATCTCATATAGTTATGATTTAGATCTAGAAACCAAACACGGAAGTTGCTATGCTGGAATTTCGTCTTGCCCATGTTCTAGTAACATGCCATATGACAGCACTGCAGGTTGCTGAATTAAACACATTGTCTTCTGTGTGAGGTGTACCAGGCATGCAAATACTTCTGCTTTGAATAAAACTTGACATAATACTCAAAAAATAGTACAAAAGGTCTACTAAATCTTAGTTCAGTTCACATTGTTATTGCTGCAATATATAGAAGGATGTGTGTTCGAGCATGCAAAAGCACACACTATCTCCTGATATATGGGTGGGGACTAATAACTTCATGAGGCTTCAGTTGTAGAGTTTGGTTTCTGTTTCATCAGTCTGTGCATGAAACAATTATTCATGAACCATATGTGGAACCTTGTCATTGCTGCTTACGGCTTGTTCAGATCTCTGTTGAAGTACAAGTAGCTAGTTTTCCCAGAAGATGTGGTTCTCGGAATCGGAGAAAATCCGGCGTAGTCTGTATCCAACTTTGTTAAGCATACATTGGCAACACTGCTAAAGGCATCATGTTTTTGGACAAAAGGTTGAGCCGCATACTCATTGAATAGCATCCACTGCGGAAAGATGTCAATATTTGATTGTTAAAAGTTAATCAGAGATGGTTAAACTCTTCCACTGTTCACCGGAATATACCTTAGCTGCTTCGATCTCCGTATCTTGCTTCTGTATGTTGAAGCTGAGTGGACGCAACATGCAAACGAAAAACAAATCCGATTTCGTAAAGAACGACCTGTGGCTTTGCCTGCAAGGGAGGGAAGATCGATATGTAAATCAACCTATGTAGTTCATTCTAACAAACAACTTTCTGAAACACAATTGGTGGAGACAATGAATATGAAGGGAAGGCCATATACCTGAATGCTAAAATTTCCTCGAACTCGGTATCGATCTAGGAAAAATAATAAACACCAGGGTCAGATTCACGATAGCAAGAGAGAAGCTTGATAATTATTCATTTTTCTTACTTACCCCTGTCTCTTCTTTAACTTCCCTGATGGCTGCTATGCAAATATCCTCACCCTGTGGACTGAAAATTTCAGTTCAATCCAACACAGTGAAGAAGTAAACAAGACCATGTTCCTAGTTAACTCACCTCGTTAACAACTCCGGTAGGAAATTTCCAGACACCTTTGCCTTTGAACGTGCCATTATTCTCCTGCACTACCAACACCTAAAACATAGAACATAATCAAGTTGAAAAGTCTGAATGCTTAGCAGATTCAAATAGCTCGTAAAAGAATTGAAGAAAGGGTTACCTCTCTTTTTTCATTGACAACGAAAGCACCGATCCCGACACGGTGTGAAGCATTTTCAGGAATCGTATTGATCGAATCACTGATCCAATTCACAAGCATTAGATAATCTGGTTCTGCATGGTGGTACCTGAACCCTTCCTGTGTAATTACACACCGTTGAAAATACTCAAACTAGAAACATTGATGAACACAAGTCTTAAAACTACCGAAATTTCAATGCATTTACCTTAACCGAGGGTGCAACCAGATTAACCAGTTGAATAGGCAATTTAATCCAAACACCCCTCTTCCCCTGCAGAAAGGCAATTTAAAACCACTTGAATTCTGCAGCAAAGCTATTAAGAAGAAAAGCTAGATAGATAGGATTTCTGACCTGTTGCTTCCATTGTAATATTGAAGCTCTAAGTGAAAAGGAGAATGCCTCAGATTCACAAGGTTCCTCCATGTTTATAATGACCCCACCATATGAATCCTCGACCCCATTAAGTAATTCAACCTGTTGAACTCCATTTTCAGACACCATCTGGTTTTCAATGGCTAATGCACTTGTTGAAGCCGACATGTTTCTGACAGAGAAGCTTAACAAGTTACTGTTATATTGGCCTGCATGAATTGAAAAAATCAAAAGGAAACAGATTGATTAAGTTGAAAATAAGACCAATTCCAAATTCACAAGTTCTAAATCCTATCATAAACATGGACCCTTTCAATATTGAAGGCCAGAATCTCCACTTTGTCATATATTTCTTCATATATATTAGTATATAATCTAAAAACTGAGCATCCTGAAATGGTCCCATTCAAAATCTGGAGTAAAAGCAATTTGACACCTTAGGAGAGACAAAAACAAGAAACAAGGTGAAGAAGGGAGACAGAATCTTGAGAATCAAAAGACAACACTAGACAGGAAACTGTCGAATATGACTTTCTTGAGATAAAGCAATAAGGATCAAGTGGCCTCAGACTCTGCCTGTAAATTAGAACTACGTATATTTATATTGTGAACATGATTTGAACTTTCTCAAGACAGGAAACCACCATGTAATAACGATAAAGAACGATGGAGTTGACGCGGATCGAGCAAAATAATGGATTCGTGGAGGAAAAGGTTGAGAAAGATAACAGAACGTTCAAAGGGAAAAGAAAAGGTCCAATGATGTTTCCACCCCATCAAACTTATAAAAAAGTCATTTTAATCCTTATTTTACCTTTTTTGCCTTTAAACCTTTATTTTTATTTTTTGAAATTAAATCAATTGATGAAAAATAAAAGACATGTCAATTTCAAATAATTTAAATTTAAGTATTTATATTTTGGGTCAAGATATATTTTAACTCTCGAATTCGTATTAATATTTAATTTATCTTATTCATGAAAAAATACACTCAATTGGACCGTTGAACTGACAAATTACATTAATTTAGTTCTTTAACTGATGTTAATTATTATTGTGATAATATATCCGTTAAAAATGCAACCTATGATGCTGACGTGATAGTCTATATTAAAGGACGATATAATAATTTTGTTAAATGTTTGAGGGCTACAATGTTATTAGTACCAAAGGACATGACATAGAAAACGTGTTCCCTGCCGTCTTTTGAATTTATGTTTTTTTCCTTCCACAAGTTGAGCAGAAAATGTTTTGGATTAGAAACTAAAACACGCTTTAGAGTAAGTTTCGTAGAAAATTAAAGCAAGATTGCATGCCTACGACAACAAGTTATATATATATATATATTAGTTACTTGTAGTTGAGTAGAATTTATTTAAGTAAAAATACGTTTTAGTTAAATTATTTATCGTTAGTTAGATGTAATTAAAATTTATATAGGTATAAATATGTTATATATACACTTAATCAGTCAATAAAATATACGGAATTTCACTCATTTTTATAAAAGTTTATGATTTATTTTTACATTATTCGATATTAGCAGTTGCTTATAGACATATACAAGCAGATACATTTTGAATGATGGATGTGTGGATGGATTTAAATTATACCTCCGTAGGCGATTGTGGATTTAAAAATTATACTTACCATAAATGAAGTGTCGATGGTGATTCTAGGTGGGTATGAATATAAGAGAGAAGGCCCGTCCCGCCTATTTGCCATCCTATAATAAATTTTAACTATTCTTTATATTTAATTAGGGATGATAACCCATTAATGAATAATTAAATACAAAAGTTCTTTATATATTTTTAATTATGGATGGTGAGCGCCATTACTGCCCTTCCTAAGGGATGCCCTTGAAGATTTAGTTTAGTTCGTAGAGGTTTCTGTCAGGTATTCAAAATTTTTGTGTTATGTATTTATTTATATTATAGGTGTATAAAATAAATCGTAAAGGTTAAATTTTATCAGTTAAATAATTTTAATTAATCAATCATTAAAAATAATGATTAATAATAATTTATTAGTTATATTATAAAATTGTTTAGACATAAAATAAAATTTATCTATTTAAATATATATTTTTTAATTTTTTAATATAATATTTATCGAAAATATAATTTTATTATTCTAAAAAAGAATTAATAAATTTATGAAAAAATTATAATCAATTATATATTAACTTGTAACTGAATTATAATTTAATAATTATTATAATAATTAATAATTATTTATGTTAAATTGTACGATTAACCTAACCTACATTATACGGTGGCATGTTTAGCTTAGTGCCTTTTAATCTTTGCGCCGTCGTAAAATTAAAAGTAATTAATAATGTCATAATATAACATTAAGAAACAATTAATATTATCATAATATACAATTAAAAGCCATAATCTATTTAAGAAAAATAAGTAACTAAATCTATTTAATCGGGGATAGTATCAATTTTAATATTGATTGTTAAAATTAAATATTATTATTATTTATTTTTATTGTTTGTTTTATTTTTTTAGTTTTAAATAAATAACTATATCTTTGTAGTATATTTTATTTTCCGGAATTTTAAAATTTTTTTTTATTAAAATTAAATTTAATGTTGTCATAATCGATAAGATATCACCTTTTAATTATTCAGTTTCTTTTTTACTCATTCATATATATATATATATTTAAAAAATATAATCCAAATGAAACAATTTAACTGTCATCATTATCAAATTAAAAATAATTAATTGCACCGTAATCAAAATCTGCCTTGAAGCAGAGAAGTGTGAACGTTGGCATGTCATCCCTAATTAAAAATATTAAAGAATGTTTTAAAATTTAATTATTTATCAATGGACGCACCATCCTAATTAAATATAAAGAATAATTAAAATTCATTTAGTCTTGGCATTAATCGGTGTCCAATTTTCCTAATATTTACGAATATATCTGCAAGGATTTGGTCTTGGTTTTATATTTAATTTCAAAAATTAGGTATACGGACTTTAATTTCGTTAGACTCTGATCGTTGTTTCTAGTTTCGCATAATTCACACTTAAATTAATCATAAAATTACGTACAAATCGAATAAAAATTTTATGTCTTTAATCTCGTATTTTACTTTAATTTTTTCTTTTAAAATAAATTTTGAATTATAACCCTAATTTTTATTTTTAAACCCTATCCCTTAAAAATACACCATATCCCTAATTCTTAAAATCATAACCACAGCCCATAACTTTGAACCCTAAACTCTAAACTCACTATTTTAAAATGTGATATATTAAAAGAAACAGACGATTATAACCCTATAAATTAGGTCATGCAAATCAATTATGGACTGCACTTCCTTGACAGTTCTTTATTTCCGTATTCTCTTGGAAATCTATCACTTCATGTCCATTGTTCCTTTTACCTCTATGCAAAGCTTTCCCACCTTACTTGTTTTCATCACTTTTGCCTGCTTTTGTTACCTCTTCAAATCCCAATGGCCAGCCAAGCTCCAAAAGCCTAAGAGACCTTCGCTTCCGCCAGGTCCTAAACCTTGGCCTATTGTTGGAAACCTCCCTGAATTCATCAAATACAAGAATCAAGCGTCGGTATCGCATTGGATACACGGTTTCATGAAAGAAATGAACACTGAGATTGCTTGTATTCGTCTAGGAAACGTTCATGTGATTCCCGTCACTTGTCCTGAAATCAGTCGCGAGTTCTTAAAAAAACATGATGCTGCTTTTGCTTCAAGACCAGTTACCATGGCCACTGATGTCCTATCAAAAGGGTACTTAACTACAGTTGTTTCACCCTTTGGAGATCAATGGAAGAAAATGAGGAGAGTGATGCTTAGCGAGTTGCTTTCAAAGACAAGACATCGATGGCTTCATGAGAAAAGAGTTGAAGAAGCTGATAACCTCGTGCGTTATGTTCATAACCAATGCAAAAGTTCTGATGAAGGCGGTCTTGTGAACATAAGAGTGGCTGCCAGACACTATGGCGGCAATGTGATGAGGAAATTGTTGTTCAACCAGAGATATTTTGGAGAAGGGAGAGCAGATGGTGGACCTGGTTTCGAGGAAGAAGAATACATCGAAACCATTATCAATTTACTTGTTCATACTTATTCCTTTTGCATATCCGACTACTTGCCATTTTTGAGAGGCCTCGACCTCGATGGACATGAGAAAATTGTGAAGGAGGCAATTAGGGTTATGGACAAGTATCATGATCCTATAATTGCAGACAGGATTCGACAATGGAGAGATGGCAAGAAAGTCGAACCCCAAGACTTGCTTGATGTTTTGGTTTCTTTGACTGACGAGCCCGGTGCTCCACTACTGTCGACGAACGAGATCAAAGCTCAAATTAGAGTAAGCCTAGCCTTCCTTGTCTCTAATTGTTTTGAAGAAAATGTAGCACAATTAATACATGCACCAACATTTTGAATTTTTCAGGAGATTATGCTTGCAGTAGTGGATAATCCATCCAACGCCTTTGAATGGGCACTTGCAGAGATGTTGAATAAACCAGAGACGCTACAAAAGGCCGTAGAGGAATTAGATAATGTTGTTGGAAGAGGTAGGTTAGTACAAGAATCTGATTTCCCACAACTGAACTACGTTAAAGCATGCGCACGAGAAGCCTTTAGACTCCATCCCAGCGCACCGTTTAACATTCCTCACGTGTCGGAGACCGATACAATCGTGGCCGGTTACTTCATACCCAAGGGTAGCCATGTGATCCTTAGTCGGGTAGGTCTGGGTCGGAATTCTAGAGTTTGGGATGAGCCAAGCACGTTCAAGCCAGAACGTCACCTCCATAAAGACGAAGAAGTGGTGCTTACTGAGCCAGATTTGAAGTTTTTATCATTCAGCGCAGGAAAGAGAGGGTGCCCGGGGGTGGTGCTTGGAAGTTCGATGACTATCATGCTGTTTGCGAGGCTTTTGCAAGGTTTCGATTGGAGTATTCCTAGTACCCAGGGTGCCATTGATCTCAGTGAAGGAAAGGGAAGATCGTTTCTGTGTAAACCGTTGCATGCTGTTGCAAAGCCGCGATTAGCATCCAATGTCTACTCTTCTTTAAGGTAAATGAGGAAAAAAAATTATCGAATGAATCCGATTCATTACGTTATCTATAATCTTATCAAATAATTTTTTTTTCTAAGATAAATCTTATTTGTTCAACATATCATTAAATAGACAATTCTCGTTATATGAAATCATACATAATATAACGAATTAAAACCATATAATAATTTTTTTTTAGACGAAATACAAAAAGAAATGCGATGATAAATTAACGGTACAAGTCTAGAAGGAATAAAAAAGCATTAATATCGCCTAAATTTGTTTGTGAAATTTAAAATTTCAGCTCGTAAGTTTGGTATGTTGACACGTACTGTTGAATTGTGTTTTAATAATAATAATTAAATGTAAAATAAGATGTTAATTTAGTGGTAAAATTAATATCATGAGATATTTTTTATGTTAGTTTTTTAGATGAAAATAATTTGTCTTTTTATCAATTCTTTATTCGTGTTTCCATTTTAAATTAAAGGTATAAGGTTTAAGGTTTAAGGTTTAAGGTTCAAGGTTAGAGATTGTGGTTAAGATTTATAAAATTAACAGTAAAGTACATTTCTGGGGTTTAAAATTTAATTTTTTATAAGTTTTTAATAAGAAATATAAATAAAGGTATAATAAAGAGACAATATTTTTACCCATTTTCCTCATCTGTTTTTGCGTGTTTGTGTCTATATTATTTTAGTTCAAAGTTATGGTCTATGTTCCAATGTATACTTATGGTACTAAGAGTTTAAAATATCAACTTTAACCCCTCATATTTAAAACAAAACCTCGTAAACTCCCTCAAGATTTCCTACTTTACTAACTTCGTAATCCTAACCGAAGCCGATAATCTGGCAAAATCTGAAATTAACACCTTGAGAATCTGCTCTTGCATTTTGCTTGCCTTACGTGTCTATTCGTTAGTTTTGGTTCAAATCAAACCAAAGCACTCGGTTAATCTAGTTCAGTTTTGAACAGTTTGGTCGGTTTTTAAGTAATGGAGTTAGTTTTTCAGTTAACGGCATGGGCGATGAGGAGATGCTGGGTGATGTTGCTTTTTTGGATGCATTGATCTATTTTTTGTGTGTGTTTGCTATCTTTTGGTCGTTTTTTCAGTAGGTTGTTTCAGGGTCAAAACTGTGTTATGCAGGTTGGGTCAAAACTGTGATTATTTTAAGTGTTTAATTATCAATTATTATTGTTTTTATTTTTTTATTTGTTTTTAATTATTTAATTTATTTTTAACTTAATCTTTTTAAAAAATTAAAAGTTTTAAATCTTTATAAAATAGTCTCAAACTTCTAACTTCAAACCCAAACCTTTAAATTATCATCATTATCCCCATTTATTGTATCATCGAAGACCACTACTATCACTTTCGGATCATCACGATCGTTTTTTTAATCATTCATCACGAGTAACCGATGGTAGGTGTGTCTATCGGTTTCCTAATGATGAAAGAAACCAAAATCGTAAAAATAAAGTCGTTGGCATACATACCGCCGGTTATAGGCAATGGTTGGTAGGAAAAAAGATCATGATGATCCGAAGGTGATAATGATAGTCTTCAATGAGGTAGTAAACGGTAACAACGATGATGATAATATGGGGATTTGGGGTTTGGGGTTAGGAGTTTGGGACAATTTTATAAAAGTTTAAAATTGTCAATTCAAAAAAATTAAAATTTTATTTTATTAAAAAAATAATTAAAATAAATTAAAAATTAAAACTTTTCACATTACTGTTGGCAAACAATTTTTTATTAATGTTTAGACACTTAAAATGACTTAAATTAAAACTCTAAACGACTATTTAGAGCTAAAAATAGTTTCAGCATCAAAAGTGACCCACAACCACAAGCATAGTTTAAACACATTTGGATATTAAGTTTTTTTTTTTTTAATTAAGATTATAAATTTTTTTATGAGATATACAATACATATTTAAAACTTGTATTTTTATATTATTAATAAAATTTTTATCAAATAATAAAAATATATAGTACTAAAAAATATTATCCCATTAAAAAATAATATTTTATAAAATTTATCTTGTGGGTCAGAGGAAGTCATTGAAGTTGGATATAAGGAATAATCAAGGGCAATACAATAAATTACCCCCAAAGACTGATTTCTCTTTATTTTTACTGTAAAATAAGAAAATGATGAAGTATCATTGTCTTTTATTTTCCTTCTATCTTCTTTATTTTTTTCACACAAAATTAAAATTATAATATTTAATTTTATTGTAAAGAATCTCGAATTTGTTGTTAATATAATTTTATTGAGTTTGATGTTGAATAAAGGGGAAAAAAATAAAGAAGTTTGGTGAATGTCTTATTTCGGATTTTTATTAAAGGTCAGTATATTTTTATTTTTTATGAGGATCCTAAAATAATTATTTTATTCGATATATTTATGTTTTTTTATTGTTTAAGGTTGAGTCTTAGAATCTTTAGACCTCAAATCAAGGATTAGTTGTTGATATAATGTAAAATTGATAATAAACCGCTTAATTAATTTCACATAATCTTTAGGAACTATTTGGGGCTTAGTGGTATGTTTTAAAGGTTGAAAGATAAGAGATTCATTGATTGGCCTAATGGCCAAGGATACTCATCCTGTCCCATCTTGTATGGGTCGAATCCCTGTATGGGAAAAAGTTGTAATCTCTCTACTTATCAAAAAATCATGGGTTTGTGTACCGATGCAAAAAATACCCGTATTGATATTCATTGATACAAAAAGAAGACCATGTATGATTGACATACCAATATTAGTAGGCCTTGTATCGGTATCTCTGAGTGATAAAAGAGCAAGCTATAAAAATTGTACCTAGATTTATCGTGTAGGTTAACAAGTTGTTTCGTGAAGGAACACATCGAAAAAGACTTTTCAGTACTGTAGTTGCTTTTTAAAGTACAATACTAAACATTTTAGTTGAATTGAATATAATCGTAAGATTTTATCACAATTAAATCTTTAACTATTTATATTATTATTTTATTATATAATATTTTAAAACTTAAAACTCTTATTTTATAAATTTAAACTAAATATTATTTATTTACGTAAATTTATAAATGATTAATATTTTTTTAAAAAAATCAAACTATAAATTTTAAATAACTTTTTTATAATTCAATTTTAGAAAAGCAAAATATAACATTTAAATCTAAATTGAGATAGAGACATGACATGAGATATATCCTTTTCAGGTTTAATTCATGTCCGTATTTCTGGCATCCAAATTGTTGAATACAACGACATCTAAATCTCTGTAAGCCACGAAGGTTTGGAATGCCCACATGGACATGGAGAGTTGAGTCTACTTTAGGACACGACATGTTTTGAATGAAATAAACATTAAAAAACATCACTCTGACAGCTTGTAAGATTAGTTTTAAGGATCAATTTATTACGTGTATCGAATATTGTTAAATATTATTAACACTGAATATCGTTGAATATTATTATATTAATTAACAAAATTAAAAATTTAAGAACATAATATGTAATTAATAATTATATGTGAAGTCTATTATTCTTTTATTAATTATATGTTAGGTTTTTTTTGAATTTTTTTAGATAAGTAATCGTTGTATTCCATGAAAATACCGCAAAAGCAATTATAAAGTTTCAGATAACACTATACATGTATACCCCACCGTATACACAATTGAATATTAGCAGAATCCAACATATCTATACGTCTAGAAAGGAGTTTTACCCTCACTAC
The DNA here is from genome assembly GCA_035048815.1 of Abelmoschus esculentus. NCBI lineage: Eukaryota > Viridiplantae > Streptophyta > Magnoliopsida > Malvales > Malvaceae > Abelmoschus > Abelmoschus esculentus. The sequence continues at coordinate 16,447,678 of JAUCBN010000034.1, forward strand.
CTCTTTTATCTTATTTACAATGGCATTGAGATTTCTAGATCTCCCCCGAAAATATCTATAATTTCTATCTTCTCATATACTATATATGAAGGCATTCCAAGCCAAAACCAACAGAGACTTACCTTTTAACCAGCGTACAACCCAACAAAATTTCTTCACCCACGTCTTGACTGGTTTGGAGATATTGCATAAACTCAAAATACTACCCTAAATCTTAGTCGCAAAAACACATTAAAAAGATATATAGTTTCTAGTTTCCAAATTATCACAAAATAAGTATAAAGATTCAACCAAAATTTTCATCTCAATCAATCTATCTCGAGTTGGGAGCTTGTTTAAGATGATCATTGAAGTTATAATAGAATGTTTAGAAATATGAAACGAAAATCATACGAGTTTATGGCACTCCACTCATCCTTTTGATTTTTAATCGTTTTTAATTAATTAATTTAATAATATTTAATAATATTTAGATATTAATGATATTTTATGCTTCGTATAGAATTTTCTTATTTTCAATTAATCCATGGCCACTCATTCATCACCGCACCAAAACACGTGATTAAGTTAAGGTTGAATGGACCAATCAATTGTTGAGTAGGACATTTATGGTTCAAATCTCTCGACATCCTTAGACTTCAAAGATATTTAAAAAAAATTATAATTAAAAAATTATATTTTTGAGTAATTTGTTTAATAATTTAAAATATTAAATTTTTAGATAATATTTCATTTCAAAATCTACAATATTATAAGAAATAAAACAAGTCTTGAAACTTATAAAATCATTACAGAAAACACTAACTTAAAACATTTAAAACCTTTTAAAATTTTATACAGATTTATCGATTTTTAACCATATTAAAACATGTTAAATCAGTAAAATTATATTATAAGAAAATAGAATTAAGGGGTTGTTTAGATCAGAGAAAAGAAAATTTAAGGATTTTTTTTTTCAGTTTCTTCCTTTAATAGTAAATTTAAATAATCAATAATATCATTCATTTTTAGATTTTCATTAAAACATACAAATTAAATTTATAAATTTTAAAGAATATAAAATTATTTAAAAATTAAAAATTCACTATATCCTTTTAAACGTTCTTGAAAAAAAATTAATCATAATTTAATAATTAATCTCAACATATTTACACCATAAGAATAATTTAATAATATATATTTAAGTAATCTTATAGAGTATTTTTAAAAATCAAATATCATCTTACGTTCTTGTTTAATAAACCAAACAAAATAATATAATATTCTTAATAATATATTGGACAATATTATATTTTAATAATCTTATTCGAATTTATCGCTTTAACATGTGTTTCATACACTGTTTCACCACATGAACCGCGTGTTTAAGAGATAGGAACGGAAACTAAAGCTAATGCATGATTGGGGACCATAGAAAGAACGCATTACAATATATATACAATATGTGTGAATATAAAATGATAAATATTTGGAGATAGATATAAGTCGGTTTGAATTTTTGATTCACTCGAATATAAATATCTTAAATTCGATTTTGATTTTATTTAAATTTTAATTTTAAAAATTTGATCCAAAAAATATCTTAAATCCAACTTTGATCCGATCTATAGAATAAAATAATTTTAGAGACTTAATTATAAAAAATAATTTTATGAGATTTAATTATAAAAAATTATTATTTTAAAGACTAAATTATAAATAAAATTTAATTTTAAGGACTTAATTATAGAAATATAAAGAGAGGGGCGTAATATTATAAATATTCCTAAAAATAAGAGAAAATTACCTAATTAGTTTCGAGTTTGGTCGAATCAAGTATTTTACACCCTAAACCTAAATCTGATCAGATCTGACCACTCCTTAAAAAATACCTGACCAACTCACCCTAGACCTGATTTTTTTATTAAAAAATTTGATCGGATCGAATAAAATGCTCATCCCTACAAATACCCATTGTAACGATATGTATAAAATGATAAATCATCTTATTATATTGGTATGATGTATGCTTGAAATCTCGTGAGGTCAGCATTCTCTCATCATTCGAAACAAAAATATTAAGTAATTCCCAAAAAAATTTAATTGGCGCGTAAATATTTTTAACGATAACTTATAACAGTTATTATTCTAAAAATAAAATAAAAGTTTAACGAATTATATTAAAAATTTAATGATCAAAATAAAAATATCTCTAAAATTAAAAAATATTTATATTATTTATCTTAAAAATAAATTGTATTTTAATTTTTTTGTTCTACAAAAAATATTATTTATTTAATTATGAATATCAATTTTTGTTATATCATTAAAATTTAATCTCTTAATTTTTTAAATTTATATTAAATTTTAAATATTTTTTTATATTTTTAAAAGTTTTTACTAAATCTCAAAATCATTAAAAAAAATTAAGCTAGACACTTAAAGTTTTTGAAAATTTTAATTTAATCCTTAAAATTTTATAAAAAAAATTAAATCAATCTTCAAACTCTTTTAAAATAATTTTATAATTCAACTAATATCAATAGATACAAAATACTAATAATTAATAAATTATTCAAATAACTCTTAAAATATATAAATAAATTAATTGAATAAATATTGAATATAGTCGTATCTATAAATATTATTTTACTTATTTAATAATTAAATAATTATAAATTATTATTAATTTTATTAAATATTTTTATATAATTAACTAATATAATCTAATGGTTAAATTAACTAATATTACCGGCTATAATTCTTGTCAACTACTGTCCTTTGTCGGTTATCCAAGCCTCGGGTTATTACGGGTAAGGAATACCACAAAAAAAACGTGGAACTCTGTAACCCACGTGTTTATTTATTTATACAACTTCAATTATTACATGCAAGATAATTCTATAACCGACGTCGAATATTACTGAATATTATTAAATTAATTTATAAAAAATAAAAATTTAAAGGATTAATTATACAACTATTAATTATAGGTTGAGTTTATCGATCTTTTATTAATTACATATTGAGTGTTTGAAATTTTAATTTTTTATTAATTAATTTAATAATATTCAACAATGTTCAACATTAGTAATATTTAACGGTATTTATTATTAAGAGGCACAAAATTCTATAAAATTTCAAAGTTAAAAATTGAAAAAGGATAAAAGTTTTATTTAATTAATATTTAAATTAAATAATTAAAAATATAATTATATTAAAAAATTAGGATCAACAATAACCCCTTTTTATCCCGTACATGACTTTATCTCTCTGAATGTATCATTAAGAGATTATAAGGGTGATAAATTTAAACTTTATATAAAAAAAATCTTATTCAACTTTATTTTTCATAATTTTCATTTTTATAAATATAGTTTTCTGGCGCATCAATAAAATACAAATATCATTCGACGTACTTTATAATTTTAATAAAATTATTATTTGATATAAATATAATTAGAATTATTTTTGGTTTATCGTTTTTTAAACAATAATTTATCAATTTTGAATATGTTAAATAATTTTTTATTATAATAATTATCTCACCGGAACTAATTAATTTAACTATACTAAATATCTTAATTTTGACAGTCTAAAAACTAAAACTAGATATTTAAATATACCCTTTCTTTGCATGGCTGATAATCCAAGGGCAAAATGGGCACTGTGCTATCAACTTTTGCTATTTTATTGTGTATAAATATGGATGGACTAACACATCCTGGGTCAGTTCACTTCCAGTTTTGCATGGAAATCATTTCTCTTACAAATATGTTGAGCTTTTCCATCTTGCTCATTTTCATCATCTTTGTTGGGTGTTTCATCTTCAAACTCCATTGGCGAGGCAAGGCTAAACAACATCAGCTTCCGCCTGGCCCTAAACCATGGCCTATCGTCGGAAACCTCCCTGAACTAATCAAATACAAGAAGAAAACTTCGGTGTCGCATTGGATACATAGTTTCATGAAAGAAATGAACACCGGAATTGCTTGCATTCGTCTAGGAAACGTTCATGTGATTCCTGTTACCTGTCCTGAAATCAGTCGCGAATTCTTGAAGAAACAGGATCTTGTTTTTGCTTCGAGACCGTTAACAATGGCTACTGATGTCCTGTCAAAAGGGCACTTAGGACCAATTTTTGCACCCTCGGGAGATCAGTGGAAGAAAATGAAGAAAGTTATGGTTAGCGAGCTGCTTTCCAAGGCAAGGCATCAATGGCTCTATGAGAAACGAGTTGAAGAAGCTGATAACCTCGTGCGTTACGTGCATAACCAATGCAACAATTGTGATGAAGGTGGAGTTGTCAACTTACGAGTGGCTGCCCGACACTATTGCGGCAATGTGACGAGGAAGTTGCTGTTCAACCGGAGATACTTTGGGGAAGGGAGAGCAGATGGTGGACCTGGTTTTGAGGAAGAGGAACATGTCGAAGCCATTTTCACCTCTCTTGCTCATGTTTATTCCTTTTGTATATCCGACTACTTGCCCTTTTTGAGAGGCCTGGACTTGGAGGGACATGAGACAATTCTGAAGGAGGCAACTAGAGTTATGGACAAGTATCATGATCCCATAATTGAAGACAGGATTCGACAACGGAGAGAATATGGTAAAATAGATGAACCCCAAGACTTGCTTGATATTTTGGTTTCTTTGACTGATGACAATGGTGTCTCACTACTGTCAACCACCGAGATCAAAGTTCAAATTTGCGTACGTCTTTACTTCTCTCTAGTTGTTTTTAACTTGATATAACACAAACACATGCTCATGGACATGCACGGTACATGTTTTCAGGAGATTATGATTGCAGCAGTGGATAATCCATCAAATGCCTTTGAATGGGCACTTGCAGAGATGTTGAATAAACCAGACACGCTACAAAAAGCCATAGATGAACTAGATAACGTTGTTGGAAAAGATAGGTTAGTACAAGAATCTGATTTCCCACAACTGAACTACGTTAAGGCATGCGCAAGAGAAGCCTTTAGACTCCATCCAATCTCTCCATTTATCCCTCCTCATGTGTCCGTGACCGACACAACTGTGGCCGACTACTTCATTCCAAAGGGTAGCTATGTGATTCTTAGCCGTGAAGGACTTGGTCGTAACCCTAAAGTTTGGGAGGATCCAAGCGAGTTCAAGCCAGAACGTCACCTCCAGGGTTGTAATGAAGGCCAAGAAGTGGTTCTTGAAGAGCCAGAGTTGCGGTTCATATCGTTCAGTAGAGGAAGGAGAGGGTGTCCGGGAGTGGTGCTTGGAAGTTCAATGACGACGATGTTGTTTGCTAGGCTTCTGCAATGTTTTGAATGGAGCATCCCAGCGACCGAGGGGACCATTGATCTTAGCCAAGGAAGGGAAGATTCTTTTCTGGCTAAACCGCTGCATGCTGTTGCCAAGCCTCGGTTGCCACCCAATGTCTATTCTCTTTAAAGCTAGATGAAAGTCAAATAGAAGATCAACTAATTATGGTACAAGGAATAAAAGGAATATTGGTAGTATCTATATTAGTTTGTCAAAAATAAAATCTCTCCTAGGTTGGTGTGAGGATTTGTATTGGTGAAATATATTTTAATAATTAAAGAATAAATAAATGAGATACTTTGGTTGATTTTTTTTTAAAAAAAAAAAAGCAATTAATATTGTGAAATATTTTGATAAAACTATTAGTATTGTATCTTTTAAATTCATAAAAATAAATTCATTTTTATTTTATAATTCATAAAAAAAATTAACTTAAGAGTTTTGAAAATTTTCAACAAGTTATGTACGTAAAATTATGTATTTATCATCACTACTAATAAATTTAGGTGAGGAGTGATTAGTTATCTCTTATCTAAAGGAGAGAAAAGATATTCTACCTATAACTTGAGTAAATACGAAGATAAATAATTTGATCAACTATTAAATATATTTGTTCGTAATATAATTAATATACACAATTAAGATTAAAAAAATTAAAAAATAAATTTATATAATATAAAGGTATAATTATTTATTATTATTTAAATTAAAAAAATTTAAACACCTAATTTATCTAATAATTATGAATATAAATCTTCTACCCCTAATTAAATCTCATTTTATGCTTCATAGTAAAAATTATTAAAAAAAATAAATTTTAAACTATAACCTTAATTTTCACATTTTAAATCTAAAATCTTATACCCTAACAAATATATTTTACTCGTAATTTTTTAAACTCTAACCATAACCCTTAACCTTAAACCTTAAATCTACTATTTTAAAGTGAGACATCAATAAAGACACACTAAAAAAACGATTTATCCCCAAATAATATACGAGTCGTAAGGACAAAATTTTCCAAATAAACAACTTCTGTCGGTTTCACCCATCACTTCCATACCTAACAAAAACACCATTCTCTTTGATTAAAAAAAAACACCACCATTCTCACTTTTTATTGAAAGCAAAAGCCATTGTATTAATAAAAAAAATGCCTAGTTGACATAATCGTCAACAAAACAAAGTTCTCAACAGGATCTAGTTGAGACAAGAATCTATCAACAGAATTACCGAATCCGTGATCGGTGATCCTATGTCTAATCAAAACACACTATTAAAGAAAAAAGATCGAAGCATAATTAGTAAGTACAGACGATTACCAATGAGGGTTGCCTCACGTGTTTTTTTTACTGTTCTTTTCTCTTTTGGTCGGCTGCCATGTCGAGGTTGTTATTGTTTGGTTCCTCGTTGACGAGTAATAGAAATCAGTGTTCCAGGGGTCTACCAATTTGACACTGTTTCACCATTTAAAACGTGTGTTTAATGAAGAGATTTTAATTGTTGATAACCCTAAATCTAAATCCAACAGATAATGACGAGAGCTAAAGTTAATGCATGTTTGGGGACCATAGAAATTACTGTAACCATAAAAGTAGCTTTGATTATAATATGTAATAATAAAATTACCAAACCCAACATGATAACAAAGTTCCTTTGAAATCTACGTGGATTATCAAAACTTGAGAGATCCTTTAACCTACTGCAAGTACTTTACCCGTTTGGAATGAAATAGACATGGAAAAATCTTGGTATTTCGAACATTTTTTATGGAAGCAAATAGGGATGGTCCTGGATGTGTAATAAGTGTGACAGGATAGGTTCTCGGAAAACTAGGGTTCCAAAATAAATTAAGTTAAAAGTTTATGAGAAAAAAATAAAAGATTAATTATAGACTAATAGTAAAATAATTAAGAAAAATAAAATAAAATGTTATTGTACTTTATAGATTTTGAGACATGTGTTGTTAAACTCATTTTCAATTTAAATGTTGTTCTATCATGTACCCAACAAATCAATAAACGTTTATTATTTTGACGGTATATTCTAATCTTAATTATACTTAGGAAAAAAAAGAATATTTCTAATATGTCTAGAACTCATGACCTAATAGAATATAAGAGAATAGAGAGGATCAGATTAATCAATCGACTAAATACACTTACTCAAAATATTTAATTATTTTTTAAAATTGAAAATCTCGTTATAATAAATACTACAAGATTCCTTAAATTTTTGCTCCATTATAATGCCTCATTCTATGCCTTATACTAAAAATTCCTAAATAATTAATATCCTAAATTCTAAACCCTACCACTAAAAAATACATCATACCCTTAATATAATTCTATTCAACACGAATTGTTGATGCATGTTTAGATCTAGGGATAAGATCTATTTTTAGTGGTTTCTAATTCATTCTTAATTATCATTTAATTTATAAGGTGAAGGAGGCCGAGGCAGTACAAGAGAAAGAAACAACACAAAGCATACCCTCAACCACCCAACACATACACTATTACAACCAAACAAAACTAACTACTCTTACAGCACTTCAATTCTTTGTATAAAGCTTGGAAAGACTCCTGTAAGTAGTTGTTTATGATGATGAGATTATCATGTTTTGGTATTTGATCTGATGGTGATGCAGAAAAAATGGTTGTGCTGTGTAGAAGCTACAGGAAAATGAGATGGCTCCTATGGTGTTAGTGTTACACGCTTCCTAGAGAAGGACATTGTATTATCTAAGCCAAAAATAACTTTCAAGACAAGACTGGTGCCATATATTATGATGTGGGATTGGAGTTACAGACACTTGTTTTCCAGTTTCATGTCATTCTTTTTTGTGCGCACCTTCTTACAATATCAATAGAACCTTAAACTAATGTTGTCTTAATTGATATTTCTGTTTAAAGTACTGGTGGTTGTAACATTAAGTACAAAGACAAGTTCTAGTTAAAACCACAGATTCCAGTGATTAAAGATCAACAGAACAGATTACACTCTGGATGTTCCAAAAGCTTTCGTTCAAACATGCGTTTCAGAAGGAAAACTTGAAGGATGCTTGCCGCTACAAGTGCAGCTGATTCGAACATCGCCTTGTGAAGTGCTCGTCGCCTCTAGTTATCATTCACTGCACACATATTATATCCTCATGTTCAGAAATGTCAAACACTTGGAGATTAAAACATTCAAGCTAGTACCTATTGCCTGTCGATCGGTCTGAGCCTCGATCCAATGCTGTTCGAATTGGATGTTGTAAAGAGCTCCCTCCAACCTTGATATCTGCTCCATCAAAGGATCAATATGCTCTGCAATGCGAACATCGTTTTAAAAGATAATCATTTTCCCTTCTTTTAAAGGGAAAACAAAACGGAACCAATCATTCAAACCCACCATCTCTTGCATGCCGATGACTGTACGTAAAATGCCAACTTGTACATCGAAATCAATGGTTTCATGGTAAGGAGATTTGTTAGTAAAGCAGAACTTGTAAACTCCTTTCTTATGGACAACAAACTCGTACTTCTCACTTATTTTGTTCCGGAAATCATGAATCTGGTTTCCTGATGGCCCCTTTATCTGCTCATCTCACCATTAATCCACAATGTTAGGATTCTTTTTTCAATACAATGAACATTCAACAACAAACAATAAAAGTAAAACCGGTAATCAATCGATCGGATGAAACGAATTCGAATCAGAAGAAGGGGAGAAAGTAAAGATTACCACAAGATCGACGCCTTCGTCGCTAAAATGCCAAGGGGCATCGGCCTTAATTACGACGAAAGAGACATGAACTGTGTCACCTTCGTACTTGACATCATGGGAGGGACACACATTCTTCCCTGTCTATCACGAATCTCACCAGTCACCCCTTCTGCTACTTTTAAGCTCCATAGAAAAAATCCCATTGCCACACATGCAATTTCAACGCTTCTTTTCCATCTTTTTTGCTGTCACTTCTACGAAACAAAAGCAGAATCCTACAGCTTTAGATCATTGGTTGTTGTTGTTTTAACAAGATCAGATAATGTAAGAAAATTTTCACGATGATCTGATAGAACCTAGAAGATAGTTTACTGTCAGTAATTTTATTATGTTTAACTATTTTGAACCATAAAAATTTTGATTAAATTGAAACCGGAAGAGCAGAACAGAAACTCAATACCAATGTTAAAGTGGGTGTTTTTGGAAGAAACTCGTAACTGTTGTTGGTTTGTTTGACCGCGAATTTGTGTCTCTCCTGTCATTGGCTGAGATTTTTTTTGTTTCTCACGAGTCTAAACGATGTCGCTTGATGCTCGCTTTTGTCTCCGTCTTTTGTGCTAGCGTGTCCAAATACTTTTGGATTGTTTTGTTTCATTTTCATGTTCTTTTTCCTTCACATTCCTTCTATCCAAACATAGGCTAGCTCTAAAGCTCACCGTTTTGGATCCACTTTGTCTCTTTCCTAGCCGCATCTAACAGCAGCTTACATTAGTTCCAATCTTCTGATTCTTTATCATGGGTTTTGAAATATCCAAGCAAGGCTTGTAAGAAGGAATCAAGTCAATTTTCAGTTTTATTAAAGCATTGAGATTTTTTTAAAAAAATATAGTCTCTCACAATGTCTGCAATCACCAACCTCATCTGTTGTAGCTTCTCTCAGGTACCTCAAAACTCTTCAAAGTTCAGAACTTTAACCCGAGCTAGAAACCTTAGCCAACAAAGTCCGTTACTTTATAAAAAGACCTCGAATTTCTCGGTATTCCTTAAATCCAACAATCATAAGCCTTTAATTTCCCCATTTGAGCAAAAGGGTGTTCTTCAAATATGTAAAAGTACTTTAAACACCCAGAATTCAGAAGAAGAAATGGATCAGGATAAAGGGCTTTCGGGTAATAATAACAATAATAAAGAAGGAAGGGATTGGACGACCTCGATTTTGCTTTTTGTGTTGTGGGGAGCTCTCATGTACTATGTTTTCAATCTCACACCCGACCAAACCCCGGTATTTTCCAAACTCAACTTATTGTTCTCGTTGTGTGTGTGTGTGTTTCCTTTTTCTTTTCAATGGTGAATGCCTTTCTTGTGTTCTTTGATTTGAAATTGAGATGAAATTTAGTAAAGTGGCTTTCATTACTCAAAATAGCTTGTCTTGTGATTTAACATCTGCATTGATTCCTTAAAATGGGATTGTGAACTCATTGCAGTCGAGGGACATGTATTTTTTGAAAAAGCTACTGAATTTGAAGGGAGACGATGGTTTTATGATGAATGAAGTACTTGTCTCCCTGTGGTACATCATGGGATTGTGGCCATTAGTGTACAGCATGCTGCTGCTGCCAACAGGCAGAAGGTACCTTCAACTCCTCTCACTGCTTACCTTATCTGAACATCTTATCTTCATCATGTTATCTTTGTATCAAAATGGATGATGATTGATTATATATTCTTACAACTAGAACATGCAATAGGACTGAGGGACTTGGTAGAATTATTCGAATCGATGATGATTTAGTGTTGTTGCATTTATTTCTGAAGCAAATGCAATCAGGGTTGGGGTTCGACACACTATCTTGTAGGTCTAAACTTTGACGATTCTAGTAAGTAGCCTAATGCATAGGACTCCCAGTCTACCTGAAGTACTTTTTATTGACACTTGAATCCATGGTCTGTCTTATTGTTGTGCCAACTGCCAAGAGGCATGCTCTCTTTATTTAGCGTTAATTAATTCAATCAGTCTTGTTTTAGTTAAGATCTTTTATATGTGCAGCTCAAAAAACAACATTCCCACCTGGCCTTTTCTAGTACTTTCATGCTTTGGTGGTGCATATGCTCTTTTACCATACTTTGTTCTTTGGAGTCCACCACCACCACCTGTTGAAGAAAATGAACTCAGACAATGGCCTTTGAATTTTCTGGAATCAAAATTAACTGCTGGGGTAAGTACTTATATTTCTCCCCTGCATAAAATATCTTTGTGTTTGAGCAAAGTCTATAACCAAACTGTTCATTTCCATAAAGTTGATACTTAATAGATGTGGGATAACACCACTTTGTTTTGAATCGGTTTGATTTGGTGAAAAAAATGCAAATTAATTTCATTACACATCAGGTGTCACTTGCTGCAGGAATAGGTTTAATTGTTTATGCAGGTTTAGCAAATGCTGATGTGTGGAGAGAGTTTTACCAGTACTTTAGAGAAAGCAAATTTGTAAGATTGTCAATCTTTTGAGTACTCATGGTTGATTATGATCTTGTATGTTGTTATAATCTCTTGGAACTTGAAATATATTCATGCTGGGAATCAAATCCCTATGTTGCAGATTCATATCACGACCCTGGATTTTACTCTACTGTCTGCCTTCGCTCCATTTTGGGTTTATAATGATATGACTGCCCGTAAATGGTAAGACAAAAGAGAGACTATGATGCTCTTGCTTTGAATCTAAGGTTCAAAACCTCTAAAAGAAGAGTGTATTTGGCATGACATAAGTTGCTGGAATGCTTTTCCTATTTGCAGGTATGACAAAGGGTTTTGGCTTCTTCCCTTATCATTGGTGCCATTCATAGGTCCTGCTCTTTATCTTGTCTTACGACCATCGCTTTCAGATTTGCCTGTTACAATTACCACAACTACATCTGAGCAAAATTAGAACTTAAGCTCCTCTTCTGATGATCTTATATCGACAACATAAAGGGGTCCCCAAGATGATGGAATTAGATAATGACAACATCCCACTCAAAAATGCAGCCAGGGCCACATGACGAAGAGTTTATTCCTCTTACAGGTGCATCAGGAAATTATCCCATAAAGTTTCAATAAAAACAAATATGCATATGTATGTATACATGTTTTCCTTACAGTGAGATTCCGCTGATGTATGACGCACTTTTTTTATTGGCTATTGACCAGAAATGTTGCTTGTTTATATTCTCGGCTTTCTCCATGCAGTATATAAGAACTTGTTTCATTTGCTATGAAGTAACCTAACAACTGAAGAGAAAACTATATAAATGGATAACATCTTACTATTCTTGTAATTATTGTTGTTTCAAAGATTATAAGCAGATTCAAGGTGATTCTATATAAGCCATATTTGTCATAAATTTGCACCTGTAGGAACACTGGTATTGTTGCTTATATGCTTAACAAGTTCTTCAATGTCCGTAAACTTGCTCCTTTCTCTAGCCACGGTCAGCCTCAACCAATGGCTCAGATTCAGCAAGGGACAAGGGAGAGCCATGGTGACTCAGATTCAGCAAGGGCCGAGGGAGAGCCACGTGATTCATTGGCTCATCCAGGTGGGGTTGTGGAGTGCTATTAGCCTATTACATGATCCCTGAAGTTAATATCATGAAGAAATACCATCTTTCGTATTAGCTAATAGCTAGACCAGAGATTTTCAGGTGACCATGGGATTCATTGGTCCGGTCACATGTGATCCTCTCTCCAGGTGAAAAATTCTATGTCGTTCCTGTAATAGCACAATCCTTCATTGATGTCTCCAAGGATGGTTTATCGAGCAAACCAATTGAAGTTAGTGATTCAAGTGGGGTAAGCAGTTCATGTACTAGTAAAACCAGGAAAAAATGGAACAAAGAAACATGTCAGATTTGCAGGCATTGATGTAAAGCACAAATCTGGTTTGGCCGCCATTAAAACCAGCAAGGGTGAAGGCAGCAATTCCACTGCCGACAATTCCAAGAAGGAATACCAGAAAAGAGAGAAAAGGAAGTCAAGAAATGGCGTTTTATGGCAACCAAGGCTTAAAGCAACTAGTGAATGTGATCATGATATGTTTCAACTTGGCCAAAGTTGTCTTTTTAATTAAATTAAATTAAAAAAAATATTTTTAATTGGATTTTCATTGATTTAAGGGAGCAAGGCCTTTGCAAAGCCCCCAAATTCGTCCCTGCATGTAGCCATTTGAAGCAATGCATGTTTTGCGCACCACTTTACACATTATCACACTGTTTTGCTTGGAAAGATTGATTAAAATATTCTTATGATGATAAATTTAATCATAAACAAAAATTTCCATTTTTTCCTTGTTTTCATCCTAAGCTTCATCTTGGAAGAGGTACGTCGAATTCTTAAATTACATGCCACTTTTTCAGTTTTTCAAGATCCATGAACCCTGATCTGTAAAGCCTTAATCTTTTTTCACTGAATTCTTGCATTTTAGTAATCTGGGTATTTTTGTTTTGGTCTTATTAAGTAGATTTAGTTCATTGTGAAGAATTTTAGTTAATAAAAAAAAGGTTGGGTCGTCATGGGTTTCATAGAATTCGAAGCTCTAGGCCAGAAAATATAGGAAAAAATACTTTACGTATGATTGCCAATATTTGTTTAACTGTATTTGTAATAGCTGCTCTAGCTGTCACCATTATAGCTGCTACTTATGAACCAGATGACCCTCCGTTCAACTCTCCTACAAATATCACAACTTCCCTCACTTCCACGGCAAATTCTACAATTCAATCGGATAATATTGTTGTTAGAACAGGGGAGGATTTATTGGCAGCCAACCAGACTGCATTGGCGATTTTGATCAATGTTGCAGATGCAGCTGAAACAAACGGTACATAGAAACTAGCTCATCGGGATGTGAGTTTGATCCGAAAGAACCACTTGATTGTAGGGACCCCGAAGTGTTCCAATCAATGATGCAAAAGGCAATTGAACGTTTTAAGGATATACACTTTAACCGGTTCGGGAAGCCAACTCCTGGCCCTGAGGGGAATACCTGTGATATGGCATGGAGGTTTAGACCTAAACAAGGGAAAGCAACTGGTTTTAATAAGGATTATAGGCGGTTTGTGATCAATAGATCGGAGAATTGTACGGTTAGTGTCGTGAGCATTGGGGCATATCATTCCGGTGTCAATGCAAGGAAGAAAAAGAAGAATAAGAATCAAATACCTGGATATGAACCAGCATCAGGTATGCAAGACCAAGGTGGCTTCTCTTTGCCTGCTGCAGGGGAAATAGTAAACGATTCACTTCCGGTTGTCGAGTCTGAAAAGGAATTTATTCGTCGGAGGTACTTGATTTATGTGGGTGGTGGAGATAGGTGCAAGAACATGAAGCATTATTTATGGAGTTTCTTGTGTGCACTGGGTGAAAGCACGGTATTTGAAACGAACCTTGGTTATGGATATGACCCTTTGCCTGTCGTCGGTATACACATTATCGAATCTTGACGAAGAAGGGAAAGACTTCAGATTCTACTTTGATTTCGAGCACCTGAAGCAAGAAACATCAGTGTTGGATCAGGATCAATTTTGGAACTATTGGGAGAAATGGCAAAGGAAAGATAAATTGACTCTTTACCTTGTTGAGGATTTCAGGGTGTCACCTAAACAGCTTACCAAGGTGAAGAACTCTTTGATCATGAGAAAGTTTGGATTCGTCGAGCCAGATAATTACTGGTACAGGGTTTGTGAAGGAACATCTGGATCTGTAGTTCAAAGGCCATGGCATCTGATAAGGAAATCAAGAAGGTTGATGGATTTAGTGGCAGCAGTTGGTTCAAAGTTGAACTGGGATTACGACTCTGTTCACATCGTGAGAGTCGAGAAGGCGAGGTACCGGGACCTGTGGCCTAATCTTGCGCAGGACACCTCCCCTGATGCCCTTCTCTCGACCTTACAGAATAAGATTCAATACGGAAGGAACGTGTATACTGCAACAAATGAACCCAAAACATCCTTATTTGAAACTTTGAAACACAAATATGCCACTCATTTTCTCAATGACTATAAGGACTTATGGGGTGATAGGAGTGAGTGGTATTCTGACACGGCAAAACTTAACAACGTAGCTCCGGTCGAATTCAACGGCTACATGAGGGCCTCGGTTGATGCAGAACTTTTCTTGAGAGGGAAGAAACAATTCGAGACTTTCAACAACCTGACTAACAATTGTAAAGATGGTGTAAACACCTGCAGAACTGCAGGCAGTTAATCCTTGTACTGAGGTCTGAAACATTATTGCTACATTTGAGCATGTTCTAATTGTAATTATAACTGATTTCTTTGTTACCTTTCAATAAACTGCATCCTTACCTGGTAGTTTTGTCATCCACTGGCATTTCTCAATAATCTATGTTTCAGGACATGGCATCATTTTGATGTTGAAAACTAAATTGAACTTTGCTTTGCCGACTGCTCTGTGATCAACTCTGTCATGTTTGTAATGTGACTGAAAATTTACTTCAATCATCGCTCTCCTAATATGATTTCTTAAAATTTTATAATTTCGCTCCTAAATTTCTAATATAACTCTTAACAGTTTACATATAATATATAAAATCATGTGTTCGTCCGAAACATTAATGCCAAGATTTATAAGAAAACAAATATGATGAAACTGCAAACCATGGTTTAACCCTTAACAAGTAAAAGAGAAAACTCCATGAACCAAAGAAGGTTAAGACAATGAGATTTGCATATAACATAATAGATCCTGACAACATGCAAATTAAGTAACACATTCACCACATCAAGGTAAACTTGCGGGTAGCCTAACACTAAGCCCCATGCTCACAGCATGACCTATACTTGTATTAAGCAGGCTGTACAATGCAGATTTTTCTCAAACTCCTCACTCTAGTTATTGTAATCTTCTCAGTAATAGCAGGCATCCACTTCATCGTACAGCAGAGGGTACCTGCAAAGAGGGCAAGTACCTCTCAAATACCTCAACCACGTCTCCAAGCACTCCCTGTGAAATAGATGTCCGCAGGGCAAGAGGTCGATCTCTGATTCGGGCTCAAACTCACACCGGCAGACCGGGCAGTCGTACTCGGGTTGCTCGCGGATGCTTAAAGAGTCAAACCGAATTGTCGGGATCCTACTCCTATACTCCTTAATGTAAATTTCAGATGCAGCATGATACAACGATAATTCGTCCTGATGAACGATAGGATCCGGGGATGATATCGCTGAATCCGGCACCGTTGTCATTGAATCCGGCGATGATGTATGGATACCGAGTATTCGAAGGATGGATCGAAGTATGCCTTTAACTACAGACAAGGTCAGAGCTGTGTTTACCAAGAGTACACATAGCATACCTTCTGATGGAGTTGGTAGACTTGAGAGTCCCATTTTTTTATACAAGATTCCAAAATGGAAAAAAGAGATCTGCAATTCCAGAAAGCCAAAATTAAACTAAATTAACTGAAAAACGATCATGTAAAACTTCTTTCAAGTAATATGCAGATTAAGTTATGAAATCCACATGTAAAGAAACTTAAGGACAATCAAATCACCAGCCAATAAGCAAACAGTCAAACACATATTGGAAATTGTTCTGGTAACCTGCAAGAAAACCAACATTCCATTGGAGATCTAACCATGCTCAAACCTTGATGGTAATAAATATGATCAAAACAGAAAACCAAATCCATAACAAGAAAAGGGAAAGGAAAAAGATATCAAATTTCCAATTTAGAAACCATCAATAATACAAGGTAACATGAGATCTAACATTTCATGCATAGCAGAAAGAAAGAAAGCCAAAAAAAAACTACAATTAACATCTTTCATTTGCTTCATCATATATAATCCCCAACATCTCTTTTTAAGACCATCCAAATCCATAAGAACAAACTTTAAAGAGGTAAAAGATTTGAGTTGTTTTAAGCAAAGAAGCTTACACAAATAAAAAGGTATCAAATTTTCTCTAAAGATCTAAACAGGATTCATCAATGAAACAAGGAGAAAGGAGATTTGGGTTTACCAGAAATGAAGCTTTTTGAAGCCTTGTAACGGCTGCTGCTGGCAGGTTGTGCTATGTATCCATCCTTCTCTACCTATATACAGTAGCACCCTCCCCTCAAAAAATCTAAAAGCAAACTGTGGTTAAGCCTTAACTATGGTTACTTTATAGCATCAGTCAGTTTACTCTAGTTTAGTCTTTAATGTCTTCAGGCTTAAAGAAACCTATTTATATATATATAGGCTTAATAGCCAAATAAATAACTAAACTTAGTGGCTTATATTTAATTTTAAATAAATATTTAAATTTTTATTTTAATTATTTTGAGTGTTTATTCGTTAAAAAAAAGTTATTAGTAAATTAAAATATGTATAAAGATAATTTTCACGCTTAACGTTTATAATTTTTTTCATTTCGGTTCATATTCTTTTTGTGGAATAAATTTAACCCTTGAACTATATCCTTTTAATAAATAACTCATTTTTTAACAACCATGATAATTAAACCGTTAAAAATTTAATAATGATAACATGTCATATATATATATATACATATATGATAATATGTTTTAAATGACATAGAATCTAACCTACTAAATATACACATATATATATAATATAATTTTATTTTGGTATAAAATATAAAACAATTAAAATTTAAATAAAATATTAAAAATTAATTAAATCAAAAACAAAATTTTACTAAATATTCTCAACCCTAACTAAACTAAAATATCTTTATAAAACCCTAAAACTTCGATTTAGATTAAAACTAAAATACCTAAATTCTAAACTAAAATAATAAAAATCTAATTGATTATTATCAAAATCTTTTATCTTTGATTCACCGGTAACAAACTATATAAAACCCTTTCTTTTATATTCATACCTTTTTAGATAAAATTTTGATTTTACTATAGTTAAGGTTGAGAATGTTTAGTAGCCTTTTGTTTTAGATTTAATTAATTTTTAATGAATAAAAAAATAATTTTTAATATTTTATTTAAATTTTAATTGTTTTATATTTTTAGATTGGAATAAAACTATATTCCGCTTGTATGTATTTGATATACTAGATATTAAATCATTTAAAATATATTATTACATATATATGACATGTCATCATTATTAAATTTTTAACAATTCAGTTATCATGTTAGTTAAAAAATGAGTTATTTGTTAAAAAAATATAGGTCAATGGCTAAATTTATCCCAAAAAGATAAGGATAAGGACCAAAACAATAAAAATTATAAACATTAAGTGTGAAAATTATCTTTACGCTATTAAAATATTATATATGATAAATTTTTATTTTTAATTTATTTTAATTATTTTTAAATAAAATTTATAATTAAATAATATTAATTTTAAATTTTTATAAAATAATCTAAAATCTTTAAATTAACGTCGTTTTCATCCTTAAATTTAAGAACCCAAATTTTGACCAACTACAGTAATAAAATTAAATGTTCATAATTATATTAAATTTATCATAACTGTCTTTTTGGATACTCAATATTTTAAAAAAAATAATATTTATAAAAATATAATATTTTTAATTCTTATAATTAAAAATATGATAACTATGAATCAAATAACTGATTTTAATAAAAAATAGATAATATTAACTTTAAAGAATTTAAATTTAATTAAAATAATTATAATATATATAAAATTAAAAATATCGATAAATAAATATTATTTTATAATTACTTAATTATTAAAAAATATATATGTCCATTTGTGTAAATTCGTCACTTCCTTGCCTTGGTCTTCATCGTATTCCATGCACCAGCAACAAGTGGCATATAGTATCGTGTGATTCCTTGTCTCCTGACTAAGTCAATGGCTTCACTGCCACATGTCGTGATTTAGGAAGTTTAGAAACACCAGAGAAAATAATATTGGGTGGTGGGGAAGAGGGGTGTGCAAAATCGAGTTCGATTAATTATTAATATATTATTTCGGTTAATCAAAAGTTTGGGTTATTCAATTTTTTATCTTAAATCGTAATTATTTAATTGATTAATCGTTTATCTGATTAATTAAAAAAATTGGTTCGGTTCGAATAACATGTTTTTTAATTGATTTATTAAAAATATAAAATTTAATAATATATTAGAAAAATATATAGTTTTAAAAAAGTGACACATGATGTTATTATTTTTCTTAATACTAACAAGTTAAATATTTAAATTTTATAAAATAAAATTATAATTTTATTTTTAGAAATAAAAAATAAAATAAAAATGTTTTTTTAATATAAAATATTAAAATAATATATATTATTATAATATATACTTATATAATCAGTTGGTTTGGTTACCCAATTTATCTCTAAATCATAAAACGTAGCCAAACCAATTTTTATATAAAAAGTAAAAATTCTAATCAAAATCAAATTTTTCGATTCGATTAACCATTTTTCTATTCAAATTTTTCGAGTTTTGAATTTGATTTCGGTTTTTCAGTTTTTTTACACACCCTATTGATGAACCCTATGAGGTTATGGGTAAACTATTAGAATAGTTATAAATGTTTAGGATTTATATATCTTTTATCATTGATTTTTAAATTCAATTATTATAGTCACTTATACTTTTTATCTATAAAATATTTATTTTCATTAAAAGTTAACAGGAGATTAATCTAGTATAGTAAAAAGAATAATTAATTATCTAAATAGTCACCAAATTATATACTTCACTCTTACTTTTATCATTGAAATAAAAATAATTTATATAATTACACATTTAATCCTTTATATTTATTATTTATTATTTATTTCTCTTTCACCGTCTTCTATATTTTTCTTCATTTAATCCAATCCATATTTTTTATTATATTAATCTCGAATTCATATCGCATTTTTTATTAAACAAAATTAATTGACGGAGCATATAAATGCAATTAATATGAAATGAGAATTTATGACTGTCCTAACTTGTTGCAATGAAGAAGTTCTGGGTGAAATGTAAAGTTGAAGATTCAATCAATTTGAGAAAAATATTACAACTGCAAGCTTCTTGTCTCTCCACTTCAATCAAGTTGCATGCTGTGTCAATGGCAACAGCAACAGCAACAGCAGCTGTTACAGAGGGCTGAGAACAGAAGGTATATACTTGTGTAACATAAATATTGAGAGCAAATTTATGGCTTGGAGTAACCGGAAGCAGTTTCATTTCCATACTGAAAAAACAAAAGAATTTGAGCATGTGATCTTGCTAATACGGCAGTAAAGGCGGTCGAGGCGGATCTTGTGAATGATGCCATGATCCGGGGATCTTTTCTGGTGATGGACGACCAGGCTCAGCTAATTTATTCATGGTATTTTTTGTATCCAGCTAAAATTAGGCGTTTCTTTCCTTGTTGTAAGCATAGCTGAAGGTTGTAGTCTTAGCAGCTTCGAGTTGGGTTCAGCGGATCATAATCATAGGCACCACCAGCTTTGACAAAGCGTCCTTTGACA
Organism: Abelmoschus esculentus; assembly: GCA_035048815.1. Taxonomy (NCBI): domain Eukaryota; kingdom Viridiplantae; phylum Streptophyta; class Magnoliopsida; order Malvales; family Malvaceae; genus Abelmoschus; species Abelmoschus esculentus. The sequence goes on from JAUCBN010000034.1 coordinate 16,468,143, forward strand.
CGCTTTCGTACATCAGCCCTTGCTTTGCGAGAGGCATATCTCACTTGCTTTTCAAACCTGTCATGCAAAAAGGTTGGCATTGAACATATAAATGATGTTGCAAACAAGAACAGATTCTATATTGACATTCTCAATCGATTGGTGATAATTACGCACAGATTCGGATATTGGAAGGCAAATTCAGATTTGCTTACATGAGAGCACGACAGTGAAATGGACTCCATCAATGGCAGAATTAGTGACTAAAATGCATATATTACAGATTATAATACTGAGAAATAGGTTATTGTCATTTACTTACTTCCGTGTCTTCTTCTTTTCCTTGTAACGCATGACAGCATCGGTTCGAGTAGCCGATGGGAAGGGGCCCTCAACAGATGGAGGACACCTAGAGGGTTCTCCCATGAGAAGCATTGACGAAGCCCCACAATCTTGGTAATCTCCTCTGCTATTCTCTCCAGTAAGGCCAGAAAAGGAGAAGCTTGAATGGTCCTGTGTTGCCATAAAATACAAAACTGAATCGGTTTTACTGCTCAACATGGAATCAGCGGATGCGGCATTGCTGCATGCTGGCTGGATTGCATTCACCAGTCCATGAGATGAGCCCTGGAGAAGAATGATTAATCCCAACCATAAGAATATTTGCTGAATAGAAACTTTATTTCCCAGAGGTTCACGTTATCGACAGTAAACTTCATTTCAGACAAGGAGTGCAGAAAATCATGTTTGATGAAATTGATAACCCTACCAAAATTAACTCTTGAGTAACAGAATGGGAACCTCAGCCAAAACTATTAAGATTACCAGGAAACAAAAACATAACATCTAGAAAATTAGTAATATTACTATCAGAAAAGAAGATGATACAGATACCATAAAGCAATATGAAATGAGATGAAACAACCTCAGCAACCACTGCACCCTGGCAGTAGGAATCAGTAGCAGACATATCCTTTGTCCCAAATAAGCTATCAATTCCACCATTCTCTAAAAGTTCTTCTGAATGATTGAGAGTCAATCCAAAAAGTTCTTCATATTTTTCAAGGTTCAAATCAATTTCATCCATATTGAAGTCATCATACAGATCGTCTTCACAAACTCCTGGATACTTTGTTTGAGGGCAAGATAGCTGCAAATTAACAAGGTGAGAATTAGAAAAAAGTTCCCAAAATGAAACACATTGTCTCTCAAATTGTCAAGGAAACGTGCACGACTTTTAAATAATGAAGTTTGCACAAATGTGCCAAGAATTAGCTTGGACCATCTAATGCAAACTAAGGAATTACCAATGCTCTTTTAAAATAATGTCGATAACTCACAACAATGACCTCAGACAATTTTCATGGTTTCTTGTTTTCTATCACCTTCACACTCCCCTTTTCCCTCTCAATTGAAAACAGATGTGTAAAAACTTCAATTATATAGATGGATGGTATGAATCCACATAGAAATTCATGTGTGTAAAATAGGAGAGACTTACATTCCAAGTTTATGAACTCGTAACAAAATAGGCATAGGATAAAAATAATATAATCGAGGACGAGGTTACTAGCATAGTAAATTGTACAGCAAAAGGCCTAAATGAATAGTTATCTACAATATTACACTCAAAAAAATCTATTCAATTTCAAGTAGAAAAGACATCCCAGATGGACCTTTGATGTCTAACATAAGATGTAATAAGAAAAGCAAGGAATGGAAATTGGCAGTTAGCAATTAGCACTCAACAGTCTGTGTTCCTGTGTTATTTTAGCATTAACTGCAGATTTTAGAATGCATTAGCAAATAAACATATTTTCTCCAAATTCTCATCGTAGTTGTTTATTATTACCCCCATGGAATTCAGATAGCAAGGACTTCGGAGCACCTAAAAACAGTTTATCTAAATTCTTTAAAGATAAATATTACAAATTCATCATTTACCTTGGTTAACAATGTATCTGTTGTTCCAGCTGACCGATCAAGAAATTGTGGTGCAGATCCAAGTTGCAGAATTGACAATCCACCCCAAGTACTTCTGCCATCCACATTGTGATCATGTTTAACTTCAGCGAGACCTGTATCATTCTGGCTGATGGTATTTTCAATAAGACACCATGAAGTCCTCTCCATGTTCTCATTGATGCTCATTTGCCCTAATTCCTGCTCACAAGTGGATTCAACTGCTGAAGGGGATTGCGAGAAAAACGACCATATGGAAGAAAGTTCAGCAGATGATGGGCAGCCAGAATAAGAGTTAACGGTTTGCCTCTTATGTGTTGAATTCGAGGTAGAAGTACCATGACCCATCAAATCACAATTCTGACAGAGGGATACCCTTTCCTCTGCACATCTAACAAAAGCAGGTTGTGAATTGCATCTTTCACACAACAATGTTCTCGAATGGCGTTTCGACAATGCATTGGCAGAATGGACACTTTGATCGCAAGGCAAACATAAACAAGCAGCATCAGACTGGCAATATACTATAGACGGTTGTTCCCCACAGAAATCACAAATGTAAACCATTTCAATCACACGACTCCTGACAATATATCAACCAGAGCAAGTAGCCTCGGAGATGATCATAGACTCTGCTATTTCTCCTTGCACTTGAATAGCTATCGAAGGGGGAGAAAGGTTAGTTGTTACAAGAGAATTCAGTTCATGTCTGATGTCTAAAAGCAAGCTAATCAGTGAGAAAACTGGAAAATACACTAATTAATACTATAGAGGTTGCTTAATTCCTACTGCTCATACAATAATGACACAGCTCAGGGTCAAATTCCAGAAGACACTGTAATCATAGAAAATTTCACGTGATCAGCACTATTTAAGGGTAAAAGTCCCTATAATGTTATGATCACAGCCAAAAAGTAAACAGTTTTAAGCACCAAGAAATCAATATCAACAAGAGAATTAAGTAAATGTCCAAAACACTCTCTCATAACAGTAAGTATGAGAGTAAAACAGTGAAACAAAATATGAGAAAATAAAGAAAAATGACAAAAAAAAAAAAATTAATAAAAAGGAAATAGCAGGGGAGTAAGCATTCAAAGAAAAATAATTATAAGCAAAACAAATTCAATTTCAAAGCATAAAAAATAAAACAATGTAAAGATTTAACGTAAATCAAAGGAAAATATTGAACTTTAATCCAAAGATTTAAACTTTATAATTAAAATCCAGAAAAAGAAAAATCCAAAACCCAGGTACAAAACTATAATTAAGTGAAGAAAAGAAAAATACCCAGAAAGGAAAACAAATTAAGAAGCAAAATAAAAGGGGAGAAAAAAGAAATTTACCTTCAGAATAGAAGATAAAACATAAGAGGAGAAGATAGTTTAGTAGCTGTAAGATTCAAATTAAAAGATCATAAAAATATTACGAGACACCCTAGAACAATGAGCTTTCCAAGAATTTCCCACCCCCTCTATCTGTCTATCCTCACTATTATTTTCTTTTACTTTTGTTCTTAATTTTCTTCTTTTCTTGTGCTTTCAGTTTATGCAAGCAGGAGATACTGAGATTGGAGTTGGTTGGTGTTGTAGTAGATTAGGAAATGTGATGACATAAGCTGAGAAAAAGTGTATAAATCAAATGCAGATCGAAAAGAAAATATACATAAAAGGCAAACTTGGGGAGAAAAACAAAGTAGGACCCTTTCCTTTATATGTGTATTTTTTTTTAATTTTAGAGAGATTTTTAATGCGTAAAAATAATTCCTTCTTCAATCTAAAAAAATATCAGTGCATCGTACCATGATAACAAAACCAATTTTGCCAAGATACCATTTCGACATTTCCATTTTCTTGAAACCCCCCAATTCAACATCCAATAATGGGTTTGAATGGTCCACATCAGAACCACATGGGGTCCTGATGTTTATAAATCACAAACACCAACGATACCAACATTTGAACAAACTACAATAAATTTCCACACTAGGGAACTTTTCCCTTTTCAAAGGAAAGATAAGATAACCTCATTAGCAAGGCATGTGGAAAAAATAAAACCCAAAGTTCTGATCTATACTTTTTTACGAGAAGAGAGATATTTATATTTTATAGATAAGTATCAGGATTTAAACTTATATAAAATAAAAAATCATATAAAATAAAAGAATATATAAATATTCTTAATCATTCAATCAATTAGTAAATCTTGTTTAATTTAACTTAGACTCGGCCATTAATAAATCTATTTGGAAAGATTTGTGTTCATTTAATAGAGGGAGTATTTAAGTATTCATAGAGTGTATCCCACTTCAAAGTCATTGAATTTTCTGGTAAGCTGGTTACTTTAAACAACCACAAAATGTTAACTAAACAGAAATGAAAACCTGATCTACCCTTTACTAAAGATGTTAGGACAAGTCCTCACTTTTTTAGAACAATTTACAAACACAAGCAACAAAGGGAACTCATTTCTGACATAACTAGTCTGTAATTATCAAGGGAAATAATACACTAAGAATGACGGCCTGAGACACCTGAATCCTTGGTAGGTGAGACTGAGAACAGTCTCACAAGTGATGAAAAATGAGACAAGCTATGCCTTGGTCACAGTTATATTTATTACTAAAATACGACATAGAAACACTATACAATTGAATGGGGCCTCGATCAATGTGAAAAGAAGGATCTATCTCATAATTTCAAATAATGTGAATGAAATAATAGATGGGATCAGTGAGAATCACTCAAGAAACATGTCAGACCACCTTTCAACATGCTGAACACCTTTCAGGCACTAAAGTTCATGCTTGTATTATTTATCCAACAAATATGGAACGTGCAAGATTATCTTTCAACTATTTTAAGCCACTGCTAACTGAAATTTGTATTATATCCGACAAAATTCAACAACAGGGGGGCTAGTTTTTACTACAACATGCACCCACTCACATGTTCCTGCTTCCTGCAAGAGCCTAAAACATTTAACCATAGAATGCGCGCCATGACTCTCCATCACCACCACCACTTGCTGCCTTTGGTGTTGGAATCCAATTAGTTTTAGTTTCTTCTCTCTGGAAGTATGTCCCAGTGGCGCTTGCTGCAAGCTCGCCTATCTCACAGAGGGTCTGAAAAAAGAAACATTTCTCAAAACCCCATGTGCATGCAAAAGAAAAAAAAATGAAACCAATTAACAAGCAGTGCATGAATAGTATGAATGCATAGGAATATGCTTTTTAACATTTCTAGCTTATTTTATTCAAGCAAGCCACACTTTGATAACCGCATTTGCTTAAAATTGGCAAAAGAATGAATACCTGTAGGTCCTCAGTTAAAGCTTGATTAAATGGGCTTTGACTTCTTTGGCCAACTATAATAAAAGTTGGCAAATTTGCAGCACGGACCAGGTGAAGAAAGCAAGCTAGAGGCTCGTAATGAATTTGCAAAGATAGTGGTGGATTCTGAGTTTTGGAAGCAATGGCTAGACTTACATCAGTCTCAGGGCCTACTTGGATACCATAAAGAGGAAGTTTGCCACTATTTGTTGTCAACAATCTACCTTCCAACTTAAGCTTTGATGCTGGTACAAGAAAAGGAGCTATAATAGTGGTTACAGTAGATGACATGTGTTCAGCATCTGCAATTTTAGTCAGAACTGAATATATAGCCTGAGGCAGTACCGGCGGCTCCATACGATCTAATATTACCATTGTTGCCTGCAATCGAGTAAAGGGGAATGTAAATTCCAAAAATATGCACTTTGCACTATGTTTGGTAGGAAGGAAGGAAAATGGAGGTAAAGAAAGAAACTTTCAATTTGTTTGGTACAGTTTTGATTAAAATTGTTAATTTATGTAGAATGAGTACAAAATATAAATGCTTTCACTTACCTCCTCCCTCCCTCCTAAACTACAAAAAGGGTGGAAAGGAAATAGTTTTTCTTTTTCACTCTTTATCGTTCCTTATACTTCCTCTCCTACCAAACACAGTATTAAAGTCATCATTCTAGGTATTGCTTGCAAAGCCAGATGCTTCATGCAGTAAAGAAAACAATCAAGTGAAAAAAAATTGGGGTAGTAATTTGGTGGATTGATACACCCATTCTCTCACAAAGACGGTCGTTAAACCACTAAGATTGTCCTATACACAACACCAACACAAAGGCTTAAAAAGAAAATGATTCTGGCTACTATTCGGTTCACTCGCTAAATAAACTTCTATCCTAAGTTTAGATTAGGTCTCCTCAAATCTAATTCTATTTCCGTGCTTAAAAAGAATATGATTATATCATAACTGAGGAATATACATCAAACAGAAACTAAGAAATCATAAATTCAGCGGGAAAACCTTTTTTTTTTTAATTAACCACAAGGGGAAATCCAAAGGCTAGACTTGATTCAACTCAAAACCTCATGTTTGAGTATGTAGATGGCGCGGGTTCACTAGTGAGAAGAGGGTTCCATCCGGCTCTGTCCTAGGGAGCTTTTACCCTTATAGATTATTAAACAACTTTATCAAAGCAGACAGTCCTCTTTTACTCTTATTTCACCAGGAACCAAACACTCTAAAGAATGAAGAAGCTCTAAAGGTTCCTCATTTACAATCAAATCACAAACAAATCCACAAAACTACATTCACCCATAACAAAAGCTACAATTTAAATAAATGGGTCTCTAGGAATGGCTAAAGGAAGGAAACAGTACCTTCAAATCGTCTTTATCTCTCAATTGAGTAACAGATCCATTCAGTTTTACATCCCCCAATTCCAAGTTCAACACCTCGGAGCTGAAAACATATGGACATTGAAAATGCAACTTTCTGAATAAGAGCTTTCAATGAAAATCAACCAAAACAGTGACTGAGAAAAATAGAAAAGACTTACACTTTAATATAAGGGTGGGGAGTAGGGTTGAGAGCTCGGGCAATGGCATTTCCGAACCCATCTTCGTCGTGGTAAATGAAAAGCACATTCGAAGCTACCTTTAATCTCCATAACTTTCCACTTTGGGTTTCCCTGTTTTTGAGTGAGAGTGATTCAAGATTTTCCTCTAGATCCATGGCGGTGACGGGGAGAAAAGGAAATGACAGCAGTTCTTCCCTTCCGGAAACAATCGCTCCTTTTTAGTTTTTAGGAGGGTTTTCTTGGAGAACAATAAAATAAAAAGAGGAAATTGCTTTTTTTACTCTGCTAAATTTCTTTCTGTTCAATTTCATCCTCAAATTTTCAAATTGTTTTGGTTGGATCCTTCCTAGTACTCACATTTTGTTCTATAATGATGATTAATGAGTCAATTAGGATCATAATTCTCATTCTATTCTTAATTTGTTCATTATTAATGAATTTAAGGAGTCGTTATAGTAATAAAAGATGACGTGTTCCAGATTTTAAATCGAACACCTATATATTAGTGCTATAATAAAATTACAAAAAAATATTAATATATTCTTGTTAGACATGTATCAATTTGAATGTATGAATAAAAATGAACTATAAGAGCAATGTTATTATATGAACAAAATTAATATTAAGTTATTATTCTCTAAATCATGTGGCCTATACCTGAATAGATCAAAGCAGCAAGGTTATCTGCTTCAATAACTTTCATTTTTAGGGTGTACATAATTTACAATACTTCAACAATATACATACATGAAAATTACCTGTAAAATGTATTTCTTTTTGTAAAATGGAAACTGCAATTTAGAAAACGGCTTTCAATGTTCTCATTCAATCTTCCAGGCATAGAGAAACAGGCAGAATTCTGATGTGGTGTCGATACCTAGTGTAGAATAATACTTGCTTCCGGTGTCGCTGTCTCCTCCTCCGTGTCCGCTTCCTTCTTTGTCACTCTCCGCTTCCACAATCACTGGTTTGAATATAAACACGCCTTGGCCGGCATCAAGGCTGCTGAACAACCAGTCATGGACATCCCACATGACTTGAACTGGTTGCTTATCGACCAGAACGGTCTGGTTCCCTCTGAATTTCCATTGCAGATTCTTGACATGAACCAAAACCACCCCATCCATGCTAATCCACATTTCAGGGTCCTTCATTCCTGTTATTGAACTCTCAACAACAATGTCGTGTTCTCTGTTTTTTTCATCGAATCTAGTTCGGGTTGCGAAGCTTTTCTTGGAGAACACGTTTTCTTTCTTGTAAATCAAGAGAGGTTCAACAGAAGCTGGTTTTGATTTTGTTCTTTTGTATGCTTTTTTCTTGTAGTCCCCCAATAACAAAACCACCTCCTCATCGGCAACTAGCACAATGTAATAATCCGAGACCGGTTCAGGGCCGCTGGTGAATTTAGCGGAACGAAGATCCCAGTAAACGTCCAATTGGTCCCCTTCAACCTCAAAGGACTTGTACCCTTTTTTGCTCCAGAAATGCCAAGGCTTAATATCGATCCTGCAGGAGTACTCGAAACTCCCTTGCGTGCTATTCACCATGATGCTGAGAGAATGGTTCATAACGTTCTTGCACCACAAAACCTTGACGTGCCGACAATAGCCGATTATATTCGTTTGGTACACCAGCGTGACGGTGGTCTGAGGGTTTTTATTGTTCGCCTGTGGGTGAGGTTCTTCGGTTACTCTTTCTGCATAGTACGCCGAGCTCCCAAGTGACTGAGCTCTCAAGGGGAAATGAAATGCCATTTGTATATACAAATTTTATTGATTTTTCATGCAAAAAACTCTAATGATTCAATTCTACAAATGTTTCCCAGGATTGTACTCATATTGTGTTAGAAAATAACGTTACCTTGTGTTGGAAAGTTTCAGGGGATTAATGGAAGCTGAGATCTTAGTTTATGAACGATGGGATAGAAAAACCTGTTCTGCCAAAACAAAATTGCAGAAGAGAAATCCTTGAGCATGCTGGTCTGTTTTTAGCAGAAATTGTGATTTTCTTGGAAAGGGACGGAACGAAAGATCAGACAGGGAACTTTGTTCCTCCATGAGTGAAAATCTCCATCCAAAAGTCATAAGCAAAAAGAGGTGTCCAAAACTAAGGGACGACGAAAATTCCCTGAAACCAATTTGCTATATATAGTCTAAGTTTGCCCTTTTTAAAAAGGGAATCATACCATTGTATCTCGACTGTTATATCAATGAACGCCCGAGATATGTCCTACTGCCAGACGGGCTAGGTTACAATTTTCTGGCTTGACATGAACATCGTACTCGAGTGAAATGTGGTGTCTGTAATCTGAAAACATGCCTGTTCTTTTTACTTCAAGAGACACCTTCATTGTCATGTTTTTCTACATTTACAAAAACTGTATAAAATCCAGGAACTAACTCTTACATCTTTTGTCTAAAGATTTTCATCTATATTCTGCAATATATTTAACTGTGAAAAGGTTCACTTACACTAGATCCTCATTTGCAGTTGCTTTATTCACTACCGCATCATCAGTTTCATATCTATCTTTTTTATTTCCCTTTCCGGAGGATGTCTTGCCACCATGTCTAGCTTTTAGGATTCCTCCTATCTGATGAGCTGAAGCATCAGCCTGAACAGCTTCTATGTATAATAACTTCACCAAATTCCTAAATCGGCGACGGAACGTTGGTATGCGGGACATGGAAGCTACAATTCCCTGCAATCTGTCAAAAAATGAAAATGGCATGATGACCGATGAGTATACCAAGTTTAATCAAGTTAGAAATCTTAAAGCTCAGCTTATGGTTTAGGGTTGCGGATATAGCTTTTTATTATTACCTTCTAATTATGGCTTGAAGCTGTGCTCTCCTGACATTATCATCAGATGGATAACCTGCATCATTCCAGTCCTCAGGTGTTCCATTTTTGCACTCCATAACCAGATTCCTCAGGCAAGCTTCTTCACTTTCATCTAATTCAAGTTTCTTTAATTGCTCTTTCATTATAAAGAGTGGCCCAATGAACCATTCAAACACCTTATCCCTTGGCATATTACTCCTGGTCAATTCCGTGTTGTCACCTGGGAAATTCAATGACACAATAATATGATTGTAACCCTAATATCCTCCATAATGCTGATCTTAAGAAAGTGAGAGTAAGACGCAAACCGATCACTAAGCCAGATGAGTCACTCTTAACTGATATCAGCAGACACTGTAAAATGGACCAAGCATGTAGCTTTATACCCAACTTTCTACAATTTCCCTTGACAATGCATTCCTCGATGTCCTTGATAGTTATTAGGCCATCATGGAGGAGTCTCCTACCATTCACCTCGCAGGATTTAAAAAGCCAGTCCCATACCTGTAAAATATCGAACGTAATTGAGTACTCGTACATTGGACATGAATTAGATATTATAGGTCAAAGAGCTGACCTGCATAGGTCTGTAATGTTGGATAGCCCACTTCAATGTTCTTGAGTTTTCTGAAACAAGTTTATTGCCGGATGCCTCACCTTTACTCTCCGATTCTTTGTAACGGATATTATCAGCCTTTTCAATATCAGGGTTATGTCCCATGTTTCTACGATATCTGGGTCTGGCTGTCAAAAGCATGTCTCATAATCACAACGAAGAGATGTGTAAAAAAGAAAGGAAGACAATATTCAGAGTAACAGGGAACATTATGTTACTAGGACTTGAGAGTGAGTGTTGGATATATTTTTTCGAAGTTTTTGAATAATTGAAGGGTCCAAGGATGATTATGCCGCCACACCATGTTTTAGAAGTGTTGGGACACGAGTACTTCAAGAAAAATGAGAATCCAAAACATGCATAGGGGGAACGTACATGGTTCTTCCAGGGATTAAAATAAAGAACATTAACACGAGTTGTACCTGGGCAGGCAGGATCCTTCCCTCAAGTAGAGTAAATCGTTTACGTACTCATCAAATAGCGAAACCACAGATATAATATAGGAAAATCCCATATGAACTGAATCTTCCTGGACTTCAACAAATGTATGTTACACAAAACTCGAAACCAATTGAAACAAAATAAGTGTATAAGAGCATAAAAACAGAGGAAGAAACTTTTTCGGACCTGATGCACGATAACTCCTGCATAAAACCCCAGAAAGAAGCTTGCAATTATAGCCCCTACTACAGCTCCCACAACAGCCAAAGGCCATAAAAGGATTGCTAAACCAGCAAAGGGAACACACACCGTCTCCAAGAATGGTCCTTCCCGACCAATTAAATCTTCAAACAGCCTTTTCCATCCTTGAAACAACATATATGGGCTTTTCCATAGAGTAACAACTGCAATCAAGGGCACATCAACTAACATGCCAATCAAGCCAACCAACAAACATCCTGGCAATTTTGATAACCTTGCAAGAACAAACCGGAATAAATCCCAAGGGTTTACTTATATTTATTGACTGCTACAAAGCAAAGCATAAGAAGGAAAGTTCTTACTTTACATCCATGGGCTTCTCATCCCGGGGCATTTTTTCACTGAGCTCATCCATGTAGGAGAAGTATGAGTGGAAGCAGAAATCCGTGAAGTCCACTACCATGGTGCAGCTTCCTTTAATGGTGGACAAACAACCATCCTGGCATGCAATTACTAAGCTTCCATTTTATAGTTTAAACAAAGTATGTTGCATGCAGAAAATTAGTAGACCAAGCTAATACTTCATACATTGTGTGAAAGTTATAGTTCGATTATCATATATGCCAATTGATAATAAATATAAATAGTTCCAAAACAAGGAAAGAAGTAACATAATTGTGTTACAAAGAAGCAAACGTCAATGAAGACAGAGAAAAGCAACTCACAGCAAAGCAGTGGTGGCATTTTTCGATCGCATTCTGCCCAGAGGCCTCAAAAGTTGCAATAAGGGGAGCGAAAAATCCATAGCCTATTCCACCAAGAAGGCTTCCAACAACAGCTACGACCGGCCAGAGAACCAGCGGTGCAATCAACAATACCAGGACAACGATCTTTAGAGCCAGTCCCAGTCTCTTTGTTCTAAAATCACAAGTCCAAGAAACAGAAATAAGGACACAACACAAACATTCTCTACTTCCACGAATCATAGATTCCAACTGCAGTCGCTGCTGCTTTTCTATTGCAGGCACACTGCATTTTAATGTGACTGGCAACATGCTATGTATATAAATTGAAGAAACTGAAATCCATAGAAACAAACCTTGCTACGGTGAAGTAAGTCCATATAAAATGTGCAGGCCAAAGTCCAACCGTCACCGCTGAATTCCCAGCCACGATAATCACCACCGCGACTGGACCAATGATTGCAGCTGTTAACAGAACAAATAAAAGAAGCAAAAACTGAATAAAAAAATCCAGTTCTGAACTGATAACTGATCTAAATTCTAACAATCCATTTCAGTCATCCATGTGATATCCAGCAAAGCTTTCAAAATCATGAACTAAATATGTTCTGTTTTGTTTTTTCTTAATTCCTTTGATTGTAATTTACCTTTGAGAAGGCCGAGGATAAAGAGAAAAACAAAGAATGGAAGAAACGAAACAAAGCTCCAGAGCTTAGCTAAGAACCCCGAGGGGACCTCCATAGTTGTCTGCTTGCAGCAAGGTTTTTGGAGATGTTTGAAGGGCAATAATGGAATACATATATTCTACGTTTTTAACCGTCTCCCATAGTTTTCAAAGTGTAGGAGATTGTGTCGAGTTCTTCCTTTTACGTTTACTGAATAAAATAGAAATAAATTGAGGGCGGAAAGAAGCAGAAGATAACACAGATTAAAAGTGGGAACAGAGTATAGGAGAAAGTTTAAGAAGCTACGTGGCAGAAGAAGGTGGTGCGTTGGACACGTGGCGAGATGAGAACTGAGAAGGTGGGTGACATTGACACCTCCCCGGGGATCATGTTTTTTGGCGGGAAACCAACCGACTTTTTTGATAAGACGTTGCAATTATTCAAGTTCAATTATCTAATCAATTTGATAAATAAATAAGATAATTTGATAAGACAGAAGTGCAGTGGTGCCTGCCAACATCAGTGCATGAGACAATTTGACAGCCTCGGTGGTTTCAGTGTTTCACGGTCCTTTTGTACCTTAAATTTACAGAAATTAAATAAATAAATAAAACTTTGAAACCAAGGCATGTGACACTGTTGTGTAATAAAATGATGACATGAAATGAGTCATGAAATAGACATGTGGATTGTGGCATGCTGCATGTGGGATTGCATTGTTGGACCAGTCTGATAGAGAACAAGCAGCAGCTAAACTCAAGAATGAACTGAATTCTCGGTTGAAAGAGAGGCAATACTCTCATTTTATTTTACTGATTAGAAAATCGTAATATCCTCAAATAAAAAATCGATTATTTATATAAAGAAGAAGCTGAGAAGAAAGGTTGAGTAACAGTTTTTAACATATTTTTAACCATCACTCTACCAAACTTTATACAACTGTCAATGAATGGTGTAGTACACGTGTCCTAAACTACACTCATTCCAAATACCAGAACTAGGCTAAGCGTATACTGGAAAACAATACTATAACTACACTTACTCAAGTTAATTTACCTGAATACTTAAACACTAGGACTGTGAAAAATGTAGGATCACCAGACACTTACAGAGCTCAAGTGCAGAAACCTGTAGGGATATCCATATATGTTGAGCCGAAAAATTTGAAGTTCAAAAGGTTTGGTGAAGGGAAGACATTCAAGGTTACCCTGAGTCCTGACAGTAACAAAGCTGATGCAGTTTAGGAATCTGTATCTGGGCAGCTGATATGGTCAGATGGTGTACACTATGTAAGAAGTCCTATGGTAATAAAGGCAGCTTAATCTAATCCCTGGATTCAATCCTATATGTATTTGCTTTTGGCATGGCCTTCAATATGTTCTATATCAGTCTTCGAGGCCATTGCTGTAATATTTGACTAAAACAATGATTATTGACAAAAAAGAAATCCAGTTTGATTATGAGAAGTTTCTCGATCTTTCCTTTCCTTTTCTGATATTTTTATATTTACAATTGTTATCAGTATTTGAACAATACATTTTCTGGATCATCTTAGTTTACAGTTTGTTAAATGTCAAATTGATAAAATTGCAAATATAAGGACTAAAAAGTTAATTTTCCCCTTTTAAAGCTGCAAGCTCTACGGTTAAGGCTAGAATTGAACAAACACGTTGAAATCAATAAAAACACTTGCTTATGAGATTAATTTAAGGTAATTATTTGCAATGAAAATGATAAATGTAGGGAATTTTCATTTTAAAACTTTCTTCCTGTTACTAGATTTTTTTATTGAAATTTCAATCTTTGAAGGAAGAACACAAATGGGGAAGAAAGGGATCCATTAAAATTGATACCGTTTTCAAAGCTTTATTTTTGGTAATATAAAATCAAATTATTTTCTTTGTAAGATCTGATCGTACAATTACATAACCAAAGTACGGAATTTGGGTATTTGGGTTTGTACAAATACGATCAGAAAACAATGTCCTACTCTTACCTATTCAAGTACATTATCATTGGAGATACTGGTATGATTTCTTCCATGGTTTCGTAAGTTAGTTTTTTTTTTTTTTTTCTTTTGGAAATAGAATATCTGGGTTGTTTCTCATGTGTTTTCTGATTGTTTCTTTTGTAAATTATCATCCCAATTTTCTGGGAAAATTTTTATTGGAAACTGTCGACTTCTTTGCCAATTACAGAGCTAAAGGGTGGATGCATTGTTACCATTTGTATAATCTGATTAGGCCATTAATTGTGTTAGTATTTCAAATGTTGAGACAATGAAGAGTGAAATTGCATGCATCCCTGTGATTGTGAAGCTTTCTTACTTTAAGCATTTTTGCAGATGATACTCAACATGACCACTTTTGCAGTACTGTTTTTTTCAATGTCATTATGTTAGTGTTGTTCCCTGTGTTGAAGTCTTGGAACGGATATGGCTACGTGCTACTAACTTAAGTTGTTTTTCGTTTCTGCAGGAGTTGGGAAATCATGTCTTCTTTTGCAATTCACCGACAAACGGTTTCAGCCTGTTCATGATTTAACCATTGGTGTCGAATTCGGAGCCAGAATGATCGACATTGATAACAAGTCGATAAAGCTTCAAATCTGGGATACGGTTTGTTTTACCCCTTTTTTCTTAGCTTCTGAATGTTTTGGTTTAAAGCAACATCCCATATAATGTGTCAGTATCTGTTCATGGTCTCATATTTGTCAACTTAGGTTGTTATGTTGGACAGTGTTTCTCTAACAAAGTATCCAAATGGTATGTCGTAGGTTCAGACTCTTATCATGCAACATTATGGTATATTCGGCTGGCCAGAACATGATCATGTGTGAGGCCAAGCTTTGGGGCTAGGATCATAAGGTTAAATTAAGACATCAAAAAACCGAGAAACATGATGAGTTCATATATGATGCAATTGTTTGTAAGAGTGGTTAATGATGTCATCGAAGGAAGATGGGTCTTATAATGCTCTTAAACAGGGTAGTTTAAGATTAGTGCAGTGGAATTTTGTATGCTATAGCAAATTCCCATAGAT
The DNA here is from genome assembly GCA_035048815.1 of Abelmoschus esculentus. Lineage (NCBI taxonomy): Eukaryota > Viridiplantae > Streptophyta > Magnoliopsida > Malvales > Malvaceae > Abelmoschus > Abelmoschus esculentus. The sequence continues at coordinate 16,483,531 of JAUCBN010000034.1, forward strand.
GATTCCGAAGTTTTTGTGACATTTTTCTACTTGTTGAATGTTTTAAAATATGAAACATGTTTCTTTTCTATCGTGGATGATGAATTTTCTTTGTTTCATCAGGCAGGCCAAGAGTCATTCAGATCCATTACAAGGTCTTACTACCGAGGGGCAGCCGGTGCACTTTTAGTCTACGACATTACTAGGTATATATTCGTTCATTTAAAATCTCGTTAGTAAAGTCAATGAAGTTACTTAAGCTTCAAATGACCAATCTTTTCTGTCGAACATGCATATATTGTTCACCAAAACAATTTCACATGTCCTGTTGGCTGCAATAATAGCATTTTCTCTGCATGCATCAATTGATTAATGATCAGGAGGGAGACCTTCAATCACTTGGCTGGCTGGTTGGAGGATGCAAGGCAGCATGCAAATGCTAACATGACGGTTATGCTTATCGGCAACAAGTGTGATTTGGCTCATAGAAGGGCTGTGAGAACAGAGGAAGGTGAGCAGTTCGCCAGGGAACATGGGCTGGTATTCATGGAAGCCTCAGCGAAAACGGCTCAAAATGTTGAAGAGGTGATTATAAAACACTTTTGTCGAGCTTAGTTCTGCTTGAAATTACTTTATAGATAATGAGTACGAATAAGGTTAATCTATTCCTTGTCTTTGGCTTCCGAAATTACCGCAGGCATTCATAAGCACGGCTGCCAAAATCTACAAGAACATTCAGGATGGAGTCATTGACATATCTAATGAGGTTTAGTTTTGTAATGCTTACCCTGTAATTTCTACCATTTTCCTATTCAACTTGGAAATTGGTTTGCATTTCATGTGATAACTGATAAGATATCGATAAGAATCGGATCGGCCGCTTTGTTTTTAGTTTTTAGGAGTGACAAATTGTTGGGTGTTGGAGAAGATTAGCTGTTTTCATGGCAGCATTGTGGGAATGTTTGCATACTAATTGAATCATTATTAACCTTCAGTTCTGCTTTGGTGCAGTCTTATGGTATAAAACTTGGACATCAAACTGGCGGTGGTTCCTCAGGTGGTAGAGACGGTTCAACTTCTCCGGCAGGCGGTTGCTGCAGCTGAATTATTTTCTCACAAGTTTTCAGATCAACTTTTATGTTCTTTTAGTTTTGCTGTTGGATTCCGATCATTTTGTTTTTATAGTGCTCTCTCGTCGGTACGACTTGATTCACTGTGTTATTTTTATACGAAGATAAAAGTAATTTTTAGTCCCAGAACTTTAAACTATTTTAGTTTAGTCCCTGGATTTTGTTTCGGTTCATATTAATTTATGAACTTGACTATTTTTAATTTTCCAATGATGTCTGTCACTCTAACAGTAAATTCAACAAGAAAACAGTCAATTAGTCAAAGAAGAGAAGCCTTTCTATTTGATTAAAAACAAGAGAGAAATACAGGTTTTTACAATCCAACAAATTACTACATTCTAGAACATCAAAATAATTGAGATATGCGTAGTCCAACAAAACCCCATTACTAGGAAACTTGAGAAACGAAAAATGAAAATGGCAGAGCAGGATGAAAGTAGTCTGTGACTGCAAATTCAAGTATCTCAACGCCAATATAACAGAGTAATTTTGAATGATTCCGAGAGGCACTTTCTTATGGTGATACAGTGACACATGATTTGCTACCATAGGCTACTTCAGCTAAAATCAAAATGATGAATAGAGATATCATTCTCTTAACATGCCGAAGTCTTTTTCGACCTGTAGCTGAAGATCATGATGAGACTTTTAATCGATCTTTACGGAGGAGAAAAGATAGTGGACAAAGTAGAATGATGTGATGAAGCCGATGGTGCCTGTGGACAACATGATTGCAATTGCCATGATCATCGAGTAGCCAAGATAAAGAATAGCTGATACAGGGCCACTTAAACTCTGAAGGTCGAAGACCAAGTAATTGATGGAGTATAGGAACACATAGAGTGCAACCGAACCTGAAGCAAAGAAAGCCTTCCACCACCATCGCCAGTCTTCGACACAGAGATGCATATAGGTAAGGACCACTGACACTTCAGCACAAACAATGACCAGTAGGAGGAGGACTATAAGCAAGAAGCCAAACACATAATAAAACCTGCCAAGCCAGATGCTAGAAAGGATGAAGAAGAGTTCAATGAACAGGGTTCCAAATGGAAGGGTCCCAGCACCAAGAACAAGAAGCCAAGAAGGATATTTGCGTGCAGGAATCTCCCTAGGGATCTGATTGGTCCGTACAGGATATTGAATAGGTTCCGCTCTGGTCCCTAAGAATCCTCCCAAGAGAGTGAGAGGCACAGAAATGCAGAACCAGAGAGACAAGAGTATAAAATACAGAGAAATTGGAATTGCACCGGTACTTTTGCTGCCCCACAGAATAAAATTTAATACTGTGAGGATAACAAAGATAACTCCAGGAAAGAAGCATGCTACTGACCAGGAAACAGACCTTCATCCTTCAGAAGTGCCCTTGAGAGTTCTCCAGAGTCGTACAGCAGCATACCCAGCAGCGGTACCCAAGAAAAGATAAAGAATAATCATCCCAGTCAGTAGCATTCCTCGTGAAGCTGGTGACATGAAACCGAAGGCAGCAAAAACTATAGTGACAGCTGCCATTCCTGTGATCTGAACTCCATCACCGATCATCACACAAAGAAGCTTCGGACAATCTGGTTCCCTAAAAACATCACCCACAACAAGCTTCCAACCAGAAAGCTCCTCATTCATTTGTGCTTGAGATTCTTTGTCCAATTCCTCATACCTTGTCAAATCCCTCCTCACAGTCCTCAAGAATATGACAAAAACAATACCAGCTAAGAAAGTGATCACCATCAAAGAATTTAGAATTGAAAACCAGTGCACACGAGCTCCTTCCATCTTCAAGTAAGCATCCCACCGAGACGGCCATTTAATATCACTTTTAACAAATTCAACCTCATAAGTAAAAGAGATCCTCTCTCGTTCCCTTATTATCTGTGACTTGTCTAGCTCCAAAGGGCAGTTCACAGGAGAGCTACTGTCATACATGTGAAGTTTTGTCATGACTTCAGGATCGTACTTGACACTACATGGAACAACCTCAAAACCAACAATCTCAAAACCAGATGCCTTCTTCTGATCAGCTTCGGAGATCACACCCATCCCTTCTTCCCCGGTTCCAATTATCTGCACACCAGTGCCTTCATACTCGTGGATCAAGACCTTGAACATGAGATGATTGATAATGTAATCATCATTACTATTTGGCGGAGTATACCCAACTGGGAATCCAGTCCACTGAATGTTAACCCCATTTTGTTTTGCAATCCTCATAACCGGCAAATTGTCTAGAATCATATTCACTTGATATAAATCATGAGTCCTCTGTTTCAAAAGCTTAACCTCAAGCTCATTCAAGGGACTAGTAGTGCAAAGGTAGACAGACTCATTCACATTCATTCGAAACCGATAAGGGGAGTTATCGATCTGATCTCCCATGAGAAGCTCACCTAGATTCTCAGCACTTTTCTTTATTCCATTGAGAGGTTTGCAGTAAGGGAGACTGTAATAACTAAAAGGAAGCTCGGTTTCAATGGAAGTCAATGAATTAACTTTTGCAAATATAGTGTCCGAGGTCGAATAGGTGTGCATGTAACTCCCAGGCAGGTAAAACCCATGGGAATAATGGGCCAAATGAACCACTAACAGAAAAACAGAGCAAATTCCGGGCATCTTTCTTTTCGAGAAAGCCATGACGATAGCAGATCTTGCAATATACTGTCGAATCTAAGCTACTCTAGACCGAAGCATTCAACATGAACAAGAAAATCTACAGAAAACAGATGCTCAACAATCAGCTTCCATACAAATTCAACTTAACATTAACTAAAACGACAAAAAAAATCTAAAAGGATACCCAGATGCCTAGGCATAAAACAATTCCATTGCATCAACTTCAAAAGCAGTAGATACATATACCAAATTGCAATATATATATATATATATATATATATATATATATATATATATATATATATATATATATATTCAAACAGCATTTCAACCAAAACTACTAAAGTACCATTCATATCAATTCAAAAATCATATAACAGATCACAGTACTGAACAAAAGAAGAATTGGAAGATTGGATCTAAAAACCAAAAACTCATTCAAGTAAAATGCAGATAAACATGAAATGTAGATCGGATTAAGAACCTAGAGGATTCTCGGCTCCTGGATCCAACGACGACTCAGAAAACGCGTGAGAACGAATCGGAGAACCCTGGATTTTGCTTCTCTTTGATATTTCCCCCCTCTTTCAATGGTTTAACTGTAAAGCCACTCAGAACTACACGTATATTTTGAAGAGAAGAAAAAAAAAGAGGCGTTGTATTTGTGTGATTTATATAATAGAGTTACAAATCGATGAACGTGGGAAACATTGAAATTTTGGTAAATTATGGCTAAACCACTTAATTATAAATTTAATAACAAATGTTTTAAAAAAATAATAATTTAATTTTTAATTATAAATTTAAAAATAAAAATATATTTTTAAAAAAATAACAATTTAGTCGTGTAATTATAAATTTAAAATTAACAATTTTGCTTCATATCTGGTTACCATGAACTTGGTAAGTTATTTGTGGATAGTGGTGTTACGAGAAATTATATTATGAGACATTCTCACCACGTTATTTATAAGATCGATCAATAAAAAAAGTATCCATCTAATTATTTTTTCCACCTCATCATTTTTACCAAGTGAATCTTTACTAACATTTATTATAATTTAAGTTTAAAACAGTTTTTACCAAGTAAAGATTCACTTAGTAAAAGTAATGAGGTGAAAAAATTAATTAAATAAATATTTTTTATTAGTCGGTTTCATGGATGATGTGGTAGGAATGTCCCATAATATAATTTATCTGTTGATACAGAGTTCCATGATCCTTGCATTAGTCATTGTTAGCTTCTCTTGATATCTATGTTGCTTCCGAAGTTGACTTTGAATGACTTATCCACAATCTGGTCCTATTTTCAGGTTAATTTAGATATACTACGGGATCGATTAGCCGAAGATCATGCAGATCATCTCGAACAAGTGTGTAGATTGAAAACCAAGTTTTGCCTTCAGACTAGATTTAGCTTCCTTCCTTTTATCCAGATAAATGAGCTTCCTTCCTATTCTAGCGGTTGCATGGTTTTTGCGATATTTGTTTAAGTTTGTGACTATCTTTAACATTGTCATCTTATAAGTTCAAACTTTAAATAAATATTTTTATAACATCATATTAAATATGATAGCACAAATAAGAAAATATTAAAAAATACTTAATAAAAATCTCAAATTTTGTATAAATATAAACTATATGTACCCTATTGTAAAAGAAGAAAATATATTGTAAAAGAATTAATCACAAAAATGAATCATCCTCTCATCTCCGAGTAATGTATATGGGGTAGATGATAATCTACATCAACTCTAAGAAGTCAACTTTACGTATGCATCAGTTGGATGAACATTAATTGATATACACCATTCTGAACAAAAGAAGAGTACTTAGTACTTACCCTTCACCGCCCGTTTCAAAACTTTGAAATCTGGTACTGTATGCTCGGTTGTACCAGCTGGTATTACGAATCATCAAACAGAAGCCAACGGAAGCTACAGGTAAAGAGAATTATAGTTGCAGGAACAGACATGCAGTTGACTCCAGGGCAGTTTGCTGAATGATGAACTTTTACAAATGTATCAACAACAATTCGAAGCTCAGAACAGCTCCTCGGAATTGAACTTGTTCCACGCTTCCTATTTAACATATATATAAACAGAAGAGGAAGAAAATATCATGGAAATAAATGCGGCATTGTTATCCGTCTAACAGAAATGTAACATGAAAATGGCAATAAGTAAATTGTGGGTCTAGTATAAATTTGGACACCAAGTGTAAAGTACCTTGAGCAAGTCAAACACCTTCTCTGAAACATATTTCTGTTGAAGATTGGCACCTTTTTGCTGGACTTTATCAGGATGAATGCAAAGCGTCGCCTTTCGGTAAGCCTTTTTAACAGCCGCAGCGGTAATCAAATCCGTCAAAGAAACAGGTTGCCATCCGCATTCAGGCCAAAGAACCTAATCATCAAAGAACAAGTTCAAGAGACAAATAACACTACTAGTTGTCATGAAATTTGTGCTAATCAAATTAACAATGATGAAGAGAATCAATATGAGATCAAAAATAAAATCCATCATCGAATTTGATCGAAATTACAGCAGTACTACTTACCAAAAATGAAACAATTCAAATGACAGGGAGAAAAAATTAAAAACTTTCGGATGATCATAGTTCATACATAAGTACTTGCAGGCATAATAGCGCTCATTCTCGAGCATTAAGTGTTAGAAATAAAATTAGTATCCTCAAATAAAAAATCTATATGCCCTAGAATTTGTGAATGATAAATTATGAAGCAAGTTCTAGCAAGACATAGTAGAAAAGAAAGAGGCGGGATACTGGAATCTGTATTGCTTTTTTAGATACTATTACTGCTATAGCCTATAGTCAGCATTATTAGCTAAAAGGCCACAAAATGCACGATTATAGAAAGGTTTAACAAGATACTTATCCAATTTCTAGGATACAAAAATTTAACTAAAGCATCAGCAGCACAAGATCATTTTGCAGAGAATAGAGTTCAGTTCAATCTCATTTCCAATTTTGAGTTCTACTTAAAATCAGCATCACATGTACAGGTATATCCATTTGGACATATCAGCACTGCATTGTGCATAAGGAGTTTAGCAACTTAAATAGGAGGTTATCAGAAAAAGGATAAGAGCTCAGTCACAAGCAGGTTATTATGTTTGAATTCATTTTTGTTCCTTCAACAACAATTTTGTAGTTTGCCCTTAAGCCATCTACTGCATGTACAAAAAATCTCGAAAAAAGAATATCAGATGGTTGAAATGAGTCAATAAATGAGAACTATGCAGAAGGAAAACATAGGGATATGGTTGTTAGAACATCAAAACTGCAAGAGAACAAAAAAATGAACATTAGTATTAAGTATTGAAACAACATACATATTGCAATGTTGATAGCAGAGCACGCAAATTCCCCTCTTTCCCAGAAGCCCATCTCTTGATCTCAACATCTAGTGTTTCAGCAATTCTCTGAAATGAGCCCATAAATCATTATTGGAGAGAACAACAAAAGGAAAAAAGTGTTGCAGATGTATGCATGTACAAGTAGAAAGTCACTCATTCACAAACATGATAAATTCCAGACACATTATTACACAGCATATAGAAAGCATAACAGTATTTCTTTCAGCAAATGTGCCATTATACATTCAATTACTTAAGAATCTAAATTAAACATCACATAGAGGTGATTTTAGGTTGATATACGAAATTAATTTGCGGTCAGTGATACTAGGGCAACAAAAAATGTTGACCAAGTTTTAACTGATCAATCATACCATTTTAAGAAGTCTCAACAGAATCATATTCTAGGATTAAATACTAGATCATCATTTTTTCTCATGTAAGTTTTATCTGTAAATCAAATCCACCCAATTTCTTTATATGCTGGTATGAAGTTAAAGTGTTTGTGTAAACCGTCATGGATTCAACTTTACAATTGAACTTCGGTGCCAACTGAAAGTAAGATTGACAACCAGACCTACACACACTTGCAACACAATATGTAATGCCAACGTACAGGGTACATGATATGAGGGGTGGAGGGACCTGTGTAAAATGTCCATTATGGTTGGACCTATTGAAAAATAAACTCCAACAAAAACACACTTGAAAAAAAATAAAAACATGAGGAAAATATATATTTACTGCATCCACTCACATGTCTCTCAGCTTGTTCCCTTTGCACTTGAAGATCACGTTGATTTTTCTCGGCTAGTGCTTTTGCCTGGACATACAGAACTCAATAGTAAACCAAGCTAGCAAGCAATTTATAACAGGACAGGAGGGCATAGTTAAATGAAATCATGAAACAGAATACATACAGCACGCTCCTGAGTTCTTTGGTGGCCTTCCAATCGGGCTCTTCGCCTTTCTTCAGTTTCCCCTTCAACCTCTTGGAACTCACCAGATGTAGATGGTGCAGCTTACCAAGAGTTCAGTCAGTTATCAATGAAGGAGAAGAATAAACAAGAAATTACAAATTATACAGATAATTATATCAGAATTTACAAGTACCTCCAAAAAGAGAGGTGAGATCAACAATATTTGCAGTTGATGAAGCTTTCTTCATGCTAGAAGATCCAACAGACGTTCTCCTAGTTACTTCAGGCCCTCCCTTGTTTTTTCCATCAAACACAGGATCCTGCAGGAGCAGCAGTTCTGGTTAGATCTAGACAGCCCGACGCTTTATCTTAAATCAGAACAAAAATACAATATGACAGCTTTAGGTTCTCACCGAAGCATCAGCTCTCGGCCTTGGTGCACTGCTTGGTCGAGAACCCATACTAAAAAAGGATTCAAGATCATTATCATTATATTGCTGGCTTGCCCTTGCAGAAGCAGCTGCTCTTTCTCGAGCCTCTGCAGCTGCTCTATCTCGAGCTTCTGCAGCAGCCCTCTCCACAGCAGCTCTTTCTGCTCTATGCTTCGCGTCAGCTTCAGCTTTTGCTGCTGCAATCCTCTCCCGAGCTTCCCTCTCTCTTGCCTCCCTTTCTCTCGCTTCTGCAGCAGCTCTTTCTGCTCTTTCTTTTGCCTCAGCAGCTGCTCTTTCACGAGCTTCAGCTTGCGCTCTCTGCACTGCAGCCCTTTCTGCACGCTCTCGAGCTTCAGCAGTTGCCTTTGCAACAGAAGCCCGTTCAGCTCTGGCACGCGCCTCAGCAGCTGCTCTTTCACGTGCTTCTCTAGTAGCCCTTTCAACAGCTTGTCTGGCCCTTTCCCTTTCCATCTCCCTGACTCGATCCATCTCTTTCTCAAACCTTTTTTGTTCTCTCTCCTTCTCCTCCCTTTCACATCTCATTTTCTCTCTCTCTTCCTCCTCTCTTTCTCTTTGTTGCCTCTCAAGCTCCAATCTCTCTTTCTTTTCTCTAACTTCTCTATCCAAAGCATCTTGGGTAGCTCTCTCATCTTTATCCATTTGACCAGCTTCTTTAGTCCTAGCAGCCTTCAAATTCTCTCTCTCCCTCATTTCCTTGGCGTGCCTAAATTTAGCCTCTGCTCTATCCATTGCCTCTTTCATGGCAGCAGCAGATGCAGCAGCAGCAGAATTTGTCTCAAAGCCATCACCAGGAAAAACTTCAACCCGATCAACATTATTCCAGGCCCTACCCATTGCAAAATCTTCGAGCTCATCAATTTGAGATGTAACGGAGATGCTTGCTTCAGCCCGAGCAGACTGAGAGCTTTGTGAGTACTGAGTTGAATTCTGGAAAGTGGAAAAATCATCCACCTTTTTTGCATTTTTGGAAGAAAATGATCCCGTCGTTGTCTTTGAAACTCGTGGTGATCTTGGAGGCGGAGGTCTTGAAGGGGGTGGAGCTCTAGTAGGTTGTGTAAAGAGAGGAACCTCTGATACAGTGAGCCACACATCATCGGACACATCAAAGTTATCTTCAGATCTTGGAGTTGTATGAACCTGGGAACTAGTCTCATTAGAACCAACATTTGAGTATGGAGGAGGGCTAGTAGTTCGACCAACAGAACCATGAAAATCGGTTGACATACTGGGCATGTCAAACACAGGTTGATTAGAGTCAAGAAAACCATCCATAGAAGGCATCCTCTTCTTCGTACCATTCTCATGATCCCTGTCTTGTGGTTCACTTGCAGTTCTTAAAGGGCTTCTATCCTTCCCTCTCTTATTGATCTCAGATGACACAGGAGGAACAGATTGTCCAAAACCATCAAGAGGATCAATATCATCAAATATTACCCCAGTACCAGATGAATTCTCCACTTTAGACTTCCCAAATCCATTAGGTTTACTCATTACTTCAGAGGGGTCAGTAAACAACCCTGTGGATGAATCTGCTGAGTCATGTGTTGGTTTGAAGACACCAAAAGGATCCCCCATCAAATTGGAGGCAGTCTTGCTTGAATTTGAGGGTGGTCTCTGATACTGACCAGCCTCTGAAGTTGATCTGCCACAGGATGAGGACAATTCAGCTAATATTTAAGAAGCGACAAATAATACTGCATAGGACATATATTGAACTGAAAAGAAAGATACATCATCTGAAGCTTCATTACAAAGGGCGTAGGGTCCAAATATATCATAACATATTTCTTCACATTTAAGTTAGCATTGTTTCCAATAAAACATAGTCGGTAGTACTGTAACAAAAATAAGTTGTATTTCTTTTGTTTATTTACCTCTGCCATGTATGACGGCAACTAAAACACTGTGAACGATAACAATCAATTCAAATGGTTTCCAAACTCGTAAGAAAATCTCAAAAGTTTCTGGCAGTACCTATTGTCCCATCTTAACTCAGGCAACAATGGAAAATCAACAGAATGATAACTACCAGATGAGTTTAATCTAGGAAATTTGCCACCTTAATGAAACAGAAATAAACAGAGGATGACAAGCATTCTTCAAATATGTGTAGAGGTAGGGAAGGGAAGATGAGAACAATGCATCCAATTCAGTATACATTACATGTGCATAGTATTGTAATTAAAAATACCAAAACACAGTCATACGCAAGCCGTCCAGATCGTAAACATAGGTTGTTATAGTGGTTGAAGCTCCAAATGAGAATGACCCTCAAATCTGTGACTATTCGAATTAATGTGAATATCTTCCCTTCCATAGTCAGAAAAATTAACTGAAAAATCCAACACATATTTATATTTTATAGCACATCAAACTCTATTAGATGAGCATACAAGATCAGATCATTGACAGTGTTAATTAGCTCCAGTAAAGTGTACCTTGTTTAGAAGAGAGTTAATTGTAGCTTTAATTGAACAAAATATATTAGGATGAATCTATGCTATACAGTTGAGGAACCGAACAATAAAGAGCAGCTAATTGATAAATAATTCTAGAAACACCAAGTCATCTTAGTCAATTTTAACAAGTAAATTGTCATCTTTAATTATTTGCATGCCACTTTTTTTGGAAAAACAATTAACATTTCATTATTTAAAACACACAAACCAGTAAAAAGAACCTTGATTAAACTCTTACAGCAACAAGAACTAATCTTAACTACAAAGATACATATTAAATATGTTAATCTCGTTGAATGTAGAGCGCCAAGTGCATGCTAGATGCCAAAGCCACAGCCAAGTCTCAGAACCTTAATCTAGATTGCAAATTTAAGCATTTATGCAAAAATATCGTAAATTGTCAATACTCTTTAATATATAAATTGAAGTGTCCGAAGGATGCAAATTCAATCACACGTAACAAAGAAGTGGTATATCATGCATAAATTTCAAACTGAAAGCCTTATGAACCGGAAGATACCTTGCAGAAGCTGCAGAGCTACTCTGACTGAAACCAGCAAACAAATCATCAAATAAAGGTGCATCTTTTTCTGCTCTCAGTCTCTCGCTATTCGCCTTCACCTCAGTCTCTTTTCTCCCCGGATTCCCAAGCAGATCATCAAACGGCAAGCTATTCATCGACTTATGCTTACGCGGAGACCCCGAAACCTCAAAAACGTCGTCATACTTGGCAGCCAATTTTGCAGAAGAGCTCTTGATCCCTGGCAATCCATCGAAAATATCGTCATCGTATACAGGCTTGTCAAAAACCGGCGGCTTCGTGTCCTTGAAAAAGGAGTCGTAATCCAACGACGACGTTTGTGCGCTTGCGCCTCGAGACTCGGAGGAGTACTTACGCTGTCCGCCGTAGGCGTCGTTAAACAGGATCCCTTCGCGGTCCTGATCATCGAAAATGGAATTGAACGTTGATTTGGCGTTTCCGTATGAGGACCGGGTAAAATCGGATCCGAACCCGTAATTGGAACCCGAAGAAGAGCTTTTAGGAGGTGCCATCGGGACCGACTTCCCTTGGGGTTTGATCCCAAAATCTTTGGCTAAGCCAGGAAACTCATCCATTTCAACTCGGATTGGTGGATAGAACCGGCGGTTTTAACTAATGTCGTCGCCGATTTACCGAATCGCTTTCACCCCTTATTGCTGAGAAAGTTTAGATCTGAATTCTGAGCACAACAAAAAAGAAATGGAGAGTGAGGAATCAATTGCCAAAGATAGGACTTAGGAGATGGTAATAATTTTGATGGTAATTTACTCTACTGGCGACCCAACTAGATGCTTATTTTTGATTACTAAACTATTAAATTCATTCATTAAATTATTAAATTCATTTATTTTAATCATTATAATTAAAATTTAAATAAAAAATATAAACATAATTAAAAATTTAAATATTTAAATTTTGTATATTAAATATTTAAATAAAAATATTCATATATTAAATATACAAACAAAATATTTAAACATTAAATATTTCAATAAAAATATTTGTATATTAAATATTTGAGTTTATTTTTTTTATAATATTATATTTAAATAATAAAAAAACATTAAATATATTTAAAAATGTATAAATAAAAATATTTATATATTAAATATACAAAAAAAATATTTAAATATTAAATATTTAAATAAAAATATTTGTATATTAAATATTTAAGTTTATCATTTTTATAATATTATATTTAAATAATAAAAAAACAGAATAAAAAATTAAATTTGATGGTAAAAGATTCTGATTTTAAATTATATTTTTATTTTTTTAATTTTGTTATTGTTTATAGTTGAACTCTAATAAATTTTATCAATAAAAATATAATATTTTAAAACATAATTTTATAAATTTAATATTATAAAAATATTTAAACAATATTCATCAGATTTTGCCTATACTTTACCGTAAACAAATAAGGTGAAAGAACCCACGAGATCCAGCGCACGAAACTACGGACCCGAAATCCTGAGAGAAGTAAAAAGAAAAGGGAAATTTTATTAGCTTCGTCGTTCTCCTCCTTCCAAACCCTAGAAAAAAAAACTAAAAGTACCAGCTTTCTTCTTTTGCTTGCTTTAGAACTCTTTCGAAGTTTCTCTACGCTTCTACTCTCTTCAACCCATTTCCAATTCCCTTCATTGCACTGGTCAATTTCTCCTCTCCCCCCCTCACCTTTTTTTTTAAAATTTCACACGGTTTTGATTTTTTATTTTAATTTGACAATTTTTTGTAATTTTTTTACTGGTAGAGAAGCGTGAGTGAGTTGATTAGAAGAAGAGAAAAAAGGTGTTGCTTTTTAGCTTTGCGTTGTCGTGATCTGGAAAAGTACGACGGCAAACTTGCGATTTCATGTTTGAGGTATTATTGATTTCTTTTAATGTTTATTTTTGAAATTCTGCAATGATAAATTTTGACGGGGGATTTCTTTCTAATTTTTCTTTATGTGTGTGTAATACGCGCATAGAGTTCGTAATTGTTCAGGCAGTTACTCTTGTTTTTTCCCTAGTAAATTATCTAAATACGAAGTTTGAAAAAATAATGGAATGAGGAATTGAGATGAATGCAAGTTTGTAATTTTGGTGTCTGTTACATGTAGAGTATTAGCTGTTATGTGGGAATGGGGGAATATTAGGTTATTTTTCTTAGTGGTTAAAGCGGATTTAGTTGCAAAGTTAGAGGAAACCATACTGGAAATCTGGAATTACTTGGAGCTAGAGCCTAGAGTGTCCTGTATGCGGCTGATTTAAATTTCTCAGCGTGCCGAAAGTGCTATTGCTTGAACGTGTTTAACTTATGACCATTAACTAGGAATTTAGAATTTATTTGAAAGTTACATATGCTATTATTTGTCTTGCTTTGGCACTTAATACTAAGGCATGCTCAAAAGTTTAACTTATAGTTTTTAAAGTTAGTGGGTCCATTTCCTTCTAATTAATCCACCGATGAACCTTTGTTTGGTTTTATGATTGAGATTGTTGGTGCTTTGATATGTATAATACAAATATTAATCTTGGCCCTGCCTCCATTTTTCTTTCTGGTCTGAAAATAAATGGCAATCTGATTACCAAGTTGGCTTTTATCAGTTTTATTTCTCATATCTTTTACCCAAATGTGCATATATCTTTTGAGCTAGTGATATAATTGTTTTAATATAAGCAAATTGTAAGAAAGATGAGGGTAAAGAAATTAATTGCTATGTTGGAGAACTATATTTGACGTAAAAGTTAGCTTTGGAACTTAAAAGTTGTAAGATTCTAATTTTACAAGTGTGCAACAGAAGGGAGAAAAGTGTATAAAAATGTACTTAACATATGTATGCATGTGGAAAGCTGCCTGTGATGATTATGCTCAACTAACTGAAGATCCCTTGCAATCTTTGTTTAACACTATAGATGTTTTGAATAGATATTCACGGATGTTCTCCCTGACTTTTGGCTAAAAACTTGCAGTTGATGGTGGTACATGATTCATTAACATATGGATCCTGAAGGCAAGAAATTTGGAGGAGGTACTATTTTTTAGATTGCGGGTTTTATTGCACTTACTTTGTTTTCATTGCATTTGTTTTTGGATTTGTTCAGTCCATTTGAAGTTTTTAGATTATGAATTTCAGAGTCAACGGTAATTTCATGTGAAGTTATTTGGTATTTGGTATTTACTATTTATTATTATTATTATTATATTTCTTTTGCAACTGACAAGAAACTGTTTTATATATAGGCCCAAGGGAACTTAGTGGTGCTGTTGATCTTATAAGTCACTATAAATTGTTGCCTCACCATGACTTCTTCTGCAAGAGACCCCTTCCTGTATCAATCTCAGATACACATTATCTTCATAATGTGGTGGGGGGGACGGAAATTAGAAAAGGAGTAGGGATGCAGCTGGACCAACTTATTCAGAATACATCTCACAGAGACATTAATGCCCGTATACAGCCTTTTGACCTTGATATTCTTAAGGAGGCTTTCCAGCTGAGTGAAACCACACATGTCGAGTTGCCAGCGGTAGGAAACTTACTGCTTTGGTAATAACTTTATATAAGTGTCTTAAGCTACACGATGGTCCTAGATATTATGCCAATTTAGTAAATTGGTAAAACTTTAATGGTTATCCGGTTTGTAATTTCCTTTAACAATTTTTTCTTCAATATTTATAGTTGGAGTTATTAACCATTTTGTATTTCATAGAGTGAAAAAGGGATCCCTACTATTGCTGGGAAATCAAAGAGTGAAGCAAAAGATAAAGACAAAGATAAAGAGAGGAAGCATAAAAAGCACAAGGACCGAGATAAGGAGAAGGATAAAGAGCATAAGAAGCACAAGCACCGTCATAAAGATAAAGATCGAAGTAAAGATAAAGACAAGGAAAAAAAGAAGGATAGAAGTGGGCATCATGATTCTGGTGCTGATCACTCAAAAAAGCACCATGAAAAGGTTGGAAGTTTGTTACCTCTTGCAGCTAGTGCTTGATTAGTCGTTTGCCCCCTTAGGACAGTGGAAAAATCGTTAGTCAACAAGTCATGGCTAGCAGACTATAATGATGCTATGCATGAGATATTTCCTTTTTGATCAGTAAAAATAAGTAATTCTGCCGATGCCAGCAATAAACTACCGTGGTCTGTGCTCATGTTTAATTTATCATCTGAAAGTTTATCAAAAATTTTATTTTGAAATTAAATTTTAAATGGAATTCCATTTAAACTTCTTTTATGATTCATATATTTTCAGAAAAGGAAGCACGATGGAGATGATCTTAACAATGCTCACAGACACAAAAAAAGTAAGGTAATGCACATCATTCTGGTTTAGCTCTGTTTTTATTGCATTATGTGGATTCTCTTTATATTTTTTATACATGTAGAATCAACTCTTTGCTTCTTCCTAGAATAGTGTTTGTAAAGCTTGTTTTCCAACTACTTTCTCGTCATGCTAATCAAGTACATAATTAACTTGTTGCAGCATAAAAGCTCAAAATTAGATGAAGTTGGTGTAATTAAAGTAGCAGGCTGAAGGGGTGGCTCTATAGTTCAATTGTTGTCTCA
The DNA here is from genome assembly GCA_035048815.1 of Abelmoschus esculentus. Taxonomy (NCBI): domain Eukaryota; kingdom Viridiplantae; phylum Streptophyta; class Magnoliopsida; order Malvales; family Malvaceae; genus Abelmoschus; species Abelmoschus esculentus. Next base: position 16,499,548 of record JAUCBN010000034.1, read on the forward strand.
GATGGTTGTTGAAGAGTGGGAGGGTTTGCTTAATGTCCTCTACTTTGCTTGAGGTGAATTCCATATCATGTTGTTTTATTCATTTCGTATTGTAACTTCTTGTTATTCAAAATATTATCCACTACTAATCAATTATTGAAATTAAAATGTTCAGTGAAACTTATATATGAGTATAACCTTAGATATTGAATAATTTTCTTCCCCTCCCTATAACATTATGTACTTCAATCTTCTCCTTTTCAACTCAGGCAACCAATGTACAATGAAGAAATAATTGTTAACACTAAATTCCCCATTGTATAAATGGTGGATTAGAGACGAAGACAATAATGTGATGTTTGCTGCATTATGTTCGTACTATAGTGAATACTTGATGTTTGCTGCATATTATGTCCTCTGTATAATTGTTAACACTGAATTCCCCATATGATGTTTGCTTGAGGTTAAATTCTATCTCCTTCCTACTGTTAATTATGAGACTCATTATTATTTCTATAGGGTAGTCTCTTATTATTATAGTGCTTGGAACTGAGGTGGGGTTGGGGGAAGGGTGTGGCAATGGAAGCTTGATTTTAAGGGTTCTAACTCACACTGCCTCTGTTTTTTTGTGCAGGGTAACTTGTAAAACTGAGTAAAGAATGTGTCGGTGAATTCATCCACCATTGATAGGTATCTGATGCCAGGTATAGGTTACTGAACAGTGAACATGGTCTTTTTTTGTATCATAAACATTGCTCCATATTTGCCTGTAACATGCAAAACTTGGATCTTTCCTGTCTTTTTTGTAGCATGTTGTTGGATGACTGTGCTGTTCATTTTTAAAAGTTTTAAAACCCTAGTCCTGAAATGAAATACCAGTTTGGTTTAGGTTTGGCAGGTTTTGTTTTGTGAATGTAATAGGGCTTATAGGGGCTGCTGTTTTACTTTTTACCTTCACTTTTTGTGCGGAATTTTGACTTTAAAATTTATTAACGATTTGATTAGCTAATGAAAATGTTATTTTTTATAATTATCATTTTGATTATAGTATTAAAAAATTAATGTTAGTGATATAATAACTTATTTTAAATGTCATAACATCTAATCCATCACACGTTTATTTGTGAAATATAATTTTATTTTATTATAAAATATAAAATTTATTAAAAGTTAAATGAAATATTTAAAAATAATGAAAATAAAAGCAATAAACAAACATAGGAAAGCTTACATGTATGTGCTATTTCATCACCGTTAAATTCTTAATGGACTTAAAACATGTTTGTTAGAAAATGAGTAACTAATAAGTTTTTTTGAGTTAAATTTATCTTAAAAAAAATAAAAACTAAATTGATAAAGATTATAAACATTAATTGTCCAATCACTCTGTTAATATTACTGGAGTTTAAACCTATGATTTTTAGAAACAACAACCGTTACTTTAATCACTTAAACTAAATATTTAAAATATAAGAGTTTATTAAATATATAATCAATTAATGATCAAACTAAACTAAAATGAACGTGTATCTTTAATTTTTTTATTTAATAATAATGTAAGTCTTTACAAATTAAAATATTAAATAAAATAAATTATCTCATTAATTTTGAATTTAAATACTTAATAAACTCTTACTCTTCTTAAATCTAATATTTTAACCTTACCAAAGTTTAATAAATGCAAATGATTTATATTTAATTAAAGTGATAAGAGTTTAATCTTGATTAAAAGTAAATATAAATGATTTACATTTAATTGAAGTGATAAAAATTCAATTCATTACTTATTATCTAGATTTATAATAATATTTCACATATCAACATTTACCTCTTTCTATTTTTTTTTTATCATTTCGGGTTAATGAAACTGTACAGCTGGTGTACAAGTATTAATTGGAAACGATTGTTTGAATTATGTATTCAACTCTGACGTTCAACTAAATAGACAACATAGCCTAAGAAATTGTGTTTCGTCATGTACTATAATAACATGACTCATCAGGATCATGCCTGCAAAACATAAACAGGCTTAACAGACCACATTGGTTTATGTTCTGCAAGTATCTCAATTTTAGACTAAAACAGCATCAAATTGCTAAGATTGGAAGATATGATCTGCACCTGCTTCACTGACTTCCTCGAGTCAACATCTCCGCATCCATGCGCTCTAATATACGTCTTGCTTCTTCCTCTGTAGCGGGAACTACATTCTGTATCTTAAATCCATTCTTGGCAGCCTTTGCCTCCGGCCGGACAGTGAATGTGAAATAAAATGTATTTGATACCTGCATAACCGATACATACAGAAATAAATGAGAATATGTGACTTGAAATAAAGGATAATGGTGGGTAGCCTTTTGTTCTTCAATAGTGCAGTCAGCTAGGCTTGTACCTCGCTTGTTCTGAGCTCGGGCCTAGTAACATGAGCAACAACTTCAACATTGATTAGTGGTTGATCAGGGTTCTCGAGTTCCGTGTACAGAATGCATGATTTCAGACGAAGGAAATCTCCTACATCAACCTGCTCAAAAATTCATGTATTCTTCACTCAAGTTGTAAAATTATACATATTATATCTGTGATGCAATTAAGTTGATGCTAAAAGCTCCATAGAAAGCAGGGAGGTACTTACAGGCCTTAAGAAATCAACATGATCAACTTCTAAAAAGCAAGGTACTAGTCCAGCAAACGCATAAGCTGTTGAGAAAGCTAACTCAAAAGCTCGATGCATTAAGAAACCTCCGAAAATACGACCATGGATGTTTCGCTGCTGTGGTTGGCAGATCAAAGCATTTTCAAGACGGGTATCCCTTAAAAGAATACTGTCTCTATCAGCTAAGGCAGGCATATCACAGAAGATTCGGCCCTCAGCCAAGAGTGCTTCCAGTCTATTTACCTCTCCATTTTGAAATTCTATTCTATCTACTCTTTTCCTCTTTCTCAATTTGTTTCTCCTTTCAGCTTCTTCAAATAGAAACTTCTCATGTTCAGTTTCTGGTGAAAGTCGGTTGACAGGAGCAGCTTTCCCGGTCTTTGAGTCACGGGCCACAAAAATGAAGTTGGCCGTCAGAGCTACTGAGTCTGAAACACCCGAGTTTTCTGCACGAAAAACATCATCTAATCAGAGTCTAAATCATCATGGCCAAACTTCAAGATCATGTCTATATATAAACAAGAGACTTTCTACAAAATCACACTGCTGACAGCTATGCAGTCTGATAAACTGCAAATTACTTTTCATCAACTCAAAGAATAATAATACATGTCTAGGTTATGGAAACTCGGTGCCATTACCAAGACTATCAAAACATATCAACAGACAACAGAGCATAAACATTATGTGATAAGCAATATCCTAAATTTGACGTCAGCTCGGGGCAAAGTATCATTAAAGTAAAACGTTTCCTCGTCATAAGATAGATGATACTTCAGCATCCACAGGTCAAAGTTGCATAAAATGTCAAGGAACGGACAACATGCTTCTACTTCTTAAAGGACAAAAGTATGGAACTATGCAGACTTGTTATAAACATGTGTTGAATAAGGGAAGATGTAAAAATATTAGGGAGCCTCAAGGAGAAATTATAAAGGTGATACATAAATAACCCGTTGACGAAAGCAAATACTTCAGAATCCTTGAGGAATGTAGCAAGATTGATAAAGTAAAAGAGAAGTGAAAACTAAAAAATAAGCAAAGAAGGTCATGCTTTAACTTTAATTTTCATTGAGATTACTACAAAGAACTGGGACTTCCTATGGCTCTCTAAACATAAATACTGTATACTATGTAACAACACAGCCCTAAAGTCTGAAATCTATCTGAACATTAGCAAATATAGAATGAACAAAATGACATGGAATTACAGATACTTGATACTCAAAAAAATCTCTGCAAATGTAGAATTCATATTTGATCTCAATGCAATTTTAATGAGTTAATCTTCAATTTGATTGATAAATCCTCCTTTTATAAAGCAGAAGCTCCGCTATAACTGTAATCCAATAATCTAATTCATTTTCCATAACTAGAATAGCATCTTGATATTTCCAACTTGCAAAAGCTAAAATCACAAGTTTTAAGATTAATGCACCTTTAGTGGACTGGATGACTTCCAGTTGAATCTCAATTGATGATCTACCAACCCATATGACAGAACCAACTATTTTGAGATCAATGTCAACACTAATAGGCTTCTTCAAAACAATCTTGTCAACAGAAGCTGTTACCAGCAAAAGAGGCCTTGTTGTGCTATCATCATCTGAACAATGCTAATTCACAAACAAAGCACACAACTTTAGCCATTCAAAAGGAGAAGGAAACAAAAAAGATTGCATTTTTATAACCCCCAAACTGAAAAAGAATAAACTTTGTACAAGAACAAAAAGAAGGTACCTTAACAGAGATAGTCCCAGCTAAAGCATCAAGGTCTTCAAGCAGCTTCCCAATTCTAACTTCATTCCAGGGATCTCTGTACTGTTCTCTCAAGATGTAATCTGATGAGAAATTATAAAGGATGCTGGTCCTGCTTCTAGAAGGGGTTTTGGTGAGCAACTCACTCTGGGGGGGAGCATCTTTTGGTGGGTCAAGGAGTCTCTCAAATATTTGGGACTTGGCTTCCCATAAAGCATTGGTTACTGGTGAATGGTACATTCCAGGCCATAGACTGATGGGTTTCCTGTTTGAACCATTGACTGCTGCAGAATTGTCAAAGGGGGACGCAAAAGTTGAAACCACAGGGATGGTGTTGGGAGATGAGCAATTAAACTCCATGGAAACGGTAGTTTGAGGTTTGGGTTTGTGAAATTTGATTTCTTTAGGGCAATTCCTTTCAGCTTGACTCACTGTATCAGTTGTAATAAATTATGATGATGGAAAGGCTTGGGTAGTTGGGTAGTTGGGTAGTTGGGTTAGGTGAGAGCATTTCACTATTTTCTATTACAATTTTGATACTATTTGAGAACAGTTGAAAGGAGTAAAGAGATCTTTTCCTTTAACTAAAAAGAAATAAAGAAATATCACACTTGAATATTAGTGATTAAATAGAAAAGTATATCATTTTTTAAATTATTTTCAAAATTCATCATTTTTTAAATAAATAATTTTATGTGCTATTAATTTAATTATAAATTCAGAATTATTAAATAAAATAGAATGCCACTTCGATAGATAATTATTCTTAAGAAAAATTACATAAATAGTAATTCAATTATAAATGTATTTTTATTTTAACACTTTAATTATTTTTTTATAAAATGATACTTAATGTTGTTGTTTTTATTTTATACTTTACTGTTAAAAATTAATGGTAAATTAATTGGAAGAGTAAAAATCACGTGTGTCAGACTGACATATCATTTTCTCTCTCTTAATTAATATTCAATATTGATTAAAATTATAAAAAAGAAACACATATAACATATTGATTACGATACAAAATGACGTGATAGACTATCACGTGTGTGTTTTCTTTCTCCTATTAATATATCGTTCATTTTTAATGAGGAAATATGATATTAAAAACGAAATATAATGTATTTTAAAATTTTAAGTATTCGGTACACATCACATGAATAAGAGAAAGCCCTTAGCAAGATAAAATAATACTATCACATTAATGAATAAGGAAAACAAGAATCCACAATTATAAAATTGATTACACTTTACAATGTAGTTTTGCCTGTGAACTAATCATATCCTATATACAAGATAACTTGAGGGTGAAAGCCTCAGAAGATAAGAATACATACTAACGAACCTAAGATTACAGAGTCCTAATTTAGATGCTTAGAAACTATAACCTATGCCATTACATTGAGTACAGGTAATCTCAAACGTTTATTTAAACTTGCACAAGAAATACTCACTGCAACTCGTATCTCGTTACTTATTCTTGTCGATCTATCTAGCAACAATAAGTTCTTCTAAATAATCACCATTTCCGGAATCGGAAGGCATCAAAATATCGTCATCGGAGGTAAAATTGTATCGCTCCCCAATAGCTCTTATAAGCTGGTATACTTCAAACATGGTAGGCCTCTCCTTGGGAGGTGGCAATACACAGTTACAAGCAACTTTAAGAAACTGGAAAATTTCATTGTCAACATTTTTCCCAACCAAGGATGTGTCGATAGCATCGTGAAGTTTTCCATCGTTAGATAGCTGTGTGATCCATTCTACTAAACTTCCTTTGAAGTTATCGGGAGCTTTGGCTACGTGGGTTGGTCTTTCACCTGTGACCAACTCGAGAAGGACGACTCCAAAGCTGTAGACATCTCCTTTTGGAGTGGCCACGAGAGTTCTGGCGTATTCAGGGGCAACATAACCTAAATCCCCAAACTCGCTGTTCACAAAGGTGCTCAGATGTGTATCAATTGGGTTCATGAGTGTAGCAAGACCGAAATCAGATATTTTGGGCTCAAACTCTGCATCTAGTAAGATACACTTAGAGCTTATATTTCGATGAAGTATACGAGGATTGCAGTTGTGGTGGAGCCATGCAAATCCTTTGGCAGCCCCTATACCGATTTTAAGCCTCAAGGACCACTCCAACTCCCGGTTAGCATCGTCCTCAGGATGCAAGTTATCATGAAGAGTACCATTTGCCATGAATCTGTAAACTAAAAGCCTCTCCCTCTTCGCCACACAGAAACCTAAAAGGGGAACTAAGTTACGGTGTTTCACACTTCCCAGAGTAGCCATCTCAGACGAAAATTCTTTGTCCGAGTGTTGAGAATTCTGTAACCTCTTAATCATTAGCGAGGTTCCATCTTCAAGGACTCCTAAGTACATTGTCCCTGTTCTTCCTGAACCAATGATATTATTCTTGTGGAAACTGTTTGTCGCCTTCATAAGGTCACTTAATCTCATTCTGGAAACCACCTTTTCAAACAGGGAAACCTGAAATAACATCAGCATTCAGTACAAAACATATCAAACCATAATCAAAGATCAAGTATTAGCTCCAAAATTTATATGGATGTGTTATGTTATTCTACCTGGGTGCCTTTAACTCCCTTTAAGATCTTGGTCCATTTGTTACCATCTGGATCATCATCCTTCTTCCTCATGGCAGATAATCTTCGATGATAGAAGAAGAGACCAATGACCACACCTATGGCAGCAAATGACACCCCACCAATAACAGCCCCCGAGTTCTTCGTAGTCACCACACACGTATCCAAAGGCTCCCCGCACAGTCCAGTATTATTTGCAACACTTTCAGCCGGTAACTTGAAGTGAAAACTCGGAATTGGCCCTGTCAAGCGATTACTAGCTACACTAAAGGCTTTCAGCCTACTGAGCAAAGTGAGTTCTGGAGGAATCGGACCCGTCAAATTGTTGTGGTCAAGGTTCAATATGTTTATGAAGCTACACTTTGAGAGGTTTACAGGGATAACTCCAGAGAAATTATTCGATGAGAGATCAAGGGTGGTAACATACGGGATAAGGGCAGAGATATTAAGTGGAATACTCCCATAAAGCTTATTGCTTGAAAGATCTAAGCCTGTCATACTTTTGCATTTTACAATTCCTTGAGGGAATTCACCCTTGAGTCCCATATCCGAAAGCCGGATATTGAGAACCCTATTCTCATCTGGGTGCCAACAATCAATCCCAATGAATCTACAAATATAACCTTCGGTATTGTTGTTGAAATTCCAAGAACTCAAAAAGCCAAGAGTGTCCTCAAGTGATTCACTGATGCTCTTCAAACAGTTAATATCATCCTCAGTAGCAGAGCTAAAACAACAGCCGAGTAATAACAAAATAAGAAGAGCAAAAACTCGGCTACGCAACACCATGATCATGAAGAAACCCCCTCAAATCGAAACTGAAACGGTGAATCAGAGCAATTCACTTGTATAACTAATGAAACCTTAAACAGGTTTTAAATGTCAAATTCACTAAACCATATTTCCTCCATCATTTAAACCTGAAACAAGTTAACATAAGGGAAAACAAAAAGGAACCAATATCAAATTCACATTTCATAAACATCGAAAAACATCAAAGGAAACTAAAATAATTTGTAAAAATAACAATAATTCAGCTGATAAAGCACCAAATTCAAAAAAAATAAACTTTACCACAGAGAGACTTAAGCAAACCAATTGAAGTTGACTACTTGACTTAGATTTTGATCAATACAAGAGCATATCAACTAAACCCAGAAAACAAAAACTCAAAGACTCACCTTAAGTATCTCTAGTTTTATCAACCGAAGAAGACCAAAGAACAAGCAAAAGGGTAACCGAAACTACAAGGAAACATCCTGCTTTGACACAGAGAAACTTAAAGAGAAGACTCCAATAGTACATGAAGAGCAAAGTCTACTTCATGGTTTGAATATTCAAAAGCATAATTGGAATTTGTAAACACATAATTAGAAGCTTTAAAGAAAAAAGGACGGATGAGGTGAGAACGTGTGTGTTAAATGAGTGTGAAGTAAAGATTGGATTTTTTTGGAGGGGATTGGTTGTTGATCGGGTCAAACAAATCATGGGCAATTGCAGTTGTTCGGTTTTTATCCTTTTCCCAAGTTAATGGAGGGGACGACAGGAATGACCCTAGCATTAAGTACAAGCGATTGCATATTTACATCCGGGAGACAAGCCCAGAAAAACTCAATTTAACGTTTGGGTAAATCTAGGTGTAGATCCAACGGTTGAGAATCCATTATTTTCGTATCGAGACGAGCCTTGTATTTCTTCTCGCCTTTCGGCTGCATCGGATAAGAGAATCAGTCGCCCATCCAAATGATCTTCGGATGTCTCTTGGATCAGAAGATCTTCATTCAGTAAGTTTTTTTATTTGGCTTGAGAATTATTGGGCTTTTGTTGACGGTAAAGATTGGGAAAGAAATGTTTAATTTTGGACTATTCGAGGTATGCAAAATTTAATGACTGTTTTTTAGGGAAAAATTGTAATTTTTTGGGGTGTGGGTTTGGATTATCTGTCTAATGAATATAGTTAAGTTAGACTATTCTGCCTAAATGCCTTACCCAATCTGTTATGTTGTAGTTAGATGGTGGAAGGAACGAAGTTCTTTAGAAAATGAAAGAAAGGGTTTTATGTAAGAATATGGAGATATTAATTTAGCAATGAAGTTTATGGAATTTAGTTACCGATCGATGCTGCATTTGTTGCCTTTGGGTCTGTTTTGTTACGAATTAATCTACCATTTTGGTTAAGGTATTTGATTTCGGTTCTATGATTCATGCCGTATATGTGTGGCGTTTTCTATTATGTTTTTGGTATTAGTGGGATTTGGACAAGGAAATTGGGAAAGTGGACAACTCGGTTGAAGAAAAAACAGCTGAACCAGATGGAAATGAAATCTTAGAACCATATGTGGGCATGGAATTTGATTCTGAAGATAATGCTAAGAAATTCTACATAAGAGTATGCCAGATGGATAGGATTTGTGGTACGAATTATGCAGCGCCGTCGTTCGGGGATCGATGGAAGTACACTTGCTCGTCGTCTAGGATGCAACAAACAGGATTCCTCTACTAATCATAAGAGCACATTAGGAGCAGAGAAAAAGCCACACCCTAGTGCACGAGAGAGCTGCAAAGCAACAGTCTTGGTAAGGTTCTATCAATTTTTGAACCCATTAATGTCTAGTAAGTGTTCAGTTTTGTAAGGGAATTATGGGTTCATATGGTCACACTGAAAGCAATCTTGTAGATACTCCATATTCCGCCATTGTTGAGGAAATCAGCAAAACCAACATACCAACATCATCTAACAAGTTCAAGCAATGAAAACAGATGATGAGATTCAAATTGAACTTTGAAACAGAGAGACGAAATGTCCTCCAACCATGTGCCCGATATGACCAGGTAAACAAGAGATCGAATCGGGCGAGTAAGTTGGAACTTGATAATATAGCAAACGAAGAAATTGCCTCAAAACATATTCGTCTTCCACAACGAGTTTAGGGACAGAGTGCGTTTGCAAAACAAAAACAGGAATATGCCAATAGGTAAAGGGCCTGAAAAATCATGAAAAACATCAGATCCAGGCGAGTGATACTGGCTGAGAAATTAAATGTCGCAAGTAATTTCAAGAAATTGTTTGGGCGGGCAGATTCGATCTACACCCAATCAAGAAGCTGACTTGCTTTAACATTAAAACGAATTTATCTCTGAAAAAAGGCAATCCTTCCGTAGAGGAAGAGAGGGATGAAGAAGAAGAAGAGGGCGACGGAGCTGAGAATATAGTGATTGAGAGGAGAAGCGGTACGATACTATATATAACAAAAACGAGGGAATTAGGGTTAGGGTTTCAATTCTCAAATTTAGGTGTAGATTGACAAGGCTACCCCAAGCAACATTGATTAGTTTCGGCCCAAAATTGTTTTCATATATTTAATAAAATATTTATCGAATTTAATTTTTTTTAATAACGTACACAAATTTTAATCTTTAGTTAATTTCTTCAAACTTGTATATTGGTAATTTTATGTAAGATATATTTTTTTAAAATAGCATAATTAATATTTTTATAATAATTAATAGATAAATTTATTTTAAATTCTTAATCTACTATCATCTATTTTAATTATGGATAAACTACATAAATGATCCATTAACTATACATAAATTATCTTTTATATCCCATGACTATCAAATGTTATAAATTGGTTCATTAACTAATTTTTTTGATACTAAGTGGTCCTGTTCCGTTAAAAATTTGACGGGAAACTGACGTGGACATTAACATGCTGATTTGGATTATAGAGATCGGGATGTCACATGGTTATCTAAGTCAACATGTTAACATTTACATTAGTTTTTAGTAAAATTTTTAACGGTACAAGACTATTTTTTATCAAAAAAGTTAGTCAATAGACCAATTTGTAACATTTAATAGTCAGAGGATGTAAAAAATAATTGAGGTATAGTTAAGGGACCATTTATGTAGTTTACCCTTTAATTATTTATTGACCTTGCCACAAGCAAGCTTCGTGTGATGTTCAGTGGCCATTTTAGAACAAAAATATAACTTTAGTGGCTAAAAATTAAAATTAAAGGGAATTTAACCCCAGAAGAAAACTTCTTTAACAAGAAATGAATCACATGCATAGCTGGAAAACCAAGCAAAGAAGATTTCTTTACCTTTTTTCATGTATACAATTTCACGAGATTCATTTTCTTGCCTTTTAATACCAAAAAAAACATCATCTTCAATATCATGAACTAATATTATCATCAGTTTCTCGAAGAAACTAAACGAAAAGCAAATATATATATGAACGATGCAAGACAGTAATCTACGGAGGGATGGCCATGGAAGCCGACTCATTATCAGTGGAAAAGTTGTGGTTGAACGCAGCCCTGGTTTATCAGGTCCTGGAAAATCAGCCACTGTTCAGATTTATAGTTCAACACAAATCGACCCAAGTAAGTTATTGTTTTGCTGGTGATTGTTTAGTTTGTTCATCATTTGATATGATTGATGAAGTAGAAAAACTAATGTTCAGTTTCTGATTTCTTTTTCTGTAATGGATTCAATATCATCATCGAACAGATACCAGGAAAGGGAAGTTGAGCGAGAAAGCATGTCTCAAGAAAGGAAAGAGCAGTAAAAAAGATGGCACGAAAATCGAAACTTATAAGATAAAGTTGCATGTAGAGCCTGGATTTGGAAATCCTGGAGCTTTTGTTATAGAAAACAATCACAAGTATAAGTTCTTTCTTCAATCTGCAACTCTGGTAATCCCAGGAAATGAGGTCATCCATTTCGACTGTCGATCTTGGGTGTATCCGATCAAAGATACCAACATTGGTCGGGTTTTCTTTTCGAACACGGTAGGTTTTTTATATAAATTTTGTAGTTTTAAATGCAATTTTGAAGTTGCAGTTTTTGTATTATGTGTTTGCAGTGTTATGTTCCAAACCAAACTCCTGCTGGTCTAGTGGAATTGAGAAAGGAAGAGCTTGAAAGTTTGAGAGGTGATGGAACTGGAGAAAGGAAAGAATGGGATCGAATCTATGATTATGATGTGTATGATGATCTTGGTAATCCTGAAAAAGGACCAGATTATGTTAGACCTGTCTTGGGTGGTTCCGATGCTTATCCGTATCCTCGCAGGGGGAGAACCGGGCGCCCTGCTAGCAAAACTGGTAATACAAATGCATATATACATGTTGTTGTGTGTGTTTTGATCATGGTTATTACATCTTGATCTTAATTTTGTTTCTAACCATTGTCCAGAAACGATGAACTTGGACCTTTATGTTCCGGTCGATGAGCGATGCAGTCCCAAAAAACTATCTGAGTTCATTGCAAGTGTAATCCAAGCCACTACTCATTTCCTTTTATCAGAGGCGAAGTCCTCCTCTCATGATTCGAGTAGTTTTGAGTCGTTTGATGAGATTTGGGAGATGTATTCCGATAACAGAGGCCAAACGGTCAGGGGAACATCGGTGATGGAGAAAGTGAAGGAAGTAGTACCAGCTGAGCTTTTCAAAGAAGTCACTCATAAAAGTGAATATGACCGTAAATTCCCACGGCCTCAAATCATAAAAGGTGATATCATAACAACAAGAACCTGCCATTACTATTCATAGCAAAAGTATAGCTATGTGCTTTTGATCTTCATTATCCGCAATCTCTTCAAGCTTTCTGCTTTTCAGCTGACCAATTTGCATGGAAGCTCGACGAGGAATTCGGGCGCCAAATGCTTGCAGGGACGAATCCTACACGAATTCATTGCTTGCGGGTCACTCCACTTTTCTAACTTGCTTTAATCACTATTATCAGGAACCAAATTGTGCAAACATGACTGGTAAACCAAACATATAGATAAGCATCTTATGACTGTGAAATTGTGTAATAATTCAGGAATTCCCACCTCGAGGAATGCTGACGGAAAGCTACATACAGATATCAGACATTGAGGACAACCTTGACGGATTGAGTTTTGAACAGGTAATGTAATCTGAAAACATGAAATCTAAGATTATATCCTGCTATTTGTGAATGGACTGAACTTCAGCATATATATTACAGGCAATGATACAACGGAGGATTTTTGTCCTGGACCACCATGATTATCTCTTACCATTTTTAAGAAAAATGTACTCCGACGGTGTCTGCCCTTGTGCAACCCGAACATTACTATTTTTAAGAAACAATTCGACCTTAAAGCCATTGGCAATAGAACTGAGCTATCCAGGTTCATTCGACAACATCGACGGGACGAAAACCATGGTAATTCTCCCTGAAAAAGAAGGCACCCTTCAAGCACTTTGGCAGTTGGCAAGGGCTCATGTTGCAGTCAATGACTCGGCATACCATCAACTGATCAGCCATTGGTTATGAGCCATAACTTGTTTCTAGAAAATTCTGAATTTTTCCTTCACCATTAGGACTGATTCAGAATGGTTTAAACACCAATTTTCCAGGTTGCATACTCATGCAGTTGTCGAACCGTTCATCATTGCCACCAGGAGACAACTGAGCGTGATGCATCCGGTTCACCGGCTGTTGGATCCTCATTTCAAAGATACCATGCACATAAACTCACTAGCTCGAACCATTCTCATAAATGCCGGAGGAATCCTTGAGAAGACACTTTTCACTGGCAAATTCTCCATGGAATTGTCTTCTGAACTTTATAAAGAGTGGCGATTCGATAAACAGGCTCTCCCCTCCGATCTAATCAGAAGGTACATTATACATACATACAATGATGCCAAAACAATCTGCGAAAATGGTATATAATCAATGCTAAAACCACATAATTTCTCAGGTTCCCCCTGAATGAGTCAGAGAGCCCAATAGGAGCTAATTTGCTCTTCGAAGACTATCCTTACGTTGTAGACGGTCTCGATATATGGCAAGCCATCGAAACATGGGTGGGAGACTTCTGCAACATCTTCTACGAAGACGATGCTTCAGTCAAATACGATACCGAAATCCAAGCATGGTGGTCGGAAATCCGGAACGTCGGTCACGGTGATAAGCGCAATGAAACATGGTGGTACCGAATGACAACAAAGGCAGATCTTACACATACATTAACAACACTCATATGGATAACATCAGCCCTTCATGCATCAGTGAATTTCGGGCAATATACTTACACAGGTTATCCCCCGAACCGTCCCACTCGGTGTCGGAAGTTCGTTCCCGAAGAAGGTACAATGGAATTTGCCGAGTTCTTGAAAGACCCTGACAAGTACTTCCTCAACATGTTACCTGATAAGTTTCAGGCAACACTTGGGATAGCATTAATGGAGGTTCTCTCACGGCACACGTCGGAAGAAGTTTACTTGGGACAGAGGCCGACATCGGAGTGGATAGACAATAAGGAGGTGAAGCAGAGATTTGAGAAGTTCAATGAGCGTTTGAAGAAGATAGGGAAGAGAATCCTGAAGAGGAATAGAGATCCAGAGCTGAGAAATAGACACGGGCCTGCTGAAGTGCCATACAAACTTCTTTACCCTGATGCGACTAAGGTAGAAAACGTACTAGGCATCACGGCCGAAGGGATTCCTAATAGTGTATCCATTTAACCGTTCTGTTCTATAAAAAAAAAGATATTAATACAATTTGATCCTTCGCCGGAGAAACTTTCCGGTCATACCTCCGGTTTCTTTTACGATTGAAATCAATCAACCCCAAATCTATCCAACGGCTCACGTTGGTCCAGTTGGCTTCGATTTAAAAAATATTTTACCTTTGTAATGGTCCAAGTGGCTTGTTCATTACAGTCCATATTCCAGCTTCTCTTGCCAGTTAAGAATCGACATGGCCGTATAGCAACTGGCTTAACCACCACGCTTCTCAGAAGCGCGTGTACAAGACAGGCTGTTCCGACATGAAGTATGAACAAGACTACAAGAGATGGACTTTTAAAACGTTCATAATAATTTAGTTTTTGAATTACTATTTCAATTTTTATGATTTTATCTTAATTAATTCAAATTAATTTATATTATATATTTAATTTTAATAAAATACTATTTAATACCTAATAATTTAGTTTGACTACAAAATTTTAATCTAAATACGTTTGATTTTAAATTTTTTATTTTTAGGTTTTGATGCATTAGAATTTATTCTAATAAAATTTCAATCTTTTTACAAAAACAATTTTAAAGAATTGAATTTTAAATAAATAAGATTAATTGATTAAAAATTTAACGCTATTTTCAAAAAAAAATTTAAAGGAATATATAAAATACTTATTTACATTATATATAAATTAAATTAATTATAAATTTTAACAATTAAATAAAATTCAATTCAATTTCAATAATTACAATTTTAAATTTATTAGTATACCTCTAATCTCAAATTACACCACGATCTAATCATACGATAAGGGAAAATGCCAACCAAGGTAGGGCCCACTCATAATTGATCATTACCTTTCTGGATCCAAGCTGGCAGACACTTGTCTCCTACTCTCGTTCGCTTTTCTCATCATTTCCCCTCACAATGTTATTTCTATTAAACCCTAACCCTAATCCCCCTTTCTCCTGTAAATCCCCAATCTCCATGTTCTAACGTAAGATTCTAAATAAAGAAAATGGTTCATTTAGTGTCGTCCATATTTATTCACTTTATTTTCTTCCTCGCGCTTGTCAACGGCGAGCGGGATTCTATCTACGATATCCTAAAGGCCCATGGATTACCCAAGGGGCTGCTTCCGAAGGGAATAACCCGATTCGAATTCGACGATACGGGTCGGTTCGAAGTTCAATTGGATCAGGCGTGTAATGCTATGTTTGAAAGCGAGCTGCATTACGATAGGAACGTGTCGGGGACTTTGAGTTATGGCCAGATCGGGGCCTTGTCGGGGATTTCGTCACAGGAGTTGTTTCTTTGGTTCCCGGTCAAAGGGATTCGGGTCGATGTTCCTAGTTCGGGTCTCATTTATTTCGACGTCGGTGTCATTTTTAAGCAGCTTTCATTGTCTTTGTTCGAAACGCCGAGGGATTGTACGACGACTCGGGAATCCGGTGATTTGATTCGAGATGGGAAGATATTAGCTGAATCAATCCAAAAGGTTCAATTTGTTAAGATTCCTCATATCTGATTAATAATTTGTGAAATATAAGTTTATTTAATAGCTTAATTTATTGATTTCTTGTACAAATTGTAGAATTCACGGACAAAACTTGGATATGAATTTGATCAAAAAAGATTTGGGAGGAAAGAGATCTAGAATGGTGGAAAGCAAAAGAAGTTATTCAATAGCTCAATCAGTTTAGCCTTGAAGTGTATTCTGGGCCTCGCCCTCCAACGTTGTAAAGTTTTGGTCGGAATGTCTGCTGTAGATACTCTTACGTCTCCACCTGTGTGATTTGCTTGCATTTTTTGTCTGTGTTCCATATAGTGCAGAATCATCTACTTGTCAAGTCCAACTGGCTTTTGTCTACACGGGGCTAGCTAATGAAGTGAAAATGGAAGATAGGAAAGGTAATTTGTTGATGAACTTGGTGAGTTTATCATATGGAAGATAAAATGGAGGTGGGAGCAGTTGGTTGGATGTTTCAGGTGATAAAATCTACGGAATTTAATTCATATGTTAAAATTTTCATTTGTATTATGAATATAAGAATGATTATAAAAGTTCATTGCTTCATTCCTTTTTTATTCCTTATTAAACATGTGATCTGCTTGAATATTGCATTTCAGTTCTTTAATCTTTAGTTACCCCTGTTCCATGTGAAACATTGTTGTAGTTTGAGCTCTTTAATCTAATATAATTTCTGTGATGTGCGCAAAAGGAGGGAAGCATAAGCATTGGTGCGCTTAGCTCATTGCTATTTAGATGCTTTTTGTTTTAACTTTAAGGGAGTTGTACTTGCATTGTTATTCTGAAGTCTAAGCCCAATGAAATATGAATCTGATCTCGTTGGCATAATTCAAACCAGTGTTTGTGACTTTGTGTAGGTCATCATGGGATGGGATTTAATTCCCCCTAGGTTTTTGGACTAGTAGTCTTGTTTCCCATGAAAAGTTTTAATTATGTTTTTCTTTATATTTCTCTGGCTTTGTGAAGGTCCTTAAAGCAGCCTTGCAAAAGGCAAAATTAGTCATCTTTTGGTTATCTACCCGATGTGTGGCAATGCCACATACTTATTTTCTACACATGCAATAAGTCCTGAGAAGCTTTCTGAAATAGCTTGTTTTAGTGTTCTGGATCATGGAACTGATGGCTTTTTCTGAATATATAAAGTGTAAAGCATGTCTCTTCTTCATCTTTAGTTACCCCCTTCTCTGCCATTTCAAAAGCTTCTAGATTGTCATATTAGGTATTGGGTTCAACCAATGTTGTAAGCGTCATACCTTCACATTGAACAACTTGGTACTGAAATCCAGTCTACTTACATGATTTTCTCTATGAACAATTTGCTGCTAGTCTGTACCAGGTGCGTCAGATAGCTTTGAATTAGGCCAATGGACTGCCATTAAATATGTCTAGTAAGTTGATTTTCCCCCATTAAGTGCCTGACTTCCATCATGGACACTTTCTTTTGATTATTAGATATAGATTTCTCCTTTGCTGTCTCACTTCTAAACAAACACTCCAAAAGGCCGGCATTTGTTTCATTTTTGGATGCAATTGTAATTAGCATTCTCCAAACGAATAAGACCTTTATATATTGTTAGTCTTACTTATCTTTCTGGAGTTAGCATTGTCAACAAGTAGAAGAAACAGAGGTATAGAGGGGTACGCCTACCGGCTTAGTCGTCTGTACTCTATAGAACAATTTCGACTTACTCTAGAAACATTTTGATCTGAAGAAGCTACTGAATTGTTTGAAATACTGACATCTGAACCGAGGAGAATATTCAAATGGGTAGAAGAATGATAGGCTGGGTGGAGTGGGGTTGTGACAAGCCACATATACTATACAATATGGCATGTGATGTGATCATTGATCAAATGATAATCACACATCCCATTTCTAAGGATTGTCATACCATGCTATGCTAATACTTACCCATGGTTTTGCTGTTTGTTATCTTGCACTTCAGTATCTAATTGATGAAAGGATAATGAATTAATAGTTATATAACTATATATATATATATATATATATATATATATATATATATTTGTGTGCACTTCATCTTGTATCTATCACCAAAAAGCATTAAGGAGTAGTTTTATACACGGATAAGTGGAAAAGTTTTGAAATTACATTCAAATAAAATTTGATGTGAAATGTAAACGATCAAAGCTAATATAAAATAAAAGTTAAGAGTACATTCAAATATATAGTTATGTTTTAATTAACATTTCATTCTAAAAATATATATTTAAAATATTATCTATATTCTTTTAACCGCTAAAATATTTTTTTAAAATAATATTTATTTATATTTTTTATTTTTAAATATTTTATTTTTTATCCATCCAGTATAAAATTTTAGCTCCGTCTAAATATATGATAAAAATATGGACAAAGAAAGGGCTCTCATTGTCAATATGGTTGGAGCCTATCACAACCGTCCATTTTCTGACAGATGGGGATATGAACACAACAAACTAAACCTGTCCGATCAACGGCTAGTAATCTTAAACTTCCCGAAGAAACCTATATAGGAATAGGAGGATCACTTTATCTACCTTCACATCATCTCCTCTTTCCACCACCACATATCCATCAATACTGAAACCTCTCCGGCCGGCGCCGGACAAACGAAAAGCAAACAAACTTCAATTCCCTGTTCTGTACTTTAAAATGATTTCACTTACTCCTTATCTTTCTCTTCCCGCCACCACCAGTGCCTTCACTTCGAAAGCGAATAAGCTCTCAATCTCTCCCAAACCAGCGGCGCCGGTTTGTAGTTCTTATTCGAAAAATGGATGGAAGTTGAGTGGGATGAAGGGTTGTTTTGAAATTACTAGTACAGGAGGGTTGTTTGTATTTGCCTGTTCAACGACGCCGTATGTACGGCGAGTTGGGTCGCGGAGGCTTCCGTTTGGGAATAACGCAGGTGGTGGAGATAAACGTATTACTTTATTTTTTTTTTAAAAATATGACTAACAATAATTAGGGTTTCAAGTGTCCATTTTAAAAGCACACGTACCAACTGAAATACACTACTAAATATGATCTGCAATAATGAAGTTTGAAATGAGCCAGCTATTTCATGCTCTAAAGCTTGACCAAGCATAAGCTGAATAGTTAATTATAATTAAAGCAAAGGAGAATATAGACATCATTATACTAAATAATAATTAATATTTTCTATATATTTATATGTTCTTTTAAAAAAGTTGATAAGCCAACTTAAGACAATAATCCAGAATCTGATTAGTATTGGAAGAAAGAAGCTGCAGCTTTTGAGATTATCTACTCATCGAGTTTTAATTTTGTGTGGTTCATAATTTATTTAAAGATAGAATTAAACAACATTTATCTCGCATTAAGATAACTATCTTGACGTATACTTCAGGCCAAACAAATATTATTAAAATTATTTATTATACTAAAAATTAGTTTATTTCCTATTTAATTGAATTAGATTTAGAGAGAGAAATTATGAACCAAAAAGCTTCGGAAACCCCAGAACAAGAAGAACAAAAGCTATTAAATTAAAGAATAACTCCATTAACCAGATTGCATGTATATATATAGGAATAGAAATTTCCGACATAACTATACAAACACGACTATGTATAACATGACATAGATTTTGCAAGTTTATTCACTTGGTTGTACTAATCACTCTCTAGAACTATTTCAGCTGGCTAAATATATATGTTTTCTACAGAAAAAAAGAACACTGACCATCTTTGTATGAACCATTTTCCCTTTCTACAATTATTTTCGGATTTATTATATATAACGATGTGATATATATTCAGAGAGAGTAGAAATCGGTAATTGTTTTCATCACCTGTACTTGGGTGGTAAGACACTTTATGTAATGTGCTGTCTCATCCAACAAGTTGCATAAATCCATGGCTTCTCCTCCTGGAACAAGCTCTCTTAGTTCACTTGCTTCGACACCAAACCCGACGACCCCATCTTCTTCTGTTGTTGTTGTTGTTGTGTTATTGTTTTGTTTCTCATGTCTTGTTTTTTTCTTGACGGCTTGTTGGGACTTAATAAGTGTACTAGTCTTCCGTGATCTTCTGACACAAGATCGGGTCCGAAGCTTCCAAAGCATTGCCCTACTCCAAGTTCTCCTCGACCTAACCGAGTACGCCATGGACTTGTCAGCAGCAGCCTTGATCCTTCGGTACCGTCGGAAGATCTCCGTTTGAGAAGACGAGGATATAGGTTTTTGAGCATGGATTTTGGTCAGAGCCCTGAGGAACCGTGTGGCAAACCGGGATTTTAGAGAACTAGGGCTCGTATGGCCAGGGTTATACTTGTTCATGGTTTATGAGCTGAAAAGTTGATGAAGAATATTAGGGTTTCGTTTTGGGTAGTTGGATATGGAGATAGACAAGAGATTAAGCAAGGGGCTGCCCCTTTTTGGATGGATCAAAGGTACTAATGGTGAAAACAAGCTCAGCTGTGGCCGGTTGCCTAACCAGAAGTGATCCTGAAGACAAAAGCTGACTAATTCTCTGACACGGTATCTAAACTGACCAACCCAGACATGAAAGACAGAGATGTGGTTAGGGGAATTTTCAAGAACAAAAACATGTGACGAGAATGAAGGGATTGGAAATGGGAGGTGTAAAGAGGAAGGAGAGTTGGGGAACGAACCCTTAGAATTATAATTAAAGGCGTTTGCTTTCGTTTTCAGATTGGGATTATAGAGGAGATAAAAGGGAGTTTTGTGGGGGCTGAAATGGCCAACCACCATATGAGCGCACATGGCTCCATTTTCCCACTTGGATTGTGGGACATCTCTCTTCTTTTCTTCTCACTTTGTTTATCTATCGTATTTTTAGTATTTATTACATATTTATTATACAGTATTCTATAAGTTTGGTTTGCGAATGCCTTGGTTTTTACTTTATGTTGGAACATTGTTGGTGGGTTATCGACAAGGAGTGATGTTTTGACAGTGTTGGAGACCGGTGATGTCGTCGGCAGCAGCAGCGGCGAGACCCAAAATCACACGTACCGAGTTCAATGACTAAGCTTTCGTATTTTGTATCGTAAACTTATCGACATTTTAGGAATATTATCTCCCTGATAAGTGATGGAACTAAAATACTAAATGAATTCGTCTCCCTGAAACAAGCATAGTATACATATATACCCTGGAAGAAGAAGAAGATGAACTTTGCCAACTTAGACCTTACCCCAACAACACTACAGTTAAAGTTGGAGGGACAGATAACTCTGCCTTCATGCACCGCCGCTTACGCATTTGATTTCACCGATGAGATGGAGGAGGAGGCCGGTAGCTGGGGGTGTTTTTCTCTTTTCCTTTTTAGGGTTTGGTTCACCTCCTTAACTAAAGGGTTGTTCGGAGTACCTAATTAGACCGGTCTGGCTACTGGCTAGGATTTCAAGTCACAAGCGACAGAGGAAAAGAAAGGAAATTATATTATTGTTTTTGAATTTTATTCGAGACGATATAGAAATATTAGATTTTTTTATTTCATGTTACATATTAAAAAATATTTTAAAATTTAAATTTTAACCGTAATATTTATATCATAAAACTTAAATTTTATATTTAATTTACTTTCTAATCTTAAATCATAAATTTTAAATTTATTATATTAAAGTAAAGACATAAAAATATACATGATTAAGAACAGATTATTTTTATCGGGCTTAAACTGACTTTAAACTCGACTCTTGTTCTCGTTTAAACATGTCTAATTAAATTATAATTGATTAAAAACAATGAAGAAAAAACGAGAAACATGTTAACATATAGAAATGATATGAAGAACATGGTGTGGGACCAGAGTTGCTTAGAGATTATTAAACATCAAAGCATTCGAATTAGACTCTCTAACCACTTCATAATTATGCTTAGCTTCAGATAAGCAGATTCCACATGTCCGGAAACATGTGTCGTTTTAATATTCAATCTCATAAGAATGTTTATCATTAGATCAGAGATAGACCAAGGGACTAAGGGAGCAGAACCTTAAAAAAAATTTAAAAAATCTATTTATATATTATTAAAATTTTTAAATTCACTTCATAAAATTTTATAGTTTTGATCCTCTGATATAAATTTAAGGTAAACTACGTAAATGGTCCCTTGATTATACCTCAATTATTTTTATATTCCCTGACTATCAAATGTTATAAATTAGTTCATTGATTAATTTTTTTTATACGAAGTAGTCATGTGCCGCCGTTAAAAATTTGACGGGAAACTGACGTGGACGTTAACATGCTGACTTGGATTATAGAGATCGAAGATGCCATATGGTTATCCAAGTCAATATGTTAACGTTTGCATCATTTTTTCGTCAAATTTTTAACTACACGTGACCATTTTGTATCAAAAAAGTTAGTCAATAGACCAATTTGTAACATTTGATAGTCAGAAAATGTAAAAGATAATTGAGGTATAATCAAGGGATCATTTATATAGTTTACCCTAAATTTTTACGTCCATTTCTGATTGATACTATTAGTATAAATATTATTTTAAAAGCAAATTCACTCAATATTCATGAGATTTTTTTTGAATATTCTAGTCACAATTTTTATCTTATTATATACTTAAAAATGTTTAAATCTTTCGATTTAAAATCAAATCCTCTTTTAACTTGTTACCAACGGTTCTATAAATAGGCCCAATGAGTCTAAATGCTAACAGGCTAACCTAACCCATTTATATTATTTTTATGCATTAGCACATTAATTGAATAATTACATTTTTAATATATTATAATTTATTTTCTATGAACCTGCTTTAAGTTTACAGATAATAAATAAATGAATTAAAGATAATTTAAAAAAATGGTATTTGTGATAAACTCTTACTATGTTTCTGTTGTGTTGTCTTTTTGTTTGGATGTTGCCGAATCTAATGTGTGCATTGTTTCAAGGCCTGTTCTGTTCTGCCACAACACAAACGTAAAACAGAACCAAACATGGTTCTTTGGAAACCAAGAGAAGGTTGGACACTTCTCGGGTTTGGTCGTGTTTAGCGGTTGTGGTCTACCCTCTATTATTTCTTCTGTTCTTCGATCGAGTCTTTAATTATGTGAGTTGTAAACCGATGAGTATGGATGTTACTGTTTGTACGCAATGAGCATGTGGGTCATATTATTACGTGTGTCGGCAGACTTTGTGCTACTCGTATCGAACTATCGAATCAACGTGATGTTATCGTTGTTTAAGTTTATAAAAACCAATTATATAATTTTTTAATAGATATCTTAAGTGATCAACGCCATCAATTTGTTGGATAGTTGAATTATTTAGAATTTACTACTTACCGATGGTAAAAAAAAATCACAGAATGAAAAACATCAAAAGTTACCATTAAAGGACTAATAATAAATTAAAAGCAAAAGGGGGGATTGTGTGCAGAGCTGCACAAGTCCTTATCAGTTGAACTACTTCCCTGCAAAATAAAAATATAAACTTTATTCAATCTCAGTAACCCTTTGTCTTCTGCAAGTTTTCAGGCTTCAGCTTTAAAACACTGTAAAACCTTTCAGATCCATTACACGACCATTATTAAACTGTTGAGTGTTGACCAATTGCTGTCTTCATCCTCATGAACCAGTTCTTATCGAATCCATAACCTTTGCTTGCTGATCACAGTAAAAAAAAAGATTCAAACTTTGGATCAAAAGCATACGATAACCCTGTTTTACTAATCTGTCTCTCTCTGCTTTTCATCTTTTCATTACCTCACCTTACCGTTTTTGTCCGAGTGTTCCCTACTGTGAAACTTCGTTATCTGGTCTGGGTTACTTTTCTCTTTTACCCAAGATAAAAAATTTATGGACATCTACTTTTACCGTATCTTCCTCTCTCTTCACCCTTTAAATTGCCAAACTTCACACGCTCACACAAACAAAGAATTAAGTGAAAGGGATTCTTTGAAAAGTAAAGTCAATCTCCAGTTTATTCCAGGATTTTTTTTCTCTGTTTAGGAGTATGGATGTAAGTAAAATTTACCCTTTTCTTCATCTATGCTTTTGAATTGAGTTTCAAGTGTGTTCTATTTTTGGTTTTGTTGTTTTTCTGTCAGGATTATTACAGAAGGAACCATGTTCCGGCTTTTGGCAGCTGGGATTGGAACAACGACCTTCCTTTCACTCAGTGTTTCGAATCGGCTAGACAAACTGGATTGCTTCCTTACAGCTACTCCGAGGATCGTGATTTGTATGTTGCCGGTAATCTTTATGAGAATGATGTCGCTACTCCTGCCATGATTGTGGTTCCTCGTAAAAGGGTAAGTAAACGAAGCAACCTTAAATTTCTTCTTTCCTTTGCCTGAAGCAGGTTTCATTTGCAGACAAAAGTAGGACGGTCGCATGTTAAAGAAGTCAAAAAGCAAAGCTGGGAGGTCAGTGACGTGAAACAACCGTCGCCGCCGTCAGCAGCAGCAGCAAGCCCCATTCCTATGGCTAAGCCAACTCCAAAACCCGTGGATGAAGACCTTTACAAAATCTCGCCTGAACTACTTTACGCAAAACCCAAAAAGGTATGCTCCACTCCATTAATTTTTGAACTGATTTGTAACTTGTAATAATTTTTTTTTTACCTTTCCTTTGCTGCAGAAGAAAGGTTTGTGCTTTTTCTCCTGTTGCTTGGTGCCAAGTTGATTATTTTGAAGCTGCCATTGCCGGTTGCCACCCGTTTCTTCGTGCATTCTAAATGCCTATATACAGTGGAGGATTACTTACGTATATATATTTTTTAAGATGTTGAGAAATAGTAAATGGATAATGGCATGGAGACTGGAGTCTGCTTTTGATCTCTCCTTCCCTTTCCTTGTTATATTGGGCTTTTATTAAGATGATAATTTATCTCCGAAAGAACCCCATACATAGTGTTAGCTTGACCACTCTTTTTTTTTAAGAAAATAATTTTTTACTCATCAAACAAGATATTAAAAATTAAAAAAAATACCATTTCCTTCCACGACAAGTGTTTATTAATCTGTTCTAGGACAAGTAGTCGTAATGTTTTTTTGAGAAACATGATCACGTGAATGTTTAATTGTGCATTAACTAGTTTGTGTTATTAATGTAATATTGAATATCAAATTCAGAGGCATGCAGGTGCAGCCTTAGTAACCTGACACATTGACTACATGCCGAATGTACAAGGAATATCATATCATACGTTTTCTTCACCTTCAAATAAATAAACAGTGCAAGAAAGATGGGATTTCTCTTTCACGTGCCATGAAATTATTTCTTTAGATTCCCATTCCCAGGCCCACTCCATTGAAGAAGTCCACCAAATGAGGGAGAAGAATTGATGAAGTAAGAAAAGCATGCAATGGAGATGGACTAAACCAGGTTTGGAAACCAAGAAAGATTCCTACATATATATGCTCTATAGCTAGCCAAATGTTTTCTTTAGGTTCACGTTCACCGAGCCACCTGCTGCAGCGGCAACACGTTGGTGGTCAGGACTCAGGACCCTATTCTGTCGATGTTCGGTAGGGTTTCTGACATGTTATTTAAACAATGTGTTTCTTCTCTCAGGTCACCATCATTCGTTTCCAGGTTGTAGATAGCAGAAGAAAGAGAGGTGGGGACGTGGTCTTGGTTCATAAATAAACTGATCCGACTGTATTTGACTTCATTTTTATCATGTATTTTTCCTTTGAGATTGCGTCTGAGAGAGGTGGCAAAACTGAGATTTCATTTTTGACAGGTATTCTACTGCAAAACCCTATGAGTACAACTTAGAACGTAATCATAATGAAGAAAACCAACAAGTTGATGACGTTGTCCTGGTCAAACAGACTACACATTCTTACAACTCTATCAAATCATGTGATGAAATCACTTTAAAGTTTTGAGTAGGTGAAGCTTTTGATGTATCATGGGGGGTACGGATGTTTGCTTTACCCTTTGGATTGGGATTTGTGTTGAGGTTTGGTTGTTTAATTACCAACATTGTTGTGGGTGCATTTTTTTTCTTCTTCTCTGCAATTGGGCAACCCTTTTGGGACCCTCTCCCCTTCCACAGAAATGTTTCGGACACTTCTCCCACTTCACCAATGACCAACCTTTATGATCACCACAACAATGTTATATATGAAAGTTAAAATGTATATCAGAAACACAGAGTAAACCCCATGAAGTTTTGTTTGAGATATATATACTAGGCATTGGTGTTCTGGACAAACGTAATAGAAACGATCGCATAGGGCTCTCGAAAAAGAGGGCCCCAAATTTTGATAAACTATACTCATTAGATGTTAATCTCGAAATTCATTAAAAAAATTTTGAAAACGCTATTAAGAAGGATGATTTATAATTGTTAAAACGTTATAATTATTTCTTAAATATGATAATTGATTATAGAATCTTATTGATTAATACTATTACTATTGAGTCGGTAGAACTAGTGAGGTTTTCGATAGATACAATAGAAACGATCGTACAGGGTCCCTAAAAAGGACATTTACTTCTAAGGGCTACAATTTTATAATTAATATAGGTCATGGACAATTATTTTTAAGGACCATATTTTAATAAATTGTATAAGACCCCCTAAATATTTGAACTTCCCAGATACTAGGGCCAGATGGAGATCTCTAGGTCTCTGAATGAAACTGATCCCAGCCCTTTCCTCATTGAGAAGAATGAAGATCAAGACTTAAACTTTCATCAACTTCCTCCACCCCACTCATCTTTTGAAGATCCATGAAGAAATATAAAGATGATCCAACAAAAAAGATGATGATGTTCATGTTAAGACGTAAGTTATCCTTGTAGTACCTCGTGTCCTTGAAGACATCCCATGTGCTTTAAATTCTTATTCTTCAATACTTGCATGGCTTGTTTTGGGTTTTCAACAAGGAACCCAACGTAAATTGTAAGGAAATTTTGGGTTTTGACTGTTGCACATAGGGAAATTGAACTAATCATCACCCTAGCCCATATGATCTGGGATACAAAAGAGTTCTCTCCTTTTATATATATATATCCAAATGTTGGTTGGTCTAGCTTGTTCCGGGTATTTGGATAAATCATCTGATTGTGCTTATTAAAAATGTTGTATTTATCGATAGGGGTTAATCCAAGTGATAGGTAGTTTAGTTCCGTTTAAGTAAGTTTCAGGTTCGAGATATTGTGTAAGCAGAAAATCCTTGATAAAAGACTTACACACCAAAATTAAGTGTGCGATCCGGATCGATTTGAATTTATCAGATTTAAACTCTAGAACTAGAAGAACAATAAAAAAGAATGTTGTATTTGGATAAATCATCTGATTGTGCTTATTAAAAATGTGCCTTAAAAACAGGAAAATAATAAAATTAAAATAAACTTCCGGAATTCCAGTTGGGGTTTTGGAAATTCCCGCGGATACCCAACTGAAGAAGAATGCCTAACCTTGCCGCCAACCCTTTCCCTTCTCCTTCTTCCTCTTCCAGTTCATACCCAGAAGAAAAAAACTTGTTAATCCACCTAAACAATCCCTTGCTTTCCTTCCCTTCTCTTCATTCTCAAGCAAAAGTATCCCCTTTTCTTTCTCTCTATATCAGAACTCTACAAGCCATGCCGTTGCCAATCATCCATCATTGCAAAAACTTAATTCCATTCATTTTCTTCTTGTTTCAGCTATCTTGTTTCCTGTTTCAATTTCATAAAAAAAGATGGAGTCTCAAGAACCAAAGGCTACCGGATTCAATTTGACTCCTTCCATGTACTCGGACCGGGTGATGTTGAAAACTATACTTGAAAGTAGTGATGGCGGGATGGGGTTGGTTGGGAAGACGGTGGTGGTTGGCGGGTGGGTGAAATCTTCCAAAGAGGTGAAGAAAAATCATGTTCCATTGCCGCCGGTAGCTGCAGATGATTCCCCTGCTTCGCCGGAGCGGAAAGGCTTAACCTGTCTGGAAATTCTCGAGTCCCGAATCCCCTGTTTCAGGACCATTATCAGGATTTTGTGTGGTCCTGCTAGTCCCCCATCTGTTCGAGAAAAGCTCGAGTCTTTGATTCCTAAACCATCTTCTTCTTCCACATTGTTTCTACTAATTAACGACGGCTCTTGCATTTCAACTCTCCAGGTATTATTTTTTTCCTTGTTTCATAAAGAGATTACTTTGCTTGCTATGCAGATATTCCTAATTGGTATGGAAATTTCTCGACCAGGTCGCCGTAGATTCAACTAAAGCTCCGATGTCGGTAGGCCAAATTCTACCCACTGGAACATGTATATTAGCTGAGGGTGTTCTGCAAAATGCTTCAGCAAATGGAAAACAAACAATTGAGCTTAAAGCAGAAAAAATTCTTCATGTTGGAACAGTTGAGCAGGATAAGTACCCTTTGTCCAGGAAAAGATTACCCCTTGATTCTTTAAGGGATTATCCTCATATTCGTCCTAGGACAACAACGGTATTCTCAGCTTCCATGGTTACTTTTGGACTTGTGTCATAACAAACTACCTTGAAATTGAACTGAATTTGTTTCTTTATATTTGCTTTGCATTGCAGGTATCATCTGTTACTCGAATCCGAAGCACCCTAGATTTTGCAACCCACACATTCTTTCGGAACCATGGTTTTCTACATGTGCAAATGCCAATCATCACAACAACAGATGTTGAAGGTTTCAGTGAAAAGTTTCAGGTTACTACTCTTCTGGGAAATACAAGCAAGAAAGAGGAGTCAATTGGTGTTAGTGATGCCGATAGTGTTAGCCTTGAAACTGTTAAGGCTGCTATAAAGGAGAAAATGAGTGTAGTTGAACAACTCAAGCGAAGTAACAGCAATAAAGAAGCACTTGTTGTAGCTGTTCAGGATCTGCGGAAAACAAATGAATTAGCCCTGCAGATTGAAGCAAGGGAAAAATTGAAACCGGTAACCGCAGTGAAGCCCGACTTGGTGAACTTCAATGAAGATTTCTTTGGTCGCCAGAGTTATTTAACTGTTTCCGGTCGCCTTCACCTGGAGAGCTATGCATGTTCTATGGGAAACGTTTACTCGTTTGGACCAAGGTTTCGAGATGATAAATCAGTGTCCCCCAGACATGTCGCTGAAATGTGGACTGTTGAGGTTGAAATGGCTTTTTCACAGTTAGAGGTAAGAATTTGCCTACTCAAGGCTCAAGTATGTTATGTAATTTATATCTCTGGTGAAGAAACTGCAGTGATTTTCATGCTTACATGTGTATATACCTGAACAAAAACATTACGCGTTCAGATTGAATGAATTTTCATAAATTAAGATCTCAGTTATATTTTCCATTGGAGCTTCCAGGAGGCTATGAAATGTGCAGAGGACTATTTCAAATTCCTCTGCCGATGGATATTGGATAACTGCTCGGAAGACATGAAGTTTGTCTCAAGAAGAATTGACAAAACTATCACTCATCGTCTTGAATACATGATATCAAGTTCTTATGACAAGATTTCCTATAGAGAAGCAGTGGAAATTTTGAGAAAGGTAAACCTGGACAACATGTATTTCCTATATATAAGACCTATGTTGCTCTAAATCTTTCTTCAAATTCTCACACTGTTCGAATAACATAGAATAGGCCACCAAACATTTCAACCATATCTATAGCAACATCGATCTGACCGAACATCTTAATTTCATTCTTTAACATTAGGTACCAGATAAGGCTTTTGAAGCACAACTTCAGTGGGGTGTCCCTTTAACAGCCGAACATCTAAGGTATGTATTATATAGCTATTAACCTAGTCATGCCAAATACAAAAGAGATCGGTTTGGTTCTTACTATCCATTTACTCAATGACAGCTACTTGGCTGATGATCACTATAAGAGGCCTGTAATTGTTTACGATCATCCAAAAGCGGTTAAGCCGTTTAATGTATGCTTGAATGATGATGGAACGACAGTTGCAGCCTTTGAGATGGTTGTACCCAAGGTAAGTCTAAATTTTATTAAGAAGTGGAGAACAATAGAAAAGCCAAAACATATATGTTCATGCACCAAAACATGTGTCCTGGTTTAGAATGGTTATAAAGTTGGATAATTCTATCTGCAGATTGGAACTGTGATAACAGGGAGCCAAAACGAAGAGCGCTTTGACATGCTAAGTACAAGGTAATGCCATCTCGTTAGTCTACTGCAAATGTTGTGAAATTTTGGATTCAAAGACAAATTTCATATTTCCTGGAAATGGTTTTCTGATTTCAGGATCAAGGAATTTGACTTGTCAAGAGATCAGTATGAATGGTACCTAGACCTTCGCCGGCATGGAACAGTCAAGCACTCCGGATTCAGCCTACGGTTCGACTTGATGGTTCTCCTTACCACTGGCCTCACTGACATCAGAGATGCAATTCCTTTTCCCAGAAGTCTTGGCAAAGCCAACAACTAAGGTCGAAGAGTGCATGATATAGTTCATAAAATTGAGACAAGCAGTTGAAACTTCCTTGTATTCCACACAAAGAAGAACTTGTGTAAACAGATATACCAAATGCTACAAGAAATATATGAATTTATGTCTACAGATCACTCTTATTTGATCCACTTACACAATTTATTATACCTAACTCTTAGATTTAGTTCATGTTATACAACTTCATACATTTATGTCCATGTAATATAATCACATGTCTCTATATTATTTGAATTAGGATTGAATTTTTAAAAGTAAAATAATAAAATTAATTAAACTAATAGGTAAAAATAATGTAGTAGTTGGGTCTAAAGAATCTAGTTCCCACAATTATGCTGGGTGGGTTCGTGGATTAGGTGGAAAGCAATGAGTCTAAGAAAGGTAAGAGGAGTATTGATGTAAAGTTTAGAGGAAGGCGATAAATATCAATAATTATTTGAAAATATAAAATATTAAAATTTATGAAAAATAAAAATAATCTAAAATATTATTAAAATTTTAAATCAAATTTTAAATCAAATATTATAAAATTAATTAATCTTTAAATATCGAAAAATATAAATTAGAATCATGCACACTTATAATTTAATATGTTTCATTAAATATTCTTAATTTTACAAAGTTTTAAGTTCATTAGGGACGGAAGTTTTACAAGTATAACTATAATTGAAACATATTCGAGTGAATAATAAATAGTTTTAAATTATTTTAAATTAAATAAAAATAAGTTATAATGAATAATATGGCATGGTGTGATCCAAAATTAAGTACACAATAGAAAAAGAAATTACTTAGACTAGTTTTTAAAATAGTTTTAAAGGCATAGTAATATCATTAAGGAGATGTAGTGACGCTCTATGATGCAATATTAAAATATGTTTAGCGAATAAAATAAATGATTAGTGACGTATTTATTTCGTCACCCTTATCATCATGGCCTATGGACCCCTTTTCTTTCCTTTTTCTTTTTGACTGTACTTTTATTTAGTAGTACTAAAACTGTAACGGTTTGGATTTGAATCTGTGTGTACCCATCAATCAATTCAGAACGATTAGGATAGGTCGTAGGGGATCACAATTTAAAGTTAATTCTGGAAACGGAAATAATATATTTTGGTATGAAAATGTATTATAAATTCAACTAAAATATCAAGAAGATTCGTCGCTAAATAGAATAGGGATATGGAACAAGGTGTAGTCCTTTTGGAATTTATAGTGACGGATTTTGTTTCGTTGTCTTTGCTGAGTTGTACACGGAAATTGTATCCTCTTCTAGTCGTTTTCATTTTTTCTAGCAGTGTCAAAAAAGCGTCGTGAATTGTCAATTAAGTTCACTTGCACGTCAACTCGTTTTTACTTTTTAGCAACGACAGATCGAACCAAAACCTTAACCCTTTTTTCAATAAAACATAATTTTAATTATTTTTTCCGACGGTTTAGTTAGTCTTCAACTTTTGGCGACGCCAATTATCCAAGCAAAACTTTACGAACTCTTTTCAATTTTGCCGACGCGACATTAACGACCCTAAAAGCCACTTCAATTCAAAATCACACGGGAAAAATACAAGACAATGGCAGAAACATCCAAATATTATGCTACAACTATGTATTTATAAAATTATATATTCCAATCCTCAACTAACAAGAACATGTAGAACTTTGAAGGAAAAAAAAAAAAGAACATGTAGAACTAAGCAAAATTATAAAAGAAACTGACAAATAAATATGTTGTCTGAAAATAAATAACATCCCATCATGAACAAGAGAGACCGAGGATGTCACAAAATCTGGAGATTGGTTGGTGGGTAAGGAACTATTTCTTTGATTTTCTCTTCAAAACTATGACCCAAGTAATGGCTTCCAACAGCAATGCAATCCCTCCCAAGGCAATGATCACGATCTTATAAGCTGTTTCCCATTTATGTTCCGGGCTCAAGATATCGAGACCCTTGAACACATTGAAAACGCCGAGGACGAGGATTGTGTATCCGAAGAGGTGGTGGTAAATGTTCCAGTAGATTCTGTACTTGTGATCCTTCTTTGGCCTTAAGAACAAGGCAAAAATCTAACAGAGTGAAGGAGAAACAGTGAGTTGGTAGATTCAGACAATTGTGAAGAGTGAAGATCCAAAGATTTACAATCCCAATTTAGTGTTGAAATTATTGCAGATTATAGAAATTCAAGAAATATACCTGCACGGTAGCTAAAGCGAAAAGGGCTATTCCAATGTTTCTATGTGTTGAATATGTAATTCCTGGGGATTCACTGCCAAGTTTAAGACCTGTTCCCCAGCCTGCAACTCCTATGGCGTAAGCTGAGACTTGACAGAAGACATGAAGATAAAACCAGGCTGGATCTGCAGATTCAAAGGTTCTCATGTAGCGTGCAATGATTACACCAAGTGGAAACAGAATTCCCCAACTCACAGCATTTAGAATTCCATGAATCTGGAAGAAGTAATTATTTTGGGTCAAATTTCAAAATATTCATTGAAAACCCAAATCAATCTAAAATCATGGTAATAAAATATTGAAAGGGAAACCTACGTTTTTCTTCTTGAGCTTGTCGTTTCCCCCAGAATCGGCGGTACTCTGTCCAGTATTCAAATCTAAGCTTCCTTTGGCTTGCAAATTAGCGGGGGCGAAGTCATGTTTCGCCAATATGCCACCGGCTCCGACGCTGGGGCCCACTTGCCAAACCTGATTGATTTTTCCACTCGCCGCTAAATCCGCCGGTACTTTAATTTTTGCGAAAATCGCCATACTCCCGTCTTTTCTACTCTCCGCCTTCGTATCCCAAACTTCGAACGACAGATCCTTGGGCACAATCGAACCGTACGATGCGACGTCATAGGTATGGACCTGGACGGTGCCGGTGGAGGAGTTTGTGTAGGCGACGAGGGATTGCGAACCAGCCATACCGGTAGCCTTCGGGTTAATGGCCCAAGAAATCCATCCGCCCGATTCTGAAGGGGTGGCGACGAAGCCGATGGAGAGAGTGGTATTGACGGAATCGTAAGAGAAGTGGAGATAAGAGGAAAGATAAGGGAGGTCGACGCAGTTTGAGTACACTTGGTTTTGAGAAAACTTCTGGGAGGAGCATGTGAGAGACGCTACCGGATAAATTATCAGCGCTAAAAAGCATAGCATAATAACAACCGACGACGGCGCCGAAGACGACGGAGCCATTATACTTTCCTCTTCTTTTTTCTCAGACGAAAAGAAAAACACAGAAACAAAAGAATAACGGTTACCTGACTAAGTGAAGGTTGGCGGAATAAATAGATAGAATCCGTGAATAAGTCCACCAATAATATGTTAACACGTGTCGAAACTCTTTTATGGAGAGCACGCGCTATATTAGGGGAAATTTACCAATGCTTAATAAAATTACTAATTCTAATTATATGAAACTTTTTTTTTTCTTTCAGTTTTTAGTTTCCCCTGTTTAGTTAAACACATTAAAATCCTATGATTCATGCCATATTCATAATTATAAGTATTTTTTTATTTCTACTTTTAAAATTTTATTTTAGTTAATCTGGATCGATCTGTATTATATATTTAATTTTATTGGATGTATCTTTTAACAGAGATTTTTTGTATATAAAACGTTTCGAATCTAGACTTGTTTAAATAGAACTAAACTACTTAATATTTGGATAATCTCTGATAATAATTATTTTTTTATTTTATAATATAAACATATAATTTAAATAAAAGTTTAAGTCCACCTTAAAGGAAACAAATACTGGTATAGAAAATCCATACACAATTCCAATTCTTTCCATTATAAATATGAATGCTAATCTTATGGATTTTTATAACCAATAATTATAAATACGGAATTTTTTAAAATAAACTAAAAATACATATACTTAATTATTCACACGTATCTATTACAACACACTTTTAAAAGAAAAACAAGCTAATTAATAGCTGTGATAATTGATTTCTCAAGTTTTGTAGAATAACGTATTAATTGAAAATATTTATTTCTAAAAATAACACTTTATTCTAAATTTATATGAGCTTATTGCTTAAAAAATAAAAAAAAAATGGTTTAATACAATATTTTATAACTATCGAAGTTATTTTTTGTTAAATAGTGTTAAAAGAATGATTAATTATTTGACAAAAATAAATTATTTTTTAAAAGTGATTATAGTTAAGTAAATATATATATAACCTTTTGTTATAATATACGCACATTTTATTGATAAAACAATTGAATTCAAATATTCAAAGATGAATATTATTCGTTTTTTCATTAGAACCACTTGATGAATTCGGATATCACTTTAATATCGAGTCTCGACAACTAAACAAATTGATAATTTTTGAAAAATAAAATAAATACCGGTGGATTGAGAATTTAAAATTAGAAAAATGTAAGACAATTGTTTTTCTTAATGCATAAAGATTATATATCAAATTTTGTCGAAGTATAGGGGTTAGTGGTGTATTTTAAACTTTATTTTATTCAAATTTGATATTTAAAATCGTGTCTACATAAATATTCGTAAATAGATACTAATTTAAAATAGGGTTGTTATTAACTGTCTTGTCAATAAGAATATTAATTATTTTTATTAATAATGTTTATTTGGTTTAAAATAAAATGTAATTAATTACATCATTAAAAACTTGTGCTTTATTAATTAAATTCTTAAACTTTAAACCATAAATACTAATTCTTAATCTCTAAATATTAACCCTAAACCTTAAACTTAAATTCAAACCTTAAATATTAACCCTAAACTCTAAACCAAAAACCTTAACCTTAACCTTAACCTTACATACTAAACCCTAAATTCTAAACCCTTTATCATAATCTTAAATATTAAACCTTAAATCTGAATTTAGATCCTAAACATAATCTTAAGCCCTAAATCTTAAATCATAAAATCTTTTAAAATAACCTTTAAAATGTAAAAAAAAAAAAGCATGGAATTTGTTCTTTTAATAAATAAAAGCATAGAATTTGATTCGCAAGCGCCATGCTTAATTTCGAAGCAAGTTCCTTAAGTCAATTGATTCGTACGTTAATGGCATTTCCTATAATGAAGGTGGGTGCACCCCCCACCCCCAATCTTCAAGTCAATGCTTGGTGCTTCGGTTATTGACCCATTATTTTTAAATTAAAAAAATAATTTAAATTGATCAATAAATACTTAAGTAAAACTAATCAGACATTTAAAATAAGGAAATTATTCTGAATAATTTCAACTGTAAAGTGAGGAAGGGGAAATGCAGGTGGGAAATACATTCCAAAAGACCTTTTTACGATAATGGTTATTATGTTTAAAGGTTACGATTTCAATCAATAATACGATACAGTAATTAAACTATTAATATCTTATAACAAATACTATTATAATCACTGTAGCTTTTTTTTTTTTTTCTAAAACAAGAGGACACTTATGACGGACGGTAATCGTAATTTGTACAGTCTACCTACCAATGCTTCATACACATAACGAGGGTAAAAATAAATTACCTTAGGAAAAAATGATTACAGTGGGAAATTATCACATTATTTCGTGCTAAAATCATTCATTATGTTTCCCATTTTTTTTATTATTGAAATCATTAAAATCACAACAAAATCAGCAAAGAAACCAAACCCGATATCCAAAACCCGGCATTCATTTCACTAACCCTATATCCTGTGTTGGAATTTTCAGCAGCATGTGGTGATGGTGAAGGAGATGATGTAGCCGGGCTCAGTTTCTCAGCTAATTGCAACTCGCCGAGTGAAGCCAAGTTAGGTTTAGCAAACTCATGTTTAACCGGGTGACCATCAACAACAACTGGACCAACCTGCCAGACCTGGTTTAACTTCTCAGCGCTGTCTGCAATTTTTATGGAACCATATATAACCATGTTCCCGTCTGTGTCGGACTCGGCTTCTAAGTCCCAGACATCAAACGAAAGCTTTCCTTCAACAATGGAGCTGTAGGAGCTTATGTTGTAGGTCTTAACAACCATAGATCCATTAGCTTTGAAAGCCAAAAGTGTTTGTGAACCTGCCATACCGTTGGCTGTCGGGTTGACAGCCCAAGCGATCCAACCATCTGGTTTTGAAGGAGTCGCCGAGAAGGCGATGGAAAGAGAAGAATTGGTAGCATTGTAGGTGAAGTGTAGAGTTGAGTTCAAGGACGGGAGCTCTGTGCAATTGGAGTATTGGTTTCTTCCGCCGGCGAGTTTAAGGGAGGAGCAATCGGCTGCATGTGCGGCTGAGATCAGAGTGATGCAAAGACAAAAGATCAATGATGGTAAAAACTGAGACCCCATTTTCAGAAATTCAAAGAAAAAAATCTCCCTTTTTGGTAATGCTAATGGTAGAATGTTTTCTGGCAGAGTTTCGGGAGGGAATATATAAAGGGGAAAGAGGATAACAGTGGAAACTTCATTTCGGCTTTGAGGGATAAGGGAGCCAATAGATGGATGCCATATAGGATTTATGTTTTTGAATATTAGACGTGTCGGACTGTGATTGGTTGTTGTTGTAGTCTTTAACATATTAAAGCGAGAGGGAATGTGATTTATTAGGGTCAGATCTCATCTCGTGAAAACGGGAAAATCTAAAAAAATATATTTAAAATACGGTTAAAATATGATTATTTAAATTTTTTAAAATGATAAAAAATTTATATAAAATTAAGATAAATATTTAGTAGATTTGTTTTAAATAGTGATAATTTTTATTAATTAAATAATAATTCAAATAAATTTTATCATAAATAAAATTTTGAATAATTTAACAATTTTTTATAATTACTTTTATAAAATTAATAAAAATATAAATATACTAAATTTTCTTATTTTAAAATAAGGGTAACTGTCTAATAAAATAAATTATAATTTGAGATTATGGGGTTGGGAATGCACGTGGGTGTTGCGTGCTGATGGTGGGTCCAATGTTCAGAATAAATGGGGGAATGATAACGTGTCTCAGCTGTCACGGATCTGAATATATCAGAACAAACTAACCTTTAATAAATAAACAAATATGAAACTCAAGGTACAACAAACCGAAGGCATTAAATGCGATGAAATTTGATGCCACATTTCCCGCATGATTCATGGTCTCCCTTGCGTAACGCTATCGCTCAATTATTTTAAATCATATATAAATGATTAATTAATTAACATTTATAAATATTTAATATAAAGTATTTATGATGTAAATCTAACAAAAACAGTGAAGTAACATGTACAATAAAATTATTAGATTTAAAACTGAATATTTAAAATGTTCAAATAAGGACAATTTTAAAAATTAATTTACAGTTAAATACATGTATAATTATATTTCTTCAATTGTGCCACACATATTACATATGGATATTTTCAGTACCTTCTTGCCCAGAAAATGTAGTTCAACAAATTGATGAAGTTGAGAATGCAAAGGAGGGTGTAGAACAGATCCAAACGTGTCCGATTCAGATCCCGTCCTCCAAGCCATTCGTTACCGAAATGTCCGCTCACCGAGTTGCAGATCGTTACCAGCACTGAGCTGATGAAGTACCCCATCGATGTCGAGCACCAGGACAATGCTGTGCTCATGCTCCGCATGCTATCGGGGGCTTCTGAGTAGAAGAATTCAAGCATTCCCCCGAGCGTCAACATGTCTGATGTGCCGAGTAACAAGTACTGCCACCCGAGCCAGAAAACAGATATCATGACACCGTTGTTCGCTGCCTCACGCCTCTTAACCTCGACTAAAGCAGCAACAACCATTGACCCTGATGCTAGAGCCAGTCCAAGTCCTATCCGCCGCAGAGGTTGGAACATTTTGAGCATTCCAGGACGATCATTGTTCTTGAATCTGAACATGTGTATGAAATACTCGTATAACGGTATCGAGGCCAGCATGATGAATAAAGGGAACACTGATAATGACTGAGTTGGGATGGTGAAATGGTTAAGTGATCTGTCCATGATGTTCCCTTGTTGAACTGAGAATGTCATCAATTGAGCTAGGCAGCAGTTCATCATAATGGTGCTTGCAAAGATGGGGAGGAGGCCTAGGAATGTCTTTGTTTCTTCGACCTCGGTGACGGTAACCGAGTCTCCAGTTAATGCTTTGTTTAGGAACCTGAGCTTGTTCCGGTTTCTCTTTTCACTACCCATTTCAGTATTCTCTGCCTCCGGTGACGACATCTTCCTGTTTCTTATAGCCGAAGCAAACACCTTGATAACCAGAACCGAATCAACAAAGTTATGAACCAAATTAGAGCCATTACCAACAAAACTAGATGTTGTTACATACCTTGTAAATTCTTGTCAATGGACTTCCACCGGGGCGTTTGTACCGATAAATCGGGAATCCCATCGAGAATATGCAGAGTGCTACACTTAGTGTCACCACTGATATCTTGAAACTCCAATTCCAACCCAAATTTTCTTCAATCCAGATCATGACAGTGGAGGCAACGAGGCCACCGAAACATAGCGAAAAGAAGAACCAGTTGAAGAAGGAAGAGATGAGATGTTGGTTGCTGTGGTTAAGCTGATCAGCCCCATGAGCAGGCAAGGAAGCCTTAACCCCACCAACGCCGGCAGCAATCGCATAAAGGCCGGCGTAAAGAATAGCCTCTTGTGTCTTGGAAGGCTTGCTGTTTCCCTCCGGCAACAATCGGCTGTTTTGAGCTTGAATTGTCAGCAGGACGAGCCCCTGAATCCAAAATATTTTTTTTGTGTGTGGGTTAATTTGTATATCAAAACCGAACAGACAATGAGTTGAGTACAAATGTAATAATACCAGTAACTCGAGAGTGCAGAAGATGATGAATGTCTTGAATCTTGTGAGGAAAGAATCACTGACGAAACCTCCAAATATCGTCAGCAAAAACGAGGTTCCCATGAAATTCGTGACCATGTTTGCAGATTCCGCGGCGGAGTAATGCATTGACTTGAGAAAATAGGCGACGAAATTCGTGGCGTTGGATAAGAACACCATGTTCTCTAAGACCTCAACCACTGCATAATTTAATGCCATTAGCCATTAGCAACAATTAAAACCACGAATTATTAATCCGAAACGAATCAAATTAAGTGGTGGGGTTTCACTTAAATTCAACTTCAAAAAAAAAAAAAAGGTTCTAAAACCAAACTCACCACAGGCAATGCCTGCAGCCGGAACACCGCCGTGCCTTCCCGGATCCGCCTTTGACCCTCGCCAATCCTCGAACTCTCCGTTTTCAATCACCATTTCTTCAGCCTGTTAACACATTAGCGACACTTCCTTAGTTGACACTAAAAAACAAATGTGAAATCATCTTCAAATACAATGAATCAAATCAAGACATTAATATCATGCATATCTCCAAAAGCAAAAAAACCGTCCCATAAAGTTCTTTCTTCAAGATTTTAACTTTAAATCATTTTATAAACTTAATAAATTCAACCCAGAAAACAGAAAATACGTGAGAGATCATATGAATGTAAGCTTACCATGATTTGAACACTGAGTTTGTTTTAAGCACCGATCAAACACCCTTTTTTGTGAAAGTGTAAAAAAGTTAAAGGAAGGGAAGCAGGTGATTGAAGAATTACATGGACTTTGCCACTTGCGCTATGTTTGGTAAGAAAGAAAGACTGGGAAAATAATCAAGAAACAATAAGAAATAGGAAATATAATCAGCTTCGAGAGAAAGAACTGAACTTGTCTTATATCTACATACATGCATGTGAGTGCGTTGGGTATGGCTTACACTTGTGCTGAAACAGCAAGAGAGCAATTAATGCTTTTTGGGGGTGAGGAGGGTTTTCAGGACTCTCCTGTACTTCAACGCAAGTATTTATATACATTTTATTGATTGTTTGTACCCGTTACTTAAAATCTTGTGTCTGTCCCTGTTTGTTATAAAGTTATTATTTTTCTTCTTTTAACAGATATGTATGGTAAGATGTACAATATCATTTTTTATATAACTTTAAACTTTTTTTTTTCTTTTTCGATGTTAAAGTAATGACCATGACTCTTTTCAAACGACAACTAACTCATTCTATGTTTAGCTAAAAAAGTCTCGCGACTAATTACAGACTATACATATTTTTAATTTTTTTTATAATAAATGCTTATAAACACTAAAATTTGAATTCGAATCAATAATTTCTATTAAAATCACTAGTTAGATTTAATTTTTTATATATTTTAAATTTAAATTATCTATTTTTTTTATCATTTGAACCACTTAATATATCATGTGAAGGGGATTGAGAGTTGGGGGGTATACGTCACCTTAATTATTAGGTGAATTATGTTCACCACGTCATCCATGATCCCAATTAATCAAGATCGTTGATCTCAATTTTTTTTAAGTGAATCATCACCTCTTTCCTACGTGTATTTAATGGGTAGGTAGTTATTAAATAATTATTTAAAAATCAACGGTCCGAATTATTTGAATCATAGATAACATAATGAATAAGGTTCATCTAATAATCTCTCCACCTTATGACCTTTAAATTTAGTCGTTTTTCTCACGTTGTTGTCCCATGTTTTTTTCGGCTCAAGTTAGTACGTGAATTTATCTTCAAATCACACATTTTGTCATTTTTTCGACGGTATTAAAACTTTTAAAAATAATATAGATTTTTTATTTTAGAATTTTAATATTTAAAAAGGAAATTATACATTAATTAGAAAATAAATATTTTTAAGATTCTTTATAATTTACCGTATGTACCATTTATAATATTTATGTTTAAATTACTTTCACCAATTAATCAAATATCATAAATTAATAAATGTCTAAAACACCTCTTTTAAATTAATCATTACTATTATTTTTATGATAATATTTTTCGGCTTTTCATAATTTATACAAATATATTTGTATATAAAATATTTTAGGGTGACACAAGATAGTAATGTATTATATTTATTATGTTATTTTTATAGATATTATAAATTTTTATTTAAAATTTTTAAGTGATGACATGATATAATTTTAAAGTGATATATTATCACATATTAATTTTATTATAAAATATAATTTTAAAAAATATAAATATCTTCTATTTCAAGCTCTCGTCACTCATAAATAGAAAGATATGAAACGCTTAAGTATACTTGATTTCACGTCCTTGTATCTATTATATTAATTATATATCAACTGTTTGATCTTTCGTGTTCATGTCTATTATATCAACGATATATAAATCGAATTAAATTCAACCGACATAAAGTATAAATTAAATATAAACATAAACCGAATAACATTAATTTAAAGATTAAGATATGATTTGGTATTATAATTATTAAATGTGTGAGTATATTATAATTTCATTTGGTCATTTCTAACCCAATCTCTACTTCTCTTTAACAGTTTGTTTCTGTTCTCTTTTTAGTTTCTTTTTATTTGTTTTTGGTATTCCTTTCCTCTTTATACTTTGTTTTCTTATTC
The DNA here is from genome assembly GCA_035048815.1 of Abelmoschus esculentus. Lineage (NCBI taxonomy): Eukaryota > Viridiplantae > Streptophyta > Magnoliopsida > Malvales > Malvaceae > Abelmoschus > Abelmoschus esculentus. The sequence continues at coordinate 16,541,375 of JAUCBN010000034.1, forward strand.
TTTATAAATCATGGACCACTTTATATACAGATAATAACTTTATTTTTAAAAAAAGGAATATAATAAGACTTGCTTAAATTAAAAAATAATAAATTTAAATGGGAGCACGAGCCTTTTAGCTCAAGTAGTTAACAGAACTATTATTGTTTCTAAAGGTCATGGGTTCGAGCATCAGTAATATTAACAAAGTAATTGAGCGATTAATGTCAAATGATAAATAATATTCTAAAACAGATGTTATTGTAATATTTGATATTTTTTTTTATGAGATCTTAATTTTAACGACTTTGATTTCATCCCTAATGGAATTTTAACACCCTTTTGAAAGGAAAAAAGTAAGTGTTTTGGAGAAGGCGTGAAGCCAAGGGATTTTCCACATACTATTATACCTAAAACGGAATGTCATAATTGTAATTAATTTTTTTTTTTTTTATGAAATGGAAATTTTAGTTTTCGAAATTTACATTTATTCATCAAGGTTGTTTTTTTAATTTTTTATAAATAGTTAAATTTTATCATTATTTTTATTCTTTAATTAAATTTATATATTTTTAACAAATACATGATTGGATCATCAAATTTTCGTGATAATGATAAAATAATTTATATATTTTACTGCTGACATTATACTGTTTTATTGGTGTGACGGTCTACATCAAATCATATTATTTATATCAAATTAACAATATGAGGGTTAAATTTAACTAAAAATATAATGAAAGAATTGTTTTATTTAATAATTAGTAGATAATTAATAACGAATTATATTAGTTAATAACGAATAATGAATTATATAAATTGAATTTTTTTAAAAAGAGAAAAGAGAGTTAAATTTAGGTTATTTGAAGATTTTTTTTATAATTGTTAATTATAAAAGATTTTTTATATTAAAATTTCTGATTCCAAAAATCCCTACCAACAGTTTTTTAAATTAATGATTTTATCTTAATTCACTGTTGACAAAATATTTAAATTAACAAATTTAATTGATCAAATCTTTAATATTCGTTCAAACAGCTATTTACCGAACAAGATTTATATAATGGCATAAAATTTTGGCATTAAACCCTATCTAATTTGATTTTTTAATTATTTTAATATAAAATATTGAATATATTATTTTTTTAATAACATCAAACTAAATGAGACATTGTATAAAGTTATATAGCGCTTTTTTTAATATGAATGTTTATTTTATAGTTTATATTCGGAGTATGAGACTATCTTTCCTAATATTGATTTACCTAAAATTTAAATTATGTTCTCTCTTTAAAAATACAACGTATCTTATCAATATACCTAACGATTTTCGATAGGTATATATTGTCTCTAATGAAGAAGTGATAGTGGCAAGTACTGAACTGCCTGTCTTCGTTTTCGCCATGTCCCTTGGTAGGATCTTGCCATATTGTTTGGTTTTACAAATTACAATGTAACCAGTAACAGAACAGGCAACAAATAAAGCAATGACCTGATAATGTCAGCAAGTCATGAGAGCCTTTCCGAAATATCTCACCAGAAACACAAAGCTTGGAATTCAAGGAAAAGAAAGCAAGAAGGGGTGAAGCCACAGACAGATATAGTTTAGCTGAAAGAATAATGCTCTTTAAGATCATTGAATTTCATTGCTTTTCTGGCTTCATTTGCAGATGTTTCATCACTCATCCGACAGATTCCTCGGCAATCGGCATCAGCCATCAGCCTGTTTTGGGAAGCAAAACCCTGAACTGCACAAGGATGTTTGTAATGAGACAATGGTTCTGGTTTAGAAACTATATTAGAGTTTGTGTCTTGTTCTATCACCAAATGATCCACTGCTGATCTTTGTGTCATCCGGATGCAATGATTTATACCCAAAGCACCAATCATTTGTAAGATAAAAGTGTTAATCACCTACCACTCTACTTTTAATAATTTTGGGACATAAGAATTGGAAAAAGATTCCCAATTTTTTCTTGAAACTTTTAATATGGGTTTGCGTTTATTTGTTTAATTGTGGTTTTAGTCCTTATACCATGATGGAATTTGACAGTCAATCTCTAGACTTTAAAATATCCTTCAACATTTTAATGACACAGAGCCTAGGGCCTAAGACATTATATCTTTATTTGTTTTTTCTCTACATCTTATATTCTTCCTATTTCTTTTTCTTACTATAATCTGTTAGTGATCAGCAACTGTGGGCATGCTTTAGCAATGTCTCTTCCGAGTTGATGTTTACACAAAATCATATAAATCTTAGCTCTAACACCAACATTCAAGAATGGAACGATAGATAATTTAACTGCAGTCAATAGGTTGACTAATAAGTATGGTGCATCTTTTTCACATTTGAATCCCTATATACAAGAATTACTTCAACATGATTGGAATGTTCAAATTGTGCACGTGTTTCGAGAGGCGAATAAAGTGGCAGATAGTTTGGCCAAATTGTTAAGAAACGTTTCGCTTGAGACTAGACTCCGTTGGTTGTTAGAGATTTGGTTGCTGCGGATCGTGAGGGAGCTTTAAGAGGAGGTTGAGAATGTTTCATTTTATAGTTTTCTTGTTTGTTGGTGTCATATGATGCACATTTTGTCAAATAAGGTATTCTCATAGGTACTCTTTTCTTTCACTTAGGTCTAGAGAGGTTTTTAATGAGGCTTATGAAATACCTCTCATGTATGGTTTTTATTGAATAAAATCGTACTATTTCATAAAAAAAAGAATGGAACAATGGAATTTGTCAGATACGCTTCAGAAATGAGCAGTCGCAGTAATCAAAGAAGCCTTGTTTGCCATGCTAGAAAATTCAGTTGACATTGACGGAAACTATATTGTCAAGTGTCAACTGTCATTGCCGGGAAAACAAAGTAGGTTACACCTACAAATATCCCATCTGCCATGTGACCGACATGGCAACATCAAAACAGAGATATGTGCTTACATGTGAAAGAGTTCATGGCACAAACACCACGCAACGGTTATCTCCTTTGTTTTCCTGATTTTCGCTACGTTTCCTAGTAATAGTACTAGAGTAGAGAGTATAATTTAGAGCCACCCTTCCATGTCTTATTTGCGAGTTTCTATTCCCTTCAACTCCTACAAATAATCTTATTCTGTTCACCTAATCTGGGAACCTCCACTTTATCATATCCTTTTCTTCATCTTTTTTTCACCTTTTTGAAACAAAAGTAGTGTTCCGTCACACACTGGAGTTTCCGATAAGAAAAAAACAACCTTTGATTACATTTCCACGTTCAATTCTCTATAAATCTCATGCTTGTTGAGAAAGTCTTGGCTTACTGATTAAAGAGTCAATCTTTCTTTCTTCTGTTCTGTTTCTCCATTGTTTTAACAGAGCTTCTGATTATGGGTCTTCTTCCTCTTTACTTCCTCTTCCTTTTCCTTTCCGTTTCGAGTAAGCTTGATTCTTGAACCCCAGAAATAATACCATTGGTTTTAGTTAATTTTGGGAGTTTTTAATATGTAAAAGTATTGATTTGATCTTTTTGGTATTTCAGGTGGGGAGATCTCAAATTTTGTGGGAGTAAACTACGGCCAGCTCGGGAAGAATCTGCCACCGCCGAAGCAGTCCGTCAAGCTAGTCCAATCTCTCGGAGCCAAACGTATCAAAATCTACGATGCAAATCCCGGCATCCTCGATGCTTTCAAAGATACCAACATTCAAGTCTCGATGATGGTTCCGAACGAACTCATCATCAACATCTCCAACAGTCAGAAGCTAGCCGATTCTTGGGTAGAATCCAATGTCGTCCCTTTTTACCCCAAAACAAAAATCCGGTACCTCCTTGTCGGCAACGAAGTCATCAGCGGTTCACCTAAAGAGATCTGGCCCAGAATCGTACCCGCCATGCGCAAAATCAGAAACTCGTTGAAAACTCATAGTCTCAACAAGACCAAAGTGTCTACCTCGATGGCAATGGACATGTTGGAATCGTCGTTTCCGCCTTCCAACGGCACTTTCCGATCTGACATTGCCGATCCGATTGTTAAACCGTTGTTACAGTTTTTGAACCGAACCAAATCTTTCTACTTCCTTGATGTTTACCCTTATTTAGCTTGGGCAACGAATCCGAAAAGCATTAACCTCGATTATGCTCTGTTCGAGTCCCGAAATATAACATACACCGACCCGGATTCCAGATTAACCTACACTAATCTGTTTGACCAGATGATTGACTCTGTTGTTTTCGCAATGAAGAGACTCGGGTACCCGGATGTTAGGATCTTTATAGCGGAAACGGGTTGGCCGAATGCCGGCGACATCGATCAAATCGGAGCTAACCTTTACAATGCCGCTACTTACAACAGGAATGTTATCAAGAAACTAACCGCAAAGCCGGCGATCGGCACGCCGGCGCGACCCGGATGGGTTATTCCCTCTCTCCTATTTGCTCTGTATAACGAGAACCAGAAACCGGGTCCGGGAACGGAACGGCATTTCGGGCTACTGTATCCTAACGGGTCCTATGTATACGGGATCGATTTGAGTGGGAAGACTCCGTTATCGGATTTCGAGCCATTGCCGAAGCCAGATAATAATGATCCGTATAAAGGGAAGATTTGGTGCGTTGCGGCTAGAGCAGCGACTGCGAATACGACTGCGCTGAGTGCTGCATTATCGTACGCGTGCTCACAGGGGAATACGACTTGTAACCCGATTCAACCCGGGAAACAATGCTTCCAACCCGACTCCTTGTATTGGCACGCCAGTTACGCGTTCAGTTCTTATTGGTCGCAGTTCAAGACGGCTGGTGGGAGCTGTTACTTTAACGGCTTGGCTACTCCGACGGCTAAGGATCCGAGTAAGCTTATTTACCCTTAATTATAATGATTACCAAGTTGAATGGGAAATTTTCTCGTTTATAATCATTTTCTGTTTGATATTTTCCTCAGGTTTTGGACGTTGTAAGTTTCCAAGTGTGACACTTTGATGAACAGTTCACGGTGGACGAAGGGTGGAAGACACTGTCTATTTGTTTTATAATTAATTTGGATCGAATTTAATAAAAATATTATGTTTAATATGATTATTCGATCGGACTTAATGTAAAACACAATTTCAATATAATTAATGGGTATAGTTTTTTCCTACTCTTTGCATCATTTGCTAGGAAATTTTCCAAGTGAAGGTGACATTGTTGTAATATTTGGTTCCTGTTTATGTTGTTATGACATGACATAACATGGGTCCTGCTGCCCCACGGCTAACCCTAAGAGAACCGTATTTACGAGGACTGCTTTGTTTGCTTTGCTGGCTGCTGCCTTTTTTTTTTCCTTTTGGTTTTATGCTTTTAGTCTTTTCGGCTTTTGGCATGTCTTTTTTCCCACATAAGCTTCTGGGTATGTGGAGCCACTAGCCAGGATCCCTTTCTGAAAGTGGTTCACCAACATTGGATCCCTGACATACCAGTACCAGCACACTACTCACTACTCAGATTTAGGCTAACCTCGCACCAAAAGGAAAGGTAGTAGATACCACTCCTTGTTTCGGTACTCTGCTGAGTGTTGCTGTGAAAAAGATCACATTCGCGGATAAGCAGCTGCTACCCTTGTTTACGGCGGTTAAGCAAGAGAACCTCGATTATCTTGTTAAGTTGATGCAAGCAGGGAAGCTGAAGTCGGTAATCGATTCAACTCATCCTCTAAGCAAGGGGCCAAGAGCATTAAGGGTCATGCCACCGGGAAGATTATTGTGGAGCCTTAGATTATAAAGCACTAATTTTATACGTTTTGTGTGAGTGGGTTAAAAAAATTTAAATTTATTAAACGACTCTTTTGAATAAATAAATACTTGTAATTATATCTAAATTTAAATATTCTATAACATTGAATCTATAGAGTGGTTTATTTAGATGATTCAAATTTAAGTATTATGTATATGCGGTATATATATACATTATAAAAATTAAGAAAATAAAAAAAAATATTATCTTATAATTGGGAAAATTTTGAAAAATATTGTTGTTTGAAATTAATTTTAGGGTTTTAGGGAGTTTGAGAAATAATTTGGGAAGTAGGCCAATTGCTACAGTAATAAAGGACTTTGCCACATTCTCTTGACAAGGTCTTCTCTCTCTTCCTTATTTAACCGAATAAATTAAAGAGAAAGTGACGATGTTCTTTTATTAATGTAACAATTGGTCTACTTTCCCAATTATTTTTCAAACGTCTCTATAATACTAAAATTAAACTTAAACTCTTCTATTTTTCAAAATTAGAGTATATTAAAAAACTTCCTAAAAAAGAAAATACATATACGTGGCATTGAATTTGGACGTATGTAATAATTTCTCCATTTAAGGGAAAAAACTATATGTGCTCTCCAACATTTGCATTTATTTACCCACACAAGTGTAATTTTCTTTAGGAGTTTCAAAAATGGCGATCCATACGCAGCTGATACTCTCCCTCTTCCTCCTCTTATCTCTCTCCGCCGTCGCACTTGCCGTAAGTACCCCTCAACAGCCTCCATAACTCCCTTCCACGTCTCCATCTTTAACCTCTTCATCTGTTGCATGCAGGATGAGGAAGACTGCGTTTATTCGCTCTACATAAGAACCGGATCAGTCATCAAGGGCGGAACCGATTCCATCATCAGCTTAAAACTCCAAGACGCCTACGGCGAGTTCGTCGAGATCGGCAACCTCGAAACCTGGGGCGGGTTAATGGATCCGGAGCACAACTATTTCGAGAGGGGTAATCTGGACATCTTCTCGGGTAGGGGACGTTGCTTGCCTTCCCCTGTGTGTTCCATGAACTTAACCTCAGATGGGTCGGGTTCGGGACATGGATGGTACTGTAACTACGTGGAGGTGACCGTAACTGGGGTCCATTCCCCTTGTAGCCAGCAGAAATTCACGGTGGAGCAATGGTTGGCGCTCGACACCTCACCCTACACCCTCACGGCTGTAAGGAACAACTGTCCCGCGGAGTTTCCTGTTGATCGACGCCGTGATCGGGAGTCTAGCTTTCAGTGAGTTTACCTTTTGATATTTTTCAATAAAAATGAGTATTATGATTATATGATCATATATGAATATCTTTATTTAACTTTTTTAAATTATAAAAGTCATCTGATATTATATTAAAAATGTCTTTGGGTTTAATTTTTTTTTATGTATAGTGTTTTTGATAACAATTATCCTATTTTTTCTTTTATGTTTGGGTGCAATGTACTTTTGATTCCTTTCATTATTCTTATTAATGAAATTCAATTATATTTATTAAATAAATAAATAAAATTAGAGTAATTAGGCTAGTGTAATAATAGATATTAATTTTATTAAATAATATTATGTATTTGAATTCTGAGGTTATTAATATATAAAATAATATTTAATATTAACCTAAAAATTAATATTAATCTAAACTTAATTTCAACATAAATTTTATTCTGATTGGATTAACTAATTATTACTTTATACATCTCTTTTCATTACAACTACATTTTATGTTTTTGACCTTAAAACAAAAATAATGAAAAATTTTCAATGAGTCTTGTGGTAAAAGCTACTAAGGACGTTTCATTGAGGCCGTAAGCTTTGGAAATTACTTGGAAATTTCCTGCTCTAACCACGTGTACGATAATTACGTCATACAGCCATGTAATTACACTCGAAATCTGTCCACGTGTCGAGATCACGATAACCAACAAGGGTGACACGTGTCAATATAATGGAAGAACTGTTCAGAAAGTACTTCCGCTACCATAGCTGTTTCCGACTCAATACCAGCCCTTCATGCATCTACGCGTCATTCTCTAAGAACCCATCCTTGTAATACAAAACTTAGTATGAATGAAATGGTGACACGTGTGCTAATGTGAATGTGGAACACCAAGTGGGCAGATATTCCAGGGCAGAGAACTTTCAATCCCACCTCATAGAAAAATTATTATACGAAAATTGTTGATTAATTCGGTCTTAATTAATTAAATTTGTTTCTCTTAATTTTATTAAGAGTGAATTATTTATTTTTATATGTAATTAATGAGTGAGTAATTATTAAAGAATTATTTAGTGATAAATAATTCTAATTATTTAGACCATAAATAATATGATATACAAGGTTCACCTAATAATCTCTCCCCTTCGTATTTCCAAAAACACTCCTACGTGTCAACACCAGTCCTTCCTCTCCTCTTCTCCGGTCACGCCACGTGGCCTTCTGGCCTTCCCTGTTCTCTTCCCTTCCCTTCCCTTTTATCTCCCTTAAAATCTTAATCCGAAGCAATTATCCATACAAAGAGAGTACAATTTCCATTGTTTATTTTTCATATATTTCGATTCTTCATTTGTATTTAGCAAGTCTGCAAGAGACGTTGTTGTTTTGGAGCAATTTGAAATGGAAAACAACTGTGGGATGATGGAATTAAGAGAGGATGAAATTGAGCTGGACCTGGGATTATCAATCGGAGGAAGCTTGGGAAAAGCCGAGAGACGAAAGCCCATAAGAAACGAACCAAAAACCAGAAATAATTCCGTCGAAGATCTCGGGGAAAGCGTTGTTTTTGATCCACAAACGAAACGTGAGGTTCAAGCTTTGAAGCGACGAGAAGTGAGGAAGAAGAGAGAACACAAGCAGAAAAGGAGGGGAATATCTCACCGCAACGGCGAGTTTCTAAGCAAAGACAACGACGCCGGTGAAATGGAAGAGAGGGAATGCAAGAAAACAAGAGTTGAAGAGTTTTCCGGTAATGTAAATCCTAATTTGAGCGGCGAGTTGGACAACCCGTTGGTCTGCCCGGTAATCCCGGTGCAGGTCCCGGGCCCGTATCCGCAGCTCCAGTTCTTGCCGCTCGCCAATGGGTTTGGGTATCCTTGCGTAAATACGGTGCCTTATTGGGGCAGTGTTGCTGGGAATGAGAAGCGCGTTTTGCAGCCGGTGGCGGTGGCTGTGAATTGTGGGTTCCCGTCGTTTCAGACTGCTCAGGATTCAGGCGTGAATGGTGGAAATGAATATTATTCGGAATATAACGGTAGCAGAGATGAAAGGGAGAGAAAAACAGGCTCAAACGGGTCTACCATGTATAGTTCCTCCACTGGTTCGGATCTTAAAGCTCTTCTAAGCAAGGTACGTCCTTTGCCTTTTTCATGCAAACTTCTGAGAACCACACATTTCATTATCAAATCTTATAAATATCGTCCTAAAAATCAAGATTTTTGTGTATTTCTTCACGTGAACCCTGTTCATCACGTTATCCGTAGTCTATATAATTAGAATCGTTGATCTTTAAAGAATAATTTAATAACTATCATCCACTAAATACATGTAGGAAAGAGATGATGATTCACTTGAAAAAAAATTAAAATCAACAATCCTGATTAATTAGGACCATAGATAACGTGGTGAATAGGATCCACTTAATAATTTTTCTTTCGCTCTAGTTTTTATTGTCGGAATAACAGGACCATTTGGGATTCTTGATGTTCTCAATACTCTGTATCTGCTCAAATATTTTGTTTTCCTTCCATTTCCAGGTGTTTGCAGCAGTGAAACCGGAACCCCCACGGCCACACCGCAGATAAATTCTTCACGGCAAACAATCTAAAGATCCAATCTGAACAAACTGCTACTTCTCGCCAAACGGACTCTGCCCAAAGCATTGAGAAATCCAGAAATGGTATTGAAAAAACACTTTCTTTGAATACCACAGTGTCCACTTCATCGAATCCGACGAAAGAACCCAAACCCCAAGCTGAATCCGATGTTAACAGCAAGCCTGTTTCGACCGCTTTCTAAAAAGACACCAAGGGGGACACCAAGGCCAAGCCTCCTAAGCCTCGAACTCCACCGCCTAACGTCCTGTCCCTTCGTGACATGCCTTGCGTCTCTACAACAGGCAATGGCCCCAATGGTAGAACGATCAATGGTTTTCTATACAGATATACGAATTCTGAAGTCGGCATCATTTGTGTCTGCCATGGGAGTTCATTCACCCCGGCCGAGTTCGTGCAGCATGCCGGCGGTAACGATGTTTCGCATCCTCTTAGACACATTACCATGGTTCCGACTGTTTTTTAGTTAAAGACAACAAATGTATATCCATGCCTGTTTTATAGACCATGAGAGTTGCTGAACGAATGGGGGTTGTGAAGTTGTTAGTGGAGGAACGGTTTCTAACTGGCATTAACTGACAAGATGATTTTAGGTCATTATTCCCTTGATGGCCGAACATGGGTGTTCTTTTGTTTGGTTTTGTGCAGCTTCATTCATGGCGATGATTCAGTTTAGTTCAATTTCCATTGCTTTTGATGCATTTTCAGATTAGGGTAATGAAATTCTATGGGTTAATCTTGAAAAAATATCATAGTAAACGCATAAAATAAAAAATTAAAAAGTCTAAAATGCTTATTTTTTTTTTTAAAAAAAATTGTATAGTATATATATGAATATAAATATGTTTTTTATTTAAATAGATAGGTGATATCGCAAATACACCCTTCAAATATTCACAAAATTTTAAATTTATATAAAATAAAATAATATAAGTATTTTTAATTATTTGATTAATTAATAAAATTAAAAAAAAAACATTTTTTTAAAAGTCTATTTGACTGACAAAGAGTAATTAAATTTTAATTTATAATAAAATTCTATTGACATGTTATTGTCTTATTGGTTAATTCGTGAAACAATAAGTTAGTCTAATAAGAAATTATATTTGAAGTCTTTTTTATCACGTTATCTATAGTTTTAACTAATCAGATTTATTTATCTTATTTTTTAAGATAAATTATTATCTCTTTCTTACATATAATTACTGAGTGAATAATTGTTAGATAATTAATTAAAGATAAACGAACTTAATTACTTAAATCATAGATGTTGTGATAAATAGAATTCATGATATGATTTTTTTAATTTAATATTTTTTAATATTGATGTATTTAAAATCATATTATTTATAAAATCAATCAATCAAATATATTTTATTATTTTTTTATTTTATATTTTTATCGAATGAACTTATACTCAGTAAAAAACTGCTTTTAAGTTTAATTTATTATAAATATTAATGAAAATTTATTTATAGAAAAATAAGATAAAAAATTAATAAAAAATATTTAATTAATTAATTTTATAAATGATATGATAAAGATCACCGTATATAATTTATCTATTCGAAATCACAAATATAATTAAAAAATAATCATTACAAATAAACATGTAATCTTTAGATAAACACGTAATAATATTAGATTAGATTTATTTGACGCCGGGTATAAATACCAAAACCCTGTTACGACCGACTTTCCATTTGCTGGCGCCTCTTCAAAATCCTCAAGAACCCTAGAAACCGCTAAACTTCCTCAACGAAGGGAGGTTAGAGAAAGAGCAACCAACGCAAAGCAAAAGAAGATCAAGAAAAGGTATTCTCTTCACTCTTACCCCTTTTCTTCTTTGAGATCTGAATCTAAAAGCTCAGGTAAAAAAACCTCATTATCAGTTATTTCTCTACTTAATTTCATTTGTTTTATAGTGTATTTTTCCTGGATGCCTCAGATTCTTGTTCAGATCAATTAACGATGTTCAATCTTTAGATTTAGGAGATGATTTACTGGAAAACTGAAATTTTGAATTTTAATCGTTGTTTAAGTGTTCGATTCTTGAGTTACGTTAGATGATGCATTTTCTAGTTCAAAATACTTTGTTCTTGAGTTACTTTGTTCTTTCGGTAGGTAGTTACGCTAGGTAGTTACACTGAAAAATGTGGCTAGAGTTTTTTGTACTGATATCAGTTTGGCCTTCGTTGAGTTGCAGGTTACAATTCGTCAATGGCATCTACACAACAAGAACTCCCTGCTGGAATTACAGCTCCTGCTCCCGATGTTGTATGTTTTCAGTTCGTATTTGGATGTTTTAGTAATGCACTGAAAGTTAAGATTTGATCTCTATTTTTGGTGATTTTAGGTTGGGAATGCCTTTGTCCATCAATACTACCTTATCTTACATCAATCCCCTGAACTGGTTCACCGATTTTACCATGATAATAGTAAACTTGGTCGACCTGAAGAAAATAATATCATGAGTATTACAACGACTATGCAAGTGAGTTTTCTCCATCAGTATTTTTCATGCATCTGTTCTTGTCTCGAGTCGAACTTTCAAATTAAGGATACTAGCCATTATCTTGTAATTTTGTTTCCTTTGTTTTTTCTCTGTAGTCCAACCCTTCAGTTGAAAATCATGTTTCCTGCTCTTTTGAAACCGTCTTTTTAAGTTTGGGTTGGTATAATTGATCTTTGGTGCTTCATTTGTGGACCAGGCCATCAACGAGAAAATACTTGCACTTGGGTACGGAGAATTCACAGCAGAGATAACAAGCATAGACGCACAGGACTCTCACAATGGAGGAGTACTAGTTCTTGTAACTGGATATTTAACTGGAAAGGACAAACTGAAGCGGAAATTCACTCAAACTTTCTTTTTGGCTCCTCAAGACAAGGGCTATTTTGTTTTGAATGATATATTTAGATACGTTGATGATGGAAAATATGAAAGTGGGATCCAGGATCCAGTTAATTGTACTGTAACTTCTCTAGCTACTGAGCTAGGTAATTGGAAACCCATATCATCTGAAACACTTCAAAACACAGAATTATAGGGATTTCCTCCTATTGACGTGAATGGTTGTCTGCAGATTCTTCACCTGCTCTGGAGAATCACATTGAGCAATTTGAACCGTTGCCAGAAGAAGCTAATGGGCAAGTGTACAATTCATCTGAAGATGGGGATGGTTCTAATGAAGAGGAAGCACCAGTGGCCGAGGTTGTTGATGTGGTTGTTGATGATTTTCAGATGATTTCTCAATCTAACTCCAAAATTGAGGATGTGCCGAAGAAGTCATATGCATCTATTGTATGTATTAAGTAACATGCTGCTGCATTCTAGACTTGAGTTGGTATTTATTTAGGGTATATAGTTCCCGTTTTAATCTATTGGTTTTGGACTCTTCTATTATTGTTCTAGCTGAAGGTTATGAAGGAGAATGCAATCCCTGTATCAATCCCCACACATTCCCCTTTGAAGCCTTCAGCAAAATCTCATGAGCAACCAAGACCTGCTGCACCACCGGCTGCTCCTGCAATAGTATCTGATGCACAGATTTCCAGCAACAATATTGTAGAAAATGGGAATAATCAAGATGTGGAAGGTACACACCTTTTTCTCACACCTGCACAATTTTCAACTAGTTAGCACACAATTTATTTCTTTATGCATCTGTGCCCGTCAATCAGCTACTCAAATATACTGTTTTGATCAAGCACAGCTGAAGGTCCTTCTATCTACATCAAAGGTTTACCTTTGACTGCTACACCTAGCATGCTGGAGAATGAATTTAAGAAGTTTGGACCTATCAAGAGCGGTGGTATTCAAGTTCGAAGCCTGAAGGTACATGTTGGCTCAATTTTGAAGTGTTAGATTACAAATGTATATTCAATTAATGTATTCTCTATATTTAACTACAGGGGTTCTGTTTTGGATTTGTGGAATTTGAAATGGCAAGTTCTGTGCAAAGTGCTATAGAGGTATTTATAATTTTTTTCTATGCTGATCTTTTTATCATGTACGCCATAATGCATTTATTTACACACTTAGAAATTTGTTTTGGGGCACCAAATTGCGACAAGTTTTTCATTTCTGTGCTTGCCTTTGCCCAAGCAGACAATTCAGGTTTTGCTTCAGCTTATGTCAAGTTTTCTAATTTAATCTCTCAAAGATCACTTGAATGAAGTTAGATTGTGCCTAGATTTTAAGTGAACCTTCTGTTACTTTGTTGGAAATGCTGTTTTGTTTAGGGGGGGGTTTAGAAATGAGGAATGTGTTGGCTTATAATGTTTATAGATGAAATGGTGCGGATTAGTGCAAGGGTGATCCATGCCCTCGTATGAAACATTCAAGAGCTTCTTCTCCTTTAATATAAGTCTAACTCTGGATTGAAAACTTTCAAGAGCTTTGATGCATTCATTTCAAGAAGTTTTTGGCTTGTCCATGTGTTTTTAATCGTTTTTTATGAAAAAGTAGTTAACATGTTTTTATTTTAAGAAAATAAAAGTAATTTAATATTTTTCTTTTAAAATAAAAAGACAGTTAAGTGTCGGTTGAATTAGGCTTAAGGTGCACAAAAGCATAAAAAGTCTCCCCCACCTGAGTGTATATGAAGTTCCAAATCTAATTTTCTCTGTGCCTGTGTAATTGTGCCTAAGTGCTTTCCTAAGCAACCATGGGTGATACCTGTAGAGTAAAGTCTAAATTATCTTTTGTCTTTGGGTTTGATCTTTATTCTTTTCATTTAAAGCCTGTTTATCCTGTTGTGGATGGTTCCAAATCCAACTTAATCCCTGATTTGACTTTTGATGTTTTTCTCCAATAGCAAAGGGAAGGGTTTATTGGTACACCTTTATATTTTTGTCCCAGCAATGGATTATGCATTGCTTTTTTTTTCTTATTTATTTTTTTGTTGCAATAAATCTACATCTTTAGTTATTTATTTTCATTTCTTCAAACATCTTTCAGGCATCACCTGTTAATATTGGTGGGCGTAAAGTAGTTGTTGAAGAAAAACGATCTACTTCTCGAGGTAAGTGTTTTTTATTGTAAAGCGAAGTTTATACTTAAGTGGTCTACTTTATTTCTTCAAAATTACTTGAATTTTTATGTTTCTTACATGGCAAACCATTTTATGATATTATTAGAGTAATTAAAATTGAGCCTTCGCTTATCCCTGATAATGTAGATTTTTAGGAATTGAACTTATGAAATATGCTGTTATTGGCATGAGACTGATATGTCCTTGATTGTATAAAAATGGTTGTTTACAGACAAGCAAATTTTGTGTTATATCCTAAATCCAAATTAGTAAGAACATGTACTTTTAAACTTGTGTGGATATAATTTTGCTTGTTATAATGAGAGTGGTTTTCACCTGCAGGGAACAGAGGTCGGTCTTCATCTGGATCTGGGGCTGGATACAGAAATGAGGGAGCAAGAGGGCGTGGAAACTACACTGGTGGAAGGTTCTATGGCCGGGGTGAGTTTGGAAACAGGGGCAACAATCGAGGAGGATATTTCAACCGAGGAGGTGATGGATATCATAGGGGTGAGCACGTGGGAAGTAGCAATGGTGGCCGTGTGAGTCGTTCTGGTGGTCTAACCAAGAGTGTAGCACCAACTGTATCTGCCCCTGCTTGAAGAAAATTAATCTGGTAATTGCCCGTAAATGGTAAATGATTTTAACTATTGATTTACAGTGTCGTTGGCAGAACGAATCCAATTTTCTTTGCGATGGGAGTTTACATGAGATTTGACTGTTGGGGTTTTATAACAATGAAAGTTTTTTGGGTGGTCGTGCAGAGTAGATTAAATTATTGTCAACTGAGGTGATGTTTTCAGGCTTTCCGGGGCAATTTTTGTAGGAAAATACCTTTAAATATGATTTTTGGTTTATGGACCAGATGAATGTGCAACATATATTTGTTGGTGGGACTTCCTTTAACACCTCATTTAGTCATCCTTTTGATATGCAACAATATTCATTCTATATATAATATGAATTATGAATCCTTGGTTGATGATGATGATTTCTACTGTTGATTTGTTTGTAAATTGAAAGCTCCCTAGCTTGTTAGGATGTTCTTGCGGGTAGCTTTACATGGGATGGAGGTTACTCACAAATGAAGGAGCCGAAACGAAGACACTTTGCAGTTTCTGATTTTTTGTTGTTTCTTCCGTGATAAGGGGAGATTATATTATAGGTCCGGTCTACTACGTCTGTCGTCGTCCCTAGTCAATGAAAACTATTCATTCCGCCACTAATCAACCATGTAATTAATATAATTTTCAGAAATTATATTTTTAAAATGACATGTAAATTATGAGTGAAGATTCATTGGTTAGAAAAAAATGAGTTGGTAATTAGTGGTAAAATGGATGATTATTATTGGATGGGATCACGACTGATATAGTAGGCCGAGCCTATGATATAATTTCTGGTTGAATCGATAGAATATGTCCCGCGTGATTGTAAACATGCTGCCTCTATTTGGAAACGGTCAAGTCGACCATGATTTTGGAATGATTTAAAAATCTTCTATCTCTTCATTATCCTCATTTTATTCTTTACATTGGAAGTTATTAAAAATAAAATTTTAAATCTTAATTTTAATTTTTTATATTTTAAAAGTTATATTTTAAAAATATCTTATATCTTTAATTTTCTAAATTCTAATTCTAATCCTTAATTTTAAAGCTTAGATCCATCTATGTTATTAGGCTATTCTTTGAGAATTCAATTTAAATCCTAAATTTTAAATTTTAATTTTTTTCATTAAAATGTAAAAATTATAAAATTAATTATTTATTAAACCATTTTATAATAGCTTGACAAACTAAATATTTTTTTATAAATTTCAAAACTTCTATGATTAAACAAATATTTTTACTTAATTTAAGATTGAAAAACACAACTACACAAGAGACTTGGTTTTCCTCAAGCTATTAAGAGAGTAAGAGACCTAAGATAGATGATGGTATTTAGAAAAAGGAGAGGGTAAAATAGGAATCATAAATTAAAAAAAAATAATAATAATAAACACGTTCCCCTTCCTCCAAGTTCTCACTCACATTAATTCAACATTCTCTCTCTTTTTCCACAAAGACTTGGCCTTTGGCTTTGATTTATTTTTGTTTCCTACGCCATTAGCAGCTTCACGACCCGTTGATAAAATTGGGTTTTTACTCAAAAACAGGGGGGAAATTAACATAAAAACAAACAACACAAAAGGTGGTAGATGCATGCGCCACCACCACATTACCAACTTCTTAAATTCACTCCTTTTCTTCTTCTTCTTTCACAATCTTCCTTCTTTTTAACAAGCAAACAATCCTCAAATTTCTTTTACCAGATTTTGGTTGTAATCCTTGATAAAAACCTGTTTTCGTCTCAACCAACACCTTTGCTTTCCCGTTCTCAGGTACCGAATAGTAATTGACAAAAACAATGACTTTTCTTCTTTCGTTTTGTTTATGTCTGCTTATTTATCTTCTTCTCTGTAATGGGTTGTTTTTGCTTTTCATGGTCACGGAGTCATGGCTATTTTTTTTAGCTTTGATGGGATTAATGAAGGCTTTGGCTTTGTGGGTTACTTTTTTCTCTTTGTTTTGTGTGTTTGGGGGGTTGGGTTTTTTGTTCTCTTGTGTTTTTCAATGCCTTTGCTCCCATGAAAGGTGGTAGGTTGGTGGGGTTGACTTGTTTTTCCTGGGGAGATAATTTGGATTTTTATTAGGAAGACTCGTTAGAAAGCTTTGTTATCTTCACATGGTGAGTGTTTTGGCTTTACTTTATGCAAAGTATGATGAATTTACCTTTTTTTTTATATAAAAAAAGGAAGAAGAAAAGTATGGCTGAGCTTAGTGTCATCTTGCCTCCTTATCTGGAGCCTGGTTAACTTTTAGAAGTGAATACCATTTTACCTTAATAGGGGTTGAGGGTTGACTGAAAACGTTTCATGGGATTTGCATTGGTTTGTTCATGGAGTATTATTTTCTCTAATTTCATTTATGAATGATTTCTGTTTTACCAGCATCAAGTCTGCTGTTTTCTAATCCGTGCATGGGCTTTAGATTTAACCCCTGTGATTCTCCATCAGCATTTTTGAAATCAAAATCAAAATCAAACGTGCGTGTAATGTGAAAATAGTTGGTTTTCAGCCGGGCCAATAGAAGTATGAAGTATGTATGGTTGATATTAGTATTTGACAACAAAAAGTTGATTAACATATTGGAGTTTTCACCTGGCATTTCTATTTTCCTTGAATTTCTTGTCTAAATTGCTTAGGAGAATCATCAATTTACTTGCATTGACCCATAGTTTTGATGGACTTCCTTGTATCTCTTGTCCTTTCTCTCATTTTGCTTCATAGATAAGTAGAATAGGTGATATCTTAGTTCCTGTTTACTTATATTATGAAATTGTGTCCTGTATCAGTCTTCAGGTTTAACTTGCCATCCTGGTCATTTTCGAATACTATATTCTGTATTGTTTATCATTTTCTATTTGTTTAATCCACTTATAAGTCACCCATCTTTGGTAGCCTTAGGGGCACAGGCATACAGATAGACACAAAGGACGATCTATTTAGCCATTGTTCACTGATTAAAAGGTTGCCAACATGGTCAGCTTACGCAGACGCAGACTCCTGGGACTCTGCTCTGGTAAACTGTAGTTGAGATTTACTTTATCTTGCATAACTAATTACTCCTATTGATATCAATGAATAGGAACTTTTGCTATACCATGTTATATAAAGTGTGTCCTTTGATTGTTTGTTCGTATTGATTAAACTATGAGAGTGTAATCAAGTTCTAAATTATGATTGAGCAATGTCATTTGCAAAATTTGCTGATCGTTTGTAGGGAAGAGTTCCTTTTTGACCCCACTTCCTAGATTTTTTGATAATGGAAATGCTCCTGAAAATTCAAGCCAGAATGCAAAATCAGTTAGTGTGCATCCTATGCCCTCAGTTTCCATCAACCACATGCACGGGGTAAGATTGCATTAATAATTAATTGACCAGGTGTAGTATTAAATGGTTTCACTGTTAATTTTGCTTCTTGTTTGCATTCCTATTTCTTTTACCATTGTGTATGAACTTGGCAGCCTGCTGATATTCTTAGTTTTACCTCCCCCCCCCCCCCCCCCCCCCTTCCGACTAGGGATACTTGCCTAAGTAATGCCTCTTTATGTTGAAAAATAAGAATACTATAGCCACTTTTAGTTTTTTTTATCAGTATCCAACATTTTTAGTGACCAGCATGCATGCATGCAAATAGAGGTTCATAATGAATATATTAAGTGGTTATGATTCAGATGCTTACGTTCATGATAGATAAATACCAAGTGACATGCACTGTTCAATTCTGGCTTTTACTACAGAATTACACTTAAATGTAACTATTTATTGCTCTCAGAAAAGTATTGCTAAGGTTATCTGTGGATCACCAAACATTTCTGGTTCTGGTTCTGGTTCATCAAAAGAGCATCATGATCAACCTTTTCCAGGTTTGTATCTTTGGAAGCACATGTTCCATATATTCGCCAGTATTGTCAAAATTGAAAAGTTTACTTGACCAACCTTCTTGTTTTTTCCTCCTTTATCCATCCACTCTGATTCTTTTCTTAACACTTTTCTTGCGTAATCAACATTTTTTCTGCCATGTGAGTACTGCACTTCCCTTTATATCCCTTTTGGACTATCTTAGAGTGCTGTTTCTGATAGATGACATGTTTGACATAAATAGAGAAGCAGTTTCAGGAGGAGTCAGTGTTTTAACTTTTACCCCTTTTGTTTGAATAAAGATGAATTAATATATCTCAAAGCTGAGTTGATGCTGTGCTGCTTCCTTATTAAACATGTAGTTACTCATTAGCATCGAAGTCTGATGCTATGATCCGTTTTAACTTTTAATTTCTACATTTTAACTGATGCTTGTGTACAATGAATAATCTGCAGAGCAACCGATCAAACGAAGGAAGCGACACAGAAGGAAGCAAATGTCAAACCAAGAACCCTGCTTAATGAGGGGTGTATACTTCAAAAATATGAAATGGCAAGCTGCAATAAAAGTTGACAAGAAACAGATTCACTTAGGCACTGTTGGTTCACAAGAAGAAGCTGCCCGCTTATATGACAGGTAATAAGTTAGCTTTTATCTTGCTTAATGATTGCAAATATTGTTGATGTAAATGCAACTTCTTCATATATTGTTGGAATAGAATAGAATTTAATTTTTTTATTTAATTTATAATTTATTTTAATTATTTTATAATGTAAAAAAGTATGTTATGCTTAAAGATACTATAGATACATTACTAGTTATTACGTTTTGCTTGAAAAATATTTTTTTAGGAAATATATGTAAAAACTTTTTAAAACTGTTTTACAAAAAATACTAAACTTTTAAAACCAAAGTTGATATAAAAAATCAAAAATTGAGATTAAGTGAACCGAAAACCAGTGAACTGTAAAAATAGTTTAGTAAATTGAACCAAATTGAACTTTTTGATCTGATCTGATTTGATAGTATTATTTTTTCAGAATCGGATTTTAAGTCGGGTGAGTCAAATATATATTTTAAAATTTTAAATTTGAGTTTAGGGATAATTTATAATCTCTTTTTGCAACTTTTTCAGAAACTCTTATCACTATTTGTAATGCAAATATTGCTTTCTGTAGCTTAGTTTGATGTAAATGCAAAAAACTTTAAAAGCTTTATATATTGTTGTCTGATGTGAACATGCGGTATTCATTTTTGTTTCCGTATTGTTTACCTTCTTTTTTGTCATCGACTATAACGATGCTGGTTTCTACCATTTTATGTTGTGCTAAGGTGTGTTTGTGGCATTGACTTTTGGTAATATAACTGTCTTACTGCATAGTTATGTTGATGATAGATATTTTTATATGTAGAGCTGCTTTCATGTGCGGAAGGGAGCCTAACTTCGAGCTTTCGGAGGAGGAAAAACAAGAGCTTAGAAAGTTCAAGTGGGATGAGTTTTTGGCATACACTCGCCATTCAATTGCCAACAAAAGTAAAAACCTATCATGTGTTGATTGCCTATCCTTATTATCTCAGCGGTTGTAACTTAAACATTCAATGGGTTTATTTTGAATGGTGACTACAGAATACAAGCGAAGGCTAGTAGGACAACAGAAAAGCCCTGAACCTGCAATAGAGGACAAGGACTCAATAGCTTCTCAGCTTCAAAACAGTGAGGCTGAATAATCTTGGTTTAGTAATTGAATTCTAGTTGCAGAGTCTCCATTTTTGGGTGTATAAAGGGCCTCCTATTTGGGAAACATCTCAATGATAAATCTCCATTGTTATCATCTTCTGGTAAGCAGATATCTATAGGGTTTAGATCCTAAATAAGTGGTAAATACTAGTTGCATCATCAGGCTGTACCATTGTTCTTACACTGATGAAAGGCATGCAACAAGATAATAGCTCAAAAATAACTGTAGTCGAAGATGAGTAATGCATACAAGTACTTTTCGACACAGGTATATTCAGTTTCTTTAAATCTTTTTCCGAATTTATTTTAGATTCGACTGAAACTTCCATTTGTTTCATCAATTCTGCATAATCATCTGCAAAGGGTAAATAACAGACAGCAGCAAACATAGTTTAAATTCAGGCAGTAATACCTAAGACAACATTAGGTTAACTACATAGTATCTGTAAGTCTTATTTTACAGTCTTAACCCTTCAACGATCGAAAAAGAGAAAAAGCAAAACAAACAAAAGGAACATACATTACTTTTTGCAGTATTTGCTAACATTTTTTTGTGATATTTCCAACTTGAGCATCTGTGTTTTTACATGACCGTCATGCAGAAGACATGGTCTTTTTCTAGGTTTCTCGACTGAATCGGATGATTCTTGCATCACACCAAACACAGCCGGCCGAAGGCTTCATTTTCAGCAGGCTAGCCATGCTGTATGTTTTTCTCTTGGAGGTAGGCTTCATTAAAATCAACAAAAATTGAATTAAAGAACTCAACATCTTCTATGATGGTGATATATTGACCTTGAATCCAATTAGTGTTAATGGTTGCCTCTGTTTTTTCAAATAACTCATCAAACGATAATCCATCATCGTATAAAAAGTTCTGAAACATACAAAAACAGCTCACTTCTGCGTATCTTTATCATAATATGCATTAACAAATGGCTATGAAAAATAGTTTTTTACCATCGAAATTAAATTGTCATCAGCAAGATGTCCGAAGCTTACAGGCACTTCAAATCGTTCAGCTGCACCAACTACATTATGTTGATTGCTTCTTTCCATGGAGATGGTTTCATCATCACCATTAATAAGAACTGAACTGCAAGACTTATCATCCTTTTCAATGGTGTTATACAGTTGGGTGGAATCTGAATCCCTTTACTCATTTTAGTTCATGAGATTTACTTAAAAAGAAAATAAGTGAAAAAACTTGCACGCTAAGTTGTACAGATATTCCAAGTGGATCCCACTAAACGTGTAAATTTTACTGTTTGTAATATAATTTCCAACATTCTTAATTTGCTACATCCTTCTGTTCAAAAAAATTGCTCTGGCCAAGTTTGTAATTTACTCCATGTCTGCATGCAGTCCACAAAAATAATAAAATTACTCTTTTCTGGAAGGAAAGTATCAAAAACTGTGCAGAGAATTCATCCAAAGAAAAGCAAAATAGCAAACGGAAATTGATGCCAAATTGCCAATACATCTTAAATGCATACAAGCCAGTTCAGACTGAATCTAAAAGGGGATAAAGAGAGAAGAACATAGTATCATCATATGCTAACTACACTGCAATTTCTGACTTCCCAAAAATGGCATGTAAGGGAATGCTGTTGGGCCGTCGGTTGCTCTACGAAAGTAGGGATACAAGAGAGACGAACTCCAGCGTTATCCGACCTTTGGACCTTGTGTTGATGACAAAGTGTTCAGGATATTTTCTCAACAACATAAGCAGACCATACCATGGTTTCCCCTTGGATTCAGGACCAGCCCAGTCCTCGGATGTAAGATATCTTCGAACTCGGCTATGATGCCAGACATTGCTGAACTGCTCTACCAACTGTAACAAGAAAGGCAAAGTAAGCACTCTAGTAAAATATCAAGACTGGGATAAGCCAAATGAGAAAAAATAAAGCAGGAAAAATAATCAGAACTCTTTGACAAACATTAGCCAATGGACCATGTGTTCTTTTCGGAAGTTCTGTTTAACTTTCCAGACATCCAATGTAAAGATGCCAAGGAGATCATACAACTAAATCATTGAATTTATAGCCACTTTAAACAAAGGAAAGTTAAGAGAGGAAATAATTTTAGCAATTTAAAATCAATAGATCATAACAGAATAAATCTTGTCCCCCCCCCCCCCCCCCCCTAAATTGCAGAGGCAAAAGGAAACAAACACACGTGAGGAGAAAAAGAAAAATAAGTAGCACTATTGGTGGTGATTGTAGTCATTATCATCTCCTCACAACGGTTCTCTTCCTTTTTCCTTCCCTGATAAGTATAGATTGTATTCATGACCTCTTTGTAAACATGACATGAATCATGCAGGAAATGACCTAACTTTTAAGTGCACTCCTCTGAAATTTTAGAGCAACTATAGAAGAAAACCATTTCCGTGCCAAAATCTATAAAGCACATCAATAAGGGGAGAATCGAAAGAACAACACATGGACTATAGTCAACTAGACAGTAGTGTCATCACCAAAAAGTAATAAAAAGTGAAATTATGCAGGGCCAAAAGAAATGGAATTAAAATAAGATTTAAATCACCCAAATCTAAAACCTAACCTCAGCGTGGAGTTTCTCCATGGCCATCCATTCTCCAGGGCCACAAAGATCTGAAAGCACAGTAGCTACAGAAGAAACAACATCCTTTTCTTCCAACTGCATAAGTTGTTGATTATCAGATTCACGGTCAACTCTTGATCTTCCTTCTCCCTTCTTATCCGCAGGAACTGCAGATATTACCATGCCGATGAAATGATATTCATGATCAATCAAGCAAATGAAAGAATCAGAACAGCACATAGTTCCGAAATTCAGGCAAAATTTAACGAGAAAAATATTGATGAACTGAATCAGAACAGCACATAGGAATGGAAGTTCATGCCCAAGGGTGAAAAGCTGATAGTGGGACAGAGTATATGACCAAAAAGAAAGAGAAAGGGCATCAGATAACAACAGAACTGATTGACGAAACCTTATAAATCATTTTCGGTGTTAAAAAAATCAAAAGCAACTTTTGAAATGATAGAAACAGCAATGCATAGCTGATTTATCATGACTCATGTCATGTGCCTAAAATCTCATAGATTGCATAGTAACCGAAAAAAATACTTTGGCAACTAAAATCTTGCTTATTTTCAGGTTGAGGCAGAATGTCTTAATAGTATGATTCTGTTTCAAAGATACAATCTGATTAACACCAATAATAAGCTAAATAACGAAAAGTAGAGTCAGATAAAAAGAAGCAACAACCAATAATAGTGTGAGAATGGCTAATGAATAATGAGCACATGAATAGCGGCAAAACATAAGAAGTTCCAGAAAACCTAAATTATGCCCACCATGACTGATTAATTACGGCAATTTGTAACATCTATAGAGTATTAAACCAGTGTCAATCAATACTTCCAAACATTCTGCTCTCTCTTCTATGGAGGCACTGTAACTAGTTTCATTAAAAGCTTCAAGATGACTACATTTGATGTTCTGCAGACTATGCAATTCCTAAAGACTAGCAAAGAAATAGATAACTCAAAGCCAGGACAACTCAATGAATTAGTGTGGTCTCCAAAACCAGATCAAGATTCAGTAGGTACTGCAGGTAAGCACTGTTGATCATTTAAGGAATAATATACAATGGGATGCTCGTAGAAAAAAAATGATGGCATAGATTAAACTAGGTATCAACAAGAATGAGCTTAGAAACAAAAAAGAACACCAGGAAAAAGGATCCGGTTCAATCTAGAAAAGTATTTTGAGCGCTGCAACCACAAGTAATTACCAATGCCAGTTTCTGATGGCCAAAAAAACCAAGAAGAATAACATTGGAAAGAATGAACCAAGAGCTAAATAGATGAGGCAAGTAATAGCTGAACTCAATGTTAGAACATAACTATCCTAAAGCAACAAGCATTCAAGCAAATCTGATTCTGTATCATCAATACAATAACTATCCTAAAACAATAAACTTTAAAAAGCTATGGTTGAAAAGTGGCAAGTTTTCTTTCTAGAGTTCTACAATGACAATTACCAGGAAATAACAAAAGATAAAATTTGATCAAACAATCGGATAAACCATAAATTTCAAGAGAAAAACCAATAGTCAATTGTACTAACCTAATGCTCCAGCCAACCCCACCTTCCCTCCGGAACCGGCCTCGGTCCCACTATACCAATCCTCCCTCCTAACCTTCTTCCCACCACTTCCGACATCTTCTTCCTCCCCGTAATCCTCTTCATAATAATCTCTTCCTCTGCCCTTCTTTGTTCCCGCCACCGCCGCAGACCCCACCGTCCTTCCCATTTCCACACCTCCATGATGACCATAATGCGGAACAACTCCAGCTGCTGACCCTGCACCCGCCGTCTGGTAAATCGAAACATGGTGCCTTGGCGCAAGGGCTCCCCCGAGAATACTCCTCACGGGTAGAAGAAAGTAAAACTGTTTATCCCCGATTTGGAGGAGGTCTTGCGAATCTAGTTTGACGGGAGGATTACCAGGAAGATGGAGGACACCTTCGACGAGGCAGCCGTTCTTGCCGATGACTTCGAGCGCGAAACGGCGTCGGGTGAAGTCGTAAAAGATGCGGGCGTGGTGGCGAGAAATGTTCATACCTCCTCCAAGGCTCGCTAAGTCAACGTCGACGGTGGATTTCTTGGAGTTGCGGCCGAGCATTATAGAGTAGGTTTGCATGTAGTATTCGAAGTCTTCCCCTTGTAGCTTGGCGAATCCCGCCTCCACGTCGCTCCCACCCGTCGTCCCCATCGTTCAATTGCAGATTCTATTGAATAATTGATTGATCAAAAGGCTTGTTCAATGAGAAGGGTATCGGAGTTTGCACGAAGGTTTGTCCCCTCCGGTTCCAGTTCACCTTTAAAGATTTTCAGATTTCATAATTAACCATCGTCATTTTTATAAAAAAATCAATTAACCATTGTGGGGTTAAAGAAAAATCCGAACTTTAGGCTTTTGCTTCATTAAACTTAAACTAAAGTCCAAACCCTAAAATATCCAACTTCTGTATCTTTCTATCAGGCAAAAGCCCAGTTTTTTTTCTTTACTCTTTTGCTTTCTTCAAAATCAAATTGGAGCCCAAGTAACCCAAGTTTCTTGACTGTGCATACGAGGAAACCAAACCAGTTGAAAAGTACATCTCTCTCTCTATGCCGTTGGTCTTGCTTTCCTGTTCGATTTTCTTCTTTTCCGACTGCCGATCCAATTGACATTTCTCCTCTCTCGTCAAAGGTATATTCTTTAATTACTCGATTTGCTCGTTATTCTGTCTGATTGATTAATTGTTTGAGGAAAAAATCATACATTGAAACTTCCAATTGAACTTTTTAATGAGAATTTTGCCATAGGCTTTGGGTTCCTTCGATTAAGAAAGCAAAATTGGGTTTTGAAAAAAAAGAAGATTTTTTTAATTACCTATTCCATCTGATGGCAGTTTATATAGTTTTCGATCTGTTCGGGTTGCTTTTCCTTGTGTGCGTTTATTTTTCTTCATTTAAATTGGTTTTACGTGTTTAGCTGGGGATGTTTTGAGCTAGGGCTTTGAGTTACATGAACATGATCATGGAATACTTATTGAATATCAGTGGTTTGAAATAAAATCAGGACTCCTTACCTAGTTTTCATTACCGATCCGATGAAGCATGTTCTTAAGCTTCTCTCGCTGCTGGTGCTCATCTCTGCACTTTGGATCGGCCTCTTGCAGGCATCTATAATACCACAAAGCCATACTTGGTTGGTGAGTTACTTTCCTTGCTTTGGTGTTCTATTATTTATGTTCACTTATTATAATGCATTTCCACTTAATTTTTCTAGCTTCCTATCTATTTTATTGTGTTGCTTGGATGCTACGGTTTATTAATGGTTGGAGTTGGTCTAATGCGGTTCCCTACTTGCCCTCAAGAAGCATTGCTGCTGCAACAGGTATTTTTCTTCTCTCTGTCTCGTTTTACTCACGTACACCCCCTCCCCTTTTAGTTTTTACAGTATCTTCGGAGAAGTTTGAATGAGTTTGGTGATGACAATAATCATAATTTGTTGGTGTGATTAGTTTTCATTGTTTCTGTAATATGTGGTATGTTCATAGGACATTGCCGAAGCCAAGAATTTCCTGAAGGAAAAAGGGGTTGATGTTGGTTCCGACTGATTGTTGTCCGATAACATCCAAAGTGCTGCGAGCTTTACCGGTGAACCTCTATTTTGGATCGGAGAGAAAAGGTACACATTGGGAACTAACTTCGAAGTCTGCATAACTTTCGTACAAAAATTATATTGCCTTTGTGTTCCA
The DNA here is from genome assembly GCA_035048815.1 of Abelmoschus esculentus. Classification (NCBI taxonomy): domain Eukaryota; kingdom Viridiplantae; phylum Streptophyta; class Magnoliopsida; order Malvales; family Malvaceae; genus Abelmoschus; species Abelmoschus esculentus. The sequence continues at coordinate 16,568,483 of JAUCBN010000034.1, forward strand.
ACATTGAGGAGTATATTTGGTAAAAGAATTGAGTTGCCATTGTTATTTCAGTTCTCATAGATTGGCTACTTAACATTTTTTTAGTTATACTTGTTGAGTAATTTTCCCACCAATAGAACACATTGAAAATCTGAACAAAGTACTCATATGTTGAGTAATATTATCCTGACATGTCTCATATGTTGTTCGGAATTTGGATTCTTCTTCTTGAAGTACTCGTGTTCGACAATGAGTACAAAGATGTGACCATCAAAGGATCCTCCAAATATAAAAATAATTAGAAAAATCTAACAATATCAGACACCAGGACAGGGCTATATGGGGTGGGGGAGGGGGGTAATTTATCATCTTTATACTCATTTTTCTTTTAATTTAGTTTATTTATGAATTATTCCCCAGTTTTAAATATTTATGTTTTATTTCAAATCTCATTAAGTTCGAGATTTAGTAATTCTTAATTCCTTCTTTGGTGCACCATTTTCTCAAGTAAAGCTCCGGCCATTGCCAAAATCACCGGAACCTCCGATGAAGGAATCTCGGTTATCGGATTCCATCCACCCAAATCCCGGCCATTTTATGCATGGATGAAGATTGCATTATCAGAGGTAATAAGATCGTCTCATGTCAAAGTAGAAACTACTAAATGTGCCGAACCAGCAAGAAGTGCTTCATTAGTTGCCATAGCAACTACTTCCAGTCATTTTATTAATAGCCAAACTAAAATAATTAAGATATCTGAGGCAATATGGTAATTATACTGATATTAGGTCCTAAGCAACATAATCAAGACATAAATAATAAATTACAAATCAACTATAACCATTTGGAATCACTTAAAGTATATTACTTATCAATTAAGTCAAGAAGAGATATTGGTTACTTATGGTTCAAGGTAGCTTTTCATACCTGGAAATGATTTTAAAAATTCAAGTGTTGATGTCAATACCAAAATAAAGGTATTGATACTCTCAAGTGAACCATAACCTGTCATTTTAAAGCAGTAATATCAATACCAACCATTTGAGTATCAAAATTGTATGAAGATTCGGGTTTAAGAGATATTTCTTTTTAAAAAACTGCTCAGATAACTAGTCAAAAAGATGGTCCGATCAAACCGAGTTCGAAACTACATGTCAAATGTCCCAATATTCAGAGAAGGATTTGCTTAACCAGTGCCTATAGGCTATAGGCATTAGTGAAGGCTTATTTAATTATGAATTTTGATAATTTCTTCCTTCTGCAGCTAGGGCAAGTATCATAAAGGCACTAGTCAACATTTCCCTTCAAAAATCAGTTTCATTGACATGCCAACTCCATTCAAGAGCAGTTTGAATTTACCCCTGAAATAAAACAACAATCATCACCAGAACATAATTTAAAGGAACAAATAATAGCATTCCCAAAGCTACCATATATGAAAAGACAAAGGAAAATCATCAAGCTCTGTACAACTACAGGTAAATAAAATGCTTTTAGACAGTGCTCGTTTATGAGAATACAGCGTTGAATTCCAAGCACATGAGAAAGAAGATATGCACGCCTTTGACAATGGAGTATTCTTCGTACAAACATAACTGATAGTTCATTTTAACCTATGGTTTTATTCACTTTCATTAATAGAAATTTAATCTTAAAATAAAGATATAGAATAGTAAACTTACAATAATAGTTGGGTTAGAGCTCACATTTAACTGGCTGATGGAAGGAAGACCCTAATTAGTTCCCTCACGGTGACTCTTTTCCTGCATGTTGGGCATTTTCCCTGCGCAGCTATTGCAGCTTTAATGCATGCCTTGCAGAAAATGTGGCCACACCTTGTTGACATTTCCTCCGTTAATGAACCCATGCAAATCGGACAATTGAAAGTTGGTTCCCTCAGCGGTGGTTGCGGCTTTATAATTTCCTTGACCTGCTGATATAAAAGTTAATGAGACTTACAACATTCATAAATCTACTCAAAGTCAATGATGCACCAGTCATTAGAACCCATGGGTGGACAAAAATAACAAGAGATGTCCGATCACAATGTCTTAATCTGATGGCCAGCCAAACTCCAACATTCTTTCCTTTAAAATATTAGATTACATCTTTTGAATAACGAACTGATGCAAGGGCTCTTACAATAGACTGTGGTGTGCTTTCCAAGTTAATGTAATGATCACAATTGATAACTGTTTGACTCGGAAGAAATCTTCTAAGTTTGTTCTGATTATTATTAGTTGACCTAGCCAGCCGCCCTGTAAGGAGAGAGATGTGAGATACATCAACTTCAGACATAGAGTAAACTAAGGTTTGGAAGGTAAATGAATGAAACACAGAACTACCATTCGCTAAACTTGTTGACTTGGGCAATCTCATTAGTAACATAAAGATTGGACAGGAACAGAGTGTTGCCAAGCAATAACTCTAACTCGGTTGAGGTCATACAGTTCTTTTATTCTACTGCTTGAGCCATTGACAAATAATAAATCTTCACGTCACAAACCACGAATAAGGGCAAACAGCTATTTGCCAAAGCTAGAAATTTGTGTATATACTACCATATCCCCTCCATAAACTAGTACAAACTATAAAATTATCAAATAAATTAGTAGACAGTAGACCACAAAAGTTTACTGCTCAAAGTATCCGCAATTTTATTTCAATTTTAATGCAATTCGCAGAAGTACAATCCATCAGCTTCTAATCACTTCAAGGCATATTATGTCACCTACATTTTCACTTGGATTACGTTGTGTTGGTTAACTGGAGTGCGATTATTTTGTTTCTAATTCCCCCCTTTAAGAAATTCATCTGCAGAAAACACATACAAGTTCCTTCCCTAATTCTGTTAATCATTTGATATTTATGAAACAAGAAAATGTGAACTGATGATTCGATAATATGAAGCACCTAAAGTATGAAATTAAAAAGGAAAACTTCGACCTTGTGTAGATAAATAGAATGAATTTACATGGTGGAATGATGCATCAAAACAAGCTTTTGTTAAGCAAACAGCATAACATCCTTCTACTGCAACATGATGAAAACATTATAGACATCCTTCCCTCATAAATTAAACTACCTGAATCCACGACAACAACAGTCCTACTGCTCCTCCTCGAATTATTTTTAGCCTGACATAAAATCCCAAGAAAATTAGTAAACACGCATGATTGAAATGGATCCATAAAAACAGATTTCACATACAGTTGAAGATAAGAAAACAAAAAAAAAATGTTGAACAAGAGAAGCAAACCTCTGCAAATGCTGTAGCAGAAGATTCAATCACATCGTCTTCAATAGCTTCAACATCAATGGTATCAAGTGGCACATGCTCTACGGGATGGCCGGTCACTTCCTCAAGGCCAACCGGTTGTGAAGTACCCTCCTCTTCTATAATATCACTGGGAGGAGAATTCAGATCCAACATTATCTTCCTCGATTGATACCCTCTGAGAGAAGCCCCCCTCGTTTCAATAGTGTTTATGTCCATTTATAATTTTCTATGCACTTCCTAAACACCACAGCCTCAATAAAGCCTAAAAGACAACTAAAAGAAACAACTTTCTCACATTCAGTCACCATATATATATAATATCAAGCTTTCACTAAACAAAAATCAGTTCAATATATATGAAAAAAAATACAAGATAATGAACAAACACTTGACATGAAACCATCATTCTAGCAAGAGATAAACTTAATCAAAATTCAAACTCAAACGACAGGCCAAAACGAGAGAAAAACACACACACAACTATGAAGTATAATCAACTAATAATCGAATAACAATTTAAAATTTAAGAAAATTTATCGAATTGGTCATCGTATCCTTTAAAAATTTCCCGAAATCGAAGGGATATGAATAAACAGAAACACCGATCCTTGAATAAAGACGGATTGAAATATGAAAAAACAAATTGATAAGAGAATTAAAGAGAGTTTAACGATCAAAATCTTACCTTGGAAACCCAAAAGCTTTCAAAATCTTCCAGGCAAAACAGAAGCTTCTGAAAATTTTCTCTTTGTTAAAGAGTTTTTAATCAATTTGATTTGAAACCGCAACTCACCAATGAGTTTGATTTTTTAAGGTAAATTAAATTACATTCTGTGAAGGTTTTGTATAATTGGTATTTTTTTAATATATTTATATAATAATATATTTTTAATTATATTAGTATATAAAATATTTGATTTAATATATTACAAAAAAAAAATTAATAGTTATCGTTTAAAACAATTATAATTTATTTTAAAAAATTAATAAAAATATCATCAAGGTGAAATAATTCATCCGAAAAATACATGTTAAATAAAAATCTCTAGAGTAACATTGTTTTAGAGATATTATGATAATAATTTTTTCAGATCAATTTATTTTATTTATAATATAACTTTTTTTTAATTTAAGGTTTTATCTATTAAATTAATTGGTATTTAATTAAAAAATAATTGTTAAGGTTAAAGTTTATTATTTAATATATTGTTCATGTAAAAAATATACACAGAACGTGTCTAATTTAACTTTAAAATCTAAACCTTCCGTACTAAATTTTAAATCATATAATTTATATCTAAAATTTTAAACTAAATATATAAAATATAAATCCCTAAAATAACTTGTTTGCGGAATACTTTAATAAAATATTTTGATACATAAATTTATTTAAATTAAAATTTACACAATTTTTTTAATTGTCGATTTAAAATTTTAGATTGTAGTTTAAGGTTTAAGGGTCAAGACGTAGAATTTAAGATTTAATTTTTAAGGTTAAGGATTTATGTTTTAAATTTTATAATTTAACTATGAAAGATTATGTAAAAAAAATTATACAACTTATGTATTAAAATATAGTTCATAATTTTATTTTATCAGAGGATAATATTCAAATTTTTAATGGGTTAGTATTTTTTTTATACAAAACATGTGTAAAAAGAATTATACAATCGTTCTTTAAATTTAAAATCTAAAATTTTAACTCTAATACCTCTAAAAACCCTAAAATAAAATTTTTCTATATTCATTCAAAATTAATACCTTGACCATAAATTTTTAAGCAATAATGTATTTTTTATAAATATTAATTCTAATCCTAATTCAATTTAGAGTAAAGAAAAAGAAAAAATCAAGAAAAAAATATTTTTAATAAGTCTAGAAGTCATAGATTAAAAAATATAAAAAATAAAAATAAATAATTTTATCAACCAATTAAATATATTTTTATGAAGTAAAAATCGCATCTCTCTTATTGTATCTCCTTTAATACTTTTACTTTAAATAATGAATATAAAATTTAAAAGTAAGATAATTTAAAAAATTAAAGAGTAAGATATAATTTTTTGGTGTAGAGTTTAAAATTTAGAATATAAAAATTAAAATTATAATTTAAATTTTTAATTAATTTTTTAGGTTTTAAGGTTTTGTTATTCTTTAAACCGCCCTTGTCCATGTCATGCTTTATAAATACTTGCCGCCTGTTTTAGTTTATTCTCCAATAAAGTTTCAGACATTAATCCCAATTGTTTTAACAGTTAATGTTGGCTATATCACCAACGCCAACGCCAACCCTTTGTTTCAGTCTCAACATCCTGCAAAGCCAACATCTTCTTCACCAGGTTCTGTCTCCAAAGCTTGAGGAGCTCGGAGTCGACATGTCCTCCGATGAGTATCAAGGGGAAGGGGTCCTTCAAGATATCATCCAATGTGGGATTGACACTGTGCGCGGGATAGTGGACCTGGGATATTACTGCCACGCCTTGCAATTGCGTTCGAAACCATGGCCGTGTCCGACCAAGAGACCTCGATCCCAGAGCTTTGTCTGAGTCGAGGAGGGAATTTGAAAACCATAACTATGGCATGGTCGGAGCCGCAGAGTCATCTGTTAAAGAGATGGTGAAAATGGTCAAAGTAGAAGATGGGGAGAAGGGAAACTGCATGGTTTGCTTACAGGAACTTAGGGTTGGATTTGAAGCAACTCAGATGCCATGTTCTCATGTCTTTCATGGCGGTTGCATCGAAAGATGGTTGAAACAGAATCACGACTGCCCTATTTGTCGGTTTGAGATGCCGACCAATTAGAAAGATTACAATTCTTTGTGTTTCTTGTTCTTATAATTCGTTTGGTTCAAATCTCGTACATGCTTGTAAGTTGAATGGAGATGCCGACCAATTCTATGTATTTTTACAGAAAATAAATAAAACAGATAAATTAAAGAAGAATTTTGTCGAATTAACCTTGAAATTAAGATAAAACAGGAAAAAGAAATTAAGTTTGTATGAAATCAAATATACGAGAGGCAAACTTATAACAAGGGACAAACTCTGATTAATTTCATAGATGCAATGACAGAACTTGATATTTGATTTTAAAGAGTTCAATTAACGAATTTTGTTAATAATTCTTATGTATATAAATAAATATATATTATTGAAAAATTTTAATGAGATTTTTAAATCTATTTAAAAGGTTAAATAACCAAAGATTGAGGACTTTCAAATAAAAATTAAAGAGAAAAATGATGAATTTTTAAAATTTTAAAAGAAAATTTTAACTCTATAAAATATTGGGTGGTTATAATCGGTGAAATCTGTGTTATTTTTAATGTTGTGTATTAAAAAAAATTTATCGAGAGGCTTACCTATCAAAATTAAATATACGATGAGAATTGATTTAGATTAGTCCCGAAAAAATAATAATAAAAAATTATAAATCTTAAAAATTAAAGCATTTGAGGAAAAAAATCACTCATTGTAAGAGATATTTTCTTATTAAATTTATATTTAAATTATATTTAAGGCGGTCAAACGGTCAATTCCACCAATGTGACCGTTATTAGTTAAGCCGCCATATATATACTACAACGCAGAATTTGCCTTTTACCTTCATTCTCAAGTTTTCTTTGAACTTTGAAAATTTAATCAATGGCGTTCAAGATTTTATCGTATCACTCTCACCCTCTGTATATCATGTCCCACCACCGTCAAATACCTCCAGATTCAATCCAGATTATGCTAACCGTTAATGTTGGTTACATCACCGCCACCGACGACAACCCTTTCTTCTCACAACGAACTCTTTGCTTCAGTTTGGACCTCTTGCAAAGCCCCCGCCGCCTTCACCAGGTTCTTGCTCCAGAGCTTGAGGAACTCAGAGTCGACATGTCCTCCGATGAGTATGAAGGGGTGCTTCAAGATATTATGCAATGTGGGATTGGAACTGTGCGTGGGGTTTGGGATCAGGGATATTTCTGCCAGGCCTTGCAATTGCGTTCGGATATGTATGTGACACCCATGGCCACGACCACCAACAACCAGGACACCTCGATGACCAGAGCTTTGTCGGAATCTAGGAGGGATTTCGAAAACAACAACTATGGAATGGTGAGAGCGGCAGAGTCGTCTGTTAAAAAGATGGTGAAGAAGGTCAAAGTAACAGATGGGGAGAAAGGAGACTGCATGGTGTGCTTAGAGGAACTCAGGGTTGGATTTGAAGCATCTCAGATGCCATGTTCTCATGTCTTTCATGGCGGTTGCATCGATAGATGGTTGAAGCAGAGCCATTACTGCCCTATTTGTCGGTTTGAGATGCCGACTGAATAGATCGACAACAATTCTCTGTGTTTCTGTTTTGTTCATCTGTTTTTTTTTGTGTTTTTTTTTTTTAGAACTTGAGTTGATTTCGTTATTTTTCCCAGAAAAAGGGTAGCAATATGAATGAACAGCAATGTTATTTTTCCCAAGAAACAAATATCAAATATCTGTAAGCTTTAATAAAAGAAAAATCTTAAATAAACATAACAATTCTTCGGATTCTTCATATTCAGAATTGTTAATGATCATCCGGAAATATCATATCAGTTTCATATGCAGTAAAGTGGATTTTTATTTATGAATAATTTCAAACAAGCTAAAAATTGCTTAAAAGTAATGAACACATGTTTTTGTTTTAACAAAGAAGTTAAAATTGTTCCAGTGTTGAAAGCTTTACATCAAAGCTTTTCAGTTAGTTTGACCATGAAGGAATTAACAACACCTGCATCCAACACAATCCAGGAAGATTCAAACAGTTCATGGAAGAATTCAGCTCCGGTTTCCTCAGCCGCGTGCCTGAATGCAACACCGAATGCGTTCCCTTTAAGTGCTCCAAGACGAGGCTTCCCACAGACCCCAACAATCAACACCTTAGATGGCTCTTGCAATATGCAGGCACAAAGCAAAGGCTTCAACTTTGCTCCCTTCTCTTTCAAGGCATCCATTAGAAAGTAACAGAACTTAATCAGAGCCTGAGGGTGACCCAACAGCTTTGTGTCTCCTGAATCTTCAAGCTTCACCCACCTAAACTTTCTCCCACTCCTGATGCACCCACTCTTCGTTATTGCAGCACTTCCTTGCCTAAGAATAGCTCTTTGTATCCTGATTGCTTGTTGCATTCCAGATTTCAGCTTATCAAGATTACTTAGGGACAGTGCATCGAATGCCACCCCAAACTGCTTCAAAGCACATGTGCCATCCGATTGCATGAATGATTCAAGCAGTGCAGTAACCCCATATACCATATCTGCAGCTGAAACCCTTGAAGTATAACCATGTAGGCGCAAGAAACTTTTGTAGTAGAAATCGTTAAGTCCATATTCAGGCAAAATTTGTTCAAACTGATTTTTCATCTTCTGTTTTACTTCATGATTCATGTACTGGAACTTCTGCTGGCAATCCACAAGTGCAAATCCCATCCTTGCAAGAAGAAGCTTAAGCTTTTTCATACCATTATCACTCCAGGTCTTCAACTTAGGGGCAATGTACGTGGAGCACAGCATTGAATCAAATAAATTCCACTCTCTTAACAACATAAGTCTTGGTTCATCTTCATAGGCAATTGTTGAGGAATCAGGTGCCTGAACCTTGGTACCGTCTTTAAGAGTCACCGAAGTAACAGCATCAAGATTCCCCAAACTGTTAATATGCTGCTGAAGCTCCATAACCCCGGCTTCATACCTCTCATCTGTTAGCCTCTCGTGAACAAACTGATCAGTAAGTGAAACACAAGCCAGCCAAAGCAACTCATTCGTGTTTTTCCTCAATGAATGTGACAAATCATACATCAAACACCCTGATGGCTTGCCATGGAAAGTTCCCATCCGATAATAATCCCTTTTCAGTTTCTTAAATCGCCGTGATGCTGGTTCTTCTTCACCTTCTGAAGACAATCTTCTTCTTTTCCTAGAACCATCCCTAGCTCCCCCTTCCTCATCTTCATCCTCGTCTTCATCCTCACTTTCGCTATCTTCATCTTCTTCACTATCCAACTCTGAATTATGCAAAGAATAGCTAGCATTTGCCAACTCCTTAACCTCAAAATCATAGGCCAGATCAGCCAAACGTTCATCATCATTAGTATAAAGAACAACCACCTGATCATTCTGGTCACTCAAGTTATGCAAATGAATCGGCCTATGACTATCAACAACAAAAACCCTCGCAGCAGATCCTAGCTTAAGATCCTCTTGCAGATCACGGTGGCACCCCCAGTTCATCAAAAGCATAGTAACAGGCTCTTCAGAGGAAGAACTCAATTCAGATGCAGCATATTCTCGAATTTCTTGAAAAGAAGACACGGGATAACACGAGTACCGGACTGAATCAGATTCAAGAATGTGGAAAATGATTTTGAGAGCACATAGAGAGTCAACATCGGAGGTAGACGGGAATATAAGCAAAGGCGAGAGAGTAGACGCCTTAGCTGATTCCCTAAGCCTCGAGTAAAATGACTCCACTCTTTCCTCCCTCACCATTTGCTCCTGTTTCCTTCAATTGGGTACTCAAAATTGATGGAAAATTGGAAACTTTTTCTCAAGAAAGTAACAGAAAAACTGGGAAATTGGGGTAAAAACTCAAGACCCAGAAACAAAACTCCCTCTCTTTTCTTCACGTTATTCCACTAGAATGCTTCCTAAGTATAAGATCTACAAAATGAGGCTCTGACCATAATCTGATTCATATCAAGCTTAATTGGGCATAAAAAATAGGGCAATCTTAAACAAACAACAAAACCAAAACCAGATTACAAATCGGTGATGTAAATACAGAAGAACATCTTTGATTTGAAAGAAAACTGAAAGTAAATACTGTCTTAAGTACCTGAGATTGAAGAAGGAAAAATTGGTGAAATTTTCTCAGCGCCCTTTGTTTGTTTATTTAGAAATCCAGATCTGAGAGCAAAGAAACGGAAGGGAGCGCTGTCTTTTGTTTTAGTTCATTTGGGTAATTTTGAATTTTTGGGGATTTTCATTGAAAATTTGAATTGTTTTGAGCGACCGCGAAATTTTGGCGCTTTTGAGTTTCAGTGACGCCGGCGGGGTGTCGTTTATATTTTTTATCCGTTGTTTGATCTTTAAAAAAATTCAACGGTCAAGATTAAATTCTTTTGTCGTGATGATTATATTAATGGGTTAATTCCAGAAAATGCCCCCAGAACTACTGTACAAATTTAAAAATGATCAAAAACTTTATTATTCAATCAATTAAACCCTTCCATTAATTTAATAACTAATTTAACACTGATGTTATAGTTTGGTCTTGGGGTGATAACGAGCCGAGCCCGAGCTTGGTCAGGCTCGGCTTAGCTCGACTCAAAATAAAAAAGTGTCTAATTTATTTTAGTTGATTTATTTTTAATAGATTTTTCATATTTTATTTTATTGTTTTTTTTTTGCTAAAGATATTATTTTTAATGTATATGTAACATATATAATATAATTATTCTGAGCTTGTTCACGAGTTTTTCGACCTGAGCTTGAATCGGCTCGGCTCGTTAAGGTCTCGAACCGAATCCGAATCGAGCTCACTCAAACCGAGCTTTGACCGAGCCAAACCCGAGTAACTCGCGAGTTGGTCAGGCTCATTATCACCTCTAGTTCAGTCGTATGAGAAATGGAACATATATAAAATATATGTATTAATATAAAATTTTAAAAAATTTCAAATAAAAATATTATAATATGATATATTATATTAACTGATTAAATTTTGTTAAATTTGATTGTTAATGTCGTTTAAAACGATTAATTAATAACATTTTAAAATATAAAAATTTAATTAAACGGGAAAAAGTTTAAAGCTTTAATTTCAAGCCATAAAACTTTAATATTAAAGACCGATAAACAGAGACGGAACCTTATTTTTTTTTCGTTTAAACTCACTTTTCAAACATGTTTTTATTCAAATCCTCTTACAACCAAACGAGCCTTTTAGGTTTGAACGAAATATCTAAACCTTAAATATGTATAATACAATAAAAAGAATCTGCTTCTGTTATTTCTAACAATACACAATCCAAGACAGAAGAGGAAATAACAAAACAGAACATGTGTGTAAGAAATGTGGAAATCCGTAGCCAGCCTGAAACTTCAGTGAAATCACTCTGCTTTGAAGGAGCCTTCATTGTATTTACAGTATATTCCACACGACAAAAGTGCAAATTTACAGGCCTCATTTCCTCCTAAACGGGAAGCAGCAGCACTGGGGAAATCAAGAAATACAGAATTAACATTTGTGTATGTGTATGTGTGTGTAAGATTTTCAGAAAACAATGGCATAGCGATTGAAGTGCTCGGTGAGGTCAATGGAAAACATACCTTCGCACCGCTGTTTGTTGGTTTCCGGTTTCGGGAAGTGTTGTATGGAGATCGCTCACCTGGTGTTACCCTGCCTCCGTTGTTTCGCTCTTCTCGTACCTGATTAAAAATGTGAGTGTAACCATCGGCTGAGGACGGGTTACTCTCATCCCAGTCGCCGAATTTTGGAACAGCAGCACCTTTATCTGGCTGCCACACCAGAAATCAAATTATTAGTAATAAGGTAAATTATAACAAATGTTTGCAAGATTAGCGATTTAGCATAATGCATTATCATTTTGATGTTTTATCAAGCTAAATGAGATCATGAAAAATGATATAGGAGAAATGAGCAATGCACATGTTATGCTTTTTAACCCATCAGCAGATGTGCATCACACTAATTCTGTTTTATGGACATGTGAAAGAATGAAATGAAATGAAGAAGGATGAATTACACTTTCGTTCCCTCTGGCACTCGGCCTCATTCTCGATCTCCCGGGAGTACCATGGCTACTATCGTATGAAGCCTTTCCTTCCCATGCTGGTGATGACATGCTACCCCTCCCTGTGCTCCGTACCTGGTGATGAAGAGGTGATTTATCTATGCTGTTTTCAGATCCAATACTTGCTCTGGTAGATCGTTTCGAGGGGTCACCCGAACTTACTCCAGGATCATAACGAGAAGGTGTATAGTCCCCTGAGGGTCTGCGGTTGGCGTTCTCATTGCGTACTGGAGAATCACCATATTGTTTGAGGTCACCTTCCTCCCTGCTCCTTCCACGCTCATGTCCCCTTCTAGCAGGTCCATGTCCTACTGGTTCATCCAATTCCAGCTTCAGTTGTGAAGCCGGGGGAGCTCTAGTTGGAGCAACGTAATCTCGATGTATTTCCAGACTCTCTTGTTCACAATCTTCCCTCCACTTCGACCCTGACGAGCCTTATCGAAATAAGCTGTGTAGGGAACATCCCTTTCATTCTCCCAAGTGCCAAACTTGGGTACACGAGAATGTTGCTGCAATGGCAACAAGAGCATGGGGTCAGAGATTAGCATATCACAAATGGCGCAAAAACAATTCCAAGATCTTTACACCTAAACTTGGGTCAAAATAGGAAAACCAGAAGAAATTCCACAAACGTCACATTTCAGGGTGAAACACTGCACTTTATACATCAAGCAATTGATTTCGATCTAGGCCATTCATGGAGCCTTAGATTGAACAGAGATTAGGCTAATCTAATCATTCTTCTTGTTATAGATGTACAAATTGTGTTTCAATGATTCCAAAAGAGTAAAAGTTACAAACAAATTACAGAACGGAGAAGAAAGATCAAACTCACTAACTCTCGTCTTTCTCTGTCTTTTGAAATTTTCTCAGGAAACAAACAGAAGAATAGTGTAAACTAAACATAATCAAAAACAACACAGGAACCTGGAAGAAAGATCAAAACGAGAAAAACTTACTGCCATTTATCTCTCCATCAAACTCTAGAAAGAAAACCCAGAATCCCCAAAAGAACAACAAATAAAGTTTCAGTTTCCTTTGTAATCAAACGAACTACAAATACAACCCAGAAACCAAAGAACCCTTCAGCACAAAATTCAAATACAATCAAAAGAGATCAACAATGAAGAGAGGATTTAAAGAGAGAATTTAGTCTCAACCGTTGACCGGCGCCACCGTTAGTGTTCGACCATTCTCATTCTCTCTGTAAAAGTCTTTGATTCTTCTCATTTTCTGATGTCTCTCTCATGGCTTTCAACCCAAGTCGACGTCTGCTATAGTATTTTCTTCTTATTTTTCTAATCAAATTTTAAATTTTCCACCCCTTCCTTGAGTATAATAACTCGATAAATGTTAAAAGGTTAAGAGTATACTCTGAATTCCGAAATAGATACTATTAATATTGTAGTTGAATAAAAAAAATAACTTATTAACGTTGCTCCAAACGTAAACATTAGGAAAATCTGTTATTTAAAATTAAAAAATATCTCTAATATCACGATAAATAATTTTTTATTAAAATATTTTATAAGTAGAATTGAGTATGGTTAATTACAAAACCAAAAACGGAATCAAACCGAGTTATTATGGTTCATAAATTTTTGATTTGTGGTTAATCGCAGTTAATCGAATTTAATTTTTTAATTATTTTTATAAGGTAAAAATATATATTCTATACTTAAAATATTATAGATGTATTTTTATTTTTTATTTTTTTACTTAAAAATAAGTTTTTAATAAATATTTATGAAAAATATCTCAAATTTTTTAATTTTTAATGTTTAAAAGTCATAAAATAAAGCTATTTTGTCAAGATAAAATATAATTTTTTAAAAAACTAACGCTAATATGAAAAAACCGAAAACCGAGATTAACCAAACCGAAAACCGATAGTTACTAAAATACCTTATCGAATTAAATCGAAACCGAACCGAATGTACCCCTATTTATAAGGGTCAGTTCAAATGATAAATAATTTAATTTTACTTAAATAGATCTCGTGTTCAAGATATTGTGTATATATAAAATTTTTGTTAAAAGATTTACCCACCAAAATTAAATATACAATGTAGGTTAATCCAAATTAATTAATATGAAATTCTAAATAAATAATAATAATAAATCCCACTTGCACAAAAAATGAAGTGTGAAAAAGTCAATGAATTTTCTACATAAAGTGGATGGAATTTATTTTATTTATTACATAAAAAAATAAACAAATTGTTGTTAAAGACCAGAACAAAAGGATGTTTGAATTTTGACATACGATATGAAGGGGACGGGAATGAAGAATGATTCAAAAGTGCCATTAAATTAGTAAAAAAAATATATATATTTTGTTCTTCGTATTCAGAGCTTGTAACTAAATTGAATAATCAAACTTAGTTATATACACATAAATGATAATTGCTTAAATGATCCTCGACTTTTAAAATACTAATATTTTAGCTACATAAATAGATTTCTCCATTTAATTATTCGATTTTTAAGATATTTATTTTGGTAACCAACATTAACCCACTAAATATATATTAAAGAAGATGTTGTTTCTTGTAACCGTGACCTCTAAGAACAACAATCATTTCTTTAATCGATAAAGATTGGATAGTTATTCGGGCGTTTTCGACCATTGTTAAATTATTGGAAAGTAGGCACTTCAAGCTTATTATTTTGAATATATAAAGATGCATCTGCTAGTGTTAAAACTTCTATGTTATTTTTTCAAAGATAAATCCCACTTCACTGAAATGGGTTTTTCTTCTTCTAGTTTTTTGTTGAGAAACTAAAAACCAGCTACCAGAACCAAATATTCCCACCAGTTTCTTACTGAATTTTCCCATGCCCCCCTTAATCTGATGAAATATCGATACCCATTGAGTCAAAATCAAGTCTTTCAGGATGATTCAGTTATTGTTCTTGGTCCTTTTTGCTGAAGGGGTAATGGCGATCCTTCTTTTGGTAAAGATTGGGCCTTTAAGAGAGCTCGTTATAAAGAGCTTAGATCAATTAAAGACGGGGAAAGGTCCTGCTACTGTGAAAACCATTGCAGGTACCATGTCTGTGATTCTTTTGTCGAGTTTCATGAGCATTGTCAAGATCCAGAACAAGGGGGCGAAGCTTGGAACTATGTCACCTATGGATCAGGTTCTATGGAGAACCCACTTGCTTGAAGCTTCACTCATTGGTATGATTCTGATCCTTTTCTCCTCTCATTTGGTTTCTGCATTATCTGTCAGTAACTTAGACTTTTTGCCTGACTGTTAAATTGTTGCCTTTGTTTTAGCCTTCTACAAGGTACAGTGTTGTTTGGTAATTATGGTTTTAAGGTAGATGTTGAAACTATGAGAATAAACTTTGCAGCTGAAGACAGCTGCAGGGTAAATTAAATAGGTGCTATTTAACAGCACAAGGTCGTTGAATTGTTTATCTTTCTGCATTGGGAAATTGCATACATTATGTATCAGAGAAAGCAATGCTAACATACTAACATATCATGAAATCTGGTAATAAGAGATTCATTAAGTCAATTTCTGTGTATGGAAATTAGGAGTTCTTTAATCTTTTAATCAGATTTTTTGTCAATGGCTCTTAAAGAGAGTTAGTAGTAGCCTCGATGCATGATCAATAAGTGACAGTAGAACGATCTAGATATTTAAAACTTGTGATCGAAAATGGCCTATGTGTTTGATAAATCATTAGACCATTTTGGCAAATGGAACCGATTTTGTATCCAATAGGTGGAGATGTGGATTTGAACTATAGACCATCTGGAGTTTAGTTTTGGTAGTGTCAGGGTCAGGTCATTACATTGGCTTCCTTCACTCTTATACTTTCTCTTGTTCTTGCAAGTGTTTGGTTATTTCAGTCTTACATGGTTAGTTCTTGTCTTCCTCATGCCTATGAACCCACATATCCTCCAACAATTATGGTGTATACATTCCTTGTACTTGGTTCAAGGTTTTTCGGGCAAGAACTGCACTATTTTATAAGGGCTTGGGGTGGACTCTCACTAACACGGTTTTGAAGTTTCTAATATGACTGGACTCTCCACTAACCAATCATAACTTATGACTGGACTCTCACTTACACTGTTTTGAGGTGTAGGAATCTTCATTACTCGTCGCTTATCATTTATATTCGTCTTGGAATTTGGAAATATAAAGATGCTTCAATGGATCACCCCTTCATAGCTTTCTGGCCTCTGTGTGTTTCT
Organism: Abelmoschus esculentus; assembly: GCA_035048815.1. NCBI lineage: Eukaryota > Viridiplantae > Streptophyta > Magnoliopsida > Malvales > Malvaceae > Abelmoschus > Abelmoschus esculentus. The sequence goes on from JAUCBN010000034.1 coordinate 16,584,794, forward strand.
GTTTTCAAGTTTCCTCAGTTATCACTTGTTACCAGTTTATGGCATGGTACATCTTTTAGTCTTAGTAATTTTACTAACAAAAAAGGATTTCTAGAAGTTAAATATTTTTCTTTGCGATCTATGAACTGCGGTTCTAAGCTGTAGCTGATTTGAAATTTGAAGAGAATAGTTCAATCATTGATCATAAACTGAATGAGTTTCATGCCTGTAATATTGAGTGAAATGATTTTTCTTTTATTATCCCTTTATTTAGTGATATTGGTGCATGATTGTGACTGCCTGCACTTGATCTTGTAGGTTTTACCCTGTTTCTCGGTTTCGTAATTGATCGAATGCACCATTATATTAAAAAACTTGTTGGGTTGAGGAGTAGGGTGGGATCGTCAAAAGAGGAAGTCGATAGTCTCGAGAAAGAAAGATCCCGGCTTAAAGACAAGGATGACAAAGCCTCCAAGGTGATAGAGCTACTGGAAGAAGAAATCTCTGTCCTATCAGCAACTTTGAAGAAGCTGAAATCAGAGTCCCAAGAGAAAGACAAGAAGATTGAAACTGCTGAAGCCCATGTTGCTTCTCTCCAGAAACAATCCGCGGATTTGCTACTCGAGTATGATCGTTTATTAGAAGATAATCAAAACCTTCAGAATCATGCTTCAGGATACAAGAGTCGAGGAAATTTTGAAGGGCTCCAGAGAAAAAATGTGCTTAGGCCTTAGTGTACTGATTCATGTTATTTAATGAGACTTAAAAGTGATATGTGCAGTGGGGGAAAGTAGGCTTCTGCATTGTTGAAAATTTTGTAACACTTGAAGATTTAATTGTTGACAACTAATTAAGAAGCAATCATCAATAAGATCGTACCAAATTTCAAGCAAAAGTAAATATATATATATATATATATGGACCATCTTTTTCACATTCAGAGGCAATTTGGTTCCCAGATTTCTTCTGCAGTGACCATTAGTAGTTTGCCTGTATAATCCTTCACGTTGATGCAGTTTTCTAGCCTCTCAATTTCCCCATCATCAACTCTGCTATTGCCACCAAACTAACTTTGCTCAGTTAAAATCTTATAATAAACACAGCACTGAAGAGAGGCCGGGCCATGCTTCCCGTTAAAGACAAAAAGGAGGGGATAGAGGATAGAAAGGAGTGCCTACTTATGTACTTCTATATGGAAGCACAAGATCATAATTTACGAGAGGCTGGATTTCTTTGTTGCATCGTTGAAGGCAGTTTTAACAATTTGGAGTGAAGAACTTGCATTATAGTTGCTGCAATTATCCTCCATCTAGGATCCTTGCAATGATGAAACATGGTTCAAATGGTCATTCTCATCCACCTTAAAACGATTCTCATGACCAGCAGAGGATCCATAAACCGAGTTGTTAGAGGCCGAAAGCAACAAACCCCCTTCATTTGACCATGAAACTCATCGCACAGTCCAATTTATCCAATGTGGATGCTATAGCTTCGTATTCATGGTGGCTTTTATCTCCCATGAGGAAAGAATGGAGCTTCCCATTCACATCCAGGACACTGTATCCAGGTACTTTCTTCTTTCCCGAGTCTTTCATGAGTTTCTTTACAGCAGCTACTTCATCCCACATGTTTCCCCAGGCAAAGAAGTTTGAGACCAATGAATGAATTCCCAAGTCATTTGGATTTAACTCAAGAACCTTCTTCGCTGCCACCTCCCCGATGGACAACTTCCCATGATTACAGCAGCCAGACAGTAGAGCAACCCAAACAGCCACCCCCGGTTCATTGTTCATGGACCCTATTAGTCTATACGCTTCCTCTACAAGTCCTGCACGAGCTAAAAGATCCACCATACAAGCATAATGCTTCTCAGTTGGTTGGATATTATATTCATTAATCATCTGATTGAACCAGTGTCGACCTTCGTTCACCAGTCCCGAGTGGCTGAGAGCCGAGAGAAGTGCAGCAAAAGTTGCATGATCAGGCTTTAAGCTCATGTTTATCATCTGATGGAAGAGTGATAGAGCTTCCTTTCCATTCCCATGTACCCCATAGCCGGCAATCATTGCATTCCAAGAGATAATATCTCTAGAAACTATCTGATCAAAGACTGCACGAGCATAAGAAAGCGATCCACATTTCACATACATGTCAATCATTGCAGTGCCAGAAACTTGTTCCAAATCAAGCCTTCTAGTGATACATCCGTGGACGGATTTACCCAATTTTAACAGCCCACATTGTGAACATGCCATTAGAGCACCTAGAAGGGACACCAAGTCTGACTTAAATCCACAGCCCTGCATATCCACCAACAGCTCTAGTGCATTTCTAGCAAAGCCATTTTGAGCAAAGCCAGAAATCAATGCACCCCAAGAAATATCATTCTTACTTGGAATCTTCTTGAAGACACGTGAAGCATATTCCAAATATCCATTCTTAGCATACATATCGAGAATGCTAGTCTGAACCACCACATCCATGCAGAGACATTTCCTAATCATATATCCATGAATCGCAAGTCCCAACTTTGAGTCCCCGAGATTTACTGATGCCTGAATCAACCCCAACATCACAACCCCATCTCCTTCCATCCCTTCCATTTGCATTTTTCTATACAAATCAATCGCCTCATTTGTCCATCCACCCTGCACTAACCCATTTACCATAGTGGTCCAACACACAAGATCCCTTCTTGGCATCTTGTTAAACACCACCATTGCATCACCCATTTTCCCACACTTAACATACAAATTCAAAATGGAAGACGCTACAAAGACATCATTCTGATATCCGAAATCAACCGCTTTACGCCAAATCTCCTCTCCCATTTCCAAGTCCATCAAGCTAACACAAGCCTTAATAGCCATGGTAAAAGTGGAGCTGTCAGGCCTAGTGCCTTCTACCATCATCTGATGATAAAAACCCAAAACTTCTTTTGGATTTTTTTTACGAGAATAGGCAATGATCATCGCATTCCACGAATCAACACCTCTATTAGACAATTTATCGAACACCTTACGAGCTGAAGAGATATTGCCAACTCGAGCATAAGATGCTATAAGATTGCCTACCGAGTTTTTATGGATGTAAAAGCCAGTTAGAATCATGAAGGCGTGAATTTTAGCTATGGAATTTTGGTCTTGGCAGGCTAAGAGGAGAGGTTTAAGATGTTTCGCCATTTAAGAAGTTGCATTTGTTTGGAAGTTGTTTAGACGCTGCATAAAAGATGATGGATTGCGGGAGGAAGGGAAAGCAAATAGGCGTGAATTAAGACCTGAAGTAATAAAGTAAAAACAATCACCGTCTGCGGAAATCGAACCCACGACCACATGGTTAAAAGCTATGCGCTTACCGGCTGAGAAAAGATGGCTGAAGATAAGTAATTTCGAAGATTTTACAGCACTGCAAGATTAATAATTTCAAAGTGCAGAGCAGAAGAAATTGCAGCAGTAGCAGCTTCTTCAGCAATGGCCGAAATCTCAGAAGCTCACGACTCCGATTCCTCCAAATTACAAGACAGCGGTAGTGAACCACCACAACGATCCAAATCTGAACCCGACTTCGATCCAAAAATAATGCGTAAAACCAAACCCGGATTGAAGCGCCTCTTCCTCACCTTCTCCGTCCTCTTCTCCTTCCTCCTTGGTCCGCTTCCATATCTCTGACACAGGACACGGCTTTGATTCTAAATTTACCCCTTTTTTCCTAGTAAATAAACTTTTATTTTGTATCGAATTTTCAGGTTTCCCATTCTTATGGAAGTCCGTCGAAATTTACCGTTCTCCTCTTCCGTTTCGCGAAATCGACTCGCTCTCGACTCAGCTACGATCCGATAATTTACTCTTCCCGCTCCATTTCCACGCCCTTTTCGTCGGGTTAGATTCCGATCCCGATGGCCTCCGTCGGTCAATCCTCTCGGAAATTGCCAAACTGACCTCTCAAAACCCTAAATGCTCCAACAACTATACTCTCTCTGTTACCGTGGATTTAGACTCCCGTTGCCTCCGCAGCCCAACCTCGTCTCCACATTCGAGTACTTACCAGTGCGGATCGATCACCGCTACTGATTTTGTTCAGAACGATGATGAGGCGGTCGATGAGAGGTTAGCGTCAGTTTTTGGCGGGAAAACTAAGGAGTATAGTGTGGCGGTGGTGAAGGGTGGCAGTGAGAGAGCTGTCGTGGGGAAGCATAGGCACGCATGGATGGTAGTTGGAGATGATAGCGAGGTGGAGGTTGCAGCCGCGAAGGTTGCGGAGCTGTTGGTGAAGGTGTTTATTAATGGTGGAAGAGAGGAAGGGTCGATTCGCAATGAGTTTATGCCCGTAGGAGCCGACGGGAAGATTGTTCTTTCCTTCAATTTGCTCAATGCGGATCCACGTGATTGGGTTTATGATTGGTATGAAGCATTTTGATGTTAACCTTTGCTCGTAAATTTGATTGTTTTTAAATGTTTGTTGGTTTTGTTTTGATTCTGTTTGTCTTAGTTGAAGAACTGTTTGTTATGGTGCTGCTGCATTTAGCTTAAATGACATTTCCCAGTATTGGTCTGCAGGGATTTTGAGAAGATAGATGATACCTTGTTGGCCCCTATGATTGAGGCTTTGGGACCTGTGGCAAACATCAGTGTAGAGAGTCAGGTCGAGGGTCGTCGTCGTTCTTAATTTCATTCGAATCTTGTATTCTGGTTTCTTCTGATTGCAGTTTCATTGGTCTCATGTGTAGGTTTTGTACCATACACCAAAAGCCTCATTCTCTTATTGGAATCAAAAGTTGGAGAGCTATGTCTTCAGCACCAAAGATCTTCCTTTCTTTGTATGTGTCAAAGTTTTTCTCTTCTTCTGTTTCTGTATATTATTGATAAAAGAATGCTGCATTTTATTTGGATTATTGTATGTTTATGCAATTATTGCTTAATTGCCACAAAAAATGCCAGATATTGTAAGTAATGTAAGTTCTCATGGTTTTAACAGGTAAATTCTAATGAATGGCACTTGGATACTTCAATTGCAGCTGGTGGGCGATCAAAGATATTGCAATTTGCGGTGTATATTCTTTTACTCAATGCTTCTTTTATTTCTTAACTGTAACGATTGCATTTATGGAGTTATAAGGGTGTTGTCAATGTATTTTTGGTTTGATGTCCATTTTGGGAGAAAAAGGTTGATTTCAGGAGTGTCAGGCAGCTTTGATATGCCTTTTTTAATAACCTCTCTTGTTCGCTCTCATATTGGTGATTTGCTTGCGTGCCTGTTTCATTTTCTCATGATGTTCATTTTTCTCTTTGTCGCCAGATATGTACCATCTGCAAAGGAATGCCCTCTTCTTCTCCAGCTGCCAAATGGAGAGATTTCTAAGACAAATGGCTTTATATCTCCAGTTAGTTATCAAGACTCTATTATATTCATTCCTTTCACTATTAATTATTCTGTGAGACTGCATTACCTTATTACTTCTCATGAAACCCTTTAGATGTGGGGAGGTGTTGTTGTTTGGAATCCCCAAGGCTGTTTAAAGGATTCAGAATTCAAGCCCAGTGCCAAGAACATAATTCCAATACAGGTTAGCTGAGACAACTAATTCAACAGAAAAAATGCTGCCCCTCCCGTTCTGGTCTTTCTCTTCCATACACATGCTTCCCTTAACACATGTAGATGCAGGAAATTTCCTGAGAAATTGTTGTTTGTTTCTGAAAAGTTCATAAATCAGTTTCAAACCATTTAGTTTATGGGTTTATTGCCATCCAGTACCATGGAAAAGAGGAGTGTAATTGAATGAGTAGAAGTGCATGTTCTTTTGTTGCAGGTGGCTTAAGTTTAGTTTTCTTTACTTTGATGTATGAACATTCTTAAACAGGAACTTGAGAACATGTTTGAAGTATTCATTGGGCAGTTCCGGCAACTTTTTGGTTTCAAATCTGTCAATGTTTATGCTGGTACATCAGGCGATTGGAACCTTCTGCCTAGTGAAAGAGGTTTTACTGAGTGGTAAAGATAAATTCCTTTGCAACCAACAAGTTATATCTAATATTTTGTAGTTAAACTCCAAACTGAACGCAGTTTTGTAGTGGTTTGATCAGCAAGCTTGTTCTTTGTTGTTGCTTAAGCCTTAAATTCCATCAAATATTCCTAAAAGCATAAACATAGTATTGTCTTGATCAGTTCATTCTATGTTTGAGTTTTCTTACTTTCAGTTCTTGTACAGGGAATTGGATGTCTTGTCACGGCAACACACATGTTTTAATCTTCATTCATGTGCTACAACACTTGGATCTCTTTCAAGATTGGTATGTGTTCATTGGTACTAAAAAAGGACTATCTGATTCGACAAGATTCTCTGCTACTGATAAATTTTAATGCAGGTTCAATCACTGCCAAGGATGATTATCATGGATGAGATAGGAAAACAGGTAAGATACTAAGTCAGATTCTAAGTTCGTTCATCGGAGCATTTGCATCTGTAACTCTGAAAATAACGATTGAACTATTTATGGCGTTGTCTTTGACTAGGTAAAGTTTTCTCTTGGGGCAGCAAATCTGGCACTAAGTAATGCTTCTAGTGGAGTGTATGAATCTTCAGCTGGTATTCTTCTAAACTTACCTGTAGATTATTGTTCAGTTGTCTTGATTATCTACTGTCTGTATCTCTCATCAGTCTAACAAACTATTTACGCATTTTTGGTCAGCCTCCTCTAGTAAAGCAAGTTCTCTGGCAGAGGATGCCTTTTTCCACCCATCTATTATGTCAGTTAGCTACTACTCATTCGAACATTGCTTTGCCGTCTACTCGGTTAGTTAAATGAAAACTTACATGTCCCTCTCTTGATAGTAATGGAAGGGGAATTGATATTTTCTTACAAGAGCATGTTTTTCATTACTTCTGTATTTTGAGATTTTCTTTAGCTATTGGAAATTGGAATTAAGTGGATTTATAGGACTCAAATAACAAGGCTCAAACTCAATGGCTGTTCTGTTTTCGCAGCCGTTCTTTTTGCCCGTTTCGATGCACGTCTTGCTTGCAGCTCTAAGAGAGTTGAGAAGATATAAGCAAGAAAAGGCCAAGTACCTAGCTTGGAAGGCTAAAGCAAACACAGCATCTTAAGTATTTCGAAAGATACTATAAGCCATGGGAGAAATTCAAGCAACAAGATCTGAAACACAATCTTTGAAGCACTTTATGCAAGGTTTGTATCCATAGAAAATCTATTAAAATTTGTTGAATTTGAGGTTGTTTTGATGACACCAAGTTTTGGATGAATGCTGGTTGCTGTTTGATGAAACTCTTTTTAAGTTAATGATGGAAAAGCAATGTATTTTTGAGCCAATCCTTTTATTTTTGAAGACAAACCCCAGAGGAAAAAGAAAACTACTTAAAACCAACCTGATAATGTAGATATATAATCAGTAAAAACACGGGCTTGAATGTTCACATGGCTCATATCTAAGTTAGTTTAATGTTTCTACCCACTAATGGGGTAAAGAAAACACCCTACCAACTTTCAATATAACAATATTCCATCCTTTGATTTCAATAAAACTGAACATGAAATACCATGAAGAAACCAAAACACAGCCTTGTAATTCTCTAGGGTTGACCATTTACACATCTTCCAATTCAACAGGCAACAGCCACTTGTTTGCTAGATTTCCGAATATCAGCTTCTTGACTCCAATTCCAGAATTATTTTCTTTCTTGGGCCCTGGAGGTACAACAAAATGATTACTGAAAGAGAAAAACAAGTCGAATATAGGGATAACATAGTGATTTCAATACATGCAGAAACACAACGATGAAGAGTGAAGGGTTGATGGGCGAAGGAAGTTATTTGAAGACATTATATAGGATTAAAATGGAATTAAAGTGACACATACAAGAACTTTTTAGAACTGCCTTTGGCATCAATTATCAGTAAATCCAAAATTCTAATTTCTTTTCAAGAGGCCAGCATTAACTTGCATATAGCTGTTAATTAAAATAATTCCTCCAAACAAACACAAGTATGTAGAAGTAATTCAAGAAAAGCAGGAAAGATAAAGGGGTTTAGTAGGTCATGTAAAAAAAAAGATATTCTTGTAGAGTCAAGAAGGTATTCTTTGGCTCTTTAAAGAGAAATAACATTTGGAGCATCTAAAATAATAATAAAAAAAAACGAGTTAAAGTTACCATTGGTATGCCTAAAGCTTTTAGATCCTCATCAGTCATGTGCACAAGTGCAGTCATATCGACCTGCAGAAAGAGGTTTATAACAGGTGCAGAAATTTGTTTAATTTAATACAATGATGTATGAAAAGGGGGTGGGGTGTTATAATATACATAGGAACGAATAGTACATACTTCCTCAGCTTGAAAAGTTATTGCATATTTTTCGAGACCCAAAGACTGGAGGAAGCCCTCCACTGAAGTATCAGCCTGCATATGAAACCACACGGCTTAGACATGAAAAAATATAACTACACAATAATGCATATTGTCCAGAGTCCAGACTCATCATAAATTAAATATGGAGGAATGCCTCTTATGTCGGAAACAACAAAATAGAAATATAGAAATGCAAACATGGAGACATTTACCATTCCATTCAAGAGAAAACCAGAAAGCCTTTAATTGACCTCTTTTTTTCATATTCCACAAATACTCAACTTGGCAAATACACTTTAAAGCATCACAAGACATAACATGGTTTATTGTCCCACTAATTAGACTTAGAAGCTGCCAACCTATGCAAATTCCAATTTCAGTTACTGCCTTAATGTTAGTTCACTATCTAGACTTGACAACTTAACCTAGTTGACTTCGTTGTGCATTCCAAACCGATGTACACAATACTTGGCGTGATGCATTCCATGTTGTGGCAAGTTCACTCGGTTTGATTCATCATGCATTGAAATCAAGCCCATGGGACATGCATACCATTAGATTGCAAGTTCTTGAACCCCTTCCCCACCCCACCCACACAGAAGGTACAAAAAAAAGCAGAGCTTTGACGTATCATGCTTGTCCAATAAACACAAAATACTACAAAATGTAAGAGCAGTTACTAATAACAAAAAGAGCAGAAGCTAAATACATTTTGCTTAGCCTTCTTTCTTGTTGTAGTATTTGCAGCCCTTTTGTGCTCTGGTTCTGGAGTTTCAACCGCTACACTTTTTCTGGCTTGTTGGGCAACTTTTGCTTTTTGTGTGGGTGGATCAGCATTCATTGGTTGTGCATTCAGTGTTCCATATAATTTTTCACGAAGATGACGTACACCTGAGAGAGTTCCCCTTCCACGTTGAGACACCTTTTTGAGATTTTTTCTTTGCAGCTTCAAACGAAGATCTCGAGCATCAACTTTACGATCTTCACAAACCATTAACACACAGTTAAACCCAAATAGAGATGATTTAGTTGGATCCAACTATAGCAACAATATTTTAGTTGCATGTGGTTGTGTCAGGCAATCCATACTTGAAACATTAGGTACGTCTTCTTGGTAAAGATCATGTTCCCACTTATCATCTTGCCTCTGCCTGCAAGATGTGTCATGAAGATGCTTGCAGATTAGGAGAATTAACACCCGAAGTGCAAATAAAACAAACTCAATTGATGCCAGCTAATATCAGCTTAAAATCTATCCCCATTACATGGAAAAGATACTTTTTTCTGTTTACATTGGTATCCAAGAGGCAAAATACACACTTAAAAACTCAAACCACAAACACTGAAGCTCAGACTCAGCAACCACACATGAGTGTTTTATAGGGTCAAAAGATAAAAACCACACCAGTATACAGGCTAACTCTCATTTTTCTATCTTTACAACAGGGGAAACAAGTAGAGTGCCTATTGAGCAGTCTGAATATAAAACACTCAATACTCCATCTAAAAAAGAGAATAACTCATAATGTTCAGTGCAACCTGCATACATTGAAAGCTAGAACTCCAAAGCTCCTTCTCAATTCCTAAATTACCCATGACCCATGCACTATCGGTATACTAAGATTTAGAAACGAGACAAAACAAATCTAACTCTTGAATTATGGAATTTAATCAAATAGTCATTTCTTCAAATTTCATACACTCTGATGTACTCATGAATTCCACCTCAAATCTTTCACATCATATTAAATTCCAATACTCGAGGCAAAGCTAGCAACGAAACGTATTCATCCCAAAAGGCCATGAACTAAAGTAAATAAGTAAAATACTCCATTTCACTAAAGTAAATAAGGAAAAACAGGAAAACTCCTATAAATGCAAATAAACCCCCAGTTATTCCCCCAGCCATTATCATCGGTCAAAACAAACAGGACTCAGAAAAAATGAGAGAAGCAAAACCTCTTGCCAGTGATTTGACGCCGTGAATTAAAGTTATTAGACGAGTTGCCATTGAGTCTCTCCTTTACCGACCTTTTCCCAGCACCCTCCTCCACTCGATCAGCATACATCTCTATCTGATAATTAAAAACCTGTCTTTTCAAATCACGAGGAAAAAAACGAGCTGGAACACTTGGAAAGATTCGTCTTGTAGAGAATTTTGAAACAAAACAAAACAAAACAATCAAATCTAGCTCTCGTGAGGTTAAAAACAAAGAATAAAATCAAAAACCCAATCCCCAAATTTGTATTAAATGAAAAATATTTAATTTTCTTAGTTTTACGAGCCCTGATTCCCTCCCGCTTGTATAGATTGGTGAAAAAGCCTATCTGGGTTTCTTTTCAGCTTTCGAATTCTGATTTTGAAGAGTTCAATATGAAACTGTTTTGGATCCTTTATATGTAAAATAATAGATGGGCTTACATCACCGACTTATGTTGATGCATGATGAAGCAAAAACGCATCGTTTTGTCAACTAAAGAAAATACACGATAGTAACGAGACCGGGCAAGTTTATGGTTGTCCATTAGAAAAATAAATTATCATATTTAAATTTATCTCGTAATATATCTTATTAAGGCGGGTGGACTCGATTGTCACCATCTACGTGATGTATTCACTTCAACTCTGGCATCGTCGTCCTGAAGTCAAAATAAGCAGGGAATCATGTTTGCTCATTATTTTCAAGCATTTCCAAGCCAAATATATCAACATATGGACCTAAAGTTTCATCCTTCAATAGGTCTATATCCAGGGCGGATCCCAAGGGGATGGCATTAGCCGATCGGCCGCCACGACTATCTTAATCCTCCTTAGTATCAAAAAAACTATGACTACTTTCTAAATGAGCATAAACACTACTGCATATTCCAAGAATAAAAGTTGAAAAACTGAGACCGAGAGGTCATCTAAAGATCAATGAGGCAATCTTGATTTTAGCAAGAAAGGGAAAAGCCATACCAGGGGCATCTGTCAATGTCCGGATCATTCTCATGATCAATGAGCCAATATACAGCATCCTCAATATTAGTATTCCCTGCGCCGGTGAACAAAGAATCATATAAAAACATACAAAAATGTCCAAAATATCTCTAAGCTCACCTGAATAATGAAGTCCCCGAACTGCTCTGGTCCATGGGAATCCCAATGATTCAAGTTCCCCAAGCAACTTCCTACTTACTTCCATAACCGGAACATCTGCCGGCCAATGAAACGGCGTCGGATAACAAAGACATGAAGAAGAATAAAGAAGAGCAGCCATATATGAACTGGCTTGGGTGTTAATTTGTCCCTTTCACAACACCGCTGCAAAATGGTATGTCTTATAGTGAGTATGGATGATTATCGATTAACTCAAGTTATTTGAATAATTTTCTTAATAAGTTTTATTTTATAATTTAAATTTTTTTAAGTCAAGTTTATAAAATTTGAATCGAGTTTTTAGTTTCGGTAATCATGTATGATATACACATATTTTTCCTATATGTAAAATGTATATATCATGCAAAATTGAGGAACTTAAATTAGACTTTAAAATTGATTAACCGGTTATAAATTTTTTTGAGTTACATGAATTATATTTATAACTAACATTTTTTAACTCAATGAAAAAGCAGATGGTATTCATTCTAAGAGATTTATATTTATATTATTTTATCTATAAAATATATATAATTATAAAATAAGTAAAATCATATATGAACATATACTATATTATAATCTTAAAAGAATAACTCAAATTTTATTTAAATTTATTTGAATCTGATAATTTTTTTGAATTGAGCTAATATTTTTCACATGACAAAAACTTAGTGATGCAAGTTGGTGATGTAAACTTATTATTTTAAATTAAAAATTAATAAATTAATTTTTGAATAATTTAAATATAACATTTTAAATCCGAATTAAGATGTCACATGAACCCATCCATATACAAATAATGTACGTTAACTTGTTGCTATCTTATCCATTTTCCCGGTCAATTTTAGATTAGAAAATTGTTTCAATCATTTAATTTAATTGAATTTTTTAGTTAACGATTAAGTCCTAATGATTTAATTTGAATATATTTAATTTTATGGCTAAAAAGATAACTAAGTTTAATGATTTACTTTTTCTACGATTTTAAACAAAAATAAGCTTATTTTCAATGAATTATTTTTTTTCGATAGATAGTTAATCAAACTCGAGTGATAAGTAAGTTAATATTTACTCATAATTTTTATAGAAAATATTTATTAAATATTTTTTATTTTAAATTATTAAACATATTTAGAAATTTCATTCGACCAACCAAAATAAATTTCATTAATCTTTAGGCAAAATCAATGGGCCCATTTCCTTTTAGCCCATTATGAAATGTCAATTTCTCAATTTAATCCTCCCAACTATAAAACACGACCAACGATCCCACCATCTCATGTTTTTAATTAAATATTTTGGTCCAATTCCACCACCACGCGCCTCCTTCGGCTCTTCTGTTCACAAGGCAGGTATTTCAAACTTTAACGGACCAGAGCGTTTGAATCGTTGAAAATAAAATTTTTAAGATTTTTTTAAAAAAAAACTATTTTCATGTTTAATTAATTAATTGGGAAAATTCTTGCAAAAAAAATTAATTTTATAAATATATTTCTTTTTCCTATTTAGGTCGTTGACTCACGCTCCATAAACAGTCGCGTGAATCAATCTCCCGGCAAAAAAACTTAAAAAAGGCAAAATAAAAGTGGGAAATCTTAGCATAATTAATGACAGATTACCATAATTTAATCCTTCTGAAGAGTCTTCTCCGTTTTGCTTAAGAATAGCATAAAGCAAAATATATATATGTGTGTATATATATATAATACAGTTTTTGTTTCGACCATAGATATTATAGCGCATATCTCAAGTAAAAGCCAAAGAGTAAAAGCTGCTGTGCTGCTTCCACTGCTTTATATGATACAAGTAAAATATTGGTGTATATTTATATATTTACATCTGTACTTGCGTGCGAGTGATTTGCTTTGCTTCGTTTCGATAAATAGTGAAAAAAGGAGAAATAATTGTCGATCTATGTGTAACGGCTACGTTGAGCGTGTTGTTGAACTTGAAGAAGTGAAGAGTTGAGATTAAGGGGAAAAAAGGGTGTGATTTGATTCAGTTTTTGAAGGGAAGCGGAAGAAAATGGATTACAACTATGATCAGTAAAGTTCTTTTTTTTCTCTGATGTGATTTGGTTTTAAAATGCATGATATTGTTTCTGGGTTTTTTCTTGTTCTTTTTTTTTGTTTTATAATTTTATGATAATTTGTGTGCTTTTCTTTGGATCAATGCTGGTTTTTCTGAAATGGGTTTTTGTTTGATTTGTTTTTTAGTGTATAAACTGCTGCAATTGGAAATGGGGTTTTTGTTTTATCATTTGTATATTGTACTGTAACTAAAATGTTAAATTGAAAGAGTGAAGGTGTGGGCTATTATGAAAATGGTGGGTAACTGTGTCTTTTAATTTGTTCTTTTGCTTTTGATTAGCTTAAACATCAATGCTGAAAAACATATAGATTATGATCCCTTTTCCTTGTTGTTAGATCTAAATGGTACATGTGTCCTTTTTATTATTCTACATGTGAAATTTGTTTGGATCATAAATAATTATTGGATCCAATGCTTAGATTTTACTTTACTTTTTCTTTTTGTTGTTTTACTTGTGAGGTGGAAATGTTTACTGTTTGATGTTTATCTTGATAATTTCCTTTCCTTTCTTCCACTTATGTCTAATTAGTATTATAGATCATGTTGCTGATTTAGTTTCTGAACTTTTCAAAACCCCATTTAGGATTTTGCTTAATGCTTGTAAAATGTAGCATGGATCCACTCTGGTAAAGCATTGGATGATCCATTGTGAAGTTTGCATTGATTCTTAGCTATGGCTTGATTGCTTTACTAATTCTTGTTTATTGTTTGGTCGGTGACAGGGAGCCTTTGAATTTGCATGGGGAGAATTATGGTGTTGAAAAGAACAACGATTTTGGTAATTTATTGCCTGAGATTATCTAGTTAATATATTTGAAGTAGCGAAATGAGTAAAAAGATTCAGGACACTAGATTAGTGATGTCTGAATAATATCCAAGCAGGTGCTTCCCCAGGTGCGTGGACTCAAGTGACCTTGAACGAGGAAGACCTTTCCTACATGTTTGATGAAGCAACCCCCGTTAAGGAATGTGGGGATCTGGCATACCATGCTACTTATAATGGTAAGCTTTGTTACTTGATCTATGTAAACTTGTTGTCACTGTAACACCTATTCTTCTATTTCCTTTGGATGTAATCACTAACAAGATTGCCACCTTCAGATAATATGAGTAAGGAAACAGAGGACAAGAGGGAGACTGGTTCGCAATTTAAAAGGCGTAGAATGCTTCAGTTTGACACTCATGCAACAGATTCTTCCCTTGTGTGCGACGAGATGCCATCTGCTTTCCTGAAATCAAGAGTGAGTGTAGATAACTCTTCAAATCCCGTGAACCTGAAAGTAGCATGCCGTATTTTCCTAATTTCTATCTTTCAACTTTGTTTTTAATAGCTGACGTGGATTGATGTACTAGTTGTGAATGATGGTGCTAGAAACAAATTAGTTGATCGTAGTTGTATTGTCTTACTTGGAATAAAAACTTTTTAAAGAGATTGTTTTGTGCATCCATTTACTGGCTAGAGGTTGCTGATATTTTCAATTATTTATTGTTTCATTAGTTATTTAAATCAAGTTCTTAACTTCTTCCTAGTCTGATGGCCTTCTAGAAATATTGCATGATTGATCTATGTCTGGTAACTTTCTCAAGAGATGCGAATACGGTCAAAATTTATGAATATTATTGGTTGAAGTGTACCTTGGTTATAATATGTTTTGTTTATTTGTTTCTTCTTTCCATGCTTAGGAAAGGGATGAATTCATGGCAGAGGTCTTACCCGATGTGTCTGAGTGGGTTGCTGGATTTTCAGGTTTCTCATGCTAGCTCATATGAATAAATAAAAATCAACTTGATTGAAATGCATACTGGGGTTTTTAATCATAAGAAAATATTACAGAAGACGCATCAGCCTCCAGTTATGATGGCCTAGATCAGTCATGTGAAGGGTGGCTTGCTGAATATTTTAATGAAACCGATATGCTTCTTAGCTCTGATGACATGTATGCGTCTATGAACTTTCAACGCATTTGTTTGATCGCACTATGAATGTGTTCTGATTTCTGATTGCTTTATGATGTGAGATTCAGGAATCTTACTGGTGCATCTGATGTTCAAGTTGATACTTCAGGTACATGAGTTCCTTCAGAAAATATCCCGTGTCATTGTTCCATCTCTCTCTCTCTCTCTCTCTCTCTCTAAGTAGCATATTTTCGTAATTGTACATGAAACTTGACCTCTCCCATTCATAGTGTTCTGCCATGCCCAACCTGACTCTGCAGCTGATGCTGTTCAAAAGCAGACAACTCGAACTCTTGGAAATGTTGTTCTCAAAGGTAAATTATCTTGTTTACACTCTTGTTTAGTGCTATTGAGTATTATTTTCTTTTTGATTGTCATGTCTTGGCACGTTCTATCTCCAGTATCAACTTATGCATTCCTGCCTATACGAATTGTGCATGTGTATCTATTTCAAATACCATGTCTTTTGAGCAGGACGCAATGACCTACATTCATTTTAAACTAATATTTTACCTCTAAGTAGCATTAATACTGTCTGATTGGATTTTTCTCATATATATTTTAAATTTAGGCCGAAAGTCTTTCATTCGGATGCCCCCCAAGGTAGCATCATCTGTTGCGTACCCATTTGCTTTCATTAAACCCTGTGGTTTCCAAGGAGATGTTACCTTGAAGGATATAAACCAGCGAATCCAGACTCCACCACCAGCAAAATCAAAACAAAGCAATGAAGATCTCGCCGATGCTTTCCCTACTTCCGCTTTTTCCGGGAAGCCTGTTGTTGGCAAAACTAAAATTCGTACCGAAGGAGGAAAAGGCAGCATCACAATTATGAGAACCAAAGGCTGAGTAGATAAGTCTTCTTCTGAACATTTCCCCCCCTTTCCCCGTATCTCTTTGCTTTCTCACTTAGTTAAGTCTGGTGGTTTTTGTATCAGTCCTGGGTCTCACAAGTATAGAGGAGGCTTCATAAAACACATCAAAGTGTTTTATGTTTCCAAATAGTAGATCTAATGTGTGTCTAGCATGTGCTTTATTTTTTGAGGCTATAAATGACATGACATTCGAGATCCAATTATTTTCTTTCGGTTTCGGAAAGACCTTATCAATGCTTTCACATGGTCTATCTAGATGTATTTTAGAAGCACAAGGATTTGTAACGCTGTGCTTCTCTCTCTGTGTCTCAAAGTTCTAATGCATGCCTGTTTAACCTGTTTTTGTATGGATTGTTCTATAGCTGCATTCTTCAATATTAGTTCATGATCATTGAGGTAATGGCATGAGGCTGCCTTAGCCCCCACCTCATTAAACATAACCCAAAGGGCCATTTTCTCAACAGTTGTGTTTCCCTGCCTTGTGTTAATTGTGCCCCAAACATGCTATCAGATCTGCAGCCTATTCATCATTAATGTGGTCGCCAAAATTTAAAATTTTAAATCATCTGGTGCTCATTAATATTTCGTAATAAGAGATAGAATTAAGATCAAACATTACAAGGAACAAAACTCTATTAAACCTTAAATCTAAAAATTAGACACATATATAGTTTCGATTTTGTTCGAATCTTGTCCGATAATGGTCGAATATCTGATGCTATAATATTATAATACTGTTGAGCGAATGACTATACAGAGCTGGATGGGCTCGCAATCAGAAACAAATCAGCTTTGTTTTGTACTCTAATCACTGTGCTGTAACAATCGAAAACGAAAAGACAAAATGAACTTTTTTTCTAACAGCAAAACAAACAACTCTTCTCATGTTTTTTTCCAACAGTCCCGAAGCTAAAGCCGGAGACAGCTTTGCTTTTCGGCCGACCGACCGATTCATCACTTTTCATTGAGCTGTAAAAGAGAAGGTCCACAGTTTCAGAACATACCGACAACATTTTACTTACCCATCAACCAACTCCATTGATTTGTTTTCCCAAACCATATCCACTAGTCAGCCTGTGTCAACCAATCCATTATGTTCAAGGCTTAACCTGAAGAGTAAATTAAATTGATCGAGATACTTATTTTAATCATCAAACTATTAAATTTGTCAATCAGATTATTAAATTTATTAAATTAATTTATTTTGATCATTGTGATTAAAATCTTAAGAGAGAAAATAATATATCATTCAACTAAAATTTATAAAATTATATATTTAATTTTTATAATTTATTTATTATTTTAATTTATTATTTTTTTAAAAAATTTTGTTTAAGTTAATTGATATGCAATCATCCCTATTAAAATTATAATGATGATTAAAATAAATTAATTTAATAAATTTAATAATCTAATTAATAAATTTAATAATTTAATAAATAAAATAAGTATTACTAATTAATTAAATAATTATTGAAATAGTTTATTTTTAAAGAAATAAAATGAACATAATCAAAAAATTGTCTGGTTCCGACAAAATCATTAAAAGCACCATCATTTATTTACCGTCTAAAATTTT
Organism: Abelmoschus esculentus; assembly: GCA_035048815.1. NCBI lineage: Eukaryota > Viridiplantae > Streptophyta > Magnoliopsida > Malvales > Malvaceae > Abelmoschus > Abelmoschus esculentus. The sequence goes on from JAUCBN010000034.1 coordinate 16,602,772, forward strand.
CTTTACAGAATTTTCCATAATCAAGAACGATAGATGATTTTAAGTTACTTGTTTTAAGAATTTATCGCTTTTAAAAAAGAGAGAGTAAATTATTACTAAAAGATATCAAGAATTTCCAGGATGATGCCATTGCAGAGCGGGCAGTTCCCTCGCTGAACCCAAAGCTCCCTCGAACAAACCCGACAAAACGTATGACCGCATGGAATAAACGCAGCACCTTTACGCCTAACCATGCACACGCAACACGGGTGCTGCATCCCGCCGCTAGCTTCCGCCGTGTCTTTCACCTCGTATTTTTCGTCCTCGACGGCGTGTATTCCAATTACCCCCATTTGTTGCTCTGTCTCTTCCAAAAAGTCCATCAATGACATCCTCACTGGCTCCTCCGCCGCATCTTCTCTCTCAGATAATGCCCTCTCCAGCGTTAATACCGTTCCAAGTTGGCGCGTTTCGTTACGCGCCACAGGAGAGTTGTCATCTTCGCTGCTACGAGCACCGTTTCCCTCAGTGATTCCCGACCGAAAGCCTCTCGGAGGTGGAGCATTACTCTGCAAGCCGGTATCGTTCTGAACCCGATTATGTCCAACCCGAACGGAAACACTTCGCTCGACACTTTGACTTCCGTTCCCAACACGAGCCGGGTCAGCCAAGTGAGAACGAAAGGAACCATGCCGCGAGAACTGGGATCTATTATTACTACCAACAATGACATCAGATGTCGGGAGATGGACCGAGGAGGTCCAGGCAGAGACCGATCGCTTGAGCCAGAGCTTATCTCGTAATGCTTTCCAGCTCTTCTTTTCCTTATTAGACTCATCGTCTCGTATAATCTCCAGAAGGGTACGGTTCTCGGTCGTCGGTTGTTCAGGCTGCTTAGCAATTCCCAAAATGGCTTCGAGAGTTAAACCGGCCAGATTATCCCGTCCGTTCTCGACCGCCTTCATCTGCTCAAAAAGCGTCAGCCTCCTCCGGTTACCACTTTCCATTGCATTAAAGTTTCATTAAATAAAAAAAAATTGTAGAGAAAAGTAGCAAACAAATGGAGTATAGACAGAGAAAGTTCTTAGAATTGTTGGAACTAGGTTTAAAATGCGAGAGTTTGGTTGGTTTAAAAGAAAATGCCCAAGCTTGGAGAAATTATATAATCTCACTTGCCTATCACGTCAGTCGTGGTCTCATTTAATAATAATCGTCCATTAATCTTCACCTCATCTTTTTCTAACCAATAAATCTTCACTCAAAATTTTCATGTCATTTTAAAAATATAATTTCTGGAAATTACATTAATTACATAGCTGATTAATAACAGAATAGATAATTTTAATTGATTAAAGACCAAGACTGACGTGGTAGGCCGAACCTATGATATAATCCCTCTCAAGCGTGATCTTCCAATGAGAGACTAAGGGAATTAAAAACTGTAATTAAAACTGTACTAAAAGATAATATTTATTTTATGAGATTTAAATTTAACTAATTTTATTTATAAATTATGAATATGTATTATCAATTGAGACTATTAATGATAAATAGATAATATAAAATTATTAAAAAACATAAAATCCCACAATTATTATCCGCTACTACCAATTTCAGAGCTGCAAATAATTTCTAGGGACGAGCGTTTAGCTGGCTTTCTCCCTGTAGAAGCTGCCAAAATCTAAAACCTCTTTGCTCGTATTACCAACTTTAGCCTGCAGTAGCTGCAATTATTGGCTTACATGTTTCAAAGAATAAAAATAAAAAATATCTCATTATTGTTTATATTTTAATATAATTTTTGTCTTATATATAATTTTTTGTAGGTCATTTTTTATATTAATATTTTCTTCTCAATTTATTTTGGACTATCATTGGTCTTATCCGTTACTTTAATAGTATTTTATAAAAAATAATAAAAATACAAATTATTCCAAAGAATATAAAATTTTATCAAAATGCCTAAGTTTTAGAAATTATATTTTGTAATCATTATTAATTTGTTAGAAAAAAATTATATTTTATGTTTTTAAATTGTAACTATCCTAATTTGTTTAAAAAATAAAAAATACATAAAATAGTTAAAATATAGAAAAACTGAAAAGTCCATAAATATTTAAGATTTTAGAGTTGGATATTTATATTTTAGACTTTATAATTTAATTATAAAAATTGTATAAATTTTTAACATATAATAATTTAACTTTTGATTTTCCATAAAAAAATTAATACCTTCTCTCGTATAATTAATTAATTGTTGGTGAAAATAATTGATTATTAGTTTGACTTCAGACCCTATATGCTTATAATTATCTTAATCTCAATGAGTTCACATGTAATACCATTACTATTATTTGATATCTTAATTAATGGACCACCCTTATTCTTAATAAAAGAATATGATTTGAAGGAATCAATTAGACTTGACGCTAAGCCTATGGGTTTTACACTTCAACTTGTATTTTTTAATTTCATTTTCTCCCTAATGTGAATTAATTAGAGAATTAATATTAAAACAGGAATAGGTAAACTTAGGCCCAACATAAACGGCCCAAAAAACTTTCTTTTAAGCAACTGTTAGCCCAAATTGTTTCAAATTTTAAGCAACTTGTCCAGATAAGAACGAATATACGCGGCTCCTCGAACCTTCCGGCTTCCACAGATCCACTGGCTAGCCAAGAACTATCTTTCTTTTAAAGTCCACGCCTTGTTTCTCCTCCACTACAAGATTTCAATTCCCCTTTTACCAGGTATTTTTTCTTTAGTTGTGTGTTTCATTGTTTTGTTGATTTGACGATTGTTTTGAATTTTTCAGCGGTTAACGTTTGCGGATCGGAGTTTGTTTTTGGGAATCAATCATGACTCATATTCTTTCGATCTATATGATTAGTGTATATTTCGTTGAATCAGGGAAACAGTTGTTGATTTTTTTGTGGATAGTTTTAATTTCATGTTAATTCTTTAACTTTAGCTAACGCGGTAACCAGAGAGAGAAAGATCGAGAAAGGGCTCAAGCTCGAGCTGGCGGCAAAGGAAAGGCCAAGGATGATGGATTAACCCCTGAGCAACGCCGTGAAAGGTTTCATATTTTCCTCTTCTTTTTGTTCTCAAAGTTGGTTTTTAGTTCTAGTTTTGCAAATTTCAGTTTTCCACTCCCTGATTTTTTGGATTTTGAATGGGCAGAGATGCAAAAGCCTTGCAGGAAAAGGCTGCGAAGAAGGCAGCTCAGGCGGAAGGCGGAGGTAACAATGCTGGCGGCGGTGGCGCAAGTAAAACCAAGAAATGATCAATATAACGATGTCAGATTGTCAATGATTTGCTGTGTACGGTAACGATAATGTTTTGACATTGATTTGGAAATCAGATCTTGTTGTTTCTTTTCTTTATTGGAATTGATCTCTCCTTCAGCATTCTTCGAGTCATTATGTTTGTCTTTTCTCTCTGGCACTGTAATTGTTGATTCCTCCTTACTTACCCCCCCTTTTGTAATTTTGATCTTCCTGTTGTTTTGATTGTTTTCCGCTGTATGAATGAATTTCTATAGGGATATTTGAGGCATCGGGACTTGGTTTTACTGTTAGAATTGTTTGTATGTCGGTATAAACCAGTGTCTACTCAAGTCCTTGAATGTGTGGTTGTGTCCGTTTCTTCATATATATTTGGAAGATATATTTCATAACATGTCTAAATGCGTGTCGGATACATTCAGAATCAGGAAGTTAGAGTTAAGAGTTAGAGTGGGTTTTGTAATAAAAATCTGTTGTGTAAATTTAGTGTTAAACATGGTTTGGCTCGATACAAAACTGGTGTTTATATTTAGATCATAATTCAATTTTTTTATCTAACAATAGTGATTACAGTAGTATCTGTTTTAAAAGATAATTTTAACTATTTAACATTAATCGTTCAATCATTTTGATGCAATTACTAGTGCTTGAACTCAATCTTTAAAAACAACAATCGTTTCGTTCACTTGGGTGTTAGAAGGCTTGTGATTCAATGTTTTTATATCAAATTATTAATAAGCATGAACGAATCAGGGAAATACACTACAAAAGCATACCAATTCATTCGTACACATAAAATTTTATGTTAAATGTTAAATTTATAAAATTTACATAAAATTTTAATAAAAATTTTATATAGATTGCGTCCTTGGCCCATCTCTATTCATAAAAATTGGCTCTATCAAAGTGTTTCTGTGTAACGTACTTTTCAGATTGATTCTGTTCATATGGGTGACAAAGGCTTAAACTCAGCCTACCAAAAAATGTTTTATATATCAAACTTGTACGAATTTCTTCTTCAAAGAAGATAATCTTAAAATATTTAAATTATTTTATATATATTATTTTATAATTATCTTATAAAATAATAATATCTAAAACATATTTTTTTATTGAAAGAACTTTTACAATAATATTACAATTTTAAATTTTAAATTAAATAACTTTTATATTAAATATTGTTTCGTCAAAAAGGAAATAATATGTGGACATGTCATGTTAACGGTTTAAAATTTTAATAATTTAAATATATTTTTTTAATTTTGATGATCAAAATATAAAGTCACTAAAATTTTTTTTATTGATGACTAAAGTAGAATTATGGTAAAAATTTAATGACCATGAATTATATTAATGGAATGCGAAGGATTATTTTTTAAAAAGCTGCAACTAAATATTACTCGCACGTCGCAATGATCTTGACAACACCCCACCGGGTCACCAGCAAATCAAATCAAACAAAAACACCGTTGATATTATAAAAACACAGGCAGTTGTAGGCAGCGGCAGCTTAGTTCAGTTCCAAATATCAGACAAAAATTGCCAACAGAGCTTAAAGACGGTAAGTTACCACTTTCCGATAAGACATTTGTCACCCCATTTTGTCGTTAACTTAACAATCAAATCCTTGGAAACCGACGGTTGTTCTCTGACATTCACTTCTGTCTGAAGCCGAGAAATTTTCTACGACCTTTGATCCTCATGTCTTTATTAAGTTTGGGATTCTTAAAATGGATGTCCCTCTTGTTTACTTAACACCCAAGCTTCCTAAGTCATCTCCTTATCTCAACCTCCTTCAATTCCCTGCAAAAATCCAGGTTTTTATTGTTCCTCATAATTTTCTTCTTCTTCTTTTTTTTTTTCCTTTTTAAGTTCTTCAGTTTTGGAATTTGAACTTGAAATTCCTTTTCGGTTTTGTATTTCTCATTCTGGGTTTTCATTTCAGGGCTGATCCGTTTACAAGTGGAGCTGAATTTCTCTGAGGATTTTCAGCTTTTCAAATTGTAATGGTTTCTTGTGCAATTTCTTCATGGACCTTAACGGGTCTTGTAAGATCTTTTCTTGATCTGACTCTAGCTTATTTCCTTCTATGTGGATCGACCTTGGGTTATTTTGCTTCCAAATTTTGTGATGTTTTTGGTATTTACTTGCCCTGTCCTTGTTCTGTTTTTTTTGGGTACCAAAATAGCAACCTCTGCTGGCATAACCTGCTTATTCAATGGCCAAGAAGCAAGATATACTCTGTTCAAAATCTGGCTTTGAACAGGTTCCCTTTCGAATCAGTTTCGTTCAATGATCGAGAGTTGAATTTGAATGATAAGAAATTTGGCATTGGGGTCATTGAATTGGAAGGTGAAGTATGTTCTACTTCACTTTCAGGTGTAAGATTGCAAACTGTGGTGGATAAAGATGGTGGATATGATGCTAAGGGAAACCGAACTATGAATCAGAATCAGAAATCCGGAACTCGGCGACGGAGGAGGACTGCTCTTGGTAATGGGAAACCTTCTCCAGTATTATTGTCTGATAATTTCCCATCATCAGCTGTTGCAGGTGTTTCATCCTCCTCCTCCTCCTCTTCTTCTTATATTAGTGGTGGTGAAATAAAAAGTGAGATTAATGATGATTCCAGTCCAGTTACTGAAATTGGAGATAGTTTCCCTGGTAAGTTGAATATATTTCTTGTAAAATCTTTATAATGTAATATATATGTATATGTGTGCATTAAGAATTTGTACTTTTAGCTTCAAATGATAACTTTTCATGTGAATTTTGTTTAAGGGAATCATTCGTCGAGTCGAGTCGGAGTTTTCATTGCTTTTCTTTTGAGATCTGATATATTTTATCAGCAATACATGTGTGTTGACCTATGAGAACATGCTATTTCAGATGATAAAAATACTCAAACTTGCACGGATATCAGTGAGGCAACCCGGCATGTTTTTGAATTGAGCAGTGGAGATGAAAAAGGTTCGAATTTTACCAAAAATTCCGCTTGTAACGGCACTAATGAGAAAATAGGGTTTATCCGAGATGAAGTGAATCGGATCAGAATGTTGGAACAAGCTCTTGAAGAAGAGAAAGCTAAACTTGCTGCTATATACTTGGAGTTGGAGAAAGAAAGGGCTGCTTCGGCTGCTGATGAAGCCATGGCGATGATTTTGCGTCTACAAGAGGATAAGGCTTCTATAGAAATGGAAGCAAGGCAATATCAAAGGATGATGGAAGAAAAAATTGCTTACGATGACGAAGAGATGAACATTCTGAAAGGGATACTTGTTAGGAGGGAGAAGGAGAATCACTTATTGGAGAGAGAACTCAAAGTTTACAGGCAGATGAATAATCTAGGAGACAAGCCGGAGGAATGTGATTTTATTTATACTTTGAATGAAGAGGGACAACAGCCTTCGATTTCATGTGATGGTGAAACAGGCGGGGAACAGTGGATCGAGTGCAAAGAAGGAAGTGTGCCAAGAAATTGCAACCAAAACGGTCCTAGGCATTGATAAAAATTCTTTAACTGCAGAACAAGAGTTCAAGAAGAATGTGGATTTTGTCGAGCCACTAGACTACAATCTACAAGATCCCACGTCTGATGTGGAACCGTCTATCTATGATGTCCATGTTGATGATAAAGTAGACCTTCCGAAGGTGGAGCATACAAAAGAAAGTAAAATGCCATCTGGTTCTGCTTTAGATCACAAAACCACAAGTAGGACTTTTTCTGGGGTCATTAATGAAATGTTGGCTATTGGTGTTGAAATCGAAGCCCTTAGAGAAAGGCTGCGGATTGTGAGGAGAAAAAGTGTTGCTAACTTTCTCATCGGATCAGGGGAAAAGGGTAGATACCCATTTTTAACCCACTGAGGAGCTGGTGAACCAGGTTCAAGAATTTCAGCAGCTAAAGGAGCCTGTTCGACAGGCTTCTTTACCTTCTTCATCTTCCAAGGTGTGTCACTTCTCAATTTGACCGTCTTCAATTCTATAAACCCAGGGCAACTATCTTTTGCATGCTTGTTAGCCATCTTATCCTGATGTCATGCCGTTATTTCGGGTACTTAGAAGTATTTGTAGTTCTGCAACATCTTTATAAATGCAGAATTCCATGTCTTCACGAAAAACGGACAACCTTAGTGAATGTCAACCGTGTTCATGTAGATTTTACCTTTAAATCAAAACAGGTCATAATTTTCTTATAGTAACGAACGATGTCTGCTAGTTAAGGTGCCTTTCTGGTATTATGGATGTATCATTTGAGGCTTGTTGCTAATATCAGTAATTATAGGGTCCTTTTCCATACCATAGAAAACTTCTTTTGCAAGTATTTGAACTTTCCCCGTGTCAAAAATAGCTCTGAAACGACTAAATTTGATAATTCCTCTACTTCCAGGTTGGCTTCAACAGGAGACTCTGCCGGAGTGTTTCCGATGAGATCGGAGATAGTGCCTAAACCCAATCCGGGAAGAAAATCATTCGTTTTTAGGTTCGTGATGAGTCTCTTTTCATATAACTGATTAGAAATTTGTTTATAAAAACTGAAAAGTCCATGAAGAAGTTAGCTGGCTTGGCTGCTGATAAATTGACTGCCAAACTCTGTAAATATTTTAGTTTTATGACTTAAATATAAGATTAAAATCTTGGCTTGGTCCCCCCAAATAATTGAAGAATGAAAGCCCAGTTTGTGATCCCACTTTTTTGTCTCATCAATAAATATTTCTTGTGTTGAGATTCAGAAAGGTATGTGCGTCTGTATCTAGTTATGGCGTGCAATAAATGTTGATAAATAGAAATGAGAAGTGGTTATCTTCTTCATGTAATCTCATCATTAAAAGAGAAATAATTGAAAAATACAAGAAGATTATACTTCTTCCTCCATTAGTTCACTCATTTTTAGCGTAAGAAAAACCTTGTTTCCTCTGTGCCACAAACTCCACAGTTCCCCCCGCCCCGGCCCCCATCTTCTGTACCTCTGTGATTTTATCAAATTTGTTGTGTTGCTTTAGAAAAATGAGACCGGAATCTCATACTGCCGAGAATACAAACCTGAGTTCAGGTGGAAGTGCAAGACCTAAATCATCCTAAATCGTATAATAATGAAAGTGTTTTAATTTTAATGTTTAAGATTTTAATTTAGATTTTAGAGTCGGTTTCAAATCGCCTGTCTCTTTCTATGTCTCTATTCATATCCCCACTTTAAATTAGAGGGTTTATGGTTTAAGGTTCTAGGTTAGGGGTTTTGGTTAGGGTGTAGGGAATTAAGGGTAGGGTGTATTTTTTTGGTAGGGTTTAGGGTTTAAAATTCAATTTTAAAAAAAACAACAAAAGAGACATGAAAGGAGGCATAGAAAAGGGACAAGATTTTTGCTCTTCTAGAGTCTTTAGGTTTAAAAATATAAAATTTAAACGTAATAGTTAGAATTTAGAATTAATGGTTAAATTTTTTATTTTAAATTTTAACGATTAGTTTTTTTCTTTGAAAATACCAACCCGTTTTCAATGAGATTTTGATTCACACCTAATTTATCATATACTCTGTATATGCCTTAATGATAGGTTTGAGTGAGTGTGCTATCCAATTAATAATTATTATGTACGAGTCTTTTAGCCTAAATAGTTAAAGGAATGGTTGTTGTTTTTAGAGGTCACGGGTTCAAGCACCAGTAATATCAACAGAGTGATTGAGCGATCAAATATCAAATGACAAAGATTATATTCTAGAACGGATACTAGTGTAATTACTATTAGTTAGTTAAAAAATATTATAATATTGATAATCAACTAATCAAGATAATAGATTTTTTAATCAAGATTAAAAATTTAAATTTTGATGTTATAAATTTAAGAAAATTGATTAAAAGGGTTATCCATATAATAAAATATAAATTTTAGTTAATCAATTAGTAAATCAAATACTAATGATTATATTATAAAAATAAATCTTTATTCAATAAAATTATTTTTAAATTTAATTTATAATAAATATAAGTAAAAGGTCATACGATAAATTAATAAAACAAATTTTTTATTAATTATGATCATGAATAACATGATAAGAAGAGATCTTAATATAATTCTTCGTAATATATATATATATTCCTTGAATTTCATAAAAATAAATTAAAAATATATTTGTCAAGTAATTTCAGTAGACTAAAAAGATGGAAATGAGACTTTCATATACCAAACCGCTAAAGTTGTTGAATTGGGTGGCCAGCTACCAGCTTATAATCATTTTCACCTTGATTTGTGGCGACATTTATATTGGAGATACGATCCTTAATTAATATATTTGAGATACGGTCCGTATTTATTTTAGATATAACAATAATTTTAATTCTTTAAATATTTAATATGTTTGTTAAACTGGTCTTTATTCCTTTCTACTTAATTTTGATCTTATTTTTTTCTTCTAAAAAACGTTAAATTCAACACCTTTTAAAAGGTTAAAAGATTAAATTTGATTAAAAAGTTTGATTGATAAAATACGTAAACAAAAATAGTTTGATTGATTAAAAAGTTAAATTAGTGATAATTTTGTCAAAAATAATAATTTGGTGATCAAATCAAGAAAATAAAAATAGTTTAGTGACTAATGGTATTATTTACCCTTTTCAAAAACAGAAAAGGTGTGATCAGAGAAATTATATCATGAACCCGTCTCACCACGTCAGTCATGGTCTCATCCAATTATAACCAATTACTTCACTACTATCTTCCAACTTATTTTTTTTCCGACCAATGAATTCACTCATTTTTTTTCATGTCATTTTAAAAATATAATTTTTGGAAGTTATATTAATGACATGGCTGATTAGGGTGTAAATTAGGGGTGTTCAAAAATATCCGATTCGGTCAATCCAATCCGATTATCCATTGATCATATCCGATTTTTATTTTTGGATCGGATATCTGATCCGATTTTAAGTTTTCCGGATCGGATACGGATCACAATATTTCAAGTTTCGGATTATCCGAAAATCCGAAAATCCAAAACTTTAAATTTTTATTAATATTAATCTTGTTATATTTAATAATTTAGTGCTTGTTATTTTCAAAAATTTTAAAAATTGAAACTTTTATAAATATAATTCTTATTGTATTTAGCAATTTATTGTTTATTATATTCGAAATTCTAAAATTTTTAAAAATATAACCTTCAAACTAGAAAAATTAGTTTAATCAAATTATATTTTTGGATAATTGGATATCCGAATATCCGATCCGAATATGCGGATATCCGAATATACGGATATCCGTTTTTTTCCGGATCGGATACGGATCACTATATCATTGATCCGAAAATCCGAATATCCGAAAAAATCAGATTCGATCCGATATCCGACAATGAACACCCCTAGTGTAAATTATCTACCTCTTTCTCATGTCTCCTTCTATGCTTTCACTTTAAATTATAGGGTTTAGTGTATATGGTTTAAGGTTAGGGGTTATGATTAGAGTTTAGGGAATTAGGGATATGATATTTTTAGGGTGTAGAGTTAGGGTTCAAGATATAAAAAATTAAGGTTAAGGTTTAAAATTTAATTTTTTAGAAAATTTTCAAAGAAGACATGAGAGGCATGAGAAGGAATTAAAAAATTTTTACCGGACTGATTAGTGCTGAAATGAATGATTTTTATTGATTAAAGACTACAATTAACGTGATGAGTACCACCTTATATTCTCTCGTGTGGTTGGTGATTGACGTAACCGTCTCACCAACCCCCACAGAGCCCACTCTCATTTGACCTTACCAACCAAACCTACCCCTCTTTTGTTTCCCTTTGTTTGTTTATTTATTTAGTTTTGTTTTTTGGTTCAACCATCACAACAGCACAGAGTTTGTGGTTCGTGGCAACCACAAGACAAGGATAATAAATTTGGGTTTAGTTTGATCAGCAAATCTGTGATCTTCTGTAAAACAAGCAAAAAAAGGAGGAAGGAAAAATGGGTGGAGAAAGAAAGGTCTACACTTTGGCTGAGGTTTCTCAACACAATCATGCTAAAGACTGCTGGCTTGTCATTGAGGGCAAGGTAAAAGCTTTTTTTTTTTCAGTAAAATTTTCATTGATAAACCTGACCTTGGACACCCTTTTTTTGTGTGTGTTTTCGGGTCACTTCAAAATGGTTTCTTTCTTTTGTTTACGTATCTGCAAAAAAATGTTTTTTTTTTCAATTTAATTTTGAAGTTGCAGGCTTTGGTTTTTGAGAGTTCTTGGATCTGAGTTATAGTTTTGTTTGGAAATTTGGTTTGATTCTGATCATAAGAAAATTTTGAATCTCACTGGATGGATCTCTCTTAGAGCCTGACAGGTTATATTCACTGCATATTTGACTTATCTCTAGAAGTTTATAACACTTAAAAGAGTTCCATCTTCAATATAAAACTGTGATTTTTTAAGTTCTTATTTCTGGATTATTAGTCAGATTCAAAACAATCATGTTCAGTACCAAAAACAATTTTTTGCTTAGATCTCTCACTATCTTTGGATCCTTTTACTGCCAGAGCAGCATCCAAGAATCGGTCTTCTGCTATTATGTTCCTTGGATTTGCTTAATTATTAGACTAATATGAATCTGTGGTTTTTATTTAATTTTACACTTAAATGCAGTATTTTTTGATGAATTCTGCGTGATGGACTTTGTACATTGTAATCTATTTGTTGTTGGCAATAACTAATAAATTTCATCAAGAGAGACTGGCCTTTGTGTATTTCCCCTCGATTTGCAGAGTACTTGTTGGTCCTTGGCATAAGAACATTTACCTTCGGCTTGCTTAGTTATTAGCTTAATCGGGAATGGTGGTTTTGGTCATTAATATGCTGCTTCACTGCCATTAGACTTAGTTTGCCAATTGCCCTTAAATGCAATATATTTTTTTTATGAATTCTACATGATGGACCTTGCACGGTGTATTTCTCTTGGTGGTTGGTGATAACTTTCATCAAGATGAATTGGCTTTTGTGTGTAGTTTCCCATAATCTAGAGAGTACATGTGGGTCATGGGCGTGTAAGAATGTTTCCGTCGTTGATCTGCTCTTTGTTCCGTTTCTTTGAGGAGTTAAAAACTGGCTATGGCGTTTCTTTGAAGTTGGTTGACATCTTTTTATTGATGTTTGAGTTGGAGAATAGGAGAATTGTATATGCATTTAATGCTTTACATTTGCACTTTGATCTCCTAAAAATTCCTTATCTTATGTTTGAACAGGTATACAATGTGACCAAATTCTTGGAAGACCATCCCGGTGGTGATGATGTGTTGCTATCTTCCACAGGTATGACAGATATCTGCAATTTTCCTCATTTTATATAATCCGATGTTGGAGTTATTGTAGATGATCGAAAAACGGAGATGACCTTGGTTTGATGCCTGGTTTGGCAGGGAAGGATGCAACTGATGATTTTGCGGATGTTGGTCATAGTACCAGTGCTCGAGCAATGATGGATGAATTTTATGTGGGTGACATCGATACATCAACCATCCCCACTAAGAATAAGTACAGTCCTCCCAAGCAGCCTCACTATGACCAAGATAAGACCTCGGAATTCGTTGTGAAGCTTCTCCAATTCCTAGTTCCCTTTCTAATCTTGGGATTGGCCTTCGGCGTCCGCTTCTATACCAAAACACCAGCTTCATCCTAAGCATTGAGACCCCAAGAGAGAACTTGAACAATCTTCAGAATAAAATTTATGTTAGTTTAAACTTGTTTGGAACTTTCACATACCGTGGGATGGTAAATGATTGGATATTTTTATTCAAACATTTGTTTCCTTGCATCCTAAGCTTGATTCATCCCGGATTGTGATAATTTGATAATTGCATTTTCTCCTGTTTGTTCAACATCTCCCTTTTCTATGATCAGTATTCAAATGAATGTTCATTCATTCATGCATGTGGATCTTCTGTGGATTTCCTATTATGAAGTCATGCCAATGATTAGAGTAGTAAATGAATTTTTTTTTTCGACACAGTAAATTTGCAGGTAAATTTAATACAGTAAATTTTGCCCTGCAAATAAGGGCATGTAGATTTTGTTACCTAATGAATGCTTGCACATGTTCTCTCGATCACCTTTGAATCTGTTCTGTAGGATTGCCTTGAGGGAGAACTCGATCCTCTAGAAGATCTTTGTCTGAAGATGTGTAGTTTACTGATCTTTGAGTAGGAACCCGTAAATTTTCGAGAATGAGACTTTGCCTTGTTTCTCTTCATATAAATATGTTCCTTCTCTATATCATTTAGTCTCATCAGGAGATGAGAGAGCTCGAGTTTTAGCTCTTGGTTTTCTCGTCTCAAAGATGCATAGTTGTCTCTAAGAGACTTTGCAGCACCGAATGCACCACCGGAGATCTGAAGTAAAGAACTTGGATCATCGATTAGAGGGGAAGTCATTCATTTTGTGCTTCGTGTGCACCGGCTTCTTGTGAGAGCTTTTGGAAACCAATCAGTTTGCATAGTTTCTTCTTGTCTGCATCCTGTATACCCTGATGAGCATGCATTCATTACGAAGTTAGGAGAGTTACGGATGTATGGACAAAAAATAAAAATCTCAAATGAAGTTTCGAATCCTGTTTTAGGACAGAAGAATTATCTATGTTGCTCGGAATTAAGTGTTAGTGTCGGATATGAGGATGTCTCCAACACAAATAAATCGAAAAAGGTATCAGAATACATACTTTCAGGTATATATATCAATGGCTCGATATTTCATTGAATTGTGAACGCACCACAAACATGCTATATGACCACAATCTGTATATATTTTTCAAAAAGAAAATAATTCAATGATTATTTTATTTTCAAATTTGAAAAAAAAAACAATCTATATTTGGTTTTGTTAAACATTTGGTTTTGATTTTTTATTTTAAAAAAAATATTTTTTTTATCAAAATAGAGAGAGATTAATATTTTTAAAGTAAATGTTAAAAAAGTGTACAAAAATAAATTACACAGGTTCCATAACTCGTACATCTAAAAGAGAGTAAAATTCCACACTTAAAAGAGTCTTTTAACCATTTCAGAATTTTCATTGGACTGGAAGCAAAATATGCTTTTGCTTCAAATCCAATCCATACGTATTTGGATTTTATAACATATTTTTGGTATGCTTAATTTAATTATTTCCATAGCTTAACCGAGCTATCATGACTTGCCGAAGCAACCATTCCGGTGACAGGCGACTGTGCCAATGCTGAAATTATATTCCCATGAGCTGAAACTGTCATGCTTTTATTCTCGGCCATGTTCCACAGCTCCAACGACTGCAATGCAGCACCACATATCGTAAAGAAACAGAGAAACCAAATCAAATCAAAGCTAAGCATGACTTTTCTATGCAACAATGAATGCAAAAGCAATTTCAAGCGTCTCTCGGACTTGAGGATTATTCGTAGCTCGGACATGGTGATTTATCATTGTATGAACTTAATCAATTAGTTAACTTTCTATATAAACAATAAGTACTAGTTTTGCATCCTAATAGATCTAGAGGTAGCTGTGCTGATTTGAATCAAGGGATCCCATGAATTTGATGATTAAAACTAAAGCAAATAACTTGGTTGCGAAACATAAATAGAGCACAAAGAATTACCGAAATTCCTCCAATCACCAAAAGTGTGGAATAATTTGGATGAAAGATGCAAGAGTGGAACCGGTTCCCACCGGCACCGAGTTCTTGAATGCACTCCCCTGTAACCACTGACCATATTTTTACCAAGTTGTGACTGACTGATGCCAAATAGTCTCCGTTTGCATCCCAGCATATATAGTTTATGATTTCTGCATGCCCCTGTTAGAAAAAGGAAAAGAGGGAAAACACAGGAATAGGTTGTGTTATTAGTGAGGCTATTAGTTATGACAAAACCATAGCTTTAGTCTTCAATATGATAAACATTTCAAGAATGGAAGATTTGTCATCGAGCTATTACTAGGGCGATAAGAATGCACAAGCCATACCTGAAATGTTAATGTTTGCCTATCAGTTTCCACATCAAAGATGGACACTACTTTATCTGCTGCTGCAGCCAGGAAATGTCCGGTTCTTGGTTGGAATCTTACTTGGGCCATACCTCCCTGCATCAGGAATTAATGGTAAATGCTGAAAAAAAGAGAAGAAACTAAATCTAAAATGTATAATGCACCATAACTGTGTGAAATCTTGAAGAGGTCAGACATGAAAACAAGAGTCATGAACCTTGGATATCCGGGTGCATGAGAATGTATTTAGATTCATATAGCGAATTTCATTGTCATTATCACAAAAGCAAAACAAGTCTGTCTTCTTGGGATGGAAATCAAGGGACATCACAGGTGAAGCATGGCCAGTGTATGCTTTCACACAATAGCTTGGCTGTGACAATGAATTAACTTGTTAATCACAGTAGCACAGAAAGATTTACCACACATGCATCATAAAAGTCTGCAATGCCATAAAACTGACGGAAAACAGAGAGTATAGAATAAAAAAGTCGTAATCACAAATATCCACAAAACTTCAACAAAGATCCAAGTTGTAAGCAGAAGAAGATGATTACGTTGGCTGCATCCCATAATCGCACAGTTTTATCAAAAGAAGCTGTTGCCAACTGAGATGAATTTGGTCTAAAGCGAACATCTGTAATAACCAATTTGTGTTCTTCTGGAGTAGTCTCTGTTTGCAGGGTATCCATATTCCAAAGCACCACCTAATGAAAGAAATGCAAGTCACGACGTCATCTTTTAGAAAAGTAATTATTTCTTCATCCTTTGTTCTTATGCATACTCCACTAGTAGTAGATCAATTAACCAGATAGATATTGCCAGGCCAGCTTAAAAATTCTCTACAAGAACAACTAAGGTTCCATAATCCAAATCCTCTTTTGCGTAACTTTCTATTAAGCTACAAAACTTAGGAAATTCGTTTGCCACAATACTAGTCAGGTTTATTTATATTTTCCCCTATTAACCTTAAATTTTCTCATTTGAACCTACCTGAACCTGATCAAGTCCGTTCCCATTGTTTTCACAGGGACTAAATTGCCGAACAATGTATATAGGAGAAAGGATGTAGTTCTCATTTGTTTTTCACTTCAAGAAGTTAAATTTCTAAACGTAATGCCAAGAGGAAAGAATTTGAAAATAGAACTATACAAAAACGGTACCTTCTTGTCATGCCCAGCACTAGCCAACACCTTCCCATCAGAAGAAAAATGACAGCAAGTAACTTCACTGTTTCTGGTCTGGATACAACCAACCTCGGCAAAAGTGAAGCCTGAAATAGAGAATTTGAAGTAAATATAATAATAAAAAAAAGCATCAAAGGTAAAAGCATAAGATGTACTGCGATTACCTTTAGCAGACCCCTTTTGGTGCTCAGTGGGACATTGTTTAATGGTACCATAGATGTCCCTTCCATCACTTTCATGTGAAAGTAGTGACTCCATATTTTCATCCAAAGGATCAAACCTATCCATGTCTTCCTGCATGAGGTAATGATGTTATAAGAATTTAGACGAAATTTCAGCACTTTCTTAACTTGCTCATTAAAGCAGGGATTTAGGAAATAAATATCGAGCCGACTATTAGCTTAACCTAAAAACAAGTCTATCACTTGTATCCTTTCACTAGCCAATGCCCAATAGTATTCTGATTGTCCGTGCTGAAAGATAAATTGATCACTTGGAGCTATGTTAAATGATATATTTCATATATTGCTAGAACAAATACAGATAAAATCCTAGGTGAAGCATGTTAATGCAGTAATGCTTTTCTGTGTAAACAAAACCAGAGTGGCTTCTGCAGCATGATGGACTCTGAAAGCTATTTTAAAATCTGTATATGGCCTACCAACAGGTTGGAAGATGATGTGAGACCCGCCGTTGCATCTCCGCCATACATCATGCTTTTAGAAACACCATTAACATGCTGCAAACCGGTTGTAGTATTTATTGCATCACCAGGTGTGTGAGTTGACGGTGGTGAATTGGGTGAAGGGCCAACAGTGTTTCCAGTGCCAGTGCTGTTAGCTGCTCCAGAAGAAGAGTGTTGTTTTCTTTTTCTGTTATTCTGCAATGCAATAAACAGTCGCAGAATGTGAATTAGTTATAACCAGAAGTTTTGTTTTATAAGAAAAATACATTTACAAAATCGTATTTTATTTGGGAGTAACACTATAGTTGCTAAAAGAATATTTTTTCTTGTAAAGTAGCTCACAGTTCAGCTCATGAATGAGATCCTTCAATTAATTCTCAGTGAAGTACAACCTGTAGCACTTGCTGTGATGTTTGCTGCTGTTGCAATTGCTCTTGTTGTTGAGAGGAAGAATGTGACATTTGACCCATCTTCATCTGTTAAGCACCACACAACTACTTAGACACAAGACATTTGCAAATGCTCCATATTAACAGATAAGGAACCCAATTAAACACCATTTAAAAAAACCAAGCCATAAAAGAGGGTTATAAAATCAACTTAACCCGATAAACAAGAGTAGCATCTACTAAAAGATATGGAACATCCATGTGATGATCCTTATTCCATAAGAAAATACTAATTTTCTATTTTTTATTTTCCAACTTATTAAAAATTAATATATAAATATAAAATAATTAAAAATCAAAATAAAAGAATAAAAAGAATCAATACGAGTAGGTTTTTGTTTAATTATTTTTTACCTTTCACACAATATACTTATGTTTTAACTTTGTTTTACATTTATATATATATGTAAAAATTTACACAACTCTTCACCTTAAAACTTAAACCTTAAATGCTAAAGTCTAAATTTCAACCATAAGCCTTGAATTCTACACCCTAAAACCTAAACCCGAAACCACAACCTAAATCTTTAAACCCCAAAATTGAAAGGCTTGTGTAAATTAAAGTTTGCACAAGCTTGTGCGTGACAGTATTTTCCATATATATCGTGCTCTCTGGAAGCTTCATCCTTATAACTACTCTCTTTACTCTCTATCATCTTATTTTCAGAGTACAAAAAAATTCATAAAAGGAACCATAATTAGATTTCTTCTTTAGTTTTTTTTAACTTACAGGAACATAGAACGGAATAAGTTACTAAAGAACATTTTAGGTACTTTTAGAGCAGCATGGAAAAGTAGAATAAAAAACTTAAACAATTACTTATACATATATAATTTTGAAAAAAATACATAAAAGGTTGAAACAAATATTTAAAAGAAGCTACAACCTTTTTGGTAATTAAATGAGATCATATCTTAAGGCTTCTTAGTAAAGATATAAATGAAAAAGTTCAAACCTTTGGAGAACTCGATTGCACTGGAGAGCATATAGATCCATCATTTCTAACAGACGGACCAACTTTTGCATTCACGTTATGCCTAGACAATTCTCCGAAGTTTGTTGAGTTTCCAAGATTGCCTTGCATATGAGCTTGTGTCAAAACATGCTGTTGTTGTGACGTCAAAAGGAATTGATTTTGAGTATGCAGATTAGGCTTTTGCATATGTATTCCCAAATTCGGACGTAACTGATCTATCCCCTGCGTAGAAAATCCAGTAGAGTATAAAATATCACGGTTTGCATTTTAAAAACTGAAAAACAAAAACTGGACAAGGTGATTGAAACTTACAGTAAGAGGCCAACCTCGTAACGGGAGACCAGGGATGCCTTGATTCAATACTGAGGGCACAAAGTTGAGAAAGACAGGTTAAAAGAAGGAAAAGGTGGTAAAAACACTCTAGAAAATCCAAAATTTTAAAAACTAGTACTGGTAGCAAAGGTTACTGCTTCAATTTCTGAGCAGAATATCTCAGTTTTATACAACTGCTAGACACGTTTTTGTGTCAAATCTGCAGCAATGTTGTCCCTCCTTAATCTTATGATTCTTATGTTTCTCGAATACCAGATATGAATAGTAACATGCATCTTCACCTCAGGTTGAGCTCTCTAATCTTCATGTTATGTACGTATTTAGCTTCCCTACATTGTATGCAAGAATTGCTGGTCCAATATTCATGGTTGAAATTAATGCACCTTTTGCATATTAAATCATTAAGGTAATGCTTATCAAAATTTCAGAGAATAAAACTTTACCTAAGTTTACCCCCATAGTCCCAACTGACAAAATTCAACCTTAATGAGGACCATAATAGAAAATTAAAAATTTAAAATCTAATCGATATGTACCATCCAGTAAACAAAAGAAAACACACAACTTATCCAAAAAAAAGTAAACAAAAGAAAATGAAAACATAAACGTCCTATCAAAATACATGTCATTAATGGAGAAGGATGTAATATATAAGCATAAATAGTATTTCCATTGGGAGGTATCATTACCAGCACCACCTAGTCCTGATTTTGGTTGTAAAACTGATTGACCGTAGATAGATGAGGGATCCATAGGTAAGCTTTTCTGATTTCCACCCAAATTAACTTCGCTTTTAATATCCTATAAGTAGAAATATATAAATTATATGGTTCAAATATAGAGAAAAGAAGTGAAAAAATCAAGAGAAGAAAAAGATGACACATATAACATTAGCTCAAATTAATGCAAAGCAGATAATCTGGGCAGTTACAGTGGTCAGTGGTGTTCGTGACTGGATTTGTTGCAAATCTGCTGACATATTTCCGGGACTACCTTGCAGCAGCTGGCTGCTTAAACAAAATAAGGTAGAAAAAATAAAAGACTTGGCTCAATTACAACATACAGATGTATATTAGGAAACAAAGAACACATAAGGATTAATCAATCATACCCTTGATTATTGGCCAGTGTTTTCAAAAGGGCCATCCGATTTGCATCAATTAGTGCTGATGATGTCTCTGAATCTGCAGAATGAGGGTGTTTCACACGTTCTTCATACATTTTCATGGCTAAAACACTGGCTGATGGTTGTCCAATCATTCCTTCAGAGTTAATAGTATTTACTGAACTACCAAGGGCAGGATGATTGGGATCCCTGCGTTGCAACTGTGCATTTCGGTGCTGCATTAGTTGCAGCTGCTGCATCTGTAGTTGCTGTTGTTCCCTTGCTTTAAGTTGTTGAGACTGTTTTTCCAAACCACAAACACACAGCATCATATCTATAGGAACCCAAGTAAAAAGTAAATGTGCATAATATTTATATAACCAAACAGAGGCACCTCTATATAAGCTGCAGCAGCCTCGGAATGTTTCTCATTTGTTCTAGCAATAAATATGTCCCAGAAGACAGACCACCACTCGAACAGAAATCCTCCAGGTGCATCAATAGCTGCAGAATCAATTAACAGACGAAGATTAGGATAGAAGGAAATAGGTGATACTCCTACTGACTTGGACAATTTAACGAGATAGGTAGCACCAAAAATACTGAGACCACAACAGCAGTTTCAATGGCTTGCATAGTAAACGCATCGAAAAAGAATCAGAATCATCTAATGATTCAGGCAATTTGGCTTAAATCTCGCTATATTATAAATGAATTTGCTTGCAAATATTACCTACTGGATCAGTGGCAACCTTTCCTTCAGTCATAAAAGCTTTTGCAGAAGCATGCAACTTTCTTTTCAATAAATAATCATGAATATAAACATCAAGCCTGTAGCATGGACCAGAAAATGAAGAAAAAAAATCACTTATTTCTACTTAAAGCTACTGAAAGAGAGTAAACAAGTTCAACATTAGATAAGCTAATAATCAACAAAAGCATCGAAAACGAAGTAAACAATCACTCTTACATCTTGTCAGCTTCCCAATTGCTCTGAGTCATTTTCTTTTCCTGCGAAAAGAAAAAAGAAAATATCCAGGACGTTAGATCTTTCCTTAAAAAACACATTCTATTTGAAAAAACAAGTAAATATTAAATAAAGAATTCACTATATTTTCCGCGTGAGTTCACTGAAACTGAGTTTTACCTTTTCATCTCAGTAACGGGCAAAAAAAAAATCAAAACTCTATTGTTATTATTTTTCTCACTTTCTCAGCTGCCAAACAAACCAAAACTCGAAATTCAACAATGTAATTCACAATTGATCTAAGAAACAATTACCGGTGAACAGGATCAATGCTTATACAAGCTTTCAACAAGATCTCCACCTCACAAACTCCAATTCAAGCTAAACAATTTAAAGAAAAATCTCCGATTCAGCAAAAAACAGTTAAGATCTTCATATTTTGACACTGCCTGAATTTGCAGAGCTTAAAACGATCTAAAACTGGAACCATAGACATTAGACACATATACAATGTATTTTTTTTTATATAATTTTCTGAATTATGTCAGCCAAAGGAGAAAAAAAACATTTCTAATAGAACTGTGAATTATTCTTTTGAGTATAACTGAAGTAGAACAGCTCGACCTTTAACAGTAAAAAGAATTTTTTGCAGAATCAGGTAACATGTAGTCCGTAGATTTAGTGGAAAAAGTAAAGGCTTGTTCTGAAGAAAACTAAGCCGCGGTTCGTAGCTAGATTCTGTTTCTTGTTTTATAGAGTTTTCTGTTCGGAGTCTGGTTCGGAATGGAAAGTAACCGAGCTTTAGTTGGTTCGTGTGGGGCGAGTCGGTCCCCGGTGGGGTTGATGCGTGGGTTATTTATTTGTCGAGCTTAAGCGTGAGCGAAAACGATGTTTATGGAATATAAATCTAAAAATTATAATTATTTAAATTAAATATTAACTAATCTTTATTTTCTTACAGAAAATAAATATTTTAAAATAACTTAAGCGTTTGTGGTACACGCTCGAATTAGGGGAACGATGTGGACTCGAGTAAGGGGAAGGTGTTATAGGTTTAATGAGTGGCAGAAGAGTTGTATATTTCGGATACTGTTGAGGGTATTTCTGTCATGATGATTAAAGTCATGTACTGCAATTGTCGTGTCTCAAGTTGATTGTCCAACACGGTTCCGGTTTTTTCTCTCATTATTTTAATTTTCTCTGTGGGTAAATTTGTCAGTAGTCATCAAACTATTTGGAAAATAGAGTTTAATCCTCCAAGTATTTTGAAATTTTCATTTTAATCAGTAACGTTAATAATAAAAAATCAGAATAATCACCCAACTGTCAGTCGTTGGATCGGCCCCGACCACCATGTCCGAATGTCCCAATTCCTCCCCCCTCTTATTTCTGTTTTAATTTTCAATATCTTATTATTCTTATCTACCTAACACTCATAATTAATATCATGAAATCTAGTTGGAACTTTTAATTGAAAGAACAAGGTCTATACCAAATAACCAACTAAACAAGTACCTAAATTTGGTTAGGTTTAGGAGTGGATAAATATACATTTTAGTACTTTAATTTGGCTCAAAAGTTCAATTCAGCCCAAAAAAATCATTGTATCTACCTAAATTTAATTTTAAGCATTAATATCATCAAGTGATTCTAATAAAAAAATTATCTCTATATAATATGGGTTTAAATTATATATGCGATAGTAAATAAAATTTTTCACGCGCATATGTATAAAAAATTTCAAAACTCATAAAAAATGATTTTTTTTCTTCTTAAAGACACGAAATTTATTAGAGACTTAATTAAATAATTTATAGACATAAAATTTTTATTATTATTTATCATCGGAGAAAAAATAATTATTAAAAATTAAATAATAATAATTTTTGTATAAAAATAGATAATTATCAAAGTGACGTAGATAAAAAATTATTAGATAATATCAACTTTAATTCGGTAGAGGAATTGAAGGAAAAGATTTCATTCTGCTCCTAAAAACCGGAGAAAATCATTCAAAAACATAAAAGAACCATTGAAGTAAATAATATCATTTATTTGAAATAAATAAATTTTTATTTTAAAATAGAAGCATACGATTTTAATTTTTATAGGTAATATCATATATTTTATTGGTGTATAATTAAATTAAGAATTAAATAATTATATTATACTAATGAAAATATATTTACTCAAAATCGAATAATAGGTTAAATTTTAAAATAAATTATTTTTATATAAAATATTAAAATAAATAATTATCACAACAGTATAGATAAAATATTAAAAATAATTATCACTATAAATGAGAGCGAGTGAAGTTAAATTTTCAACATCACAAGTAGATTGAAATTTGAAATTAGCATAAAAGATGAACAATAATTAAGCAAAGAGCCCTTTGATCGTCTCTTTCGGCGAGATGCTGAATTGCTGATCGATTTCGTGCCTGATGTCGCCGGCGTTTCCTTGGCTGACTCCTACGCTTTCATCAAAGCTCCCGGCGGCGCGCCTGCTAATGTTGCATGCGACATCGCTAAGCTCGGCGGCAACGCTGCCTTCATTGGCAAGGTCGGAGACGATGAGTTCGGCCACATGCTGGCGAATCTGTTGAAGAAGAACGGAGTCAACAGCGACGGAATCTGCTTCGACAAAGACGCGAGGACCGCACTGGCATTCGTTACGCTCAAGACCGACGGCCAAAGGGAATTCATGTTTTACCAGAACCCTAGCGCTAATATCCAGCTAATCAAGCTGCCAGCTCAATAGAAAAAGTTAAAAATTGTTAAAGATAGCTGTATTTTGGCAGGAAGGTTGTTAGCCGAAACCTTCAGGAACCTTCCTCTTCCTTCTCTTGTAATGTGTATAAATTAAGCCTTCATGAAATACAATCTTCAGGGTTTTCTTCATAATCCTCTCAATTATATTTTCACAGGTATGTTGTTGAAAGAATCGGAGCTGAAAATGGATCTTGTCAAGCAAGCTAAGATATTCCATTACGGATCTATAAGCTTGATATCCGAGCCATGCAAATCGGCTCACTTGGCAGCCATGAAAGCCGCAAAGCAGGCTGGCGTTTTGCTTTCTTATGATCCTAATTCCTAATGTTCGTTTGCCTCTTTGGCCTTACAATCGTCAGTAAATCAGATAATATCGATAAATCTTGGTAAAATCCATCTTTTGATTTCTGGTTAGTGACGATGAGGTGGAATTTCTTACCAAAGGAGATCCTCAAAAGGACGAAGTTGTTATGTCTTTATGGAATGACAACTTCAAGTTGCTTATCGTGACTGATGGATCAAATGGCTGCAGATACTACACTAAGGTATAATTTATTTATTTATTTATTTTTGCTTCAAGCCATGAATTATAATCTTAATTTCTGGAAAAACAACTTATGAATTTACATGAACTAATGCAGAAATTCAAAGGAAGGGTGAACGGTTTCCAGGTGAAAACCGTGGACACCATGCTGGAGCTGGGGATTCTTTTGTCGGTTCATTTCTACTAGCTGTAGGTAGCCAATGATCCAAACATCTTCGAAGTATACATACATGTATATAATCCCATATTTTCTTTTTATTAAAAGATTTGGGTTTTTCTCTTTTCTGTCTGAAAATCTTTTTTTGTTTTGTTTTTGGGAAATAGGATGAGAAGAAGCTGAAGGATGCATTGGTGTTTGCCAATACCTGTGGAGCAATTTTCACGACCCAGAAAGGAGCTATCCCGTCGCTTCCGGACAAGGCACAGGCAGAGAAACTCATCAAAGAAACCAAATGAGTTGTTGTTTTCCTAGAATAATTTAAACAATGTTTCTAGTTTTCAACATTAACGTTGTTATAAACTTTCTAATTTTTTTTATATATTTTTTATAATACTGAAGAAAGAGATATTAAGCTATATCATTGAGTCTTTCTCGTACTAATTAATTAGTGTTTCTCGGCTTATACGAATCAAAATATCAGCGACCTCATTTATTCCACGCTGAACAAAATACACACTCCTTCAACCTGTGCCATTGCTTTGAGGACAATCTCCTTCACACGTTTGTTCTAATAAAACATCACCCCAAACATTTTAATAGAAAAAGAGGTTAATTGTATCTGATTTCCTTCGCATATTACACTATTCCAAGGAGGGGAAAAGAATCTATATTCACATGCCATTTATGGATTTTTATTCACTTTTAATCTGATTTCGGCAAAGAATACACAAATTGGGCATTATCAAATCTATATAATTTTTATTCGAATCAACACACCTTGATTTGACCTGTTAGCAGAAACAAGTACAATATCTTTACCGATGAGAGTTTCAGTACATTGCAAGCATAACTGCCTAAAACCAGAATAACACACAAGACTTTAAATATAGAATTCAAAGTAACTTTAAACATCCCCGTAAACCAGCTAGCTGATGGCTTCTGTTATTATGCACACAAGGGGACATTAATGTTAAGAAAAACAATCTGAAATGAATTCCACACGAAGTCGTGTCAACAAATTGGGATTTACCACCCCAAATATCTGACTCCTTTTTCATGACTGATCTTCGTCTGACCTTCGCCGCATCCGTCGTCTACGCCTTCTTGTGATCAGAGAGGCATCATCATTGCTTAATATGCGCACATCATATTCGTTGTCCTCATCTTGCAGACCCAAGAGATTTCTATCCCAGAGGAAACTACGCTCAGATAAACCTCCTGCAGGGCGTCGATGCCTTGACCAAACCCTGGACCTTGCTCTGGGCTCGCCACCACTGTTAACTGAACCCATCATCTGAAACAAAAAGAAAGTAGTCCACCACGGTGTACTCACTTCACCTGTACCATTCTCCCTTTCTCCAGCTAACCTATCTCCATCTTCGATGACATAGTCTCCAACCACAACAGCACCCGGCATGGCAGATCGAATAGCACTTATAGTGTCATCATATCCTCTTTGGTGCTCAAGGCGGCGCCAGGCTCGTTCTCTTGATGGATCAATATCTGAAGGTCGCGTCATTGGGTGAACTCTCCTCGCATGCCGACGCAACTCCTGGTAATTGCCACTGTAGGAGCAAGATTCCTTGGAACAAGTTCTCTTCTTCAAGTTTAGATATGTTCTGGCCTCTTCCACAACCTCCCAGCCAAGTATGTTCCCTCCACAGAAAGGGCATTTCAAACTAGAATTAGGGTTTGATGTATTCTCCGCATCTACTTCAAATTCAGCTCGTCTCTGAAAAGGTTCTCCTGTATCTACAATGTCTTGTGAATCAATATTTATTTCATTCAGATTTCGACTTCCATTACCTTCAATAAACTCTGTTCTCAAGTTCATATCAGAAGTAATAGAATTCTGTGGGTTTATGGGTGTGGGACGAGATGATATCAAACTTTTACTAGAATTGTCCCTTAATTTTTTAAATCGGTCTAAGCAATTTGAATGCCTGTAACTTGTATCACAGATGTAAGATCTGCAACCCTTCTCATGCGAGCTGCACAAGAGTAGAACAGCATTGTGCGGATGTTCCATGCAGATTGGACATGAGACTTCATCCAGTTCTTTATGGAAAACATGGGCATCCGAATCAGTAATTGCTCTTCGTTTAACCCCAGCCATCTTGCACATGCTGTGTAAAGTTACTCAGCACATTGAACTCATCAGGAAATGAGAAAAAAGTCCATTAATTTAAACGCATAAACTACATAGTGAATGCTATAACCAACAATTAACACCATGCAAAGAACATTTTCAAAAGTTTCCACCTCAGTAACTATTGGCTAGTAAAATAAGACAGGAAAAATGGCATCATTTCAATGAATTGAAAAAGTAACTAGCCAGATACACCCAAGATTTAAGAAAAAGAAAGACAAGCAAAAAAAATCAGGAAAGCTTTTCGTCTTCCACAAACCCCGATTTCTTTCTTTCCAGGAAAGGCGTGGTGCAGTAGGGGAAAGGAATGAAAATCCCCAACTTCCTTGACAACTGCCTTCTCAACCTCAATTCTTATCCCATTCACACAAGCACACTAATAATGACATGCAGAGTTAATGGTTTAATTCATAACTCAAAAGCCTGTACTTGATAGCCTTCTAGGGATCAACCACCGTCCTCCAATACTAGCTTAGAAAGAAGAAAAAGTAGTCTGGAAAAAATTTGTTGGCCTCCATACAAGGGAGGGAGTAAAGAAGAAGTACATTTCACAAGGATAAACATGCATCATAAAGGAATAATCTGGCACAAACTATTATAGCTTATTTGTTTATATTGCCAGATTTACTGTCTATTGAATACTAATTGTACCAAATACTAATTTCGCAAATTGATTAGAGGAAAAATACTGGCAACATGGTTTGTGGTATCACAATGATGTCTTATACCACTAAGTTCACATATAATGGCACTAATGATTTTTGTTTCATTTTTCTTTCTATTCTGGGGAAGAAAATGTTCATTTCATGTTTATTCATGTAATTTTATCGAAAAACTTTCTTTCCACTACGGTAAACACCTATATACCCATATATATAGGAAGCTAATTTCCCTTCACAATTTGCAGAATAACTACAAACCCATTTGAAATGGAAAAGTATGCAGACCACAATAGAATTGCTAAGATCTTTATTTTCACTTCATAACTTTATCAGCAGCTACATAGCATACCAAAGTAAATTTGTTAAGTTGTTTAACAATTCCTCTTGAAATAGCCTACTTCAAGTAGCAAACTAGAAATAATCTAAAACATGCTCCATTAACAATTTGCAGAATGTTAGAACCAATAATTTAGAAATAAATTGAACTTGGACATGCTATGTCCAACCTTTTTTTTTTATCATAAACCCTTCTGTGGTTAGGTTTAGGTTAGGCACTATCAGAACCACCAGCCAAAATGTTTCCTATATCTTCTTCACCAACACTAGTCAGCTTAGTTAAAATGGAAATCTACTAAAATCTTGAACAACGTTCTGTAAATTGTTCCTCCATTTTTCCAGTCAAAACATAAGAGAACTTAAACACATTCAGTAGTCTGTAGAAATATATCTTGCTTCTCAAACTTGAAAAGACTACTTCTCCAACTTTTTCACATATATATAAAGTAAACATGAGAAAAAAAAATAGATGTTTTTGTGCATGAATGATAAACCACATCAATGTGGGCATTGGAAACATAAGCCAGTCTATTAAATGAGTGACATACCAAGCACAATAAATATTTTTATAACATAAAGAAAGCAGTTGAACATTTAACTGAACATAAACTTACCACGAGACTGAACGTTAAATAAATTTCCTACTGCTGCTTTATGTGTCTCTATGTGCTACCAACTGAAAGCTACAGAATCCTTACTTGTTAACTTCTACAAAGAAAATCACAATTCACAAGACAAAGCCTGATGCAAAGCTCCAAAGCTCTGAACAATTTAATGCACTGTAATTAGTCCTAGAAAACGTGATCAAACAGAACCACTGATTCAATAACTAAGAATTTATTCATGAACCATAAGACCAACACAACTGCAGTCAGATAAAAACAGAAAAATTGTCAGATACAATATATATCCAAATCTAAAATTTCTACCAACTAGCAATGGAGAGAAGGAAAAATGCATATAACGCATCCAAACAGTTTAGAGGTAAAGACTGTAATGGTTGGTTGAACCATCAATGCAACAACACTTCATAAACTTTCTATGCTCAATAAGATTAAATTACCAGTTACTTGATGATAAACATGTGAGACTGCAATTTAATATAACACTCGTCAGTTCAAACAACCGAAAATTTTTCATTTATGCATAACTTCTTTCTGTAAACACCAAAAAAAATCTTTTCTCAAAACCAAATATCGAATCAAACATCTATACAGTAGCTAAGATTTGTATTCAGATACTCTTTTCAATCTAACCAATTAGCCCATATAGAAATTGAAACTAGATCCCCTCAATACACCACACACATATACAAGATGCTTTATAAGAAAGGAAAAACTTCATCCAAGCCCCATGAAAATCTCAGATATCACCTCATCTAAAATATCAATCTTTCCCACCAATATATCCAATCCCCCCAAAGGATTCCTCATTTTATATCATCGTCAATTTACAAATTGCATACACAACAAATCAAAAGCACCTAACTGGAGATAATAACACAGATCAATTCATGAATAAAAAACAGAATTTTAACGATTAAATATATATAAAAAAAGAGGATTTACAGGAGGAAACGCGAATTTGGGAACTGAGAATTATCCGATCTCTAAAAAGGGAAGTTGAGATTGCGACGGAAAGGTAGAAACACCGTACAGAATAATGATCAACAATAATTGAATTGAAATATATAAACTTTAAACAGCAAACCCTCTTTCCGCTTATCAATTTTTTAAACTATTTTATTCAGATTTATATAGGTCAATGAAGAAGGTTTAAGACATGAGAAGAGAGAAGGCGGGGAAACTATCGGATACAACCGCCTCCTTTCTCGTTGATGGGTTGCTGCTCTTACACGTGTTCTGCATGTAGTAATTTGGTTTCTATCAGCCCGTGGAAAAATTATTAAGTTAACTATTCACCACCGTAATTTTAAATAATCAGAATCGCTTATCTTAATTTTTTATATGTAATTAATGAGTGATAGTTATTAAGTAGTTGGTTCTGATTGTACTTGGATCATGGATGACGTGATAAACAATGTTCACTTAATAATCTTTTCTGGTTCTGATTGTTCCTTTACAAACTTTGCCAGTTTGCTGGTTGTAATTTGACTGTGAAAACTCAAAATTGCTGGTGTAATATGAGAGATTATATCATGAACACGTTCACCACGTTATTTGTAGTTTATACAATCAGGTCCATTCGTTTTTAAGTAAGATAATTATTCAGTCACTTTATAATTAAGTAGGAAAGAGATGATGATTCACTTTAAAAGAATATAAGATAAATAAATTTGATTGGTTAAAAACACAAATAACATTATGAAATAGTTCATGATATAATTTTCGAGTAACTAATAAGTTGAGGTCAAATTTATAATAAAGAAATAATTAGAGTTAAGAATAAAAACAGATCAACTACAAAAATACGAATTAAAAGACCCAATTACAACGAAATTTGGAGTCCCAAAAGGCCCAAAAGAAGGTGAACAAATTACGTAAACCAATGAATCCAAATTCAAAGCCCATATTTTATTTTTTCTAATACATAATTAAGGGGAGAAAATAAAATATAAATGTACGGGGTGACTTGATCCCAAAGCCAAACACCTATTTGTTCCAAATCCAAGCCCCCCAAAGCATTCTCATTTCTCAGCTGAACATTGGAGACGTGAATACGAACCCTCAGCAATGGGTCAAGGAACACCGGGCGGTATGAATAGGCAAGGTTTCCCAGGGGACCGGAAACCTGATGGCTCCGACAAGAAAGATAAGAAATTTGAGCGGGCGGCCCCGCCAGCCAGGGTGGGTCGCAAGCAACGAAAACAGAAAGGATCTGAAGCCGCAGCTCGGATCCCGACCGTAACGCCGCTTACGAAGTGTAAGCTCCGGTTGTTAAAGTTGGAGCGGATCAAGGACTATTTGCTGATGGAAGAAGAATTTGTGGCTAACCAGGAAAGGCTCAAGCCGCAGGAAGAGAAAGCCGAGGAGGATCGATCTAAAGTCGATGATTTGAGAGGGTCGCCGATGAGTGTGGGTAATTTGGAAGAGCTTATTGATGAGAACCACGCGATTGTTTCATCGTCGGTTGGGCCCGAGTATTATGTGGGGATTTTGTCTTTCGTTGATAAGGATCAGTTGGAGCCTGGATGTGCTATTTTGATGCACAATAAGGTAATTAAAGTCTTAACCTTTATTGGGTTTGTTTTAGTTTTAGGGTTTCTTTTCTTGAAAACGAATTAAGAATTATTTTAACTAATAGAGTAATGAATTCTTTAATGTGCATTGTCTGTGCTAGGGAAATTATGATATTTTGGTTCTGCATCTGTAAGATGATAGAAACTGCTGTTATTTATATTTAGAATTAGTGGTTGCTAAATTATCATATATGTTATAGTTCTTGTGAAATTTGAATAAACAATTAGCTGGGATTTAATCATGATTTCTTGAGCTTAGATTGATGGGATTTAAAATTTTGAACTTTTAATCAAAGCTAAATAGGAAAATGAGTTAAATCCATCCTATAGATCTCAAACTAGAGGTTATCTCAAGTAAATTTGTTCTAGGGCTCAATATGTGATTAAAATAAGTAACCCCTAGTTGGGGATTTGCTTATCAAGTTTATTATCATAGTCGGTGATTTTCATGTCTTTGTGCGCATTGTTAGAGTCGAATAAATCTTGAAAGGATAAATCCGAAACCTCTTCTTCTGTTTAAGGGTTCCACATCTTCTTTCATTGGTTTGTAAGCACCTTTAAGGCATTATGTTCAATCTCATTCTTTTGTTCTTGGAAATAAATTCATGCTTTGTTATTGTATGTTCTCAGGTTCTTTCTGTTGTTGGACTTCTGCAAGATGATGTTGACCCCATGGTATCAGTGATGAAGGTCGAAAAGGCTCCATTGGAATCTTATGCAGATATAGGAGGTTTGGATGCTCAGATACAGGAGATTAAGGAGGCAGTTGAGCTCCCTCTGACTCACCCTGAATTATATGAGGACATTGGTATCAAACCTCCAAAAGGAGTCATCTTGTATGGAGAGCCTGGGACAGGCAAGACCTTGCTTGCAAAGGTGTGCATTCCTTCCAGCAAGACATTTTTCTTTCCATGCACGTCACCTGCCTATAATAATTAGTGCTTTAATCACCATGCTCTGCTCCCCCTTTCGAGTTGTTTGATTTGGAGACAAAATATGTCTGGACACATGATAAGCTTCTAAATTGTGGACTAGAGGAAGAGCATGGACTCGTATTAACTTGAAATATGTGATTTTGTGTGTAATATGGAATTGCTTTATCTTGGCCATAGGTCCATGTTTACACTAGTATCACAATGTTGTTCAGGTTTTTTCTGCCATATAAAATATATCTGAGCTTGTTGCGTCACTTATGTTATTTCAGGCGGTGGCAAATTCTACATCAGCAACTTTCTTACGTGTTGTTGGAAGTGAATTAATTCAGAAGTACTTGGGAGATGGCCCTAAATTAGTTAGGGAACTCTTCAGAGTTGCTGACGATCTTTCCCCTTCAATAGTCTTCATTGATGAAATTGATGCAGTTGGTACTAAGAGGTGAGTTAGTGAAACAATCAGGCCTCGATGGAAATACATTTGGAATATTTTCTCATTAATCTCCATACAGGTATGATGCCCATTCTGGCGGTGAACGTGAAATTCAGAGGACCATGTTGGAGTTGCTGAACCAGTTAGATGGCTTCGATTCAAGAGGAGATGTCAAAGTGATTCTTGCAACAAATAGAATTGAAAGTCTTGATCCAGCTTTGCTTCGCCCTGGTCGAATTGATAGGAAGATTGAATTTCCCCTACCTGACATCAAAACAAGAAGGCGTATTTTCCAGGTATGTGATTGTCTTATATGATGCATTGGAAACACCATAACAAATATGTTTCACTCTTTTCATTGTACTAATCCACTTTTCAAACCTTTGGGCTGCAGATACATACATCAAGGATGACATTGGCTGATGACGTGAACTTGGAAGAATTTGTTATGACAAAAGATGAGTTCTCTGGAGCTGATATAAAGGCCATATGTACCGAGGCTGGCTTGCTAGCTTTACGTGAGAGACGCATGAAGGTGAGACTCGTAGAAGTTCTTAATAGTGAACAGTTGTGCTTTTTTCTTATATAATATCCGGGCATGTTTTTTAGGCATATTTTCTAACATCTAAGTTCGGTTCCTACCAGATGGACCTAACATCTAAGATTATATTCTGGTCTATAGGTATTATAATTGATAGCTCCAACCTGATTGATATCAATTAGCATTGCCTATGTTTCACATATACCCTGAAATTTCATGCATATAATTCTCCTTTGCCCAATATTTTAGGCTAATACTATGCTTCCACTACCTGGTTTTGCCTGGGTTACAGTACAGTGTCCATGGTGTTATGTATTTATATCTCGCATCACTAGTGTATCGAGTAGTTTCTGTATCCGAGTTTCTGATTCTGAATGGTCCTGCGTTGTAGGTGACCCATGCTGACTTTAAGAAGGCCAAGGAAAAAGTGATGTTCAAAAAGAAAGAAGGCGTTCCAGAAGGACTTTACATGTAGTAAAATTTCAAGATATCCATGTTATTGCCTAATTCTGGATTTCATTTGTGTCCCCCATCCACTGGATTTTCAATTTTCTTGTCAAGAACATACAGTTATTCGAGTGTTTTAAGAAGCATCTATCGTTTCAATCCATTTACAAAGATCCATGTAGCTATATCTTGTCTGCTTTGGAGGTCGTTCAATGCTCAATAGATGGAGTGATTTAAGCCTTCTTAAATCAGTTCACGTGGCTTAAATCTCTTTCAAAATCTGAATCCCATGTCGAAACTAATTTCAAATAATGAAACTTGTCATTCTGATATTGTCGAGACAGCAAATTTTACCGGCGTATTGTTTACTTAAACTATGGGTTAATTTGACATTGTTTTTAAAATATATATTCAAACAGTAATTTTAAAAAATAATTTTGAACAGTATTTTTTAGATTATTTGGTTTAAAATAAGAGTGATATTACCATCAAAAAGTGCTTTTAAAGCATAAAAATATCTATTTTTCTTATATAAACTTTCGCCCATGTTCAAAGTACCTAAATCTGAGAATTCCCTTCGCACCTCAATATCTCTGCTATATCCGACTAAAATGCATGTTCATATTGCACCCACAATGTCGAGCTTTTCAGTTTCAGTCACTGTCAAACAGCAATCTTTTCAATTTTGACGATGATTAGTCTACACTAGAGAATAAAGGGAACCCCAGTGGCCTCTACTCTTACATTATTTTCAGCATATAGGATATAGATAACAGGTCCTGGGTGGTCTGCTCACACCTATGATCTCGGTATTCTACCTTGGTTAGTGGGCACTACATGTTAGGCCTTTTCCCCCATTTTATTGGATCACTTTGCTGCAAAGTTGTCAATTATATGTGCACTTCAAAGGATAAAAAGAGATCATTTCTCCTATGTAACCACATCTCCAAGGTTCTCAGAATTGGGACACATCAAAGGTATGTAGATAACTCCGACTCTTACTTTTCTGTTTTGCACCTTTATTAGGTTCAGACAATGACACCTCTGATGTTGCATACGAGACCTCTCCAAAAGTTGAAACTTAAGTTGGGTCTGGTAAGGAGCTTAATGCCTCTTAATGAAGACCAGAGGTTCGAATTCTATAAAATGAAAAGACAGGGTTTGACCCGAATCAACTCTAGATATAGTCGGAACTCATGTTGATCTTAAACACTGGAGAAAATATATATTCTCTTTTAGAACTCTGCTTCATATTCCTTTTTAGTGCTTAGAAAGTCAAAAGCTATATACTTACTGGACCACTATTCCAGGAATAAGTTCATTGATGAAGACAAACTTTCTTTTCACCTTTTCTAGGTCTGACCTGGACACCATTTTTCTCAATCCTGCAAGTTGGATTTACCAGTCCTAATCAAAAGGTTATGTAAGTCTATAGCGACTGACTAGATTCATCCTACCAATGGCCTCCGCCGAGCCAAGATAACAAGTTTTTCTTTTTTAACCCTGATTTCCACTGTCTAAAAGCCCGCGGGACACAAAGGTAAAAGAGAGTGAAACTTGAACATATGGAACTATTTCTATGGTGATGCTATAATACACATGTTAGATGTGTCAAAAGTTGCAACAAATTAGCTAAGTTGAAAGTGAAAAAGAAGGTTTCTCTCAAACAGGATGTCCTCTTAGACTCTTAGGCTACAAAACTGTAGAAAGGTTAAGTAAGAACCTTTCGGGAATGATCCACCTTGAATTGTCAACCTGCAATGCACAAGAACTCATTTTTGTCATTATATGTTGCGGTTTGAAAGGGATACACAAACAACACCTTGACTGGAACTCGGATATCAACACCTGCTATCAGTTTGAGAGTAGCCGATTGCAACTTGTTAATTTTAGCCAGCTGAGATTCTAGAGCTATTGTGTCATATCACCTTCGTGATATTACAAAAAGAAGTTGAATCAGAAATCACCCATGATTAGACGGTAAACAACAGTTTTTTTTAACTAAGTGCTAATAAATATGTTTCATTCTAGTGCAGTTCTAGATAATTGGTAAAACCATGTCATTCAATGTGGAAGCAAAGAATACTTGGTTAAGCAAGGTTCTTTTCATGCTAAATGCTTCGAGGTGGTAATGGCATGTATTGCCATTTCCCATATGCATGCTTAACACTCATTTAATAATGTGAAACTAGAAAATAATGGACCAACCTGATGGGTGATTTTCAAGATTCTCAGGTCCCTTACTGATACACGGTTTACTGGAACTTGGCTGGGCCATTGCTTGACCCTGTAAAGGGATAAATTTGTAAAATACTTCATAATGGTGAGTAAACTGTATGTCTCAATGTGATTGTGCTGACGT
The DNA here is from genome assembly GCA_035048815.1 of Abelmoschus esculentus. Lineage (NCBI taxonomy): Eukaryota > Viridiplantae > Streptophyta > Magnoliopsida > Malvales > Malvaceae > Abelmoschus > Abelmoschus esculentus. The sequence goes on from JAUCBN010000034.1 coordinate 16,638,254, forward strand.
TAGATCAGTCATCTATTTAAATTTCTTGAGGAAAATAAACATGATAAAGTTAGAAATTATATCTGTAAGTTTCCAAGCCTAGAAATAGTTGAGAAAACCAGTGATTGAGGACTTATCAATATTTTTTTCTCTCAAGAAGCTATCATACATTTGATGATAAGCATAAATAAAAAAAGGTACGACACGCTAAACATTACCTGTGGAGGTTGTAACTGCATCTGGTGAAGACTGATATACTGCTGATAAGGATCAGCAAAATTCGGGATCCGTGGCTGGTTTGGGTTTTGCATGCCGAGTGGGTTCAGCATGGCATCTGACTGATTGTTTGGTTGGAGTCTTGATGGATCAGGAGGTGGAACTTGTGGCGACATATTGAAGGCTGGCATAGGAAACCTTGGATCCAAATGAGCCGCAGAATGTGGTGTTGGAAAACCTGAGCCAGCCAAAACGTTAGGAAATGGCATCATTGGCCGACTTATTCCCATATCCATGACCATGCCCATCCCAATTCCCATTGTCGGCATGCACTGCAGAACGCCAGGAAACATCATTGGGACCATGCCACAACCCATGGACATCATCTGCAGAAAATTAAAATCTAAAACAGTTATAAATAATGCACAAACTCATACTTTGTGTATCAGAATCCCAACAAAATGTTCTTAGTCTTAGATTAGCCATCTTGCTTGGGAAAAGAACGAATAGAAAAAGCTTGAAAATTCAAAATTTATCTACTCATCTACATCAAGTAAAAGCTAATGTCCCCCAAAGAGATCTTGCCTCTTGAGCTTGGTGGTGTTCGGTGAAATCTTATTTTTTTTTTCTCTCACTAAAATGGCAAAAGTCCTCCCTGTGATTAACAGTTCCACAAACATTCATACAAGGCAGGTAAAAGATTGTTGATTAAGGGCTTAATGCTATTAAGCCAAGGTCCTCAAAAGCGACAAAAACATATTATATATTTAAAACAAACAAAACTTACTTCTACTATTGGCATTTTTCACCATCATATTGCTATAAAAGAACATTAACTAATTATATCACTCCATGAAGTATAGAGTCGTAAGAAAAGAAACCTCAGCTAACTATATAATCTCACATATCCCTCATTAGCAAAGACATACCTGAACTTGCAACTGAAGTGACTTCAGGTACTCAATTGCTTCATCCAGCATTGAAGCTTTGTCCGACTGAGACTCGGAAAAATGAATGGAACACATTAATAACGGTGGAGTGAGAAATACCCAAATTGGGAAAAACAAATCTTCAATGTTTAGTGCAAATATAAGGGAAATCGTACACATGACAAACCTTATTGCAACGAGGAATAAGTTCTTGCAAAGCTCTCATCTTTTCATTCATCCTATCTCTGCGTCTCTGCACATGAATGAGATAACACATCTAAAGGAATGCAATTACCTAGAGTAAGACGACCATGTACAATAATGCCAATTAAATACTAACCCTCTCCGAGAGGTTATGGACCTCTGCAGCACGAGACCTTTTCGTAGATGTGGATCCACGCGATTGTTTCTTTCTGTCAGTGGGGTCAAACTCAACATCCTTTGGCAACAATAAAAAGTATCAGTAAAAACTAAAAATCATGATAAAATTTCATTGAAAGAAAGGGGATGAATGAAGTCATTGATTTTCTGTTTCAACACATTAGAAATTTAGAACATATAGGGCTATAATGAATCTCAATGTACATGGGATGATGTGTATTGTCCACAAGGAGCTGCCTGGTTTAAGCATCCTCGTAAGTTTACAATAAGGGTACTCTAAAACTTGTGTACTTGGCTACCCTTATATGTTTGGCTACTTGACTAACTTGTACCTGGGAAACTAGGAAACCTGTGAAACAGTATCAAGAGACAAAGACGAAAGGCTATCTTCTCCATATTGTTTTAGTTTTTCAACTTTCTGTATTTAAGCTAAACAGGAAACTATAAGAAGTTAAGAACCCTCCCACATTTCAGAAAGAAGAAGGAATATAGATGCTTCCATAATTAAATTCATCCTAGAGTTATAGGAAGATCCTCATTCGTACTTGCTGTTTTCACATACTAAATGGTCTCTCTAAATTTGATGGGTGAACAGTTCCTAGAGAACATGATGTCTTTGTTATCTTAACTTTGTCATCAAGGCTCAAAGATATGGACAGCAATGGAACTATGGAAGTAACATTAGAAATGACTTGTCAAAGAAAGAAGACCCTTTTATTAAAAAAGTAATTAAATAATAAATTTTGTTAAAAAAGTATCTGTCGATACATTTTATAGTAATTAATATACTGTTTACAGTAGTAACAATATATTTAGTGGAGGAATTGTTGATAATTTTATTCTACCCGGATTGGATAATAACTTTGGATTGTAACCTTAAATTATACTATTTTTTAATGGCACCTGCAAGCAGAATTGTTAAATAATTATCAACATGTGTTTAATACTTTATAATCAATAATTAACCGGATTATTCCTTAAATAATGTTTCATACAACCTTAGAATCTAGGATGGCAGAAAGGCTGATTTTTTTTTTTTAATTCCCATGCACTGAACGTAAGAAAATAGAGAAACAAACATTAAGCTGAACGAGAACTGCTAAACAGTAGATAATGTTTTAAGCAACAAGAAAACAATTTATTCAGAAAGCTACCACTCCCGTGATACTCACCTTAAATTTTTTCCATTTTAAATTCAAACCCATTTTCATATATATTTTAATAAATCTTAATTCTAAAAAAATATTTTTAATAAATTTAAAACTCATAATTTTAAAAATAAACTGTACGATGCGGAGATTATATGCCTAATAATAAAATTTGCGTCAACTTCTGTAATTATTTTGGACACGTGGCGTGTTTTAACTCGATGTTTTTGACACGTGTACGATCCGGAGATTATATGCCCAGGTGACAAAGAGGGGGTGTTCACGTTAAACGATGTTAAGTGTTAACCACCCATCCCGGTGCACGTTAGCCGAGACAAAAGAGAAAAATAATTTGAACTAACCTCGCTCTGACATTCGGCGTCGTCCGCTTCTCTTCCTTTACGCTTCCGGTTCTCAGCTTGGACCGGCTTTTCAGCAGTCGGTTCGGCACTGGCACTGGAGGCACCAGGTGATGATGTCACCGTGACTTCGCACGTGGCTAAATTGTCTTTGCTAACACCTAAACTGACACCAGCTGAATGCATGTTGGCAGCTGCAGCAACGCTCATGTTGGCGCAGGCATTGTTGTTGTCCCCGCCTGATGCTGCCTCGGTGCTGCTCGGCATAGCTTGAGATGCTCTCGACTCGGGAGCCACCGCCGGAGTATCACAGGAATCAACGACCGTCAATTCCCTCGCAAAGTTCTTCGAATTCGACGGTCCAGATTGCTCTGCCCTCGCTGTTCTATGCTTGGAGAAATTAACGAAGTTCTGGATCCTCGCCGACTCCAACTCATTCCTCCTCACCGGCGGTATCGGGGGCCTAGGAGCTGGCGCCATAACCGAAGCCGAAGCCAAAACTTGAGAAACTCTTCCGAGTGGTGGTGGAGGAGGAGCGGTGGAGGTAGCGCAAGGGGCAACGGCGGTGGAGGAGGAAGGATAGAGTAGATCAGCACAGAAATCGTGGTCAAAGTTAGCTTCACTGAGAGGATAGTGAAGCCATGAAGCCATTTCATCTTCTTGCATGAAGAGATGATCGGTAACGGATTGCTGTTGCTGCTGATGGTATGAAGATGATCGGATCTCTCTGGAAGCTGGTTGGTCGTCATTGTGGAATTTGAACGGCGGTGGCTTCTTCAAAGATCTTTGATTCTGACTTTGCACAACAACTTGACCATTTTGCCACAATAGCTCCATGATTTCATCCTCTGGCCTGTTCCATAACTTCATCAGTTCTAATCCAAAACACAAGTTTCATTCTAAGAATTAGAGACAGCAAATTAGCAGCTTACGTGGAAGTTTTTTTAGAGCGATTCAATCTAGAAGATGAAGGGATTGAATAATCGTCATCCATTTCAAAATCGGGAACGCAGTGATTCATCTTCTACCTTTCTTAACATAAAAAACAAAAAATCAAATAACTATTCAAGCTGTTAAAATCAAAGAACTTCTTCTTCTTCTTCCTTTGAACAATCTAAAAGGAATACAATAAAAACAGTTTTATCTTTGTAGATATATGAACTGGAACTGTCTGTGCTGATGAAATTGACTACCAAAACCCCTTAACGACAAAGGAGCATATAATTGTTTTTCTTTCTCTTCTTTCTTCGAAGAATTTGTGTTTGTTCTCCTTTCCGGTAAAATGTCCTTTGCAGCCAACCAAAGATAAGGCTTTCGCCTTCTCTCTCGAATAATATGAAGCAAAGGACACTGGAATATTTACATAATTATTATTATTATAATAGGATAAATAACCTAAATGACCATCTTATTACGAGTAAAGTTATGATTTGGTCATTGGTTAAAATTTTAGATTAATTTGTATCATATATTTAATTTATTAAATAAATTTTTAATAAAATTTTTATATATAAAATTATTCAAAATTTATTTAAATTAATTATCGATCGATATTTTTTTCTTTTGTTGTTGTATTGATTTGATGTGATGTTGAATGAGAGGTGTTGAAAACTGAGGGCAGTTGGGATGAATTAGTGAATAAATAAATATATCTTCTTCATATGCACTGTCCCTTTATCTTCAGGCACATCATATGACATTAAATACATTATGATTTTATTCATTTTCTTCTTTATATATATAAAAGGATGCTTAATAAAATGTCTACGATCCGAAATCTAATTCAATTAATATAAATTTTTAATTTCTTAAGTCAATATATTAATATATTATCCGTTTAATTAGTATATATTTACATTATATTTATATTGAGCTTTTGTGTAAATTAAAAACATTTATTTAATGTTTTAAAAATCAACCCTAAGCACATGTTAAAAATATGATAAAACCATTTTTTAAAAAATAATAATAACTTTATAAAAAGTGGTATCAAAATAATAGTTTGACTATATGATTTTATGTTGGATATTTTAATAAATTAGTTAGACATGCTGAATAATTATAATTAAGGACGAAAAGCGTTTAGGGTTGAAGAGGATAGAAAAATAAATAAATTTATAAAATTATTTTTTTAAAATAAATAAAATAATAAAATGTGAAAGAAACGCTTTAAGGGCTATTTCTTTCTACCCTTACGTATAAGGCTGAGCAAAATTCGATTTGACTCAAAAAAATGAATAATTTAACTTGACTCAAGATAAAAATATTCTACTCGTTTTGACTACTTAACCCCCTCGGTCCATCTTTGTACCCAATGTTTTGACTCCTTAAAATCACACTCGAATAGATTCCAAATTTACATGAAATCCGACCATGTTTTTCAGAGAAAGAAAGGACAAGTGTATGAATATGAATTTCTGCAAAACCAAATTTCTTTATCAAATATAAAACAATGTTAAGAAACTGGTGATTACAGCATGGGCATAACGTTTGAGAAATTCCCTATTTGATTCCCCAACACAAAAACACTCATTCTCCCAAAACCCAGAAAAGTAGCCAACTAAGATAATACTTTTAAAAAAATTATCCCTTCAAATGAATTCACACAATATACAAAATACACAATGATGAATAAGTAAACATTTACCGAATCCGACCTCACTCGCTGCCCAAATGAACCGGCTAATCATGGCTAGCGTCTATAGCGGTGCCGGTCCTGGCCTGGGAGATCCTATTGGCGTAAATTGTAACCAGCCTCAACTGTGTGCTGTTAAGTCCATCCAAGTGTGGCAAAAACGCTTTCCCCAGCATTATGTAGATATCCACCAAACAGAAAACGACAGTCTGTGCCATCGATAATAACACGGAATGAGACGTTAGGACTCAACAAAAATATAGTAAGATGAATCTAGACAGATCAGCTCTTCTGAAATCAGCCTAAAAGTGTCCTAAGAGTTCGTAAACATCAACACATAGAACATCCTACATGTTAAAAATGCCCCAAGGATCGAGCAGCTAGTTGCATAAATATAAAACCTTTGCTTTGGATAATAAAAAACATAATTTCAGACATTACTGTAAAATTACAAATTTGAAAAGTGCATGAGTATTACCTTACGAACATCGGCACTCTGGTTTCCAAAAGCTTCAAAAAGAGCGGGCAAAAACGAGGGCAACTGAGCAGTTAGTTCCTCCTGTGATAGCCTGCCCACAAGCTGGACAGAAAAGGCAGAAAGCTTAGAACGCTTAACAATAATACGGGACGATGGAACAATAAAAGGAAAGCAGATGAGGTCTAATCCTAACAGAAAGGAAAGCAATGACAATTCCCAAGAATGAAATTAATTTTATACAAGCATGTAAGAGAATTGAACAAACGCTAGATGTTTATCCTGATTCAGGTTCAGTATACATTAATTAAAAAAAATCAGTTCCAATTAAAACTCGGAATAAATACCTTTGTTAAACAGTTGATGCAAATAACTAGAGTCTTCTCATCTTCAGTAACCAATAAAGGTACAATAACCTGCGATCCCAGTCATTTGACAATATCAATACTTGTAATAACCTAAACCAAGAAGAGGAAGTGCCGAAGAACTCTCTCTTCATTTGCTGTACAGAAAAAAGTCAGACATTCAAGAGAGAACCACATACGCTTAAACATCTGAAAGGCTCATACCGGGACAACAAAGAGTTCAGGCAGCGCTCAGCTTCGTTTGAAACCTAAAGATGGAGCAGACAAATTAGATGTGAAATAGGAGCAAGAATATACTCAAAGGGCAAGTTCTTAGAAAGTAAATATAAATTACTTTTGGAACAGTATCCTTCATCACATGAATCAGCTTCTCAATTACTAATTCAACAGAATCTTCCATAACACCTTTCTGAAAGCATGCCAAGCCAACAAATAGGTGGAAACAAGCACTTGCCCGTTAGAAAAGGAAAATCCAAACGAAGCCTCAAAATAATAATATACTGAAAATATGAGCAAACCTGATTTTTAAGCATTTCAATTATCAATGACAGAGCAAGTTCTCGGATCGAGGAATCAGAATCATCTAAAACTTCAAGTACAGCTGTCAAAATCTGATTGGCATACTGCATAAAGAACAAAATGTTACAAGTTGAAATGCAAGAAATATAGCAGAGCATATTTAACTTCGCGAACAGATGACGATATTCTTTTGTAGGAGTGTTGTGGGGTTAGAAAACCATCAAAAGACTGAAATCAAATTTACACAATTTTAAGGAAAGAAATATACCTTGGACCAAACAGATAGATCATTAGCCACAGAAATTTCATTTAATTGATGAAGTGCATCGTGCTTGCTAACAGTAGGGCTCTCATCATTCCCATTGCAGATCTAAATTAAAAAAAAAAACATTTATAAAGTGTTTCGTAGAACAATATGCACAATGAGAAGCCAAAAATCCAGTTTCTCCAACCAAACTCGATAAAACAATAATGATCTAAAAAAAGGATAAACCAAACTCACCAGGTGAAGAAGTTGAGGTATGCTAGGCCCTGCGTCTGGCATGGAGCTAATTTTTATTGCTGCAGGTTTAAGATGATTAAGATCCAACTCTGATGAAGTCTCATTATGACCAACTCCTTCGGTTGTCCCCAAAGAGCCAGATTGACTCAAGCCATTAATTTCCAGATTTGGAGTGGATAAACCTTCCAAGTTGACACTATCCAAATTCTCAATCTGGTCAGTTTGTGATTCCAAGTTCTGACAAATAGAGTTAACCATATAAGACCATTCTTTGGTTTTGGAAGGAAAAATATTGGTGTTTGAATCAGTCTCCAAGTTCTGGTATAAGTTGTCCCGACTTTCATCTGATGTTGCCAGGTCAATGTTTCCAGTGATCAGGGTTGATTCCTGGGTGGAACCCCATTTCCTACCACCTTCACTATCAATGGAACCTGCGGAATATCTTCTAAGTATAAGACTCTTCTTGGAAACACTGATATATCCTTCTTCGGATGATGTTCCAACAACATCAGATGGATCATATGATGATTTAGTGCACTGTCTCTCTTTCTTGTTCTGCAAATAGTTAATTAGATCCACCTCAATGCGAGGAGTGTACTGTTTGAGTGCCCGTCTCAGGAAATTTTGTTCTTCAACTGATAAAGTAAGAATAAAATTCAGAACAGCAGCCGGATCAAAAGTCGAGTATACGGATATAATGCAAGTAATAGCTACATCCTTGAGCTTGGTATTTTTATCATGGACTAGTGGTGTCAGTTTAGCAAGCCATAACTTCAGGATGCCAATATTACCAGAACCTTCAGAATTCATAGCATGCTTGTTGAAGGAACTTATAGCGAACTCGATAACAGCCAATTTTGCCTTTGGTGAACGCTGTTCATCAAGGGACCGGAGCAAAGCAGGTAAGAGAGAATCTATGCTATAAGTTTTGCCTACAATTTCCAATGTCATCGAGCAAGGCTGCCTAACCAACTCCTTCGGATCAATTAACCGTGAGAAAACATGGGGTAAGATCCTTTCCATGTAACTCTCAAAGGACTTTCGGCATGATGGAATGACATCAGCAAGTGTTGAAAGGGCAGCCTGGGCAACTTTATGGTGGGGATCATTCAAGTGCTGGAAGAACAGTTTCATTACCTTCTCGAAGTTTTGAACCACTTCCTGAATACCTTTTGGGCCCTGCTGCAACAATGACTGGAGATAAGTAAAAGCAGCAACCCTGGCAGACCAATCAGAACTAGGACTAATCCCCTCGCTTAGGGCATCGCTGAGAGAAGCTGGACCTTCAACAAAATTTGACATCTCTCCAAGTGATACCTGACTATCATCAAAACTCTTTCTACTTCCAGCAGACACACGTCCAGCTACATGCTTTCTCGATAATGGCCTCTGGAAGTTAGGAATATAATTGTTCTGTAAGTCCCGAGAGTTTACATCTCTATAAGGTGTGTCCAAATATTGCCTGTCAATATGTGGATTTATAAATCGCCTGGCCTCCCTAATGTCACTGTTATCTTCAAAAGAACCATGTTCTTGTCTTCTGGAATCCCTCTTGGCAGAGTATGATGTGAAAGCTGGAAAAGACTCGGTTGTTACACTAGTCCTATATGATAATTTGCCTGAATCTTTGGAAGCTTGGATTTGAGTAATTATATCAGACATAACCAGACCACCAGTGCGATTACTACCTTTAGTGACGGTAGATGTAGTGGAATCTAGTGATAAAGCGCTTGTAAGACTGTTAGAAGCTGGAACAACTGCAGGGAATGGAGGATCACGAGACGATGGAGGGTCCACTCCTGCACTAGTGGCCAATAAAAGAGAAATTTAGCCGCTCACAATTGATTTGATTTTCATTAATGATGACATCTGGAACTTTCAAGTTTAAATCAAGAAAAACATAGAAAACTCATTCAATACCTAGATCCAAACTTGTTGACCTCTGTTTTTCAGATATGTCCAGACCTCTAAGCATACTTTCAATCGCGCTGACTTTCTGTTTGCTTGCATGCAACACATTCTCCAGTGTACGATCAGAACCTTTACCGAGGGGCTTTGGTTGGGATAGATTCAACCCAGATGTGAGAGGTATCCCTGAGGATAAAGTTGAATTCCTATCCATGGCAACTATAGCAGATGTTTGATATCCAGGTAGATGTGAACTGGCAGAAGACTGGGAGGTAATTGACATTTTAACATTTTTGTCACGAACAGAAGGAGAAGCATGCCGCCTATGCATCCCTCCATCTTCTTCATTAATTATCTGTGTAAAAAGTAAGAATTTAGACCACAATATAGGAAACATAATTATTCCAGAAAAATATCAATCAAATATGGAAGTTATATCTACCCTTTGAATAACAGGATCAAAAGAGGTGAACAAGCGAGGAGAACGATCCGGCCAAGTTTTGGAGAACATTCTATAGCACATTCTAGCAGTTGATCTTACCTGTTAAATCCACAATAAACTAGTTATCTATCATCAAATTTTACAAAGGACCAAACAGGTATAAGAAAAAGGTAAATAACATAAAGCTTTAGGAATTAGCTTTGCCACATAAGGTTATATTTTCAGATTACCCTATTTATGTAAAACATAAGTCCATTAAAGATACCAAGTGAAGCATCAGCCAGAACCAGTTATGTTTCCAAGAGAGAAGCCAATCAACATGATCAACTTAAACCTTCAAATGGAGGGTTGACTGCATGACTATGTACTACAACCATATATCAATATCAAACTATAGAAGCAAGTCGAGATATAGATACCTCACTCATTGCATCAGCAACACAACACCTAATCAGATCCTCGTATAAATCAGCCGACCTCTGTATTTCTGGTTCATCAGGCCAATGTTCAAGTATCAACAGTGCATATTCACAACACCTGCAGTTAGGATACAAAAATTGAGTATTTAAATAACATATAAATTGACTTCAACATAAAATCGAAAAAGATGAACACCTGGCACGGAGCACAGCACTACGATCCTTCTTTGCACAATCAACTATTCGAGGAAGCACACGGGCAACTTTGCAGTTACGCAACATCTACAACTTGGGGAAAGATATCATAAGAACATAAAATAAAATAAAAAACAGAGGGAAAATGGAAGGGGAGATACAAGAAAAAATACCGTTTTTATGCAGTTATCTGCGGACTCTGCAATTACAAGCACAGTAATCACAACCAACTTGAAAAGGACCTGATTATCATAATATGAATTAACAAATGCATGTGAGAATATATTATAAATGCTGCTACGCTACACATGAAAGTTGAACTTACTGGGATGAACTGCTCAGCACATGCCTCAAAATCTCCCAAGAGCTCCTTTGATAAGAAACATAATAAATGACAATCCTGGAAAAAGGAAACTCTCAGAATCAGATAAAAGCTAGAAAGCACTTAAAGGAAAGGAAAGTAAACAATTCTCTAGAACCCAACCACCACTATTACACTGATTGTCTCAAGATTCCTAGAGGGCATTGAATAAAAATTCATCCACTGCGCTAAGAAACAAGAAGCTAAAGCACTATGCACAAACTTGGAATCCAACCAGCTTAGCTATGTCCGGTAAGAGCACAAGAAAATAGCCATATAGGAAGAACAGATGCAAAAGCTTCATGGTAAACTTTACAGAAATGCAACCATGAGGCCAAAGGCATATCAGAATTCTAGAAACAATAGCAATACTATAGTTTTATTTTACCAACAGTAAACCATAATTGTGATCTCACTGATCTGTACTCAAGTTTCAGTTCTCAGCTTAAATCATCTCTCCTAGGTGGACTAGCTGGAAACATCTTCATTGTAAATTTCAAGAAAGTCAATACGGGGCAGACAGGTATGATGATTGGTCCATGACATGTTCCTTATCAAATCATTTTGCTAATACATGGATATGTCTAAACAAATAGCAATATTGGCAAACCCAAGAAAAAAATGAAAGAAAAGCCCAGTGATTGAATAATTCTGAAAAATCAGTAAAACATAAACGGTTTTGGTGTTAAACTTAATTAAAAAAGGAAGTATTTAGAGATTAAAAAAAACTTACAAATGCATTTGACAGAGGAAAAAAATCTCACTACTAGAATAAACACTAATACACTATTAGTTCAGAGTCTCAAAACAAGCTATAAGCGCAAAGAATATACCCTAAAATGTTTAAAAAGAATGTAAAAAAAAAAAAGAGAGAGTCAGAAACCGAAAATACAAGAAAAGCGGTACACACCTGCTTCACAATGCTTGACCTCCTATCTAGTAATTGTGTACTTAGTGGGCCAACAAGCTGCTTCAAGAGTCCCCGGAAACATGGATAATCAGCAGCACCTGATTATTCACGGTAGTCTTAATTGTTAAATCCCCAGTTCTCAAGCAATAAACTATAAAGGAGGAATAAGCCATATAAATATGGATTTTTGACAGCAAATAGGCAAAATACAACAACTTTGCAGAAGTCAACCAACGAGAAATAGGTTAAAGGAAAGTGATAGCCCATAAATTTATTACATGAAATTTGGCATCCCCTTACATACCTAAAAGAATATAACTTAGTATGCATGAGTTGCTGAAGTCAAACCAAAGTGAAATAGGTTAAAGGAGATGGATAACCCAGGAATTTATTACATGAATTTTGGCATCCCCTTATGTAAAACAATTTGACTTAGTGTGCAAAGGTCAGGTTTTTAAGATTTTCTGTCAACACAAAAGGCTGGTTAACAATTAACAACAGTAATTCAATAATTATTTAACAGTACACAGAGAACTATATAATTCTTTAACAGTAGACATATATAATAGGGAAAGATTGGTGGGAGGTTGGACGAGAGAGAGAGAGAGGAGATAAAAACCTCCAGAAACAAGGCCTTCAACTCTCTGCATGGCAGCAATGCGTACGGACCAATCTTTTTCTGGCACAAGAGTAGAAGCAATTTTCTCAAATTCCCTTATTAGTTCCTTATCTGAGTAAATTTTAATCGGATCTATAGGTTTTTCAGTGATATCACTTTCCCCTGTAAAAAAACAAAAGTCGCTTTAGTAACGTTTAACTTGTTGAAGCATTATTTGAGAGCAAGCACAGTATATTTGAAAACATCTATTTCTTCTAACCATCAATGTCAAAAGAAAAGTAGCCAATAGTGAAGTAATATTGTTCTATGCAAAGGCCAGCATATCATGAAAACAATCCTAAACTCCTAATTTGAAGAAAACAAATTGTTAGATGTAACCAAACCTCCAAAACGAGATGTCTCCCTCGATGAACTCTTGCCTCTTGGACTGTTTTTCTTTGGATTACGTATTGCAGGCTTTCTCTCTCCAGCAGCAAAACCACTCAAATCTGAAGATTGAAATTGTGGCTCAATTTTCTCTAGTCTGGCATTAATATCTCTCATCTGCAAATTATATACTACCATGTAAAAATAGAAAAGACTACAACAGTTATCGACATTAAAGGGGATGGTGAGGAGAAGTGAACTGGCAATACAATGTCAGAAAAAAAAAATGAAAGGCTGGAGCTACAGGATGATATGTTATTTTAAAATCAAATATTAACCATAGATACAGGAAGCTGATAGCGATGAAGTTCATCACGAAATTGAGTTCCAGCTTGCGTATACATTTCCTGGAAAGAAAATCATCTGATCAGAATTTTGCCACCATATATTAAAACCTTTAATGTATGACCCATGAAATCTACAAGAGCAATTTGCTAGAATAACAACAGAAGTGAACCTAATGCTCTTAGTCTTAGTTACTGCAACACTTGCTAAACCATCCAAAGAAAAAAAAATATTAAAGAAGGAAAATAATTAACCCAATGAATAGTTATTCCATGGGCAATAGAAGCACGACACTTTACATGATAACTACCATGGGTAAAAAACAAATTTCGGATTCTTGTGTTTATGTACATTGATTTTCTCATTCTAATTTCATCGTCTAAAGGCATGCAAAAACTTATTTTGAAGAGCTCATCATGTTTTTCTATAACTGAGAAGCAGGGTAGCTGCCTCTGTCTGATGTAAGCCCATATTTCAGGCTATTAGCTGTATGTTCAAGTATGGTGAAAGCTCTTACAAACTATGGGTTAAAATTTGGATATGGCTACAAAAGAAAAGGAAGACAACAAATCAGATTTCATTTTAAGACAATCAAACTCTTTATACACATAAGGTAGACAAGTTGCAAGGCTCTTCTAAGATAACACTAGAAATAAATGTTTCACAAACCTCAATGCACAATATAGCTGCTTCACGAACACCAGGATTTGAGTCATTCAACAGCTGCAAAATCTGATAAAGGAATTTATATGTCAGCTACTCTCTGTCACATTTACAATAAAAATCCATTTTGGGTTTTGGAATATGTTAATGAGCATACAGGAGGAAGAATTGCCCGTTGAAGTGGAAGTTCGGTAGATGCAAAAAGATTGATTGATGATGTGACTGTCCGGGCAAATTCCTCTCGAACTCTCCAACTCCTATGGGTCCAGGCAAAAGAGCCAGCCCTTTCAACAATAATTGTGGGAGAAGAAACCTGAAACAATATATATTACACAAAGATACACACATTTTAGAAATCAAACAAATTCTTCACCACTTAGCCTTAATGTCCCAAACTCAGCAAGAAACTGGCAAGTTTACCTCCATGAGAGTGAGCAGTAGGCGTCTGGCAGCGTCTCTAACAGGCTGCTTGGCGTCACCCAACCGTTCAACAGCCGCGGGAACAAGAGCGTTGAAGTGCAATTTCAAGTGATCACCAGAGAGAACGGCGGCGGAAGCAAGAGCCTGGAGAGCTCCTTGTGAGACTCTAAAGTTGTTGTCCTTGAGGAGATCCAAGCAGCAGTCAACAAGCGAAGTGACTTCCGAAGAAGTGAGACTCTTTCTAGCTCCTTCAAGGAGTTGGTAGAGGCGCTCCACCGCCGCCATTCGCTCCTTGGTGTCTTTGGCACGTGCTAACTCCAATGCCTCCTCCATCGAGATCCCGATCCGACCGACCTTCACACAGATCTGAACAATTGCTTAACAAATTCCAACAATTAGAAACTCAAATTACAATAAAGTGGAAAAGTGTTTGACGATAGCGGAAAGGATTAAATTGAGGGAAAACGAAAATGACGGTTATAGCAAATAACCAAATACAGATTTAGCGGGCAAAAGCCGTTTTTCCCCCTCAGGGGAAAAAGGAATTTAAGTAGAACAACTGGAAGGACACGGAGAAATTAGTGAAGTGGGCTGAAGAACGGGGAGAAGATGTTGTGTGGTTAAGCTTGTATGGAAAGGTAAAAACACCTCTTTAGCACCTTTTAATTTTATAATTTATCAAATTATTTCATCAATTTATTTCATTTTGATTTAAATCTCATAAATAGATCTGGATACCAAGTAAACATATTGAAGCTGGTGAATATATATTTTATAGTACAAAATCATGGTTAATAATCGATTTTATATCGTTTAAATAAGTTTTGAATTTAAAATTTTATATATAAATCTTTTAATAAAAAATAATTTATTATAATTATAGGTATAATACGGGCCAATCTAAATTAATTAAAAAATATGATGAATTTATCGAGAAAAAACCGCAAAGAATTAGCTTCAAAGCCGGTATGATTTGATCTTCCAAAAGTGTCTATGCCCAAACAAGAAAAGCCTAACTTCTTGACGAAGCCAACCCAACAAACCTTTTGGACATCTCGCAAGCTAAGGGTATGTTTTTCATAATTAAACGAAAAATCTAAATATTTGATACAAATTTATTTTTTTTTAAAAAAACAACAGGATTATTAATTTGAATAAAATGTTATAAAAGATTATCATATATTTATATATTTTTTTTTTAAATTTAGAAATGATCATTTGATTTAGACTTGATGAGTCACATCGATTGATAATTAAACCGGTTGATAACTAAAGTTATTTAAATCGATTGATAATGAGATTGATTAATAATTAAAAGAATCTAATATCTTAATTCAAATCGATTGATAATCAAAGCTAAATATTTTATTTTCTTTGTGCCCCTTAAAGGTTTTAAAGTAAAAAGAGATGACTAGTAGATTTAATGATAGGGACTTGAAGTGAATTGAATAAAAAAAGGTAAAGATCGGAGTTATTATTTTAAAATTAATAGTCTTAATAAATAATTAAATTAAAATTTTTAAATAATTAAGATTTAATTTTATAGATTTTAAATTTATTAAAAAAATATTTCAAAAAAATTTATAAATTTTATAGTTTTAAATATATATATTTTAAAAAAATTAACTTTCACAAAAATCAATAATATCCTATAATCATAAAAAAAATATTATCTATTATAGATATTAAATCATATTTCAATTACTAGCTTTTTGTGGCAAATCGAATGAGGACATTGGCTGTGTGTTGGATCCATTGATTTTACTAATATTTTTATATTATCAAAAGATAAAATTGACAAGAAATTCTAATAAAAAATAATATTAATATAAAAGATTTGAATTTAAAAATTTATTTATATAAAATATGAACTTTATCAAATAATTTTAAAAAAACTTTAAACATATACCGTTATATAATAATGACTCTATTCCAAATAAAATTACTATAGAATGATATAAAGGGTTGGAAACAATATCGAGTTGTTAGGTTGTACTCGTTCGATTTCTTTCTTCTTATTTTATAAAAAAAATCAAAACAAAGCAGACCAGGATTGACTCCTTATTTTAGTCAAAGCCCAACATATGCATTTGTGAGAAGCCAACACAGATCGGTTGTTTTTTACTCAGAAAAGGAGAATCAAAGATCTATACATGAATAAATAAAGGCTTCATCCAACATCTAACAGACCAGGACTCGCTGCTCTCAGCACCAAGTTCGCTCGTATGATTTAGGGTTTAAAATTTATCATACATAAAGTTTAAGATTTAGAATTTGGTGTTTATGACATTCTTTGTAATTTTGGAAAGATTGCAGCGTAAATTATATCATGAGTCAGTCCTATCACGTCATTTATGGGATCAACCACTAAAAATTGATGAAGTGGGTAGTTTTTAGTAGTTGGTCCCATGGATACCCATAATATAATTTTTTTACCTGATATAAATCGTCTACTTTTTTCTCATGCGGTTTAGGAAATAAAGGGTAGGGTTTATTGTTTAGGGTGTATGATTTAGAGATTAAGATATAAGAAAATATGGTTAGGGTTTAAAATTTAATTTTTTAACAAATTTCAACAAAGAGATACAAATAAAAGCATAGAAAAAAGGCAAACGATTTTTATCCAAACCCACTCCCTTTCCGTTTCTGTGTACTGATAATAGAAAAGTAAGTTACAATTACGTTGCTTCTGTTTCAAGTTATGAACTGCATATCTCCAACTAGGTCAAGAAATGGGATTCAAAGTGTACTCATTCGATGACTGGTTTGTTGTCGTTGGATGGGTTCACACTTCATTGTCTCAGATGGAAATTGGAGAGGTAAAATGTCACTTTCAAATTCAGGGATTCCAATCAACATACAGAACCTAACATAAGATTTCGATAAAATCTCGTCGAGTCGGAAAATCAAATTCATGTTCATTAGAACTCAAGACTACTATACACCTGATGAAATGGATTTAACGGTTATTAAGTTCTTTTGAATTTTTCAAGACGGATTTAATGATTATGATTTAATTTTCATGGGGCACTAATCCCACGTCGAAACGAAATCAAACGATTTCGTAAAAGCAATGGCATTTGGCACAGACAGTAAATGAATAACTTTTGAATCTAGCAACCCAAGGTTAACCATTTCCTTAGGGTACTGTCACTCATCAGGCTAAGTCTCAGTCTCCTCAGCTTTGTTAGTTGTAAGTGGGTCACCTTCCACCTCAAGCTATACTGTCCTTTTGCAAGTACATACAAACAGCCTGGCTTTCCATCAATTCATTATATAATAGTATTAAATTAGCTAATACATCCATCTGATAACATTGGAATAGAGAAGAAAATATTAAATTTTATACACCAAAAAATATAGCAATGGCCACAGCAAATGTTCTCATCGATACAACGAATATCATTAATATAAGGCCAAACAGAGAGTGATGGGTGAGATGAGGGACCTGAATTGATATGTTCAATTATACCAGAACATAGGATTTGAGGATGAAGATACTGTCGGCTAATGGCTGATTACATTATTAATTAATAGTTCATGTTTATATCAACATTCATGCAGCATTTAACAAATAAGCTGGCTACAATTACCATTCTTCAAAATCAAATGCACAAATTCACAGATAATATGCAGTTGATTGTCTGAATGTGGAAGGGGAGGTAAATGAACAAACAAAATACAGAAAACCTTCAAAACTACTTACCAGTTAAATCAATTACTGCCTCTTCCACAAGTTCTTGTACCAACTTCCATTCGATTTCTCTTCCCAAGTGATCTGTTTCCATTTTCATATTATCAACCCACCCTTTACCCGCCACTTCTTTCTGCACCACTTTTTCCATCACCAGGCTGTCGCTGTCCCCATTGTCCCCCACCAAACATTTCACCTCGCCGGAAAACCATTCCTTTATTTGGGCCCATACATGGTCAACCAGCATGGGTGATGTACCCTCCTTGGCTCTCGTCTGGGCCCTGCCAAATGACATAGCTCTCATGCAAGTGTCTGGTCCATAGCCTGTGAGTTCTACTAATGCTGCATTGACACAGTCAAACACGAGCTTCCTGTTTGATCTCCACTGTCGTCGCTTAGCCTCATGCAGAGGCTCCTTGTCATTCAAGTTGGCATATTTGTCTCTCAAGCATGGGTCCAATGGGCTTTCAAGCGAATGCCACCTGACTATAAATGAGTCGAACTGCACCTCTTCACCGTTGAGACCAGCAGCTGATAATAATATCTGGACAAATAAAATCCAATCACGTTCTTCCTCCTTGGCACCTGGGGAAACTGGAGACAGTTTTGTTGGATATAATAATGTTGCGGTCTCCGAACAAGAATCATCCCATGAGAGGGTGCGAGCAATTGATTCTATAGGTGGTGACTTGTCAATCAAGTTAGACCTAGGTGGCACTCCAAGTCCTGTATTTAATAGAAGGGTCAAAAATAAGAGGATCAAGGATAAGAGAAAAATATTAGACAAATTAGAAATTTCCAAGTTCAACAAGTGAAGCTTACCTCGGTGTACTGGTTTGATACCACCAGAGGACTCTGAAATTGTGTTCTCATCCTCCTCAAATGGAGGTTCTAAAACCGAGATAGGGCTTGGTTGTTCCTGATTCTCAGTTACATGGGCGGGCATTAAAGGTTTTGATACAGACAAACCTCCCTACAAAAAGCAACCAAGTATTTAAAAATGATTCAAGTCAAACGGAAAACATAGAAAACAAAATATCTGATAACAAGTTGGGTGCTTCTGACCTCTAGTCTAAAATTATGAATGATATTTATCATTACAAGAACCAATTCGATAGAAATAATGACACTCCTAAATACGAGATCAACCCTTAATCAATTCTTCAAACTCAAAAAGATGAAGACTTTTTTTGTTCAAACAGATTAGAATTGGTACACCACCCCCTCAATACTTTGTAATGGTAAAATATATTCCAACCCTATAGCTGGATTTATCTCCATTCACGTTCACAGCATTCACAACTGCAGAGAATGAGGAATGAACATTTGAAGTTCATGTGCTACCATCTTTCCTGGATTAAACAATTGGAGGTAACATGCATAATGCAGAAAAACTAGAGCAGATTGATTTTGTATGCATGTATGCGCAATGTAAATATTTGATAAACATATGCATGGACACAAGAAACTAAGTTAGAACTACCTCCATAGCCGTCATGCCTTGTTTCTGTCCTGTGCCAGGCAAATCTGGTAAGGGAGTTTTACTTGCTGATCCACCCAGAGTAGGAGACAGACATTCATGGATGCAACTGTCATTTTCACACTGAGATGCATCGTTGTTGATATTTTGAGGGTGAAATAAGGGTGACCCTGGTGTTCCAGGAGTCACAGATGGAGATTCATCTGTAGATGGAGATCCACTATATTTTTCTTTATTTGTTTTTTTATTCTTCGAGAAAAATAAACTTGAAACCTTCCCCTTTAAAGATGATTTCATGATCTTTGCCTTGATAAGTTCCTTCGGAACTTGTTCTTTGCTAGCTTCAGGATCTGAAACTTCAACATTAAGCCTGACACCATACATTGTGGAAGACCCAGGCACAGATTTCGATGTCAGAATATTCTGGGGAGAAACACTTGTACTTTCTTCGTTATACAAATTACTAGCTATGCAGGAAGCTGATCCCCTACCTTCTTGTTCCTTACTACTTCCCTCTTCTGCAGATCTCACCAGCTTCTTTGTATCAGAAAGAGCAAGCATCTCACCCAATGTGCTAGAGCTTCTCCTGCCATGTCTTTGTTCCTGAGAACTCCCATTTGATGTCATCATGGCCCATCTCTCTGATAGCCGCTTCTTTGCTTCCCTACAAACTGAGGACTCAGGAGAACATGATGCACGACTGAAGGGAGAGGAAGAATAAGGACTAGCAAACCTATTTATGTAATCCCATGAATGCATAAATGTTGGTGACATGACCTCTGAATCACTGAGGTTTTCCACAGCATACTCATTTTCAGATATATTACATGAACTATCATCACCGGTGTAACCATTGGAAAACACAGAAGAAAGTAATGTTTCATCTCTCCTGTGGCCCAACATATTTTCACGCATCTGCCTAGTGATCTCCTTCGCTACTTCTTTTGATTCCTGTGCATTGTCTTCTTCAGGTTCCTCATGGAAATCTCCACCAAGTAATGACCTAGGTGAAGGGGAAGATGGAAATGCCGGAGTTCTAGTAATGTTCTGAGTCTTCCCAGGACTGGGCTTCAGTACCACTATTCTAGTTGGTTGGGAAGGATATTCATCAACTTTTGGACTGGGGAAAGGAGAAGATGCAGTGTTATTTCTACCCCATCCAGTTACTTGTCCTGTCTGAATTTGTGTTTTGGTCTGCTTATCACCCTTGTCACCTGTTCCAGCTTTTTTTTCTTTGTCAACCATCTTAGAAGGTCTAAGAACAGTTATACGCTTTGTCTGAGGAGGTAGAGATGAACTCCGGAAATTGTTGAGATGTTGAGAGAATGTAGAATTTGGCTCTTCCAGAAACTTGAGGAATAACTCTCTATTAGAACTCAAAACTTCCAGTGCATCTTGAAATTCCTTGGTCTGGCGAAGCTTTTCATCCATCACCAGATGTTTAGCTTCCATAAATTTCTGACGAACTAGAGCCAATTTATTCTCATTTGCATTATCAATGTACCTCCCTTTTCGTGGAGAGCTATCTCTTGAATAGGTTGTTCTTGGGGATTGTTGCCAGATTTCATAAACATCTTTGTATTTGTTCGGCACTTCACAGGGACTTGCTTCACAGTGCATTTGCTCATCCGGAAAGCTTTGACCTTCCTCCCAGACTTCACTTCTTATCTCAGAATGACACAAAGAATGTCGAGAAGAACCTTTAAAACGGCATCTCTGCGGAGATGAATTATGCTGCTGCCTTGGTAGCGCATCAAGTCCCATCAACTTAGCAACCACATTTGGTGGGTTACGCTTACACTCCACATGTTTTGACATTTCCTCAGCCAGGAGCATCTTCATGGGTGCATTACCTTTCTTGTTTGACAAAGTTCTCCTTAACTCAGACACCATCTGCACACACCAAAAGAAATCAAACAGGTGAGAATACAAGGTTATCTAATTTTTATAATTCAAGTGGAAAATATCTGGCCAAAAAAGGGTGGAAGATATCGAGACAACTTGGGTACAGAATCTATTTCCTACTTGCTTATAATAATTACTATTACGAGACTAAATACCAAATCTTTACCACTTTATCCTCTATTGGATCTCCGAAGGCGGGGCTTAACATCCTAACAACATCAGACTGACTCCTAGAGTGTGAGGAACCTGCCCATCAACCAGCACTATGTTAAAATATCAAGATAAATATAAACCAAATATACCGATATGCGATGCCAGTTTCATGCATACAATGATACAATTGAATATCAATGTGATTTTTTGGGAGTGGGAGTTGCAACTTAAAACTTCCAGTGAGCTAACACCAGAAACATAGAAAGGCAAATAAAAGTAAGGCATCACTAAGGCAATCAACATGAGCACGAACAAATGGTTCCCAGGATTAAAATTAAATTCCATTATCTTAAACCATTCTAAAACTTTAAAAATTTGTAAGGAAAATGTAAAGGTATTAGGTACGGGGAGAAGTTAACTTCTGCAAATGACATTTTATAGAAACTGAAATTGCTTCAATTAACATGGGCAAAAAGAATGCTAAATGCATTGAATCAAAGGGGGGAAAGGAATATCGAGACAAATGACAATCATGGAACCATGTTATAATGCCAGTACCCAAAAGGAAAATGTTAAAGCATAAAAAACAAAACAAACAAACAAAATATACTAGCTTCTTCATGGAAAGGAAATCACCATCACGATGTGGCTTATCAGTAAGCATGCGGTTTCCAGGAATGCCTGAGTTCAGGTCAAACAGGTTTACCATCCTGCCCAGGCATCCTGGAATTTTTTCAATATTCTGACCTTTCCTCTGTTGAATCCCATTCATTTCAACACCTGTTAATCACACAAACCAAAAGTACCACATTCACTTCCAAGGTTTCTCTTAGCATACAAAATGATAATTAAATGGACTAAGATAATAAAAAAAAATGTCAAATTCAAGGTACAAAACAGTCATATGAGAGCAAAGGCATTCCTGGAAATTTCTCGATATACCTTTTCTTTGCTGAATCCCATTCATTTCAACACCTGCTAACCACACAAAAAATGTACCAAAATCATTACCGATATTTCTTTCCTTAAAATACAATAAGAAAAATAATACTAAGAGAAATACAAAAAGAAAAAAAAATCAAATTCAATGATGACTCAAAACTAATTGAAATCGCAGGAACACCATAATCCTAAGTCCCAACTCCCTTCGAACTGAAAATACAATACTCCCAGAATCCAAACACGTTTTCTCTACCAATTCCGTAGCTCGAAACACATCCCCGAACACGCACTCAGGCACGTTCCCAGAAGAAGAAAACGAGGATGCTTGAAAAGCAAAGAAGAAATAGAGAAAAAGGGAACTTGATTTTGAAGAGATTTGATGAAATAAAGTTCAGTTAAAAGACAAATCTAATTACTTAGAGAGTGAAAAATAAGAAAAATATTCTCTTTTCCTCACATGCTGTATCACATCACACGTCGCTATAACCTCTGAACAAAAACTGTAAAGTATTCTTTCTTTTCAAGGAGTCACATTTTTACCCTAATTTGACGGTGATCAAAGCAAGGAATCAACTGCATTCATTGGAAAAAGAGAACAAATATATCATCGAATAAAAAAATTATTAATATCTAAATCTAGTAAAGAGAACAGAACTTTGAGATTCAAAAACTAGAATATGTTGAATCGAAAAGAAAGAAATCTAAAAGAAATTAAATAGCTTTAGAAAAGCTGAAACAACTTCAGTGTTAAAAGAAAGGGAAATCTAGAAACAGAGATTTCAAATTCATTCTGCAGTAACGTTTCTGCTAACGTAATGAAATCTTCGGAGGGGGAGAGAGAGAGAGAGAGATCGAAGAACAAGAAGAACGCCAGAAACAGTGAAACTAAAAAAATGCTCCTTAGCTCTCCCTAGAAACTGACAATGTCAAGGAAACGCTGCCGTTTCCCGTACGAGTACGAAGCAGAGACCAGCGAGATATACCTGTTGAGCAGAAGCTAGCATCACGTGAGATGCGGCCGTAGATTCACCGGAATCTGACGAACACGGCGGCAAAAGGCGGCTCCGTTCCAGTGAAATGCGCGGTTGAAATGAAAACTTTCACACGGAGAGAGAGAGAGAGGATTTGGCTTTTTTGAGGTTTAGCTTGTTCTGGTTAGTAAAAAAAGTTTTTTCTCTCTCCACGGACTCTGAGTCTCCGAGTGTCGGATTCTAAATGGCTTATTTAATTACGATTCATTTATGAGTTTCGATTACGGAAGAGAGAGAAAGAAGGAGAAGAGGAAGAAGAAGAAGAAGGAAGCAGCTGAGAAACAAAGAGAGAGAGGCTTGGGGGTGAGTTGGGCGAGTGAGTGAGCGTGGGGAGTAACCGAGTTAAATCTTGTTAAAGAGAGTAATAGTGAGTTCATGATTTTTTGTTTTCCGCCCTTTGTTTCTTATATGTTTTGTTTTTCTGCCTTTGTCAATTTGATCCGTTGTTTGTCTCACCTACACTTCCTACTTCGCGGTAATACTTGACTTTCGACCGGTCTTACAGAGTATGTTTACACTTCACACTTGATTATAAAAATATATATACTACGGTAGAAATATAATATATTTTATTATATATAATTATATAATTATTTTTTAAAATTTAAATCTTTAATCTCTATTTTTTATCTGAAAAGAGGTGACAATGTCCTTATAAAAATGGAAACATGATTTTTCTCTCTAAAAAAGAAAAATTATATCTTGGGTCAGTCCTATCACGTTATCCATAGGACCAACCAATAGAAATTGTCCACCTTTAATTTTTAAGTAAAAATTCACTTAAGAAAAAATTATGACATAAAAAAATTAATAAAATAAACAGTTTTTATTAGTTGATCCCATAAGCAGACGATGGAAGTAACCCATGATATAATTCTTCTTAAAAAAGCGAGTAGATTTGCTGGAGTTGCATCCAGCTGAAGTGAGCCAGGTTATGTTGTAGGGGATCGGCAGTCTTGGCGAGCATTTCAGCGGTCAGCAGAAACGTTTTCGCGTGAGGTCCATATAATATCAATCGCTCATCCTTTTTTTAAGAGTGTGTCAATCACATAATCATTTAATTATAAATAAAATTATATTTTGATAATCTTTTATTTTATAAAATATATTAATTTAATTATTTTTTTAAATCACTTATATATTCTTGTTAACATTAAAATAAAGTATTTTATTTAAAATCATTAATTATTTTTTTTACCTAAACTCATATATATTTTTATATATAAATAGTGACTTAAATGTAACTTTACTTATAATTGAATAACTTAAGTGTAAACTTTAATAATTAAGTAACTCAAATATAATATTTTTTATGATTGAATGATCCAAATAAAACTTTTAATAATTGGGTGACTCAAATATAATTTTACCTATAATTGGGTGAACTTCATTATAATTTAGGCATGTTTAATCTTTTGTTAGTATTTTTATCTTGACTAATTGATAATTAATCATATATATTATGATTAAGAATACAAAGTTTATGATTAAAATTTATGATTTAAATTTTAGGGTTTTATGTTTTAAGTTAATATGATTAAAGACTTAATTTTTAACTTATAAACCTTAAATTTTAACTATGATAATTAAATTCTAATCATGCATCTTAATTCAAAATTTGTATACTTACTCTAAACATTAAATTCCGAATGAAGTCTCAAAATTCTAAAACTAAAACATGTAAAAATATTTTTATTTTTATAGTTTATGTATAAAATAATTACTCAAATTTTATCGTAACCAATGAAATAAAGGTTAGAAAACTAAATATTTATTACCCAACAGATATTTTATTTATTTTAGTTTTTTTTTTTCCTGAACATTCTTGATTCTTCTTTATAAAAGGCAACTTAGGATATCCAAATTGCCTATTCACCTTGTGATCCAAATTGTCTATTCACCTTGTGATCCAATTTCAACAAAAAGATCTTGAAAGGGATCATATCTGCATTTGGGTGATTTATAACACATTCATATGTTTATATATATTTATTGCATTTTATATTTCTTCGTATTTTAAATAAATTTTAATATAATTTATAATACTACTATGAGAAAAAAAAATTCTAATATTACTCACTCTGCTATTTTATGTAAGATTATAGTTAAGATCAAACACTAAAAAAAATAAAAAAAATGTTAAACTTTTAAATATAAAAACGATTTAAAATGATATTATATATATAAAAAAAATTCTGGAGAAATTGAGTCCTTGCCTACCTCAACAAAGCCTCCAACCAAGCAAACAGGCACATGTAATCTGATACCAGAGATGATGCAAAGTGTCTGAAATTTGTATATAATAATTAATTTCTAATGACAACTGGTTAGGTATATATAGGCCAAAGAAGAAGGATTTTGTACTATTATTAGAAAAAAGGACACAGTTTAAAGACATAATAAACAAATGCCTTCTTGTTTAGTGTTTTTAAGCATAAGAGAAGTGCTTAGCAAAACAAATAGTCTAATTTAGATGATATTCCTTTATCACATCAAATCAAACATAATTATAAAAAAAGTGAAGTTTAATTCCTATTTATCATGGAAAGGAGTCCTACAAATTTTCCATATAAAATATGTTTTTCCCGACCTAAGCAAATAAGAAGTTTAAGAACTTGGGTTGAAAATATTTTTATTAAATTTATAGTTAAGTTTTATTTTTACTATGTAAAAAATATTTATATTTTAAATAATAAAATTGGTTTAAAAATATTTACAATAAGCATTTATAAAAAGCTTGAAATTTTATTAAATATTGTTGAAAATCACAAAATAAAATTATTTATTATTAAATTTTACTAAATTGTCATGTAAGTATTTAAACTCATATAAGATAAGATAAGATGAACATTCTTAGCCTTAAATCAATTAGTGTGTCTCAAACCAAACCAAATCATAATGAATATATTTAAAAAAAGTATGAAAAAGAAAACAAAACATAATGAGTAGATTAAAAATCTATAATATCCGATCGAATAAAATTAATCTAACCACTTTTTTAAGTTTAAAATAATTATAAAATAATATATTTATTTTTTTTTTCTTAACTTTTTGATAATATATTTACTTTCCGGACAAAACTGTTTAAATTTATACCTTTTAAGGTAAAATAATCTCCTCTCTCACCAAGACCTGGAGCCCATTTTAGATAGCTATTATAACTTTTTTATTGATGGCAAATGGCAGGCAAGCTTGGCAGCCTGGCATGTACGGAATAACCTTTTCTATAGATATTTGGGAAGTGGAACTGGGTAGCTGTACCTAGAAAGATTTTTGGGCTTTAATGTTGATGTTTTCCCTTTCTTATTTTCTCTACAGTTAATGAACAAATAACGAGCAACAGAATTTCTAACAAAATTCATACTATTATACTTGTTCACATTTAATAATACCAGACTAGTAGTTCGGCTGCTAAGAATTAAGTTTCATCAATGCTCTGTCTCTTTTCCCTATTAAAAGTTTGTAGAAGAAAAAGGTAAAGTCTAAGGAGAATCAGACATGATCAGAATTTGTATGTTTTCATTCTAACTTTCTTTCTATTGTTTTTTTTTTTCATTTCTAGAATTCTACTTAACATGATGCATCGTTGATACTTGATCCTTACCTCAGAATATAATGTTCATGCCGCCATTGATAACCATGGGTGTTGGGGAAGCAGCAGTGCTGTCAGTCTCAGGTCCAAGTACTGGTTTCTGCTCACAGTTCCCAACTGCATGCTCCCGAGCAATCAACAGAAGAAACTGCCACAATTAAGGTGCTAGATTCCAAGTTTACTCTTACAGTTGTCTGCGACCTGCATTTCCAGCGACAGATGAATACGACCATGTGGTTGTGGCATGTTTTTAACCAGGACATTGATGCCTGGTCACATGTAATTTACTAGAAAAAGAAATGACATCAGTTAAGATTTTCATGGTCAGAGTATGGGATTTAAGAAAGATGCAATGCAACCAACCATCGTCAGTACCCTACGATTTTCAGGGTATGCAACTATGCATTACTGTAACATGACTGAAGAAACTTCATCCACCGAAAACTTTATACTCACTAAAAAATTTAGCTACTGTGTTTGTTGGCTGAAGAGTGCAGGACTGCAGAGCATTGTTTAGGCTTTAAAAGCCTGTGGATATCTTAAAATAAGGAAGGACCACATCAAAGGCATATCCGACTTGATTAAGACTAGTCTATCATATGTTCTTTATCCTAGAGTGGATTTAACAAGGAAAAAGGGTTGCACCTGATCTTCGTCCTGAGATATTCGGAAATAGAATGATTGCTGGTTCTGGATGTCTAGCATATCTTCATTGCAGTTAATAAGGCTTCTATAATCTAAACCACCCAAGGAAACTATCAGATTCATCTTCGCTAAGAAAGTTCAATATAGGATTTCCCATTGTACTTTATCACCATTGTAAGTAAATGAGCATTACTTTCTTAAACCACTTGATTGTAAGATTTCCATTGTACATTTAGAGCAAAGGAAAGCTGGTTTCCAAAACCAGGAGTATAATTCTCTTCATCCAAAGCACTGCTCATGAAGCCAAGGTGATTTTCAGGAGGTGGGAGAATGTCACTAGTCTCACTGCCTTGACACGCAATTTCGTAACGATTGCAGTCTGCGATGAAATTAAGGCTTTTTGACGAATGTGATAAGGTCAAAGGAAGATGTTGCAAATCTGCAATTATTTCTTCCTCTGTGTCTAAAATAAATCTCCCAAACTCATGTTTGTCGGCACTGGTGGCAGGCACTGATGCATAAAATTCTCCAGGATAATTTCTTATTACAGGTGCTGAACACAACCCAAGAGTACCAAATGATTCACACCAGTTATTTAGACTTTGCTGATGGTTCCATGAACTTTGCACAGCAGGGATCAAGGTCCAATTTGTATTCGGACATGTAGATGATAAGCTACTTTCATTTACATCTTTAGAATGCCACTCAAGCAGCGGTAATTGTGGCTGTCTTCTGGGAGAAGATCCGAATGGATCATGTGAATCATCTAAGTTTCGGGAAGAACTACATGGAATATTTAGACTTTGCTGATGATCCCATGAATATTGCAGTGCAGGAACTACAGTCCAATTTGTATTCCGGGAAGTATCTGATGAGCTCCATTTATTCATGTTTATAGAATCCCATTCAAGCTGCGAAAAGTGTGGCTCTCTTTCAGGCAAAGATCCAGTTGGATCATGTAAATCATCAGACTCTTTGAAAGAACTAAATGGTAGAAAAGATCCATGTTTCACAAATGGAAAGCCAAAAGTGGAATCACCTTCAATGCAGGAGATGAAATTTTTCTCTCTTAGTTTAAAGCTAGGTGACTCTAACTTATTTTGAAGGGTAAAATGGTTGTTATACGGTGGAGAGTAGATATTAGAGAGCACAGTCTCCCTTGATCTGTTCGACCAGTAAGATGATTTACCATATAAGGAATCCCATTCAAGCAGCGGCAAAAGAGTCTCTCTTGCAGGTAAAGATCCATTTGGGTCATACAAATCATTTGGCTCTTTGGAAGAAATAAATGGCAGAAAAGATCCATGTCTCACAAATGGAAACTCAAAAGTGGAGTCACTGTCAATGAAGGAAGTCGGGTTTTTCTCTCCTAGTTTGCAGGTAGGTAACTCCAAATTCTTTTGAAGAGCGCTGTGATTGTTATAGGTTGTAGAGTGGATATTAGAGATGATGGTTCCTCTCGATATGTCTGACCAATAAGATGATGTACCATTTTCCAAGTATGACGGTGTATCTTGAACTTCTAAGATCTTCCTTGTCTGCAACCTATCAAGTTTATTGGAAGGAGCATCAGACTTAGGGCACGTAAATAACTCAGATTTGGTAAAGCTCTCCAACGGTGCAGACCCTGCACTTCTGTAACCCTGCAATTTTTTTTTAATATTGTAATAAAATTAACAAAAGAAATCATATCATGCAGAAGTTGCAAGAGCATACATTCTTCTCATTGCTCCAAGGAAAAAGCCGACCAAGGAGTTTTGAAATGACATCATACCTGAGAGAACATCTACTCAGTTCATGATATGAATTGCGAAAATGAAATTAACTTTTAATAATGACACGTCTAACCCCTTGGAATGGAGTTCCTCTATCTCAGGAAATGTGTTGCAAGCCAATTGAAGCAGTTTCTGTCTCTTACTAGAAAATAACTCCGTTTGATCAGAATAAGAACCTGAAAGTTGAAATTATTTCATTTTAATCCATGAAATGGCTAATAATTCATAGTTTTAAAGGACTAATATCGTTTCGAACAGCAGATGATGCTTTCATGTGCGTGTTTTCTTTCTATTTACAGTTTGAAAGTCCAAGGTCGAATCAATATGCAGCATTTCCCTATATCCTTTTCCCCCTCTTTATCTCCTTTACTTTTGAATTAGAGAGTAAAAAAATTGTATGAGTATCACTACCTCCTGGTTTCTTGTCGTCATTATGATGCTCTAACCAATCTTCTAAGCTGAATATAGGCTCAACAGCTGGAAAGGCTTTCTTTAAATTGACCTCTGTCAACAACAGAAGGAATAGCAGTTACTTGCAAGAAAATCTTCATAATTTTTGCTTCATGGGGACCAGACATGAGAAATTTGACTAAAGAGTTTCAAATGGGGATTGATCATGAACAAAAAAAGTTGGGAACTTTGCATTGATACCAGGACAATACTTAAAACAGTATGAAGATTCAAAATAAAATTATGATTTATGAACTAAACTTTTATGCCGTAGACAAATATTTACATTAATAAACTGAAAACACAGTCTTAGACATAAATAGGGTAACAAATGACCAGATAAAATGGTAATTATTGAAGCACAACTACATAGCATAAAGGTAGCAGTCAGTGAAACAAGAGATCAATACAAACAAGAACCAAAAAATCCACTTTCCGGAGCATACCCGAGTTATTCACTGCTCTCTCAACCGGTAAGGGGAATGAATCCAAGTTGACATCCATCACATTGTTAATGGGAAACGGTGATCCTGAGTCCTTAGAGTTGACTTTTTCAATAGACAGCAGTGACCCCAATTCAGAACTACCCTTTGCAGCAGACACCGGGGACCTAAATTCCTTAGGGTGATTTCTAGCAATGTTGGTCCCCTCTGAGCACATAGAGTTGTTCCAAACTATCCTGGTCCCCTCTTCCCAGTGAGAAGGAAATATCATAATTGTTAAGTGAGAAACAAGGAATTGAATGTACCGAACAAATGAAGGCAGTATCAGTCAATTTCTGTTAAAGTGAGGGGCTGAGGGCAATACCTGACTTAAACCTACCTACTCCTCTACAACATTTGCTGGAATTCAACTTATGCGGTGGGCTGTTGACCCCTTGCATTGAATGTGAATCAAATCTTTTACCCGCACCTTTCTTCAGTTTCTTGAAAAAAGCAAACTCAGAAGTTTTAGGGCCATCAGCTGCATATGAACCATAATAAAATCAAAATTCTTTAAACGCTTAGCTTAACAGGTACAAGTAAAAAAGAAAAGAGCAGATAATCTAATTGAATTCCATTAAAATAGTCTTTTAGAAGTAAACTATATCCAGGAAAATATTTTCCTTCCTTCCAAACAAGAGCAGGTAGAGAATTAAACATTGCGAGCTCAAATTTGAATAAACTATAGCCAGAGAAATTCAATTTAAACTCGATCTTAGTATAACAAATGAAAAAAAAATAGGATGAAAAAACCTAGATTTGATCGGGAATCGGACAGGGTTACATGGCTCCTACCTTTGGGCTGAGCTGCAGGATATGAAATTCGAACTGGAGATGGATCTTCGGGGTTAATTTCGTGAGATCTTCTCTTCATTTTGATCTATGTTGTTTCATTTGTTATTGGATTCATGGGATTGGGTAAAATCAAAAACCCTACATTTATTTGGATGAAGATTGGATTGGGAAAATGAAATTACTGAGGAACTATTGCCGTTATTTTGATAATGAAAATGAAACGGAAGTTTTGGCGCCTTTTCTTCTTTGGTCCAAATTTGTAAATCAAGAGAATGAGGAACAATTGCATGTACCTGATTACATGCAAAAGAGATATGGTGCCTAGGTGGCAGCACCTTAGTGGAGGAAACGATTTGAGTCCACTTTCTCAAGATCAGACAATCCAGGTAGCCAAAGAAAAACAAGGAAAATCCAATTCATTCAACGCCTCTCAATCTTTGTTTTTTTTCCCTCCTTAAACAATTCTCCCACACTTCTCTCTGTTACGAATCTGAAAAAAGGATCAGAACAGTGAAGACATGGCTAGCTGCTCCAGCATTGCATCGGCTGCTTCAGTATTCTTGCTAACACCCAATGTTTCAACCTCAAGCTCAGCAGCTTCTAAGGCCAAAAACATGGTGTTTTTCCCTTCAAAAAACAACAAAAATTCAAGGCTTGACGTGAGGGCAGCAGCTGAGGCGGAGGCTTCACCTCCGTCTCCAACCCCAGCAACCGCCACTGCACCACCAGAAGGTGGCGAAGTCCCTAAGCCACCTCCAATTGGACCAAAGAGAGGTTCCAAGGTTAGCCACCTCAAAATAGTCTGTCTAATAAGTAATAGCTTAAACACATTACGTTAATTATTACAACATATATATCATAGTTCATCTTTATTTCAGATCATTTAGAGTTTAGGGTTAATTGGATTTCTCCGTTTGATGAATTGGTTTTCGATGCCGTAGGTGAAGATTCTAAGGAGAGAGTCATACTGGTACAACAGCTCTGGATCAGTTGTGACAGTTGACCAGGTCACTCTTTTATCTCTTTGCTCTTCCTCAATGTGCACATGTTTCCATTTTATGTTCATTGATTATTTCTGTGCAGGATCCAAAGACTCGGTACCCGGTTGTGGTTCGATTCAACAAAGTTAATTACGCTAATGTATCTACCAACAACTATGCACTGGACGAGATTGAAGAAGTTAAATGAGTCACTGCTGCATTTTGTAATACTTCTGGCTTCCAGTGTTTATATATATACACATATGTATGTATGTATGTATGTATAGAATCCCCCATCTCTAGCTTTAAACTTGTTTCTGTTCTCTCGTTTCTTTTCTTCTTTCCCTACCTTTGAAAAGTTCGACAGACATCTTTCAGTTTGTATCATGGTATCCATCAGAGCACCACCAGTTGAATTCGAATACTAAAACGTGTTCGACATTCATATATTCAGATTGTTGTACATGTTCCTGGAGATGTTCTTGATTTTCAGACATGAATCTTTTAAGGAAGAAGATAAATTCGGATAATATAACCTGCAGCCATTAAATAAAAACATATTAGCATGGTTAAGAAATGTTTTTCCATGTCAGTGGATTGAATCATAATTGCCTAATAGTGCTTGAGGATGCATCATGTAGGATCTCAAATCTAGCAGTTTAACAATGTTGTCAAAACTACGTTTGGTTGCAATTCACTTTGATCTTGGTTAATTTTTTTAATATCAAAAAATCTGTAAAACTGTATATAACCCTAAAAGCTCATCTTGAGTGTATGTAGAACATGTTGCTAAACAATGTTGCAACAGTATTCTTGCTCGGATCGATGTTTTATGCATAAAATTGATTGAAGCATCTATCCGATTCGTTTTACAATCATAAAACCTGAGCCTCCCTCCAATTACATAACTGTTTTTTCAATACTGATTAAGATTTTGAGACAAAAAACTACTTTCATGCATGAATCAAATGGCAAAAAAGGTTCATGGCATAACATGATGTGACCATAACTACTACTCTACCCAACAAGCTACCGTATGCAATATAACTGGTTCCTCCTTGTTTGATATCTCATTCTGATTGCCTACAAAAGAAAAATGTGATCACTAAATCGAGGCATCATAGATGGAAGGATGAAGAATATAAGGATTTGTAGATACATAATGCTGTTTTGGGATACAGATGAGGCAGAACCCTGTAAGATACTGCAAACAAGAACTATAGGGAAGAAAAAGGATCATATGTATACTGATGGACTGTTCGTGTTTAGCTTTAGATTGCGACATAAGTTCATATGTATATATTAAGCTTGATGAAACCTGCATTTTTGTAATGTTTTTATCTCAGATAACCAAGACAGATTTCACAGTAATATATACGAACCTCTCCGGTTTCTTCTGCTTTTGGTATAGTTCTGCAAGAAGGAAACCGTTCCCAGCGATGATTGGTGTTGTAACAACTAAACTCGGTAATTAGAGGCAAAGATGATAACATTCAGACCATACTGCACAATATTTCATTATTTAAGCAAAAAGAATTCATTGTATCTCTTTTTATATCCCCTTGTACTTGTTTCATCATCTCATTCCTTGTCGGAAGTAAACTTCATTTCTCAACAATAAACTAAACCCAAATACTCTTAACTTAGTACAATTGAAGTAAATTAATGTATACTGCAACTGTCATTGTAAGAAAACTAATTGAAGTGAAAAATGTGAACCCTATAGACTTGAATAAAAGCATATGGAAGATAAACTAACCTTCCTTTCAAAGAACTCTTCCATCCATTCCATCAAGAATACCTGACCACAGTCCCTTTACCGGTGGCAACTGTGCGACAAAAGCATTCCAAGGAGGGTAACCAACTCCACTTCCACGCACACGACCATCCAAGCGCAGAGATAAATAACTGCATAATGAAATGCCACACAAGTAAATTTCACTAGCACGGGGATTTCCATAGACTGCTGTCTAAGCATTTGTTCTTCATTTGAAGGAATTTGGGCACCATCATATGACAAGAAGATGGTAAGGTGGAGGAACTCTTACACGGGAGATTCTGGGGAAACACCAGCCAACTTCTTTTGTTCATTCAACCACCTGTATTTAAAGTTAAAACAAATATATATCAGATAAGACAGATAACATGAGAACTGCAAAAAGAAAATGAGTTCTGCATTGCTTGGAGCATAATCTTACTCAGTCCACTCGGAAACGTAAACCGGTGTCAGCTGCCAAAGCCTCTTTCTTTTTGCAGTGATCTCCTTCATGTCTTCGCTCTCATCAAACTCAAGACTAGGTGAATTCCTATCTGTAGCTAAAGGAACCACCAACACACCTCTTTCCAGAAGCCTCTCAGTGAACGGCTCACTAAGTTTAAATGACTCTAGGATGAACAATGCAGGGCCGGAACATATCACAAGACGAGAAATTCCTCTCAAGCTGCTGACCGAAATGATCTTATTTTCATTCACTCGGAGCTTAAGATTCGAAAGGCTTTCTTCTCTCGATAACCTAGCTAGTTGTGCGTTCTTGGCAGTGTTCTCCCTGAAATACAGAAATGCAAAGATAGATACCGCTCCAATGTCGATACCAAAACTCGTTAAAGTGTCAGGGACTTCGGATGATCTTGCAGGATTGGTTAGGGAAGCAATTAACTGTGTTGTGGCTATTAATCCTCCCAAGGCACCACTTGCAATGAACGCGAGGTAAAAGAACATTCGCAAGGATCTAAAGGGAGACAGAACTTCACTCCTTATCCTGGCATCAGAACTGAGAATAGAATACAAATAAAGTTATTAACAAGCCTCAATTTCAAAACAAAACCTAAAAACCATATGCATTCAATAACAAGAAATCAAATCAGAAAAATCCACTGAAAACTCCATCATATTATTTAATGCATCTAAATCCATTGAACTCGCAACTTATGCACCAAAAGTCTAAAATTCTCAGCTTCAATTGAGGTATACAAGTTTGCACCAGTGACAACTTTACATCAACATAAAGAATATTCAAACCCCATAAATATAAACACAAAATCAGAAGAATTTTCCAGAAACTTCAGCTAATACCTAATTTCTGAGGAAGAAGAGGGCTTATTAGCAGCTGAACAAACTATGGAAGAAGACAGCAATGGTGGCTTTGCATGAAATCTTGTACTGACAGAAGAGAGTGCATTCTTTCTATAAATGGGGTTTGGGAAGCAAAATCCGAAATTACTGCACTTTAGTCTAAGGTTTGAGGGACCAACAATATAACAAAACTGTCCCACGGAAGCCATGGCCGGAGAGCTGCCTGGAACTTTGAGTTTTGTTGGTTCGTTACATTCGTTTGTTACTTACGGTTAACATTGGTGTTCAGATGTGATCAATAGACTGCCACGCTTGCCAGTTGTTGTGAGTTGCCCGGCCCCTTTGTTTTCGGGTCTTGTTTCGGGACACCCCAACCATAATACTTTGGACCCTTTATTTCGATCAGGACCAGAACCAGTATGGACCCATTTTTATGGGGTTCGAGCCCATTTTTATGAAAGCTTGAACGAAGTTGCAGCAGTAATTTGACAAGTCTTCGTTTCATAAAAGATTTTGACAAATTTCGTAGGTAAATATCATGGAAACATGCGTTTTGCAGCTTGTCAAAATAAATGTTTAGGGTCTGAAAATTTAGCCATGACAAGGAAGAAGAAACATGTAAGAAAATTTAACTGGCGAGTACATGGATGGAGATTTGTTTAACAAGAGTGATATGCTGATGAAGTATAATTCAGTTCATAAGAAGATCCCAGTTCTCGTTCATAATGTCAAACCACTAGTAGAATCGAATGTTGTCCTCGAATACATCGTGGAGACATGGCCTCAGCATCCTTTGCTAACAAAGAAATCGAGAAATCCAAAATCGAACCATAATGTTTAGACTTTAGACAATTCATAAGTTCGAAAAACATAGTTATTCAAATCGAACCAAAGTTTATATTTTAGTAAAACTTCCATTTGATATTACTTCCTCCTTTGCCTAATTTTGGTTGCAACATGGCATTTGAGGCCACAATAATGCAAGACCAAATGACAAAACATGCCTATTAGCACCAAGCTTTGCATGGCGACATCCAAATACAACATTTGAAACACCATCCTCAAACCTTGAACATTTTTTTGGTTCGAATCGTACAATGCAAATGATAGTAGTAATGCTACCAAGTACTGTAACTTGTGTAAACTGAAGCTAGCAACATTATTTTGATTCATTTCTTTGTTTCCAGAGACTCATGACCACTAAATCCTACTGGCTATAAATGTTTCAGACAGGAAATGGCAACAGTTGTACTAGGATCCAAAGTTAGCCACACGATCATATGGAATGAGCTAGTTTTCCTTACTTTTAGCAGTAGCTTCTGGCAGCAAAGATTGCAGTTCTCCTTTCTGATGTAGTTTGACAGTATCTGCAACAGAACATGATGTGACAATAACTAAAGATCTATTTACTCGAATTTAACAACGAAGTGTCTTATACTCCTAGGAAATCCAAGTTACTCAGATGGAGAAAGAAATAGAAAAGAAAAAAGAACAAAAATAACCGTATAGCCACCAATGTGTTTACCCCCTGTGGGGAAGTAGATACAGATTAGAGCACTATTTATAATTATAGAACCAAGAATACTTCAGAGGAAGAGAAGATAAACAGGCATAGGCAAAAATAAAAAAGCATAAGGGAAAATGCACTTTCCTTCAAATTAAATTGCTAACTGTTGTTTTACAGGTTGCTTTAAACAAAGTCCCATAGGTTGTAGTTCAAAAGTATCATAGAGCAGGCACCAAATGCAATAAAGTTTTCGGTCACTGCAACATCTTTTAGAATCATAACCGAAAAAGGGCTATTGTTTTCGTAAGTGATTCTTTTACCCCAGTCATTAACAGATAAGCCAAGTGCTAAGTCATGATGCTCACACTGATTTTCTTATTAGACTATGGTCTACTTCTGCTCTGTTTGCGAAGACCAACCTAAGAATACAGCCTTATATTTTATCCTTTCATAGATATTAAAAATTAAAGATAATAAAAGCACTCTTTAAAGATTTGATAGATATAAATGCATTAAGCCATACCTACTGTTTTACAGTCAACATTGTTCTATATCTGTTAGGTACATGCTAACTCAAGAAACTTACCAACAAAAAAAAATTGGGGCCCTTGGGTACCTGAAAAAAGAGAAATCTCTATTATAAGCAACATCAATATAAAGATGAAAGCAACTGACTGCACAGTCCAATCTGAGATATTAAACTTCATTCTCATCTTTTGAATTTGGAGAAAGGAAACATAAATTGCAACCCAGAAATCCCATTCTTTTGAATTAGATAAATGTTATATGAACTCAATTTCCAGCTTCCCAAACACTTTTCAAAGAGAAAGTATCACATGGTGATATGTGATCAATGATGACTTACTGTTACGATTTCAAAGCACTAGGACTTAAAAACTATTAAACTGATTAGTTATCTTATTGGTTAAAATTTTTCAGGGTTACAATAAAAAAGGCAAAAGAAAATGGACACTTTTCAAAGAGAAAGTATCTCCATTGCTTCATTCCGGTCCACCACGCCGGAGTCTGAGTGGACACAACCATGTGAAAAAAACAAGTTCTGACACACAGATCATGGTACTGCACAGGATGAAAAATGATGGGTCCCTTTGTGAAAGGATTTTGCCATTATGGCAAAGTAAATGGTAGCCATCCCATGTGTATATTTTCAGCATCGTTTAGCACTTAGCAATGATGTCCAAAATCCGAATTATAAGGGACTTGAAACATGCATATTAATTTGGTTATCAGTGATGTCCGAATTATAGGAGAAATTATATCATAGGTCCGGCCTACCACGTCAGCCGTGGTCCCATCCAATAATAACCACCCACTTCATCACTAATAGCCAACTCATTTTTTTTCAACCAATGAATCTTCACTCATAATTTACATGTCATTTTAAAAATATAATTTATAAAAATTATATTAATTACATGGTTGATTAGTGGCGAAACGAATAGTTTTCATTGGCTAGGGACCACAACTGACGTGGTAGGCCGGGCCTATGATATAATCACTCGAATTATAGGGGGTATGGAAACATGTAGATAATCTGGGGAAAGACATGTCTTAAGAGCAACAAGAAACTGACCAGTTGCTGCTGTACAAGGGCATTGAATTCAATGCTCCCTTATGTAATTTCTGAATCAATGTCTTTGAAAACCAGTGCAGGTTGTCTCTATGTTCTATTTGCGGAACGTGAAGAGAAAGGCCCCATGGTTTATACTTGTTTTTTCCCCTCTAAAAAATGGACATTTAATTAAATATATCTATTTTTGACAAATCACATAGAATGCATGTGGCATAGAATCTGAATACAATGTTAAGAATATGATTGTGATTCCAGTTTTTGCAGGCTTTCCTACTGATATTTAGTTATTTACTTGAGTTGGAAATGTCATCAAACTATCTGTAAAGGGCACAGTCAGAGCTGGGGATGTTTGGATTTTTGCTTCAGACTTTCAGGGAAAGCAGCAATGTTGGTGTGGTTAAACTTCCCAAATAAGGGTGCAGCTCTATGGATGCAATAACATTGATGAGTTCTGGTATTAGTCATAAACTTTATCAAAAGCAAAAAGAAAATCGGATGTTTTGTTTTAGTATCCATATTGGAATGTATATCAATACATGCCTAAAAGAAGGTTTTCTTTGACCTCCCGTGCATAATTCTGCCGCCAACACGTTGGCGGTGTGTCCGTGTCAGACACTTGTATGGCACCGGTGCAAGAGGCTCATTGCACATCACTCAAGTCAATCTAACAAGTTTATGATTCAAATGTGGTCAAAGATTCTGATAAATTTCTTTTCCATGATATTGTAGTAATGCTTTACACTGTAAACTACACTGGAATTGTATTTAGAACAGATCATAGGACATAAAACTGAGAAACTCATGAATATGCTTTACAGAAAACAACTAACTGTAATCTGGCAAAATGGGAGAGCTTTGAGGTCCTTAGCACATGTGCAAGGCATCAGAGATTCAGAGTTTGAAGCCCTTAGATTACCGATTTCATAAGTTGGCCATTCCTTAAAAGGAGAAAAATGAAAGAACAAGATGGTGGTGGGATCTGAGTTAAGTCCCATCGTCCCTCATGATCATGTGACCTTCTTCATCTAATCATCTATGATGAACGTTTTATGGGCAACTTCCAAAATCAGAAAATCATTGAATCAATTGGGCCTTTTACCTTGATTTTAGTGTTTTGTTTGATTGCTGTTTGTAAGCATGTGTCATGTAACTTCCAAGAGAGTAGGTAAAATATCATGAAAAGAATTATGCTCAAAAGATTTCAAGAATCTGAAGTTTAATTCAGTCGGTTCATGCAATCAAGTTTCGTTGCCTGAAACTAAGGTAGGAAGAATCGAAGATGGATCCGGGGTTTAACTTAGTTGATTCATAAATGATTTTATAAACTACAACTATATGAAATGAAAAGCCTCATCATCCTCAGTTTACACTTCACAAAATGCCCAAAGGAATCAAAACTTGGGCCATTGGAGAGGGCTGTGTCAGCCTGTGCTACCTGTTTTGTTTAGGGTATTTTACAGTATTTTACACCAAAAGAACAAATGTAATGTCCTAGCTGTTGTTGAAATACTATGTTCATTCCCCACTGAGGATTGAGAATTTAGAACTGTGAAATGCATCTTCTCTGGCAAGCAATGGCAATCTTTTTGTGTTGCTTAGTTTCATCATTCCATAGCTTGCCGATATCTTGTGCAATCCTCATGGCATCAGAGGCAGCACCAGAGAGCCCTCTCCTTGTGAACCCAACTGCATATAGTCCACCATTGCCTTTCCACCCATGTGGAAAAGCTGCCTTTGGGAACCCATTCTTGCAAAAGAAGTCACCTTCCTGAAGCCAGGAAGGAACATTGCTGCGGTATCCGGTTGCCAAAACAACTGCGTCAATGTCGAGTTTTTCTCCATTAACGAGCTCGACTTGTTTGTACAAGAACTGCTTGATTCCAGGAACAACATTGATGTCACCTGATTTGATTCTCTCCAATGCACCAATGTCCAATACAGGGGTTTTCCCTTTAGTGTTCTTGAGTTCCAATGGACCTATTGATGGCCTTTTCAGCCCATATTTCTCAGTGTTTCCAAGCACCAACCAAGCCAAAATCAACATCAGCTTGTCAACCAACCAAAGGGGTAGCCATTTCATCATCGAAACAGCTATTTCGAATGTCGATTTCCCAAAAACTTCTCTTGGCAAGACATGAACCTGTTATAAACAAGAACAGAACAAAAACCACATTAGAATTTAATCTCCGTTGTCATGTCATATTCTGGTATGGTATGTTTTAAATTTCAATAACTTACCGAGCTGCGAACCACCATTGATGGTGAAGCATTGTGGTTGCAAAGATCAAGAGAAAGTTCCATGCCAGAATTGCCACATCCAACAACAAGTACTTTTTGTCCCTGGAATTTTTCCCCAGACTTGTACTCACAAGCATGGATAACCTCACCACCAAACTCAGCCAATCCTTTCATATTCGGCACCACGCACTCAGCATTCTCACCGGTGGCAACCACAAGCCATCGGCAAATGTACTCGAACTCGGCCTTGTTCGAGACGGTCTTGACCCTCCAGAAACCACTGGTTTCATCATAACTAGCTGACTGCACGCACTCATTGAACTTTGGGTTAACATCAAAATGCTTAGCATATGATTCAAGGTACTCAACGAACTGTTTCTTTGTCGGATACTCCGGGAATTCCTCGGGGAAAGGAAGTTTGGGGAGTTGACAGAATTGCTTCGGAAGATGAAGCTTAAGCCTGTCATAGGTGCGTTTCTGCCACAAAGAAGCTATGCATTCAGCTCGTTCAAGCACAACAAAGGGCACCCCTTGCTCTCTTAGGCAAGCAGCAGTGGCTAGCCCCGAAGGTCCAGCACCAACTATGACCGGACCGTTGACCAAAGTCCATTTACGTTGAGACAAATCTTGGTCCTGGTCAAGAAGATGAAACAAGCCCTGATCCATTGTAGGAAAACACAGACAGTTCTTTGTTTGGTGTTGCTTGAATTTGGCTTAACAGGGTGTGTGTTTTTGAATTCTGATGAACACAATATGAAGTTGAAAGAAAGATGATTGTTGAGAGAAGAATTGGATGATCTTGGTTTGGAGAGAAGGAGGGCTTTAAATAGGAATAAATTGGTGTGAAAGGTCCATGTGATTACAATAGAAAATAATAATAGTCACAGAAAATGAAAGGGGTCAAATCCAAATCATAAGGTAATGGCCAACTTTTGTTATTTTATAAAATATTTAATGAAATATCGTATATCATACTTGAAAATTTAACATTTTTGTGTTAGTATATTAATGATAAATTTTGTTTAACTATTTGGACCGATCAACGTCATTATAAAATTAAAATATTAAATTATATCAAATTAAAGTATAAAGATATCATCAAATAAGGTAATATTCAATTCGAGTTAAGTGTTTAAATCTTAACGTATTGAATGAAAAAAAAATAGGTCGAAAAGATTATCCTCATAATAAGTCTATG
Source organism: Abelmoschus esculentus (assembly GCA_035048815.1). NCBI lineage: Eukaryota > Viridiplantae > Streptophyta > Magnoliopsida > Malvales > Malvaceae > Abelmoschus > Abelmoschus esculentus. The sequence continues at coordinate 16,679,944 of JAUCBN010000034.1, forward strand.
TGGTACTCAATCCATATTAATCAACTAATGATTTGAATATTAATGATTAAATAAAACAATATAGACTAAATTTTAAACTTTAGCATAGTATAAGGACCAAAATCAAAATTAGACCTTTTTAGAAACTTTTTCTTCTTAGTAAGTATTAAGGAGAAAAAACACTTGGTTGCCATTGAGAAGGTAAGAGCTAGTTTGAATGATTTTGATTTTCCAACATTGAATGTGCTTGTAGATTTCATGACAATCTTGAGATTCCATGTTATTATTGCATATCAATTATTGTAATATTGTATATGTTCCACCAAACTCAATAGTAAGAGTTTTTGATTGAATTATTATCATATCAAACCAGAAAAGGGAATAAATATCAAATGCATGCACAATCAATACCACAACTGTTTCATCATCATTTGCAAATTTGTATGAAAATGCTAATTTGTATAAAAATAGGAAGAAAGTGCATGGACCAAATCCCAATTTTTTGCAAAATGAAAGGACTAAAGTGCTATTTGAGAAAAAAATGGGTTAAAACAAAGATGAAGAGAAGAGATTAGGAGAATTAGGAAGCAAAGAAACTGACCCAACATCCTCATCTGATTCTATGGAACCACTTTTGAAAGCTAAACAAGGATAGAATTGATTATTCTTTTAATAAATTAACCAAAAAAAAGGGAAAGAAAGAATGGAAAATGGGAAAGAGAAGGGTGGTGGTGAGTAGGAAGGAGACGATGCTCCCACGTGGAGTGGATGAGCCAAGTTGTTGAATAAGGGGACGGGGGGCTCACTGTCACAATCCCACATCGCTCCCACAAGAATAGCCTCTTACCCTTGGGATTGAGACTTAAAGGCTGTTTCGACCCACAAATGCCCTCGACGCCCATTCTGCCAACCGTCTTCCACTTCCAACCTTCAGCCATTTCTTCGACCTATCCCCCTTTATGCCTTTTGGTTGTACCTTCTAACATATAATTTTCATGTCCTTTTCATCTCACCTTTCTTTCTTTGTTTGTATCAAATATATCCTCTTATACGTAAAGTCAGAGTTCGAATCAAAAGGATAGTATCAAAATCGAAAACTCATCATTCTTTAGTTCAACACTTATATACTTGTGAAATATTTTAGTTTTGCTTGCAGGCCCCTGGTGCCATGATAACTATTCTTTCTGCATGGTAAAGATATCCTTGTGAAATACTAGGATAATCTTGAGGCTGAAAGGCAAAGCGTGATGTATTAAAATTTTTCCATTTCATGGTACGTGGAAGGTCGAAAACCCCATGCTTGCTTTCGGCAGTTTTACGCGCATTGCATCCCTTCTCCTGATTAAGAAATATCAAAGCTTCCTATGCGCTGCTCATGAGTAGCTTTGCAAAAAGCTTCTTTGTATGGTTTAGGGTTTCCTTTTTAGTTGTACTTTCTTTGATTAGGCCTGTCAAAGTACAACTTTGTGATTAGGGAAAGAAAAAGAAAGTTTGGCACATATGAAATGTTTTATCCTTTAATTATAACTTTGTTTTATATCTTTTATTAAAAAAAATTAATCGTGAAAAAAATAATGGGATAATCTTTGTCATTTATTTATTCTTATCTAATGATCTAAAAATATGTAAAATTAAACGAGTTTTATATGATGTAAATTGATTCTAATTATATATCATATTTATAGTTTTATACAATTCTAAACCATTAGATGAGATAAATAGGTGACTGAAATTATTATTTTTTTTGTAAAAATATTTTTAATTTTTACTTTTAATCACATTCATTCATTTATTTTCGATCAATAATTTTTTTTAAAAAATAAAAATATATTACCATAACTCTTATATCTATACTATACAATTGTTTAGGTTTAAACTAAGTTGGATAATGGAAAGAGAGAGAAATGTAGGTAAGCATGTGCATCGGCCTTGAAGTCGACCTTGAATTCCATCTAAGTCTCTCCTTTTCATGAAAAAGATTGAGAGCTACGTGGGACGTTTGGCGTTTCCAAGCTTAACCATGTTCTAAAACCAAATCCATTTCATTTCCATCTTATTGGCCAGCTTCCAGACAAAGTAATATGAACAAATAACAACTACAAATGCAAGAAACAAAAGCAAAAATATATCATGGAGAGTTAGCCAGTCAGTCATATCCCATGGCCATGCATGATATCGATTTCTTGATCTGATAATGGTATCAGATATGCGTGTATTTTTGCTATGCCCCAAAACACCAAATGAACAGCCTTGCATTGCTCCACCAACGCTAATTGTAGGGATGGGAAGGAGATTGTGATGACTAACGCTATGCATCTTCTTTGTTATGATACGATAATCTATCAATAATTAGTTGATTTAGTATATGAAACGTTAGATTCTTCAAATAAAGTCAGGAGTTTAAATTTTATCGTTATGAATAAAGTAATTGGATAAAGAGGATCGTTCTATAATAGGCCTATGCAATATGAATACAAATCTTGTCTTTTTTTGTGTCTCTTTTTATGTTCTTGTCCTAGAATATTAGGTTTAGGGTTAAGATTTAAGATTATGGTTGGTATTTAGAGTTTAGAGAATTGGGTGTATGATATATTTTAAGACATAGAATTTAGGGTTTATGATTTAAAATTCAGGGTCAGAGTATATAGAATATATTTTTTTAGTGTTGGGTATAGAAAGAGACACAAAATAAAACATAAATTTTTTGTTTCTATAATATTTTATTTTGAATTAATCGATTAATAAATTAAATACCGGTAACTATAAAAAATAATACAATATAAATTAGTTTAGAGGTTTTTGTTACAATAAGACTCGATGGTCTCGTGGGAACATAATTGTAATTCATGCACAGTCGGCGCTGTACTTCGCCATGGGAATCAATGGAAGTTTCAGCTTTGGGGTTAGAATTTTCTTTTCATTCTATAATTATATAAAACCCCAAAAAGCTAAATTTGTTAAACCCTATGATTATAGCTTTGTTCACGCGTAATGAAAAGTTGAAGAAAGGCAAAGCAGCTGGCATATAAAACTATAAACAACTGAACTCAACTGGCTTCTCACCGTGGGCGTACACGCGGATATATTGCAGCTGGAACCTCATCAGTTGCCAATGCCAACTTCAATAAGCACAAAGCTCAGTGTTTCGGGGATACACGCAGTTAGCGGAATGAGATTTTAGGTATTTTAAATTTAAATTATAATATTGTAAATAAAAATAGATCAAAAGGGTTATTTTGTTAAAATTTTTTATAAAATTTAATTTAAATTAATCGTTTAATAATTAAAAGAAATCAAGATGAACACTATGCGACAACAAAAATGACTAGTTCACTCTTAATTTGACTTTGCCTCCATTTATAATTTTTGTAATATTTTCAAAGTTTTGGATATAATTTAGATAATGTGAAAGTGACATATTAATATATATGATATAGTGATAAGATCTCCCATTTTTAAAAAATTAGATTGAATTTTTTAAAATTATTAAAATTTTGTAATTTTTTTTGTTTAAACCTTTATTTAAAAATAAATAAACCTTTATTTAAAAATAAATATAAAAATATAAAAAATAAATAAAGTGATATATTATGCATGCAATTATATATATCAAGTTCTGATCCTTCTATATACATTATGTCAGTGGCGGATGTATTTGGTATACAGGGTGGGCACAGTCTCACCCTGAACTTTTTAAAATTCATATATTTGTCTTCAATTTTTTAAAAGTTTATAGGTTAGTCCTTAAAATTTTTTAATATTTAATAGTTATACCCACCCTGAAATTTTAAAATTTTATGTGTACCTACCCTCAACTATTTTCCTGGATCCGCCACTGCATTATGTGTGTGTATGATGCATGTTGGAGAGAGACTCCCGTATGATTATGAATGCCATGGACCAACCTATAAATATCAGAATTAAGGGTTCAAGGGTTGGCCCTCGCCGATCGTTATTTTTATATACTAAATAAAGAAAAAATTAAAATATAAAATTTATTTTAAAATAATTATTTTTTCATTTCATCAATAAAAAAAAATTAAAAATATATATATTTTAATCCTCTTTCTAATAATTTTTTAGTTTCACCCCTGAATCTATAATCAAAATTATTTTTTCAAATATATACTTTGTAGGTTATCTGTTCACGGTCAGCCAGTGCCAGGGCCCGCTTAATCCGTGTTAGAAGTATCATTGGCAGCTGCAGGAGTGGGTGGTGGGGCTGCTGGAAATTTCGATTGGACCATGAAAATCATGGTGAGCATTTGATGGATCGCAATAGGGTGGTCCAGCGGCGGTCCCTTTGAGTTCAAAAATGATTTGTTTTCGTAAACCAAACCGAACCATGGTCCAAGTTACAGTGATGTGAAACTGCGATGATGGCTCGAGCCTTCCTCTTCTCTATGGACCAGTTGCAAGGCTGAACGCACACAAAAGTTATGAGAAGTCTAACAATATTCCATGAGGATTTCACATGGACTGACAAACCCATATCTTTCAAACAATATTTATTGCTTCTTTTTCTTTCTTCATATTCCTGGATAAGGATATCTTGACAAATTCCAGTTTTTCTTTATTTGATGGTTTTATGATACAACATAGAATATCTTTGACAATTTTAAAGTTTTATATGTTAAAATAATAATATTATCAATTAAAATTTTTAATTTAATCGTATAATAATTTTTAAATCTCCAAAGATTTTTTCACTTTTGTATTCTATTTAAATTTTTAAAAAATTAATTTATTTATAAATTTATCCTTACTTTTATGTATTTATGTTTTTCCTCTTTTAACCCTATATCACGTGTCCACAATTTTCTCGTTTTCTCAAAGCAAAGCCCTCTGACCCACGTACTGCATTAAAATCCCACATATTGGAATTTGAAAGCCCAAACTTGTCATATGTTGAGTAGAAGTGGGCTTAATTATGAAGATCGTGGGTTCGGGCAGGGGTTGCAAAATCTTGGCAGGAATAAGATTACACCGGGAAACAAACATCGGGGATTCCAGTACAATTCGATTTGATTTATCGTTTATCTGAATACACAGAATTATTAGTTTTATCTGCTCCCTCTCTCAAGCTCAAATAATTAAACAAACCATTCCATTTCTCTCTGAGTTGAGATTTCTATCTTCTAAGGTATTTTTTTTTCATCAATGGCGACTCAAGGCCAAGTCATCAATTGCAAAGGTACTCTGTTTTTTTTTTTTAATTTATTTTGTTGATGATGCGTTTGCTAACTGTTGTGAAACCCTATTATTTCTAATGCGGTTCCGGTCTTGATTTTGAAGCGGCGGTGGCTTATGAACCGAACAAGCCACTGGTAATTGAGGATGTACAGGTGGCTCCGCCGCAGGCTGGTGAGGTTCGGATCAAGATTCTATTCACTGCTCTCTGCCACACTGACGCCTACACTTGGAGCGGAAAGGTTTTTCCGTTTTCTATATCTCAGTTGCTTTTTTTTAATATACTTCAAAATGAATCCGATTGCATCTTACATGTTTCCTTTTTGTTTTGAAAATGTATAAGCTCGAATTGCTTTATCTCGAAGAAGGAACTGTTTAAGATGATAAAAAGAAATGGATTGTTTTAGATTTTTTTGCGTTTCCATCCAAGTAAAACAAACGCTACCGAATTTCTTCTTCAAAATGCCGTGTAAACTGGATTGTTAGGAATGAAGAAAATGTGGAAATTCCATGCTAAATGGGAGTATCTTGCAGACTTTGTATTCTTTCTTTAAAACTGGAATGATGTGTATATTGTTGTTGGTTTCAATACTTTTTTTGTAACTTGAAGAATATAATTTGTTTTTTTGTGTATCCTCTTGCATTGGCAGTGATAATGTCTGTCTTTTCTGTTTTTCTTTTTCATTTGATATTTTCTAACCAGCTTCTTAATTATGATAATTGATAACTAATGTGCTTGATTTAACTTTTTCAGGATCCTGAGGGTCTATTCCCATGCATTCTTGGACATGAAGCTGCTGGGTACGCTGTTTACCATTAGTTCTTACTGTTTGTTTCTGAGCCTCTTTATTGCTATGAGCTTAGAATTATTTTCAACTTTTGATTGCAGGATTGTAGAAAGTGTTGGTGAAGGTGTAACTGAAGTCCAACCTGGTGATCATGTCATCCCTTGTTACCAGGCAGAGTGTAGAGAATGCAAGTTCTGTAAATCAGGAAAGACAAACCTATGTGGAAAAGTTAGGACTGCTACTGGTGCTGGAGTCATGATGAATGATCGCAAGAGCCGCTTCTCGGTAAATGGGAAACCAATCTACCACTTCATGGGCACCTCAACATTTAGCCAGTACACGGTTGTGCATGATGTTAGTGTTGCAAAGATTGATCCACAAGCTCCTTTGGACAAAGTATGCCTTCTTGGTTGTGGTGTTCCAACTGGTAAGCGCTTGTTTAACTTACTCTCTATTTCATGAATCTGTAATTATATATTTGATTTTATGACTATATTCTGCAGCTTTTGCACAAAATTTCTGTATTTATATATTTTTTTCATGTTGGATAGGCCTTGGAGCAGTTTGGAACACAGCCAAAGTTGAACCGGGGGCAATTGTTGCTATTTTTGGTCTTGGGACTGTTGGTCTTGCGGTAAGTGTCAAATATGCATCTTACTCTTTATAACTGACTTCTGTGCTTGTTTGAGTTGTCTTTCAAAATATTTGTTCTCATTCTAGTGCTAGTCTGTTGGATTAAGTGGTTTACCTTTGAATGTGATTGTGCAGGTTGCAGAGGGTGCGAAATCAGCTGGTGCTTCAAGAATAATTGGTGTAGATATTGATAGTAAAAAGTATGATATAGGTAAGTAATTTACAAACAATAATACTTAGAAGACTATTTAGTCGATTTTAATGTGGAATATTCTGTATAATGTGAGTAATGGGATAATTTGCTAGAAAGTGATTGCTTACTGCTTTGCTTATCCCTCTTCGTAATAAATCTAAATCAGGCAGTTTTCTACTTCTAGATGCTGATTTCCTTTTTCTTGATGAATGCAACTTGCAGCAAAGAATTTTGGAGTTACAGAGTTTGTGAACCCAAAGGACTATGATAAACCAATTCAGCAGGTTCTTGTTGATCTCACAGATGGTGGTGTTGATTACAGTTTTGAGTGTATCGGAAATGTCTCTGTCATGAGAGCTGCTTTGGAAAGCTGTCACAAGGTATGTGATGTCTGAATTCATGAGCACTAATGACTGTAAATGGAGTACCACTTTTAATGCCCATGAAAAAACTTCCAGGGCTGGGGAACACCGGTTATCATAGGTGTTGCTGCATCAGGCCAAGAGATATCTACTCGACCTTTCCAATTGGTGACTGGCCGTGTTTGGAAAGGGACTGCTTTTGGTGGATTCAAGAGTCGTTCACAAGTGTCTTGGCTTGTGGACAAGTACCTGAAGAAGGTACATGCAATTTGTATGCAATTCTATCTCTACACCAATAGAGTGAGCATGATTTTATTATTTTCTCCTTCCCATTGCAGGAAATCAAGATTGATGAGTACATCACCCACAATTTGGCTCTCGGAGATATTAACAAGGCATTTGATCTGATGCATGAAGGGGGTTGCCTCCGATGCGTGCTTAAGTTGCACGAATGAGATTACATGTGTGAACTAAAGGGGTGATCTGTGAAGAAGTACATGCCTATCTTCTTGAACCAGGTGTGTACTTTGACTGCCATCTTTTGAGTATAAACTAGACTGTGTTTCTATGAGTCCTAGTATTTGAACCTTGTGAAAAATGTTTGCTTTACCGTGTTAAAAGAGAACCTGTAATGGAGGTGTCTGCATGAATACAATAATTGAGCTCCAAATCTTGAATTATGGAGTTGATGAGTATTTGAACCTGTTGAAATTTTGGTGTTTACTCCTGCATATATTTTGTTCTCTATTCCTGGTTTTTATTTTATTTTATTTTGAGAAGAGAAGAGTTGCATAATTTCCATTCCATCAAAATTCTCCCATTGATACCCAAAGTGTGAATGGCGCGTGCCCTCTTATTTTGGTGTCAAACTATTTTTTTTTCATAAAAAATAATAAAAAAACTAAAAACGATCATCAGTTTGATCTCCAAATCTGGGTTTGTCCAACATTTTTAGCCCCCAAACTTTGATTTATTAAAAAAATATTTCTTTAAATTTTATAAAACCTTGATTTGCCCACAACAATAAAAAAACAAGGTTAAAACCTTAAATCCAACCTCGAGTATAAAACAAGAAAAAAGAGCTTTAAAACTTGAAAGAAATAGAACTCCTTTTTTGAATAAGTGAGTGTGATTATCGAGCATTATTTGTGAAACATGAAAGAAAACTCAAGAATGGGAAATTTTCACTACCAGTCCCTGTCAAAAAAGTTTTTGACTGTCTCCTCCAAAAGAATCAATAACTCAATTTAGGGTGTATTTTTGGTTGTATTTCACAACTAAAAGCACTTAAAAAAAGTATTTTTATTAAATTTCAGTTTTTTTTCAAACTAACTATTTCACTCAAACGCAAAAGCTAGAATTTATGGTTTTAGCATTAAAAAAGCTAGTTTGTAAAATAAAATTAATTTTTTACCCTTGTATTATATTATTAAAATAATGTCTGTGCATATCTAATTATAAAATATTATATATTTTTATAATATTTATATTAAGAATAAAATTATTTTATTTACAATTTATTATTAATTTATATTTGTTATATTCGTATATAATCTAAAATATAGTTTATATTTTTAAATTAAATTTTTTAAAATTAAAATTTTTATTATAGTTTAAGTTGATTTATTTAATAAATCATAATATTAACGAATTTGAACATTATCAACTTCACTTCACTTATATCTTACAATATTACGTTTAAAATAGATATTTTATTTTATCAAAATCAATTTTTTTACAATAGTCTATCTAGGCTGAGCAGTCTCATAGGACACGATGACCAAAAAGAAAGCTCTCAAGCTCATTGCAATTTGGTTGTCTCCTTCATAACCTTGAATGGTTCTCTCTCAGGGTTTGAAGCTGTAAATAATCATCCTTGTCCATTGTTGACATTGTCCAAATTGCTTGGGAACAGACCGACAGAAAACTATATACTGAACTTGTAAGTACACTATCCAAGCCACGATACAATTATATTATTGATAGAAAATAAATACGGATGCATGATTTTATGTTAGAAGTATAAAATACTAAAAATTTAGAACGTAAAATTATAAAATATAAGAATGTGAAATTATATTATTCATAAAAAAAATCACTTAAATTATCTTAGATTTTAAAAATTTTAAAAGTACTACTATTGATAACACTGGTGATTAACAAACCACAATATATTAAACTCGAATATTACAATACATAAGACAACATAAAATTTAAACTATATGAGATTTTGAAATTTTCATAGGGGCGATAACACAGATTTTTCATCACCCTACCAGTAGTTGACAAACCAGAAATCTTATTACTATAAGATTATTTATTTCGAAGAAACCGAGCCATTCGATTCTTGCCACTCTACAGCTGAAGAAGCAGAATTTTTCTCAAGTATCCCTCTGGTGGTTGGGACTTGGGGGCGTAGTCTATGAATCTTCTTCGTCTTCATCTTTGGCTTCGTCCAAGATTGCATTTGCTTTTTCCATGGCAACGATTTCACTGCAAATCAATGCATGCAGCAGTCAAGCAAAGAAGAACAAACCCTTTTCGTGAGATCATCTATATAACAAGGTTTTGCAGAAACAAACCGAAGGAGTCGAGTGAGATTAGCAGCGTAAACCAAATCTCCACTCTCACGAGCCTTCAAGATTCCGAACATGAGAATGAGCTTGGCTCGAGTAATGGCCGACTGCTTCTCGATCATCTCAGTTTCTTCTTTCAGTTCATCGCAGTGTTTAGCAATCTCATTAAATCTCGTCATTAATTTCTTCTGCTCATCTTTTAAGCACTCTTGTTTTTCCATTACCTTTCTCATCTCTGCTTTCACTCGTTTGGATTCCATCTTCACTCTCAATATCTTCTCCGTTTGTGAATTCGAGCCCACTTCAACATTCTTTCTCGGTGCCATTAGATACTACAACCGTGAAGCGGCAACTCAAGTTTCGAATTACAGACAATTGAGTAATGATCTTGATTAGTAAAATTAGCGCCAACATGATTTTAAAGAGATGAAACTGTATCAAGTTTCGTCGTGGTTTCAGAGAACGAACGATCCAAGAAAAGAGATCGAACCCAGGAGGAAAATCATAGCTGATAAGACTCTGTAAAAAATTAATTACCTGTATTTATCGCAGATAACTGGTCACCGTCGCTTCCAAAATCGAGATTCCGACGTACGTAACGTTCGGTTGTTCAACTGTAATCGCGCGATCGAAAGAATTTCATCGTGCGGCGCTGCCTCGATATGATCATTAATGAATGGACCACTGAAACTCTGGGTTTGAGACGACCTGATCTGCTGCTGGAGATTTGGGTTTCGCAATCAGGCTCAGCCCAAAAGAACAATCATATAGTAATTAAAGGTTTAATACCTATTTTAGTCCTTATACTATTGTGGATTTCTTTTAAGTTAACTCTTTTAATATTTTTTCTGTTCAGTTTAATCCTAAAACTGTCACCAAATATTTTATGCCTTCCCGTTTGAGACCCTCATTTCTTGAACTGTGAAAATAATATTTTTTTGGGAGGGGACCTTACCCCCACGCAGGGGATTTTTTTACCTTTATTTGTTATATTGAAAGAAATTGATAAATTATAAATTTGCCCATCACCTTTTAATATTTATATTTTTCCCTCTTAACCCCCAATACTGACTTCTCTCTACAGCAGCATCAACTATAATCAAACAGTTTATACAGCAACTTATATTCTCGGCCATTGTATGTGACTCTGAATGTTACTGGATCTGGATTCTCACCTGTTCACTTCATCAATCAAGTTATAGATCAAATCTTTGTAGACTCAACTTATCATAAAATTCGACACTATTCCTTACAGCTACAAGTGTTGATCATTGCATAAACCATTTTACCTCGGTAGATAAGGGAACAATTGTTGTTCCTGGAGGTTATGGGTTTGAACACCAACATTGTATCACAATGATTGAGCGATAAATATCCAATGGTTGAGAGTACGTACAACAATCCACCACCCACATACAAGAAAAAAAATCTGCAGAACCATTTGCTTTTGAAATCAATATCTATGATTCACACTGGACAAATCTTTAGGTTGATTGTGCACATTTCTACTAAGCATATAATAAGATACACCTAGTGTTTTTATTCTATCTTATGATAAAAATACAAACTAATTTTGATATTGACTCCTACAATTGGTAGGGGTAAAGGAATCAAACATTTTTTTGAGGATGACATGCAAATAATAAAGTTACAGCCAGTCCAACAACACAAGAATGTCAGCTAAAATGACAATAATTGCACCTACCAGATGGCTGGTTCAGTTCAATGAGTTCTGTAGGAGTACATATTAACTTGGGTAACATAGAGATCAGCTGCCAAAAAAGCATAAAAGTAAGAAGCATAACAGTAAGAAAGTAACCTGTGTAATCATCATTTAGGAAAGGAGAAATACTAAAAAATAGAGAATGAAATCCTACCATAATCAGATCATTTCTCTTCATCCTCAGAATCTGACTTTGCAAAAACAGGTTCCGGCTGAGTTTTGGAATATGCTGGAGCAATAAACTTTGGTTCTTTGGCTGCAACATCAGCATACTTAAGTATAGCTTCTCTAGGATCTTCTTCCATCCATGTTTCCTTGATCATTCCCCCTTGCTGCAAATGAGAGGTAAAAGGTAAGTCTATTCCACCAACTTTAGTTATACAACATTAAAATTTAAGGAACACAAAACAGGTAAGTTGTTTGAGAGGAAAAACACCATTACCTTAAGAAGGTACTGAGTCAACAAGCTTCCCTTGGTTGAACCAACCCTACCACCATGTCCTGGTCCTGTTATAGGAAGTTCGGGCTTATGTGACTTGAGAGGATCCTTCAGTATCTTCTCCCGTTGACGCTTACGGCTTGGTTGGTCTCTAAATAATGGTAGTGCATGAGGATTGTGAATAACGAGTGGTGCCTCAAAATCATCAACAGATTTCTTCCTAGGTGCACGTGCAACACAAACAAGAGCTCCTCTCTCACTAACTGTTGGATCATATAGTACATGAGTCCCTCCTTGGCTTTTGTCTCCCGATGTTGCAAATATCTTTAACAGACAAATTATATCAGTGTCTCATATTGTTGTTATCAGTTGATACTTTTTTATCATGCAAGCAATAGAATGTGTGCTTAGGATAATGCATAAAGAGAAAAGAGTATGATCTACCTGATTTAATCTTGGGTGCCAAGCACACTGCACAACACTGCAAGATGGAGATATGCCAACTCTTTGAACAAGTTCAAGTTTTGAAGAATCATAAAAGCACAGCAAACCTCCAGTGGTACTTTCCTTCTCAACGGATGTTCCGGTTACAAAGAGTTGCTCATCAGGACTATATGCAATATTTGTTTGGGCATAGTTATTTGGGAGATCACCAAACACCTTAAGAGGAGCTTTAATTTGGCGTAAATCCCAAACCTGACATATAATTCATGATTTATAACAAATATCAAGAGTCTAGAAATGATTTATTAGGTTTCTGGGATGGGGAAGAGGGGATTTCATTATTGATCTGACAAGTCTGTTCAAATCACCTTGAGTGAACCATCAAAGCTTCTGGACAACAAAGTTTTCCCATCACTAGAAAACTTAAGCCTGGTGATATCATCAGAATGACTTTTTTCAATGTATATATCTGGTCTGCTTCCCCATCCCGGCTTAAGGGTCCATATCTGCAAAATAGTTCAAGCAATCATGTAGTTAAGGAGAAAATAGAAGTAGTAAAACAACACCAAGATATTTTGCAATAAATCCACATAAAACAAGTGTTTCGCTATCTGCAATAAGTACCTGTATAGAACCATCACCAACTCCGCCAGCAATACATTTCCCTTCATGATCCCACACACATGTTGTAACTGGAATTCTTCCCGGCCTTGCCAGTTTTGGTTTGATAACCTACATAATAAACAATTGAAGCATTTTCCTTACTTAGTTCCTTTTGAATATAATTAGCAATTTGAAAGAAAAAAAAAACATACCTGCTTTTGACTTTTGAAGTCATTCACATCCCATATACGGAGCGATCCATCTTCGGATGATGTCAAAATTGTCTCCTTGGTTTTTGGATGCCACTCTCCACAAGTCAATCCTGAAATATGTCCCTTGGTATTCTTCAAATCGCGAATATACATATCCCCTTTTACAAACTCACCTAATGTAAGTCCATCTCGGTCATATATCTAAGTTGAAAATCAGAATACAACCATGAGCAACTACGCAGTCAATACTATAACATCCAGATATGCTAATAAGTTACAGTAAGAAATAACCTTAGCTTGAGCAGAACCAGTGACACATAAAAACCGGTCCGATGTAGGACTCCAACTTAGAGTTCGAACTTGGTGGCCTTCGGACGGTTCAAGCTGTCTAAATGATTGTAAACGAGAATTCATTCCTTGGAAATCAAACATTCGCACAGTATAGTCATAACTACCCGAAAGAACCCTAGAGCCAGAGTGATCAATTGCAAGAGCCGAAACAATCTGAAAGCATTGAACATAATTTGGATTTGATTATTTCAGTAATTAAGCTTAAATAAGATTTTACTTTACAGATATTGGAATTAAAAGAATTACCTTAGTATGTCCTTTGAGAATAATCTCATTGCTCATTGGGATTCGATAACGGTTCTCCTCTTCCTCCTCGTCTGAGTCCAAACTCGGTCCGACAGGAGGGCGTGGCGGTCCAATCATGACATCGTTATCGTCATCTTCACCCGAACCAGGAGGAGGCGGAGGAGGTCCTACCATGTCGTCATCATCGTCATCCTCATCAATGACAGGACCAGGAGGCGGTCGAGGCGGGCCAATTACCGCGTCACTGGGATTAGGGTTGGGAGATTTGGAATTGCGAAGGGAATCGAGCCAAGCTTTGGAAGAGGAGGAAATAGAAGGGAGTGCTTCATTGGTTTTATTGTCACCGTTCTTGGAGGCGGTAGCAGCGGCGGCGGCGGCGGTGGAACGGCGAGTGGCGTTGTGAATGGCTTCAAGAGAGGTTTGCGATTTTTGCTGCTTACCGAACGTGAGAGGGAACTGAGCTCTGACTCCGTCGTAAATTTCTGCTTCGTCTTCCATTTTTCTTTCCCCTTCGCTGCTCACTCGAATTATAAAACGTTAAAACTTGAATTTACAGAGAATTATAGTTATAGTAGTCTCCTGGTAGCTGGAATAGCCGGCAATGCATGAACATAAAAGCCAAGTGGTTTAGCGGCTGGAAAATGGAAACAAGCGGGCTCGCGCTCGGTATTTTTATTCGGCTCTTTCTTTTTTACATTTTCGTCCCTTATAATTGAAGGTGTGAACTTTTAGTCCAAATAATGGAGCTTTTGAGCCTTCGAATGGAATCAATTCTTTTCATCTCTTGGGCTAAATTTTGGTTTTGGACCCTCATGTACACTCAACTTTGGGATTTAGTCCCTGTACTTTAATTATTAGTTTTATTACTTTTTCTATCCCACTCAATATATCTAGTATTGATTTTTAAAAGTTAATTTTTTGAATTTTAATTATATATTTTAAATATTTTAATTTATTAAGTTTTATAAAAATGTATATTTTTAAATTACTTGATTAAAGGTTTTTAAACCATATTTTTATATTTATATTAATAATAAATTTAAAGTTATAATGAGTTAAAATTTTAAAAAAAATGGCTTAAAAAATCAATACGGAACGTATTAAAGTATTAATTTTTACTTGGAACAGTTAATTATTTCTTATTTTCGCTGACTAATGAAATAATTAAAGTATAAGATTAAATTATGAAAAATGAAAGTAAAGAGACTAAGTCCCAAATTTGACTATATTAGAAAGAACAAAGCTATAATTAGATTATATTAATCTATGAATAACGTAACAAAAATAATTTATAATATAATTTCTTTTTTGATAGATAAGTTGTCATCGTTTTAGGGTGTGTTCTTGACTAATGAAGTGTAATTATATATAAATTGTAATTGTATATTTATATAAATTTAAATTTTAAAATAATATTAGAAAAATATTTTGATATATAATGTAAATTTTAATTATACAGGTATATCAATTTTAGAGTTAGAAAGCATAATTTATGGTATAATATTTAAAATTTAATATTATATTTTAAATTTTATAATTTAAACAAAATAATTATATATTTTTTTATATAATTTATATATCAAAATAAATCTCTAATATTAATTACTATAAAATTGGAAAATGTAATTACACAATTCCTCACTATTTACTAAAAAATTGCTATTAGAACATTCAACTATATAATTACATCCAAACGGAACATTTTAAACACGTCCTAAGAGCTAATTTAACAAAATTAATAATATTAAAGGACCGGAAAATAATTTTACCTATAAAAAATTAAAATATTCGAACTTCCGCATTTAATTCCCGGACCAATAATAATTTCCCCTTTGCCTTGGTCAAAAAAGAAAACAAACCCTAAACAAACAAACAAACAAACGATCAATTTCCCCCAGTTTCTGATCATTCTTTACGTGAAAAACAGAAATCCTCCAACGAAAACACACTTTTCTCTCGAAGTAAACCATGGCGGCCCAACCCAGACTAGGCGGAGTTTCTCTACCCGACAAACGATCCGCCTGCAAATCCGACTCCAGCATTCTATCCAGGATCACTTCCTCCCACATCGTTTCTCGCGGTAAGCAAGCGGCGAACGACGCTGCTTTCGTTTCCAAGAAACTCCTCCATAGCACCGGCAAAGCCGCTTGGATCGCCGGAACAACCTTCCTGATCTTAGTTGTTCCTCTAATCATCGAGATGGACCGCGAGCAGCAGTTCAATGAGCTCGAGCTCCAGCAAGCTAGCCTCCTCGGTGCCCCGCCCGCTGCACCCGCGCGCTCATAAGTAACCGGGCCGGGTCATATCAGGTCAGAGCTCGCTACTTATCAAATTTTATGGCTGTTTTAGGCTATTTTACTTCCGTGATTTGGAAAATCTTTTAGACGCAGTCTTAGGATTTTTTTTCTTTTAATTTAAATAAGACTCGACTATTTTTGGTATTAAAGTTTTAATTACTTGTCGGATGTTGTTCTTGTACTTTGTTTAATCGAGTTTATTCATGTGGATTTTAAGCGAAGTTGAATATTATTGTGATAAAGTAGAATTGATTTCTGACGTCTGGGAGTGTTCATCGAGTACTTTTGGATGAACCCAAGTGGTTGTGGAATGACTTTTTTTCTTGATTGATTGCAAATAATGGCATTGAAATTCATTGGGATAGCATTGATGAAGTGCTCTGGTTTGTATCTTGCATGAAAACTGCACCTAGATCATGAGTTTGGAAGCATATAGAATTGTTGAGGGAATTTCTAAGTCCCTACTCCTCCCGAAATGGTTTTGAAGTGTCGCCAGACATTCAAGCCTAACCCCCAACAATAGTACTAGGCAGAGTACGGGAGTCAGAACCCCAACTCGGAGAGAATATCAATTGTTCAGTGTTTGACCGACTATTTGCAGACGACGCTTCACAAACATCACCAACAAGAGTTGGAAGAAGTTCAATGTGTCTGCAAGTAGGCGGCCGAACTCTCAACAATTGATATTGTGTTCGAGTTGAGATTTTGACTCGCCTACTCTGCCAGATATGGTTGAATGAATGAAAATGTTGCAGTATGAGTGTACATGCATACATGGATAGATATGTGAAGAGTTTATGCTTCTGTTTGGGAAGTCTTATATTTGGCTCAAGTGAATGAGTAGGTGATGATGATGGAGAGTACTTTGTCCCAGAGAGGGATGTTTAGAAGAAGATTTATTAAGGACGCCCAAAGTTATTATTTCTATCCAAAGTTCACAATAGCTATAATATGATCCTTACACAGACCCTCTTGGATGATTTGATGCCATACACATAAGCTCTTGTATTTGGGATATGTGATGGTTAGCTTCGCAGAAACACAGAGCTGCCATTAGCATCTGCAGATGAAGGTGGATGGTCTAGTATTGCGAATGCAAAAGCATAAAGAAACAAGCAAAGAATCATGCTTAGGTACTAGTTATCTTCTTTGTGAACAAGGTAATGTGATCTCAGTTTTGGTCATTTGGCAAACTCAAAAATATCTTGGTTGAATGAGAATTAAGAGAGGTCGAGCCCTAGACCAAACTAGTGAATATGATTCTCTGCTTTTAAGATTGGGGGAGAAGAAGGCGTTGTATATCTTGTCAAACTTGAACGCATTGATGGAACTTCGACCCTGATGCACTATGTCTAGCCGAGGCGATTATGATAGAGAAATTAGTGATGGCCCTTTTGAGACTAAGATTTGCCTTATCAAATGAAGATAATAAACTCGGGTTTGTTTGGCGTAATGGTTCAATTAAGCGGTAGAAAAAAATTAAAAAATGTAAAGTACATAGCAAATGGTGCTGTAGCAGCAAGAAAGATCCTGAAAGTTGACATGGTTAGTAAATTATCTGTGGGGAAGCTTCACATTTCCCATGAAATCTCATGTAATCAAATAATGATCATACTATTGAAAATCTTAAATACTATAACATACTCCTAATCGGCTAATCCAATGTACAATATTTATGTACCCACAAAAATATGTGTGTAGTCAAAGCAATATAATTATAAATAGAACTCGAAAGAAGCATACTCCTCGTTGGATTCGTCTAAGAACTTTTTCTATATCAAGGCGACCAGCTTCAGAGAATGCAGCCTGCCATCTTCTTGCACTAAGTGTTTTCCCTACCTGGTGAAATAGGTCAAGTAAAAAAAGCAAGGCATAGTAAACAGAAAATTAAGGGAAATGGAGAGCAAAAGATGAAAACCCTTGGCCGAAAGCGGGTCTTCGGAATATCAGCTAAGCATTCTGGTCTTATGGGATAAAAGTTCTCCAACTCCTCTGTTCCGGCATTTCCACCAAAAATCCCTGCTATTGTCGCCCAATCAACCATCTAAATTCTAAACAAGCGACCCTTATCATTTACTGCGAAGTAAAATTTAAAACACATTCAAATTAAAGACATTAACAAATGATACATACAAAACTGTGAATACAAACATTAAATCATTGTCACTGGTAAATAGAAAATGAGAAACATCACCAGCAGGAAAGAAACAGAATAAATAAATAACAACCTGCCAACATTCAACGATTAAAGACTTTAACATTCGAATGTCAGATCAATTTCATTGATTGAAACCCAGAAATAAACATCATCATTAGACAATCAAATGGTAGATTCAAATATTAATCAAATTCAAAACAACCCATCACCCATTTTGGAGAAGAGACTCTCTCTCTTCCCCCTATCATGGAAGATCCAAATCCAAATACAGGGGGAAAAAAAGGAACCCAATATAATTTCTGAATTCAGGGTATGTTGAAAATCGCATCTTTACATTTATCATTGTTGTTATGTATCTTTTGAAAGCTTACTTTGCAGAGTGGTAAAATCAGATAAAAAAAAGCCAACTACTTTACAGGCAAGTAGCAACGGATTGGAAATGCTACAAAAATTCCCTCATCGAAGCGTTTCTTTTGTATTTTCTTCCCTTTTTTTATTTTCTAGGAGACAACGCAACGAAGAATGATGTGGGTGAAATGAATTACACGATAAAACAAAATCTAGTCCTTAAACATGAAAACTTCTTTTAAATATCTAGACATTTTTTTTATTCAACTACAGTGGTATCTGTTTTAGAGTATATTTTTAACCTCTAAAAACAATAATAGTTCCAAACGATGAGGCTAGGTGATCTTAAACTTAAATTTTTTTATCATTGTTTTTTTGTCTTAAACTAGTTTTTGATTTTTTGAAAGAAAAAAAATGTTAAACAAAGCCTAACATAATTAAAGCATAACCCAATTTTAACTCAGATTTTCAACGAAAACTTGTTCCGATTCGGAAAAAACAGAACAAATATCATCTAAAACCAACCTGATCACCCTCGGGTTGGAGAAAATTGCCACCCCTAGACCTCAATTGGACACAAATGATGGAGAAATGCACAATAAATAAATCTCAAATGTTGCTTATTGAAATTTAACCATGAATTAAAAAAGTTGGGTTGCTTTTAAGCACGTTAAAAATGAACATCAAATAAGCCGAGAAGAGAATTAATATAGTAATTCAATTAAAAATGTTCACAAATACAAGATTTGAAAGATGTTGGTCGAAATAAGATGTCTACAACTTGGATAGGAAGTTCTTGAAAACATTGGATTACAACTGATAAACTACTGCTCCATCATTTCCTAATCGAGAGGAGCTCAAAACTTCGAAGAGGGGGAGGGTGATCGTCACGGCTACCTCTAACAATGGCAGCACGACTGGATGTTTTGGACTCAAAGGAAAGTTGTTGCCTTTGTGTGGAAGACACGCGACCGCCACTTGATACTTGTCGGTTTTGCAGAACGTCATTGGGTTCACCGGACGAACTAGGCCTGCTTGCTACTACAGCTTTCCTTGAAGTGCTACCGTATCGAGGAGAACTGCGTCTTTTATCTGAATCTGGGTGCTGAAAACAGGAGACCGGAGATTGTTGTTACTAATATGAGTTAATTCTGACTAAGATAAGGAAAATTCTGACTGGAAATTAAAGCTCACCGCATGTTTTGACAATGTTGCACCCTCTACTGTCTTGTGTCTTGAATGATCACGACGAGGACTAGTACTCGAAACATTTCTTTTGGAAAATGCTTCAACGGCACCAGAGAATCTATCTCGAATCCCTCTTCCTGCTGAATGTTGTTATCAAGGGGAAAACCCATAAGAGATTCCGAAAATAGAATGCATAGGAGCTAGGTTAACATCATGATAGCTAAAGAATGACCATCTTGTAAACCAAATAGTTGAGTATCAAATATTTAAGTTCCACAAAAAGAGGTATATGATTATACGAGAAATCTGGTCTTTTAAAACAAAGCAAACCTGAGATTCTTTCTGGTTTTTCAATGGCTGCTTCTGCAGTTAAACCTGCTCTTCCACTGGAGTGCTGAGAAACAGATGGAAAAGCAGAGTAATATTCCTGAGCTAACGGTAACGGATCGCAAGAAGTTTATAAGCACTTACCCGCCCTTTGGAGCTGCCACCAATCTGTGGGTACTTCAACACGGTCCAGTCAAAAACATAGTCAAACTGATAACCTGCAGCAATGAGCTTCTTAACCGACTAAATAGGGGGGAAGTCCGAACTTTACATTCCATGAAGAAAGAGAACAGCAACACAGATTACATAGCAACAATGATGATAACTAACCTTCTCTTATAAACAAGTCTCGAAAAAGCCTCTTCAAATAGGAATAATCCGGTTTATCTTCAAACCGCAAAGAGCGACAGTAGTGAAAATATGATACAAACTCGGATGGATATGACTTACAGAGCGCCTATTAAACATGCATACACCAATATTAATAAACAACAGATAAACAATAATAATTATAAGATGGATTAACACTGAAATCTTGGGACTACATGAGAACAACATAACCTTAATGTATTTATACCTCAAACCTTCCTATTACTAGTTAAGCCAAATTAAACTTTGGCTTAACGAAAATCGAAGAATTTAATTTCCTGCCTTTTATATTAATCTTATCTCAAATGGCTTAAAAAGGTTTATAGTAATATCATTGAACATTCCATAAAAATGGAACAGGGGGATTACAAATATCAGACCTCTACATAAGGTTAGTAACTCAATCTAATTTCTCAAAGGAAACCAATTTTCTATGGATGATATATGTAAACACACCTCTACAGAAGTCGAGACTTTCTTTTCACTAATCTTATCATATTTTTGCTTTTTTGTGCCAGCTCTTAGCCCCTGCCAAGGAAGACTGAAGCAAAGAAATTGTGCAAACTGAATTAAAATCAAAATCAATGTGAAGGAAAACCAAGAATGAAGATTCAGTAACAAGCAAAAATCAAATATTATTCATCGGAAATGCATAAAACTCTGAATGAAATCAGCATGAGGCGATCAAATAAACAACCTTCCTCTAAGGAAATACATAAGCACATAACCAAGGGATTCCAAATCATCTCTGCGGCTTTGCTCTGCCAATGAAATAGAAGATTGTATTAACAAAAAGGCAGAAGGAAACTTGCATCAATTATATATGATTTAATGCTTCTAGTCATGTTGCAAAAGTAACATGACTCACCAATTCCAAGGTGAGTGTTCACACTTGCATAACGAGCAGTGCCTGTGAGGTTTTTGTTTTCTCTGCAGCAAAGTATTTGATCAGTTGCTTCACAGACAAATGCATTTGGTACAAGGTTGCACTATGTACTTGGTACACCTTCACCGAATATGAACTCGATACAAAGGAGGTAATTTGGTAAAGAAAGAAAACTGAGCGAACAAGAGAGAGAGAGAGAGAATTGATGACAATGAAGTATAAGTATATATTGAAAACAGAGTAAATTTGGCAGGCAATTTGGAATCTATAACCGGTTTAGAGTCAAGAGTATATATGAACCAACTCCATGATCAATTCTACCAAAAACAAGAGACCTTTCTGACTTTATCTGTATCGAAGTCAGTTCCGTCAAGTCAGACTGATTTCACTCCAAAGAGGCAGCATGCATGGTGGAATGGCTAATAAAATGTCACCCAAAGAAAAAATAGCCGTGATGTGGGTATTGCCACAAGTAAGATGTTTTCTTCATTTACAAGGGTTCAAAAGGCTGATAAAATTTTCACTATGATCTTCCTTCAATTGTACAAAATGCAAAGGCAGTATAACTTGTTGCAAAAACCCAGCTGAAAAAAGTAGATAGACTAAGAACAGTCTTAAACTCTTATGCAGTATCTTAACTCAGTAGTCATGCATGATGATGAAAACAATACAATCTTGAGATCTTCAACTTTGAATTTTGGTATTAACAAGTCAACAGAAAGATAATCACCTATACGGGATGTGCTTATGAGTTTGCAGATCCCTATACTTCTTCGCAAGACCATAGTCAATGACATATACCTGTAATAACAAAAATGAAAAATTAAGACCATAATAGTTTATACTTTTCAAGTATAACAAAGTACAATACCTAAAAATGAAATAACATTTTATCGTAACCAGAAATCAAAGATTGAAGGTGGCTGTGCCAACACATGTTATATCTGCCAACATTACATACAAGAAAAGACAATAATTTTAAATACCTGATTAGCCTTGCGTCCTAGGCCCATCAAGAAGTTGTCAGGCTTTATATCACGATGAAGAAACCCCCTTGAATGCATATATTCTACTCTATTAATCTGAAAAATAAATAAATAATAAAGTTAAAAAGGGATAATACAAATATGATAAATTCCTTTGTCACAAAAGCCTTAGGCTTACTAGTTGATCAGCAAGCATCAGCACCGTCTTCAATGAAAGTTTCCTGTTGCAGTAGTTGAACAAATCTTCCAAACTAGGTCCAAGAAGGTCAATAACCATGACATTGTAATCAGCCTCAATTCCAAACCACTTGAGGTGGGGAATACCCGCTGTATCAATGAGAATCCTCACCAAGTTAAAAATTTATCAAAGAAACAACTAGCAACAGAATCTCGAGATAAAGCATGTCATTCAACAAATTGCTTAAAGACTAAGTTGGTAGTGCGAAAATCATGTAAAGGAAAGAAGATCATAATCAAGTTATGTAGGACCAAATCATTTTCTGAGACAGAAGGGGGGGTGGGGTGAAGCATAAATAGAGGCTTACTTCCTCCTTGAAGAAGCATATACAATTTTGACTCATAATGAAGCTGTGGATGCTTGGTCTTTGCAGATTCCTGAAAATAGGAAGGGAAAAAAGGTCAAGGTGACAAAACAAATGTCAAAAGAGTAAAGGTAACTGCAGAATGCAAATACACCTAGCAAAGAGCAAAAACATGTGGTTTCAATTTCTCATTTGTGTAGAAACATTGCAATAACAAACGTTCTTTCCCTTCGTACTTAAATGATGAACCATATAAAGCTTAACAAGGCAGGATATGGAAACATTGTCTTGGAAAAATAAGCTTTCTTTACCCTAATTAATAAGTGCGTTAGAAAACCACTTTTCCTTTTTAAGAACAAAACCAATCACTAAACTAAAGAGCATATTCCTGATCATCCTTTCAGCCAATGTGAAAATTTTAATGCAATTTAAAGCCCAAAGGATTGTTTTTTTTTTCTTTCTTTTTTTCTTTTTAGAGACAATGTACTGCAAAGTAAGGATAAGAAAAACCAAAGATTGCTTCATTTATAGGTACTCAAGTACCCAAAATCATCATTATAAATACCAGAACTAGAAATAAGTCCATTAGAAGACCAACATAAAACACAACCAAAAACGCATCCTTGAGAAAAGATCACCATACCAGCTTCACAGCAACTTCCTCTTTAGTTTGCACATTTACACCTTCAACAAAAATCCCATAAAAAATCAGAAAACAAAAAGGCGCAAGCTGATAAGGAAATGAAAGAGAAAAAAACAACACATATTTTCCATTACTAAGACGGAGAAGAAAGCCATCAACGAGAGCTTTGGAATATTATACCTAAATAGAGTTCTCCAAAAGAACCACTGCCAATCTTTCTTCCTAGCTTGAACTTACCGCCGATCACATTATCCATTCTCAAAAACTAAAGAGCTCAATCTAATCTAAATACTCCCTCAAAGCCTCAAGTGATTTACCAAATTGACAACTCCAAGCCTCCAACAGATCCCCCAAAAAAGCTGAGATTTTGATCAAAAGAAGAAGAAAAACGAAAGCTAAAAAATCAAAGGAAAAATTGGAGATTCATATACAGCTTTACCAACTACACAGTTTGAAATTTGGAAAGCAGAATCCCCAAAATCTTAAACGGAAAGCTTAATTAAGGAGGAAAACGCAGCTACATTGACTTTGGGGATCAACTGGCAAAACCAAACGTCCAACTGTAATCAGGTCATAAAAAACAACGCTTGAAACAATCAGAAAAGGCCGGAAACAGTAAATCGGATGAAATTTCTGGGATGAAAAAGAAATCAAAACAGTAAAGATATAATCCTCAGGTGATTGTTAACGATGAAAATGAAGAAATAAATAGAGAGATTTGACAATGTGAAAGGAAAAAAGAAAGACAAAGTCTCGGCAGCAGATTATAATATATAATACAATAAAATCATAATATTGAAATTATAAATAAAATGAATATATTTTTTACCGTAAATATTATAATCTTTTATATATATTTAGTTTTTTTAAGTAAGTGTTGATATTTAATTTTTTAATAAATTTTTAATTTAAGATAAAACATCAATATTTATTTTTTATAAAAAATATTGTTAAAATGTTTAATATTTTCTATTTATAAATAAATTTTAAAATTCGATAGATTTTAACTATACCTTAAACATTTCAACTTCAGACTCATTCTCTCTTTCATCTTTTGTTAATTTTTTTTATTTGATAATTTTTTAACTTTTATCGCTCATTTGTTTTTGTTATCGATATATGAATGATAGTCTTAGGATTGATATATAACTTAATATTGTTTTTGTTTAAAAATTATATCAA
Organism: Abelmoschus esculentus; assembly: GCA_035048815.1. Taxonomy (NCBI): domain Eukaryota; kingdom Viridiplantae; phylum Streptophyta; class Magnoliopsida; order Malvales; family Malvaceae; genus Abelmoschus; species Abelmoschus esculentus. Next base: position 16,704,609 of record JAUCBN010000034.1, read on the forward strand.
ATGCTAATTATAATTTAAAAATTAATATATATCGATATGTTTGGTTAAAAAATTTAAAAATTAGAGAAAAATAATTTTTTTTCTCTTTATTTTTTGGTATAATAAAAATTACGAAAAAAAAAAAGAAAATTAAGCTTTGATATAATTTAGTTAAACGCTTTTAATATAATCATTTTTATCTAATTTAAACTCTGAAAATTGTATTTCACCTAAAATTTATATTCATCGCTATTTTTTATAATTTAATCCTTAAATTATTCTTAATTTATTTCTATTTTTTATTTTTTTATAATTGAATCTAATATTTTTAATATAGTTTTATTTTTTTTATTTAATCCATAATTTTTTATTTAATTCAAAATTAAACTATATTTATTTAATTTAATATAATATTTTTATAATTTAATCTTGAAAGTTTCACTATAAAAGTAGATAAATTATATCATGAATCCTGTTCATCACGTTATTAGTTCATGCAATCAGATTTGTTCATCTTTAAGTAACTACTTGATAACTATACACTTACCTATTACAAGTAAGAAATAAATGATGATTCACCTTAAAAAATAAGATGAGTAAATCTAATTGGTTGGGACTATGGATGACGTGGTAGAAAGAATTCATGATATAATTTTTCATAAAAAAAAACACTTAATATCTGATCCAAATAAATCTAATCCGAATATCAAATCCCTAAATATCGATTTTAATTCAATCACTTGACTTGGTTATAACAAAAAAAATTAAATACATACAAGTATTATCCGAAGCCCAAATGCCGATTTTAATTCAATCACTTGACTCGGTTCTAACCAAAACACAAACACATACAAATATTATCCGAAACTCAAATGCTAGTTATAATTTTTTTCCAAGGTTAACTGTTATAATATTTTAGTTAATTGTAATAAAAAATAATAAAATAAACATGTGAAGATGTCTGGACATGGATGGCGAAAGTGGTCTGTGTTTGTCGGGATTGACTGACTTGGACTGGTATTGTCTTGTGTCGGAAAAGCTAAGATTTAAAGGCAAAGGGGATGGTTTTTTTTCCATATCCAAAATCCAAACTTCAGCTAAAAGCCTGAAATATATCAAATATCATTGTCTTGTGCCATTCAACTCCTCGGATTTCACTGCCACATCCCTAGAATGTACTACGTCCAATGGCCCGACCGTGAAAGAATCCTAAGCTGATAATCGATGACTGAGAAAAAGAAAGTCACAAGTTGACTGATATGTGTTTTTATAGGTGTACTGAAAATTTTTGAGTTACAGGTTAATCGAGATTTAAATTACAGTTACGTTTTTTATTATAATATTTTATTATGGTTCATAGATAACATCGGATGAATTACGGTTATTACAGATTAATATTTTTTACGATAATAATTTTAGACGGTATCAAAACCGAGAAATACTATAGGCAGGGAGAATTAGTTAACACGTAACAAACAGATTTAGAGGCAGGAAGAACACCAAATTAAAGAATCCCAACAAGTTTACAAAGCTAATTAGTGATAACAAACATCTTACAGTGACTAATATTTAATTTAAAGCATAATTAACGGACTTATTTCAAGTTGAAAAAGTTCATGCTGTGACCTAGTTCGGCCCAAGAAAACCATACAAAAGGATCTGCATTTCAGAGATTGAATATATAAGAAATACATGGATGAAGAGAATTAAAGATCACTACAAAGAAGGAAGCTAGCCATAGCTATCGAGAGGAATGGGATGTCCAAGCCAAAGTAGTGAACAAGCTTGTATCTTTCCATACGCGCGAGCCTAAGTGTGCCATCTCCTTGTACGAGCCTATAGCCATGAGCCGGAGGAAACATGTTCAATATCAGCTGTGCCTGCGCCATCGAGTTGCTGCTCATCGGCATCTGCAGGAAGCAATTCCTTGCCGCAAGCTCGCTTCTCCATTGCTTGAACTTCTCTTCCCCACTTCTTGCCGGGCCTCCAATTGCCAATATGTTGTTGATTTCCCTATACAATAGGGAATGCTCGATGAGATGTCGGTTCGGTTCGTCGGAAGGGAGGTATTCCCCGACTGAATCGAACATGGTGGAATAATAATGGAGAGACCCGACAAACCAGTTTACAAATGATCCACTGTGGGACAAGTCCTGCTCGACCAATGTGATAACTGTCGTAGCCAATTGCTCGATTAGTCTCATTGTCTTCCAATCGGGTCTTGTGGCATCATACAATGAAAGTTGTAGCCAATAAAGAGCTAGTGTCTCACCTCTTCTGAGTTTTACCGTTGTAACATCAATCTCCCCGAACTTCCTCCCGACCGGGTGGAATTCGAACGACATACCGAGTCGTTTAGCGAAATTCGAGAGTTGTTTTCCCGTCTCGACTAGAAGCTCCATCGAACTTCCGAAGCCGTTCATTGTGACATGCGGAGGCCCTCCATTTGTACTTCATTAAGTACTTTGAATAACTTATATATGATGTTTATCTCTAGAAAAGTTAAGAGTGGTTCTTAGATTTTATTATCTAAAGATTTAAGTCCTCACCTGTATTTATGTTTTAGCGTCGTAGATACATTGGCTGATGAGAGCATTGATATCATGGTATGTAGGGGTGTTCATTTCGGATATCAGATCGGATCCGATCCGATTTTTTCGGATATTCGGGTTTTCGGATCGATGATATAATGATCCGTATCCGATCCGGAAAAAAGTGGATATCCGTATATTCGGATATCGGATACTCGGATTGGATATTCGAATATCCAATTATCCAAAAATATAATTTTATTAAACTAATTTTTCGAATTTAAAGGTTATATTTATAAAAATTTTGGACTTTCATATATAATAAACAATAAATTACTAAATACAACAATAATTACATTTATAAAAGTTTCAAATTTTAAAATTTTTGAAAATAACAATCATTAAATTGTTAAATATAACAAGATTAATATTAATAAAAATATAAATTTTTGGATTTTCGGGTTTTCGGATAATCCGAAACTTGAAATATTGTGATCCGTATCCGATCTGGAAAACTTAAAATCGGATCGGATATCCTGTCCAAAAACAAAAATCGGATCGGATATCCGTATTTTCGGATCGGATTAATGGATAATCGGATCGGATCGAATATTTTTGAACACCCCTAATGGTATGTATGCATGGCTGTCGAAAAATGTGTCGGTTTACCAATTTCTCCTGGTTACGAAACCGGTGTTTTGGGATACCCTACAGGCTACAGTCTTTCAATTGAATGGATTGAATCCAAAAGCATGTCTTAAATCTGTTGTAGAGCTTAATAATTATATAGTTTTGGTTTGGACATGAATACTCGAATAATATGTCTAATTTAGGACCCCAGACATCAAATTTTGAGCCCTTCCATGATATGGAGCTGAGCCTAATTCAAGCCATAAGAAACTCGGGTTGAATTCAACTTGATTACGATCTAGATGAATTTCTTAAAATTATTATGTTCAGAAACTAACCCAAAACATGAAAAATTTAAGGATTAAGATGTACAAATTTAAAATTTAGGGACCAAGATGACATAGACAACCCAAGAAAATATATCAATCATAGGTCCTCAAAATCTGAAAAAATAGTACTATTACTTTATGATATGAATCATAATTCATAATTTCATATGATAACAGGCAGCCCTAAAGGACTGCAAGGGGACATATTCTTCACTTTAGAAGTTTGATTGAACACTCAAGGCTTCAATTTTCTTGGTACAATAACAGAAGAAATTATTACGGATGTCGAAATTCGAATTTTTATTTTACCGAATATATTCGATCCCTTGACGAAACTCGAAAAGATTGAAACCTAATAATGTGATTATACATTCAAGTGTTTGATCAGCCTAATAATGAGATTAATCCCTTGAGTAGAAGAAAAATAAAACTGCATGACAAGAAGTTGGGTTTGATTGAACATGAGCTAACTGCCAAAAACAAAACATCAATGTTGTGTAAGAAATCAAAAAAGGGTAAATTTGCAACTCAATATTTATCTTGAAAATATAATTATAACACCAAACGGATAAGTTTTGACTAATAATTATGGTTAGGGGTTAGATTAGTGGATTCCTGAGGTAAATCCAAAGTACAATCAAAGAGCTGCAGATGTTATTAAGCTAAGAGCTTTATCTGATATAGCCATGTCCCTCCAATTTCATAGATACTTCTTTTTACATGGAATCTGTTGGAATTGATTGACATATTTCGATACATTTTATAATATTTAAAGTTTTTGGATAAATATCGATACTTACGGCTTTCTTTTGAGTTAAAATACAAATCCTCTTCATTCCCTTGCGGAATTCTTGCATTCTAAGTTTTTTTTATCGATTAGTGAAATCTGCTTTCTCGCAATATCAGAATCTATGAAGACATATACATTTGAATCTTTAAAACTAACATCTTTAGCTTAATTTTTATATTTCTTTTGATAAATAAATTTAATTAATATAATATTGATATCATAAAAATTTGATCGTTACATTTTAAAACTTATAAACCAATTTAAAATGTATGTCATAATTTAAACATGTGTATTCTGGTGCAATTAACCTAACACGTAATTATACGTATATATGTATCCTGATATCATTAGCAGTAGTATAGTGCGATAGCAATTTTGGTGTTTGGATGGTGGATCCATGTATAACCTAACATGTATTTGTATTTACCTTGAATTTTTTAAAATTTATATATACGTTTTTAATTTTTATAATTTTTTATCTAAATTTTTATAATATTTAAAGTTTATACTCACCCTAAAATTTTAAAATTTTATCTATATTCCACCTTCGAATATATTTTTTGAGGTATCGTTGTTTTGGCAGCTGCTGAATTATCTGATACAGCTTTCTCCCTCTCCCGCATCATTCATCTTTTTTTTTCCTCCATTATTGGACATGTGATGTAAGAACTGTATCGCGAGAGAGACGTAAGATTAATTATTTATGAAGACAACGGGTCCGACTTCAAGTCCAGTTTCTAAGGCTAGGGCTAGGGCTAGGGCTAGGGCTAGGGCTAGGGGGGTGAAAACAACAGCTTGGATGCCAATGATTCACAGAGTTTAGATTTGCGGCGATCAGAAAATTTAAAAAATTAAGAAGGAGAAAACAATGCGTCTTAACCGAGTTAAATCACCTCAGGACTCCATACACGCCATCTCTACAACAACAACAATAATAATAATAATAATAATAATAATAATAATAATAATAATAATAATAATAAAATCCTACTTGCTAAGGGTTCTCATTTTGTGATTTACTGTCCAATAGAAATCTCATACTTTTTAATGATGTCTTTTCTCATATTTTTTATTAAAAAATATAAAAAATAATTTTAGACTTTACCTTTAATTTTTTATATCTTAAACCCTATACTTTAAAAAATACACTCTACCCTTAATTTTCTAAATCTTCATCACTTCTTAACCTTAAACTCTAAATCTTAATCTCACTAATTTAAAGTGGAGACATTAATGGAAACTCGATTAAGAGAGACGATTTATAATGTCGTGTATCGTAAGCATGCAAGGTTATCGGTTACCACTACTCATATACGCATATGCAGAGCCATGTATGTAATTGGGGTGTCTGCTGAAACCCTAACATTTTTAAAAAATTATATTTTTCTATATAATTTATATATAAAAATTTAAAAATATATGTAATTGATACCTCTTTATAAATACCCCTTTTATAAATAATTAACTCTTTTTAGATACCGTTTAAGAAAATGACACCCCTTAAGTACATTTTTAACTTCGCCCCTGCATATACGCGTCAATTCCTACACCCGAAACATAAAGTCATTTTCCTCACGATGTATGTATATGTGTGTGAGATAATACTTTTGTTGGATGCTCTCTTAGTTTTTTAAGGTTTTGTTTTAATTAATTCGAACTAATCTAAATATAAATTCAAATACATATTTGATATTTATTATGAGATAACGAAGTTCTATATTTGAATAATAATTCATTTTATTATAGTTAAAATCAGTCTATGCCTAAAATGGTTCTTAATTCGTGACAAATTATTAATAGCTTATTAAATACAATTGTCGGAATTGCAATTACGACTGCCAATAGCATCCATAGCTGCGGAATCAACGATACTTATACGTGTAGAGATCAATTTCCCGCGTTTTCAAGCTATCACACGAATCTTACATCGTTAGATATTATTATTTAATTATTTTTAAATAATTAATAAAAATTTTAATATGTAATTAATCATATTTTTAAAAAAATTAAAAAATAATTCTATAAAACAATTTTATAATCTCATCTATTATTCGACCTAATTAGATGAACCACATCAATTTTATTTTCCACATAATATTATTTATATATTAAAAATTATATTCTTTTACCTTATATATTTATTTTAATACGATAATGAGTGAAATTATTTGTGCTACAAACGTTTAAAAAAATAATTCTCGAAGCTATCCTAGCCGTTCAAGAATTTATGCCGGATTTCATTCATAGAATAAATCTTTATTCTACCCTAGCCTAGCTTTGTAGACAAAAGTTAGACTGGATTAATATTTATTGGTCAATTAAAAATAATTTTTAACTGAATTAGTGTTTGGTTCATTTATTATTATATCTTAAAATTTATTAAATCTTTAATCGTCGGTGATTATTGATTCTTTTAGGCAAAATTTTAATATTAAGAAACATGTTGTTTATGGTAATAATATGCAATAATTCGACAACTCCATGTGTTTGAATCACTTAGTAGAGAAATTAGGGTCAAACATCCATCTTTTAGGACTCTTATCCTATAACCTAAGATTATCAACATAATTAATTATTCAAATACTAATATTTATCATACAAAAGTTGTACGCGTGAATATGTATGCATCGTGCATAAACTATATATGCATAATAAATGAAATCAAATTTTATTAAATCAAATTAAAGAAAATAATATAATATTATTATAATTATTGCAAGGCGCACATGATGGCTCATGTAATGATTAAGACAACGCCAAACAAACCGTAGCTAAATTAAAAAGAAACCAAGTGTCCCATGCACATTGGAGAAAGCCACGTGGGAGTTCCGACACATGTTATTTTCGGGAGGGTTCCGAGCTGGCTGAGTTGTTCCAATCTGAGTGGCTCAACTGTGTAGATGACTCGGTTGACCTCCACCTAATATAATATCGAGAGTATTTTAATTATGAGAGAGTGGAATTTGGGGAGAAAAAGATGAGGTGACGATATAGTATAAAGATACGTATTAAGGAAAATTTCTCCAACTCATCAAATAATTTTAATAAAAAAAATATTACAATTTATAAATAAAAATATCAATATTCCTCAAAATTATTGGTTCCGATTTTTAGAAAGATATAGAGTAGGGACAGGTCGGCGGAACTTCGTATTTTATTTATCGCGATTATAGATATTATATATATAATATTTGGGTCACTCTGAATATATGAATGTAAAATAATTTAATAACGCAAATATTTTCTATACTAAACACAAATTAATATTTGATATTTTTATCTAATTTAACTCGAACTTATTTTATAATATTATATTAAATTAACGTTCATGGATGATCGAGTTCCGGTCAAATTATCATCCCTAACGTAGGTCGGTCTTCCATGGATATCCGGAATCACGAGGCCTGTATCCATTTTTTCGTTGTTATGTCCACTTTTTCTGATGACGTGTCCAATACATATGTTGTTTTATCCTACGACAACCTTTATGATGACAAATGGCTTGGTTGGACTGGAACATAACTGTGACCGAATCCAATCAACGCAGCAGTTACTATATAGAACTATATTTCTATTTTACCCTTTATAATAATAATAATTATTAAAATTAATAACTATAAAACCAAATATAGCTTTATTATTACTAATGTTTTTATTAAAATTAATTTCATTACCAAATTGTAATTTTATTTAGATGGGTCTGATGTCGCTCACTAGTGGGGCCCAGATCATCAGACCCACTGATTTTTCTCTTTATGTGATCCAAAATTGAACAGATCATAGGATGGGAAGTCGAAGATTATTGATGGCTAATAATTTAATTTATATATTATTAATATTATTCCAGCTATTATATTTAATTATTAATTATGTTTTGTATATATTTATTTCCTTTGAGTTGTTTTTGTTATTGCTTAGAACAATCCAATGGTTCACGTGGTCGGGGGAATAGGCTTTTTAACATTTTCTATAGAGGTAGGATGATATGTCCCACCCTATACAATTATACGACCAATTAATTATTGTTACATTTTTTTAAATAATATATATGAAGAGATATTTAATAAATTAATCATATATTTCTGTTCGTTCGTAGAATATTTTTTTTTATAATATAAGTGTATTAATCGTATAATAATTTATATGAAGAGAGATTTAATAAATTAATATTCAAATTTTAATTTCATTTATTTTTTACTTAAAATAAAGTATCTAGTTAAAATATCTAATATATATTTAACCTTTTTTTATCGATTATTAATATATCCAATGAAATCAAGCACTTTTGATTTATTGTAATTAATTACGAAGGACAAGAAATATTCTTCGAATTTTAATGTCTACATAAAGTATGATTATTAGTATCAAAATAAAAGTAAATGATAATGACCATGAATATTACTTCCCTACTTTATTTGATTAATTATTTACTATTTTCTTTCAAAGGGATTTTCATATAGCATTATATTTATTTAATATATTTTTTGAATTAATTATATATTGTTATATACACCCTAGCTTGTATATATCTAGATAATATATTTTTAGGGTATTTATAATAAAAATATTGCTAAAATCCAAAAAAATGATAATGACCATGAATATTACTATTTTATTTGATTAATTATTTCTTTTCTTTTAAAGGGGTTTTCATATACAAATTTTAATTCTTTAATTAATTTAATTATATCTTTCGAAGTAATCATATAATGTCATATATAAGGATAGAGACAGAATTTAGGGTTAGATGGACAAAACATAAATGTTTAAAAATTAGAGAGTAAATTCAAAAATAATCAAATTTTTAAAATAATTTATATATGAGAATCAGAATAAAATAAAATAATATTTTTCAAAGGAATTGCTCTTCCCCACCCCTTAATAGCTCCGTCTTCGGTCATATATACTTTGTATATATCTCAAATTAATAATATTTTTATTATGGTATTTATAATAAAAATAAAATATTGCTAAAATCTTCACAAACAAACTAAGCTTTCTTGTAACCTTGGTTTATATTGAAACTTCCCGATTATAACTAACTAGCCATACAAGCATGGCTGGTCCCTATATATACTAGAATATTGGTTAGAAATTCTAATTGGCAAAGGCACTTAATTTGTCATCATCATAAACTAGCTACATATATATATATATATATATATATACACAATCAAAACTTCACCCACTTTCATATAATATTTTTTTTTCTTTAAGTTCCATCTCTTACCTTAGATTTACTCAAAAAAATTCTCATTAAATCCCCACCTTTTCTTTCCTTTTTCCTTTTGTTAGTAACATAAATATGGGATTAAGAGACATTGGAGAAACACTGCCTCTTGGGTTTAGGTTCTGTCCTAGAGATGAAGAATTGGTCTGCCATTATCTCTACAAGAAGATAGCTAAGGAGGATGTGTTGAAGGGCACTTTGGTGGAGGTTGATCTGCATACATGCGAGCCATGGCAGCTTCCTGGTAGGTCTCTTTTGATTCACTTTCTGAGTTTGGGGTTTAAGCAAACTATGGAGTTGTGTTTTTTATTTTCTAGATGGGACATGGGGTGGTGCTGGTCTGGCAGGCAAACATGCTTTCCCTCTGTCATCTTACATGTTAGCTGTTAGAAATTGTTGAAAAACAAACACGTTTTCTCTCGGGAAAGAGAGGTGAAAAGAAGCACATAGGTTTTAACTTGGTGTGTTTACACTCACCAGTCACATACATATTTAGAAACTCATACACATGTATGAAAAATATATATGTAGGTTTATGCATGTGATGTCAATATGTCTCATTTGGTTGAATAGTTTGCATCTTGATAAGTATTAAAATCCGAGTCTAATTACCGATAACCAGTTGATTTAGCAGGAAAATACCTTATGTCTTTTGAACATTGTTAAGGGTTTGAATTTTAACGTTGTGAATAAAAAAATAGGTTGGGAGGTCAGCACATATTTAATCTTTACAAAACCCTATCCGAATTAGTACACTAATGAGTCGGATACCGATATTTAAACAAAAAAAAAACTCGAATCTAATTAATTACCCTTTATGATTTCTGTAACATGCATGGATTGAATAATCTTCCATAACCTAATCTTTTCTTTCCAATTATACACACATTGCAAAACTAAAAAAGATAAACTTCCTCCTCCTTTGATTTGATTCTACTTAATTATAATATATAAACGTCCTTAAATTTTTAGATTTAAAGACTTAATAAATACGTGTCTCTCTTAATGTTCGATTTTATCTCTGTTCTTGTCGGCTGCCCGTATATTTTCATTCTTGTTCTTTTCATGGTTAATTAAATTACTGCATCAATATCGCTATGATAGAGAAAGTTAAATGTGACATAATGGCTAAACGTTGAGTGTGGTGTTGGAATAACGTGTGACCTAGGAATAACAGTTAACCTCCTCTCCAGCATGTAATGCCAAACAGACCCTTATTACCTTGCTTAGACATAACTCATAAGGTGACAAAGACTTACCAGCACTCTCAGTAATTCAAGCTAGTGAAAAGGGGTTTTCCTTTGTATTATTATTACAGTGACACAGTGTAACTCTAGATTGAATTAACTATGGTGACATGAACTTGAAATGAAATGACAGAGGTGGCAAAGTTGAACGCAAACGAGTGGTACTTCTTCAGTTTTCGTGACCGAAAGTATGCGACTGGATTTCGTACGAACCGAGCAACCACATCTGGCTACTGGAAAGCAACGGGGAAGGATCGAACAGTAGTCGACCCAAGAACCCATGAGACTGTGGGGATGAGAAAGACTTTGGTGTTTTACCAGAACCGAGCTCCGAATGGAATCAAAACGGGTTGGATCATGCATGAATTCCGGCTTGAGACCCCACATATGCCCCCCAAGGTCACATTTTATCCTCTCTTTCCTTTCAACTATATACTCATATCACATGTCTGTTCATATATGTGTTGTTTGACAGTGAGAGATTGAAATTTAGGGTAAATAGGAAACTTAAGGAACAAGCATAGTGGGAATAATACCTGCAAGTTGTCCACTTATTATTCGTTCCATTTTCATGTGATTTCATAATCAAATACTTAATTATGATACACTATTATTATCATATCATAACTAATTCAGACACATGAGACTCGAATTCGATCTGCTTATTCAATATTTATTTCGAATATGACAGGAAGACTGGGTTCTATGTAGAGTGTTCCACAAGAGCAAAGAAGTAGAGAACAACACCAGGCTGAGCTCCCCAATGATGTTGGAGCCCTCAATTCATGTTCCTCTAACAGACCAAACCACCATGGCTTGTGGCTATCCCCAACAAATCAGCTCTTTACCCACTAAACCACCCCAACAAGGCCATGGCCAAAGCTTGCTGAATCTACTTCAGTATAATTCCCATCACGAAAAGAACAACAATAATCACTGCAGCAATGAAGTTAGCTCGAAAGTCGACGACGATTACGGATTCTTGTGGGACATGAACATGGAAGAAGACAGCTTGGGCGATCATCATCATGGTCAGCATGAGTTTATTCATCATGGGGTGGCATCTAACTCGGACGACATGAGATTCGAGATCAATAATAGTATGATTCTCCTATGAAGTTTATTGAATTAATACTTTTATATAAAGAGAAAAGGAAACCAAAAGAAAAGAGTTGGCATTTATTTGTTGATTTGTGATGTTGGATTCAATGGGATCTTAGATGATCGTCTTGGTTCTTTATTCTAGGGTTTATATATACTTTTTTTGTATACAACAGTGGGCATCGTAAAAGTTTTATTTATATAAAGCATATATATTAATTCTTCACTGGAATGATCGAGCAACTTTGGACTATAAGTTTATTTTATCGAATGCTTTTTATACAATCAGTTAATCATTTGATTTTGATAAACGAGACTCTTAGCGATTTTTTTTTTTTATATACCCAAGACATTAAACTTGAGACATACTGATGTGTCAAGCTGCTAATCGTTTAGACCAACTTCCATCATCAAAAATCTTAATTTTAAAATAAATATAAAACTATACACGACATATACTTATTTTGAACATCTCTAAATTTTAAAATTCAAGTCAAAAACACATTTTAAGAGGCTTTTGTTGCAATCCTTAATAGCTATTTTATATGTCTGTTAGACCTATAGTGGCCCAATTACATGGTCTGATATTAAAAAAAAGTAAAAAAAGTCTATTTTTACACCAACAAGCAAATGGTCCTGTAATAGTATTTCAAATTATACATGTCCTTCAAACTAAAATCCTATTACATTGTTCTGTAATTAATAGTAACCAGCAAGCATGCCCAGTGTCCACCAGCAGAGACGACTGTTGACCACACAGACTTTGAAGTTTCCAATTCAGCCAATCTTCACACACAGGGGAGCAATGTTCAGTTTTGTAGGGTTGGAATTTTTAGAGTCAGTGTTACTGTTTGT